>CM061919.1:182491229-182712613 GCA_031002005.1 Vandiemenella viatica
CAAGAATCAAACTCATGGCTCTCACTGCTGCCAGCAGGAGATCAATCCAAGTAGACTGAGAGCCCAGTTTACTGCAATCATAGAACTGCTGACAAAACTTATCACAATTCTTATCGCCCAGTCATAAGAGCTTTTCTGCAGAGACAATGACGATTTCTAGAACAAATAATAACCAAAAAAAGTATAGTGCTACAGCTTATCAAAACATAAACATAATCACCATCCTGAACAAGGTAGGTCCTGAAACGATACACTAAGTAATAACAACAACATGTGAAATGAAATGAGATGCGCAAACCGCGCAAGAACTTCCCCATACTCTGGCACAAATGCTTTCCCAGATGACTACTGCCACGGTTTGACAGTAATCGCCCTCCTACCTAACATTCGAAAGGACGGGGTTCATATCCCGTTCGGCCATACTGACTGGGATATTCCGTGGGTTTTCCTCAGTCACTGCAGACGAATGTCGGTATGGTAACATCAAGGCCACGGCCGACTTCCATGCCCCTTCGCTCCTCGTAGTATAGTTAGGCTGAAAAGGGTCTTCGTGACTCTCCAGCAGTCCGCCTCCCACCCTGCAGCTGGGAGGGATGAAAAAAAGAATGACAGTATTAAAGTTTAAAACATAGTTATTCGTACTCTGCGTTGTTTCTTGATGATGGGATGAAGCTAACTATTTGTAGTGAGGCTCTTTCATTTGAGTTTGGTTGATCCTTACGCTTTGAGCTTTGGGATGGCCCTTAAGCGCGGTTAGTAAACCATACTGATTTCTATTTTGCATTGGTTTCCCAAAATCATTCCAGGCGAATGTAACACAATTAGAAACAAAAGGCAGACGAAACAGAAGGCAGATTACAGATAACTGGAACAACCATCCGAAAACTGCAACATTAGCAAACAAAAACACCATTTTCAATTATACACACAGCAATTTAATCCAATAAGAACCATTCCACCACAAATAACTACCACCTGAAAGTTGTTTTAAAAGACCTCTAAGGAAGCTAACATTTTCTCCTTAAAGCAGCAATGCAGACTAAACAATACATAGACTACTATAATACTAGCCAGGACACCAAAGGTGTAGGAGACAGAACCGCAAGAAGGCCAACAATTACTTGCAGTCTCAACTGAAAAACTATCAATGCAGGTTTTCTATAAACTAATGACCGTTCTCACCGTATTATCAGTCTCTTGCAGATGCAGCAGGATATAATGTCCCTGAAGATCTCAGGCGATTATCAAAAAGTCGGTGACGGAAAATATCTGAAGCAGCGTGTAACAGCCCTAATACCTGAATTTTGAATAATATTGTACTGTGTGAAATATTTGTAGTGAGCCAAAGTTTGCTTGAAAGTGATTTGATATGTTTATTTTGTAAATTCTTGTAAATAAGTGTATATAGACTTTGTTTTAGGTAAGAAAATTATTTAAAGACGATTTAATATGTTTAATAACCGAATGGTGCAAGAGTATTTCTTAAAAGTTTGTATTTCCATGTATTACTGTAATTTACGATGTCTACAGGACGATTTTCTACCGTTTGAAAGGATTTCTGTAAATAATTTTGTATTCAAGTATCTCTAATTACCATTTCTAATCATTTTGTAATGTTATTAATTAATTTTGTATCAATTCCGATTGTTTTTAATATGTTTGATTGTTTGAGTGATTGTTAATGATCGAGAAATATCGGGCGGATGCCTTTGAAGAATTCTCGTAATTTCGATAGACTCTATATAAACAGATCGCCTGCACAGAGAGTTTAGTTTGCATTAAGTATAAATTCAGTGTTACAGAGACATTCATGCAAGTATTCAGTAAGTCAGTATTGCATCTTTGGATTGTAACAACTATGCTTGTGAATGTCGCAGACTTGTTTTGATTTGTTCAAAATAAACGAACATCTCAACATAACCTTGTTTTTGGTGGACTTTATTAATTAATTAATGCAGTAAATAAACCACCCAAAGAACCTTAACATGGCGACCGTTGACATGACGAGAAGTTCTTAAACATCTGTGGGATGTTTATCTTCTAAAAAGAATCTGCAGAAATTGCGACGGAGTATCGGCGATTTATGCGAACATAACCTGAGAGGAAATTTCGACCGGCGACGACACGGATTTGACGGCCTAAGGCGGAGAATTTTCATCGGGAATCGGCTGTAATCTTCCGACGTCGAGTGGATTTCCTTCGGCCTCAAAATCGTCTTCCTACGGTGAATTGTGAAAAGTGTGGTTAAGTGTTTGAAGTCAGTGTGGTGCTTAGTGATCAATTAAGTGCTTCTAAGTGAAATTTAATGTGATACAAAATTGAGGAAGAAGTGTAAGTACTGCATTGAAATATTCAAGTGATTTATTTTTGAATGTTATTGTGTGGCAGATTGGAAAGATTTTAATTTTTCCTTAAGTTTGTTTTTTATGATGATTTTGCTCATTACTAAAAATGGCTGATAATCAGAACCTGCAAGCAATTCTAGAGTCTTTTGTAGCCAGATTCGATAGCAAATTTTCTGAAATTAATTCTCAGTTTGCAGAAATCAATGGTAAATTCGATAATAAATTTTCTGAATTTAGGAGTGAGTTAAGGAATGAGTTAAAAAGTGATAATGATAACAAATTTTCTGAAATTAAGTCTCAGTTTTCCGAAATTGATGGCAAATTTGATAATAAGTTTTCCAAATTGGATAACAAATTTTCTGAAATCAATGATCAGTTTTCTCAACTGCAACAAAACAATGACAAAACATTCTCTGATTTGACTAAATGTTTTGATGTTAAAATCGCAGAGCAATTTCAGGGTTTTAGCTCTCAATTCAAGGAGGATATTAACAATTTAGATTCTAACTTGGGGAAGGTAGTAACAGAATGTAAGGAAAAATTTGAAAAGGTTACAGAAATTTGTGAACAGAATAAGACTGAATGTGTAAATTTGATTTATAAAGAAGTCAGTGAAAATTGTGATAAGATGAAGGAGGAATATGTTGCTTTGTTCCAAGCTAATGATGTTAAGGTTAATGAGTTGAGACAAGAGGTGGGATTAAATATTAATACATTGGTGCAGCAACAGGAACAGTTAGCGCATGGATTAGAAAGAAACGTTAATCAGTTAGAAAAAAGGGTTACTGGGTTGCAGATTCAGTTAAGTCAGGTTCCCTTAACAGGTAATCCAAATTTCAGTGTCGATGTAAAAGAAGAATTTGAATTTTATGATGATAGTGGGAGGCTTCACCCTATTGAATTTATAGATAACTTTGAAAGATCAGATTATTTTAATTTATTACCCGATAGTAAGAAAATTGCACTTGTGGGTAAACATCTAAAATCTTATGCTAGGGCATGGGGTGATAGACAAGCTAGGGAAGTGACTGACTACAAGCTGTTTAAAGAAAACTTTTTGAAACATTTTTGGTCGACAAGCAGGCAAATTCAAGAAAAGAGGGAGTTGATGACTGGTAGGCCGTATAAACCTGGTAGGGAAACTCAACATGACTTTTTTCATAAATGTTGGATCCGTTGTAAGTACCTAGACCATCCTTATGGAGAGGAGGAATTTATTGATTTAATAGGAGCTAGGCTACCTCAGCAAACAAGAAATTTAATTGCCACTCTGGATGTAGTAAATGTGGATAGAGTTTCTGAATTGTTGAGACGCTTGGATGCCCAGGAGTCAGTCAATGAACAACATTACCACCATCAATACCATAGGAGGGGCAGCAGGAGTCCCCCTAGAAGGGGTAATGGGTCAAGGGATGGTAGATCGAGGGGAAGGGATCGTAACAATTATGCAAGAAGGAATGATAATGGGGGAGTGAGAGAACAGAACCCTCAATCTGAAAGGGAAAGGCAGCATGGGGGGCAGGCAAACTAAAGACCCCCTCTGTGACGGGCCCCGCAGTGGTGGGTAAGATTGTGGGTCCAGGTACCAACTGCTATAGCGTTAATTCCATTTTTATGAATAATCCCCGAGAAGATTTATTGGAAGAGGTGGGGGTAGCAGCAAGTGAATTTCAGGATAAGGATATGATAGATGTAATGAATGATGTCGATGATGTAAAGGTTGATAATAAGATAAAGCGGGAAGGGGACCACCATAGTACCTTATCATTAGAATCAGTGTGCGAAAGTAATAATTTTCATGTAGAAGATTTTCGAAATGGTCACTGCCTAATTACAAAAAGGGGCGCAGAATTTATAGTGCATACTACAGTGTGGCTATCAGAAACTTGTAAGGTCCAGAATGGCATAGTTGGGACTATGTGTGCTTGTATAGGTGGTAATGAAGTTTGTAGAAGTGCTGAAATCGAGGAGTTTCTCAAATATCTTGAAGATGAAGGTGATACAGTGGTATGGATAGGAGACCCAGATGAGGAGGAGAATTGTAAGTCAAAGTATTTGTCTTCTGAAGAGAGAGTGGTTGAAAAGCCTTATGTACCAATCCCTAAGTTGGAAAAATGTCCTAATTTTGACCTAGCTGATACGTTATTTAGCTCTATATTTGGTGTAGATGATGACATTGAAGAAATGGGTGGGAGTAAGGATTTATTTGAACCAGTTTCTAATTTAGAAAATTGTACAGAATGTGACTTAGATGACACTATGTTTTGTACTCTCTTTGATGTGGAAGCTAATAGTGAAGTAGTAGTTGCTAAGAAAAATAATTATTTGGTGGATGAAGTCAGTAAGCCAGATGTTAAAACAGTTTTAGGTACTGATTCAGATACGTTCGTAAGTTTAAGTAGTAATCAGATGATGAAGAGTGGGGTTGGGAGTAATGATGGACAAAACTGTAGTAGTGAGAATAATAAATTTGTATTACCAGTTGAGTCAACAGCATTGCTTTTAAGTGACAATCAATTTGCTAAAACAGAACCATTGTATGTCTCAGCTGTTGTGTGGTTGTACCAAAGTCTGTTGTCTGAGATGATTGGAAGTTTGTGTTTCTGTATGTATATAATGAAGCTTTGTGAAAATAGAAATGTAATATTAAATGTGTATACAAAAGTTGAAGAAAACTGGAAGGTTAGGAAAAAGTAACTTACATGGTTCTGGGTTTCCAGGGAAATCCTGGAACCCACTTATGAGAATTAATTGAAATGCATGGTTTGGGGAGGGGTCAATAGCCTGTAAATATCTAGTTTTGTAAATAAGTAGGTCAATTGATGCAAGTAAATAGCTTGTGTGAGTACTTAAGTTCAGATGCAGATGTAAGCATTTCAATGTATAATTTGTGACAGTTTTGTGTAGAAAATTTAGTGTTTTCATGATGTTGTTACTTTCTACATTTTGGTGACAAATTATCAGCTATAAAATGTAAACAGACTGGTGTAATTAACAAGCAGACATCAAGTGTGTAATTTGGAGTGAAAAAATTGTAACTTAAGGTGATGGCATTGAACGTTTGTTGTGTAAAAACAGTAAATGATAAAATGATTGGACCTGAGAAAAGACAATTATTGTAAACAAAATCAGTGTCATGGACTATGTGCAGATGTTGTATGAAGAATTGTATTTGTTCATTGTAAAAGTCATTATGGTTGATTGATTGTAATCTGTTCGTGTCTGCATTATGTGTACATTCAACCTGCTTAGATTCATGACGGATTCAATCAATTTTATCTGTGTAAAATTAAGTGAATCCTGGGGAGGGGTTGTAACAGCCCTAATACCTGAATTTTGAATAATATTGTACTGTGTGAAATATTTGTAGTGAGCCAAAGTTTGCTTGAAAGTGATTTGATATGTTTATTTTGTAAATTCTTGTAAATAAGTGTATATAGACTTTGTTTTAGGTAAGAAAATTATTTAAAGACGATTTAATATGTTTAATAACCGAATGGTGCAAGAGTATTTCTTAAAAGTTTGTATTTCCATGTATTACTGTAATTTACGATGTCTACAGGACGATTTTCTACCGTTTGAAAGGATTTCTGTAAATAATTTTGTATTCAAGTATCTCTAATTACTATTTCTAATCATTTTGTAATGTTATTAATTAATTTTGTATCAATTCCGATTGTTTTTAATATGTTTGATTGTTTGAGTGATTGTTAATGATCGAGAAATATCGGGCGGATGCCTTTGAAGAATTCTCGTAATTTCGATAGACTCTATATAAACAGATCGCCTGCACAGAGAGTTTAGTTTGCATTAAGTATAAATTCAGTGTTACAGAGACATTCATGCAAGTATTCAGTAAGTCAGTATTGCATCTTTGGATTGTAACAACTATGCTTGTGAATGTCGCAGACTTGTTTTGATTTGTTCAAAATAAACGAACATCTCAACATAACCTTGTTTTTGGTGGACTTTATTAATTAATTAATGCAGTAATTAACCCACCAAAGAACCTTAACAAGCGGAACAACCCGTGAATTATCTGTCAGCAGTGTGTTACTCTCTCGTCCGATTTTGCTCTCCTTAAAACGAGATGATTCTTCGATTTATGTGAAATTGCTAAGGTCAATGTCATTTGACATTTGTAATTTAATTTTCTAAGCACTGCCCGAACAACCGGCAATTTAGTACAATAAGCGCTAACCGATCAAACTACCGTTCAGTAAGCACGAGGGATTTCATTTCATGTAACAGAATTGGCAAAATGAAGTATTGCTTGCCAGTTTGCATACAGATCATTGTTTTCTACTTGTAAATATTACAGAGACAGAAATGCATTGCAGCATGAATGCTTCAATTGACTTATTAATCTCTACAAAAACTTTATTTGCATTGGCTAAAACAGTTGTATGTATGAAAACATTGTCTATTTTTACACACATCTCTTCGGTACCTCTTTAGAAAGCCTAGAAAGTAATAGTTGCCATGATGTGTAACAAGACTTTTCCTGCCTACTGTGGCATATTTCTGTGTTTCCTTTCTTGGAGCTTTACCACCACGTTTGTAAGAACATTTTCATTCATCACAACAATTGTATGTTCGTAATGAGCAGATGACATTCCGCCCCAGTCGTATCCACGTTAACCTAACAGGGGATACCTACAGGGTACAGGGGACCTAATGTTTAAAGAGGAATCCGAACCACGGAATCGTTCTGGCGTACTTCACATTACTGCGTCAAACGTGATGTTCGGGTTAACAGCCAATAAAAATCCCCGCTGTGTCATGAATACGAACCTCGAACCTACCGATATCCAGTCACACACCTTACCACTGAGCCACCAGGCTGCTACATATTCATGCAACAGAATTGATTTCTAGTTTCTTTGATATGTACCTGCATCATTATACCGAAAATGATGGGTGAGTGGTAACGCTCTGGGCTCGCATTAGGCAGGACGCGGGTTCGAATCCCCGTCCGGCCATCCAGATTTGGGTTTTCCATGGTTTTCCCAAATCACTCCAGGTGAATTCCAGGATGGTTCCTTCAAAGGATCATGACCGAATTTCTGCCGGTTCCTTGCAGCCTGCCGATTCCCGCCTCTAATGACGTCGATGTCAATAAAGCCATAACAAACAAAAAATGCATTTTTTAATATTCTAATCTTAAGCTAGGACATTGATAAAGCACTGTTATGCCGAAAAAATTAATATGTTTTCTAATAGGGATTTCTTTGAGGCCGTCCATTAATTACGTGAGGTGTTTTTCTGGAATTCCCCCCCCCCCCCGTTTCTGGTGAAGTCTGATCCGACTAACCCCCTAAAATGACGTGAGACTTTGACGGAGACACCCCCCCCCCATTTCACCTCACGTAATTAATGGGCGCCCCCTGTGACAAAAAGGGGTAATTTGGTCAAGACATCAAACTTTTTCTAGAAAACCGCAACAGTAAATAAATGCCCATGGACAGGCTCGAACCAGTAACCTGGAGATTGTGAGATTAGTTCAGCACTGACCCGCAGAGGATCAAGGAAAACAAGTGGTGAGAAATCGTCCTTCAAAACGACAGTGTTAAATCCAAAGTGTTAGCGCGGAGTATTCCCAGGGCGTTCCGAACTCATTCTCAAAGTCGTTAACTGAATGCGGCAGTTCTCGAGAACACATTCATGCCGCCGCCACTCGAGCTCCGCCTCCACCTTTGAAGTCTCGACGTAATTTATCGAGGCAGTGGGGTGGCACCTCTGGGCAGCCCTCTTGCAGTATAAGAGCTCGCGAGCGGACTCGGGCTTTATTTGAATACGACGGAAAGGCCATATTACTGGCAGAGTGGGAGGGCTTTAATTTTATTTCGCCGGCTGCACAAGCCAACACTACAAAGCGCCGTTGCCCACCTGACGTTCAGCCAGTTCGGTTTTTGTGCAGCTACAAAGGCTCTAGCCTTCCGTCATGGCGCGAACACTCAGTCACCCGTGCTTAAGTTTTTCGTTGGCAGCTGCCGAGCCCTCTGTTTAATTATACGTGCGGACGGTTAAACGCTAGCGACGTCTGATCGATTAAATACGACAAAGCCTGTTTAACGCCTACCGTTCATATGCAGCAGTTAAAAGAAATAACAGAATATACTAAAATTCTCGAAATAAATTGCTTTTAAATACCATACACTTAACAGCAGTTTCATTCCAAGAGTAAACCAATCAGCACAAATATTTTAATTATGTAATGCGACTGCATCTTCTAATTATTATAATATTTAATTTAAAATGAAGGAATTGGGCAGCTCTCCCATAGCTGGAATTCAGGGGAGAGGCTGCATATTGTGTTTCCCAGGCGAATGCTGATTTTGACAGGGGCAGATGAGCAGAGATGTTATTTCTATCTACCCTCATAATGACCCCTACGGCGCCAAGAACAGGTCACTTTTAGAGGGACACCATTCTGGCAGGCTGGTGTTTGGCGATGGACGTCTAGCTATCGGATGTGATCCCTAAAACAACAAGAGTGAGCTTTCTAAGGAGGTTTTTGCTTTAGATACATCAACATTACTCGCCGAAATAGATTATTCGTGTGTAAGAGGGACAATAGATTACAGAGGAACAGAGGTGTCACATGGTCTGTGCAATGAAAGGCGAGAGACTATGGAGACGTGTGAGTGCGTATTGTGAGTTTTTTCCAATAAGCGAACATTGTTAATAGAATGTTGTTTAGTTCTGTCTCATTTGGGGGCGACCCAACTTTGTGGGAGGGAGGCGACGCAACTGCATACTCAGGGGCGGTTCCTAAAGACGCCGTCGAAATGATCTGATGATTGCCTTGGAAGGCTCGGGGGTCATTGGCCTTGGAAGGCTCGGGGGTCATTGGTGGCTACCTCTCGGACCTGCGCACCGTTGCCGTTAAAGAATTCCAAGCCAGGAATTTATCCGAAGATCTGATTACTAATCCAAAAAAGTTCTGGTCGTATATCAAAGTAATAAGAGGCTCTCGTAAGGTTATGCCGTCGCTGATTAAAGAAAATGGCGAATTATCAGAAACAAGCGTAGAGAAAGCAGAAATTTTGAATGATATATTTAAAAAGGCTTTCACGATAGAAAACTCAGAGGAGATACCGATATTTGACAATCGTACCGACAAAATTATGAATGATCTCGTTCTTGATGTCGAGGGAATAACTAAACTGCTTATGAATGTAAAAACCAATAAGGCTCCCGGACCAGACGGTATTCCTACAAGATTCTACTCAAGATACGCAAAGGAAATTGCACCGTATTTGATGAAATTGTATACCGTCTCTCTGGATCAAGGAAAAATACCAGCCGAATGGAAGACCGCTATCGTAACTCCTGTGTTTAAAAATGGGAATGTTAATGATCCTCAGAATTATAGGCCGATCTCGTTAACTTCAATATTTTGCAGGATTTTAGAACATATCATCTATTCGAATGTCATGCGGTTCTTGGATGAAGATGAGCTTTTAAATCCAAATCAACATGGATTCAGAAAAGTCCGATGCATCGAAACACAACTTGCACTTCTAATTCACGACTTGTGCCGAATTATAGATGAGCAATCCCAAGTTGATTTGGTTCTATTAGACTTTAAAAAAGCTTTCGACACTGTGCCTCACACTAGGTTACTTAGGAAACTTCGCGGTTACGGCATATCTAGACAAATATGCGACTGGGTTGCAGACTTCCTGAAGGGCAGAACACAGTGTGTAGTTCTCGACGGTGAGCGTTCATCACTTACTGAAGTGGGGTCTGGAGTTCCCCAGGGAAGCGTGTTAGGGCCTCTGTTGTTTCTCATATACATCAATGATCTATGCGACATAATAGGGGGAATGAAAAGATTATTTGCCGATGATGCTATAATTTATCGCGAAATCAAAACCCTGGACGACTGCGCTTTGTTACAAGACGATATTACGAAAATAATTGCGTGGTGTAAAGATTGGCAGTTGGAGTTAAACGCTAAAAAGTGCCAAGTCATGCGTGTGAGTAAAAAGGTGACACCATTTAATTATGAATATACGATTAATGACACTGTCCTTAGAACGGTAGATTCCGCTAAATACCTAGGGGTAACAATTCGTAATAATTTGTCGTGGAATGAGCATATTGAGAATGTAATGGGGAAAGCAAATCGTATACTCCGATTTCTAGGTCGTAATTTAAATCAATGCACTCAGGAAGTTAAATCGATTGTATGCAAGTCACTAGTACGTCCTCACTTAGAGTATTGTTGTTCTGTATGGGGTCCCCATCAAAAGGGGTTAATGGAGGCTTTAGAGAAGGTCCAAAGAAGAGCCGCCCGATTCGTGACAGGTATATATAGTTGGAGGGAAAGCGTAAGTGCGATGTTGAAGGAGTTAGGTTGGGAAGACCTGGAACACCGAAGGCGTTGCTCTCGACGGAAGCTAATTGAAAAATTCACGACAGATGTATTTCGGAATGACAGTCAGCAAATATTGCTACCAGCAACATTCATATCTCGAAATGACCGTGAAAATAAGATAAGAGAAATCAGGGCTAGAACCGATTCATTTCTGTACTCATTTTTCCCACGAGCGATTAGGGAATGGAATAGAAAGGATTTACCGGGCGAGTAAACTTAAAATCCGACAGGAGTAGCTTTCGATAAAGCACTCCAGCCATCCTGATCTGGGTTTTCCATGGTTTTCCCAGATCACTCCACGCGAATGCGGGGATGGTTCCTCACAATAGCCCATGGGCGCCTCCTGCCATATCCCTTATAACCCTTCCAAAACATAACCCTTCTCGATAGGTGCTATGCACCCTCCGCCACACACTTATAGTGAATCGCGGAGTAATAATAATAATAATATTAAGTCGTTTTGTGAACTTAATATATATTTCTGGTTATCGGAGTCTTATGTCTTCTAGTGAATTGGGTTGCCTGTCGGACTGCAGATCACTGTAAAGACAATACACCTCTGATCATTTACAACGTATGTTTGCCTATACGATATTCAATGCTCCATAACGACACGTGGAAAGAAACTTGCCTGGTAAGAGACCCGTGTTCTACTGAAGCCTGGACCCCGAGTTCCAGCCGTGTGCAATTTAATAATATGTTTGATAAGTAATACTGAAGAAACTGGTGTCCCGGGATTCAAATAAAAAAGTGAAATGAAATATAATTTTGGAGTTTTTTTGCATGAATAAAGGTTTAACTTTTATGTTAATTCAGTTACTTGTTGACGACGCTTATTACGCATTTGATAGGTAATTGTATTGTATGTGCTTTAAAGACTCAACCCATTAATGTAATGCTTTGGTATCTGCTTTGTACTATTGTTTATTTTGACTAATACACCACGTCTAGGGGTCAATTGAATGTCAATTCATGAATAAATGGCTAGGTTATGGCATCCTTAGATATAAAAAAATGACTCTAAATTTTAAAGTCACCGTACTCGTCAAATATTAAATTAATTATAATTCAAACAAATTTAATTAGTAATAATAATTAAAGCTAATTAAACCCAGAAAATACTGTAAAACCTCAATAAATATAATGACATAAAAATCAGTGACGAAATAATTATTAACTTAAAATAATTTTTAAAAAAATCATTAACATTAGATTAAATTTTTTAAAGTGGAACAGTTAATAGGGCATTTTTAGCCTTAGTTTTGGAATGAAGCACACACAGCACCCTATTACGTTCAAAGACCGCAGTAGGTACTATAGTAAAGCTGATGTGAACAATTAAACCAAGTCACCTGCTGTTCCTACGAATGTGTTTCTGCCCCCGTTGGTCATTAAATTTACAGAGTGCATCTGAGGAGCCAGTGTGCATGTTCAGCTTCGAGAAAATACCCGACTCAATTGAACTTTGTAAATACAGTTCTACGTGATCCTTATATTTAGATCCCATAGAAATCAGAAGCCATCACACTACGCAAAAGGGCCAATGTTCAGTTTAAATTCTTCATATAGCCAGAACTCTACAGTTATTGGTCGTAATAAATTCAGGAATTTGTGGTCGGTCTTACCAATGTTAGGAAATTTGCACCAGTGCCTTGTTTGTAATTTCCTGTTTGCATTTAATGTTGCATAGATATTTTTGGGAGACATTTTCGGCACGGGAATATTATGTGAAAAATGAGCATTATTTGCTTTAGTTTTACATGTGTGTTTCTCTGCTATGTAGTCGTCACACTACTTATTCTATCTATTTTAATTAAAGTTTCATAGTGTTGTAGTCGATGGTTGGCTCTGAATGGTGAAAAAGTTATAGTTCTTTTTATCATTTAAAAATTGCCTTATGTTGCTATTCATTTGGTACTTTTTACGCCTTATAGACGGAGACGTATTTGATTTTAATATGAATACAAATACTTAACGACCCCATATGAAGGACGAATTACCATCAACAATGCCATATGCCCTCGCTGCAAACGCACTGCGGACAGGAGTCTGGTGAATTTAGAAATTGTACACCACAGTGCTTCCAGACACTTGGCTTTGAATATCCCTAGATGGCCGCTAAAATATCCGTAGATTGGGTACAAAGATCCGGAGACTCGCTCACTGAAAGACTGAAGCAATAATTATCGAAGAGAGAGTAAAAATTAAGATTACTTTTTATTTCCAGGTCTTTAAAATGACAAAAATACTCTCTCTTTTTTTGCGACCAAACTTTTTTTAGAAATGGCATCCCTGTGCACCACCACCTCTTCTACTGCAGCCATCTGAGCCAAGGGGGCAGGATTACGGTACCTTAACGAACAACAAAATTTTCCGCTGAGGGGAAAACAGTTCCCTGGATCTATCTGATGCATCTCACTCCACAGCGGTGGAAACGTATCATGAAGCAAACCATAACTGGTGCATTTTTAACATACAGCAGTCGAGTTAAATTTTATCGCTGGCTCGCTCCGGTATTTAAACACCGCGGCGTACCGCACGTAGACAGCCTCGCACGCCAACCCTCCAGTTCGAATTCTGTAATGTACATATTTCTGAGGGCGAACATGCTGCGGCCGCGATATTTTATTCATTTGCATGTGTCTCTGGTGTGCGTGCGTGTGCCAGCGCTACGCAGATTAATTGAGCTTGCTGACTAGCGCAATATTTTTTTTGTTGCCGCACGAAATAATGTTTGTTCTCCACGTTCAATTAACTGCAGTGTAAAATTCACCTACAACAAAATGGGTGACGTGGGAATGAAATCATACAAAGCCCGTGCTTTCAGCGGCAGTGGATTTCACGTTGTAGTACGCAGTTAAAGTAATATACGCGCGTCGACAAATAGGTCGTAATTAAATGAAATTCGTCTCGCTACATTACCCACCAAAGCAGAACTGTCAAGTTCCTAAATTACCCACCGTGAAAAAGATATACATTCAATAGCGAAGTTGGTGGGTTATAGTGGGATGAAAGAAGAATCAATTGTATCAGCAGTTTATTTGTAAACTGATTCAGGAAAGTTGCAAAACACTTATAACGTCTTACAAAACAATCATAAATGATGAAATATTTTCCTAACAGAAACAAAAATATACCAAAAGCTCCTTACTCTAGAAAATGCACAGAATTTATTAATATATCCATAATATGTGGTAATCCTATCTAGCGGTAATGCTATCACATCTTACCGACGCCAGCGAACCCTAGTAGCTTTACTCTGAACTATCGCATATCCATGATCTAGATTGTCCATAATTTTGCCATGTATTGGTTGAATCTCGAAAAAATCCTTGCTTTATTAAAAATATTACCAAATCGGTGGACTTAATCTTTAAAATGATACCATATTTATCGATTTTGGTTAAGTATGAAGGGAGAGCGAGAGATCGTCACAAAAAAAAAAAAAAACCTTTTAAAAATAATGTGATAGCCAAAACAGTCGTGTGGTCTCATTGAGCTAGAGCCACAATTAATACGAGTGATGTTGATTCTGAGGTATTTAGCAGGATAGTGTAAAGATAAGATTCCAATTTGGAGGTGGACAGAATATTTCCATACATCATCCGGCAGTGATTATTCAACACTAGTCAACCCAACCTTCAGTTTCTCCTCTAGATTTGTTATCTTCGATGCGGTAACAAGATGGTTAGTGTCAATATTCAGTATCACTTACAATGAAGGTTACTTGAGAATGAAGTTAGGTCACATATGCCACAGGTATTTCTGTTAAATTTCTAATAACTAATTCAGATAATTAAACTCGTTGCAACATTTTATTGTTGTAATGAATCATGTGTAATATATGTCACAAAGCATTCTTATACTTACCCTACCAAAAAAAGATAATTATTATTCAGTACCAGCTTACTTACGTTGCATAATCCGTTGTATCCTATTAATCAAGCAACAAATCTAACGCAGAATATACTTTCGCATTCTGAAAGTTCGTCTGGTGTTCCTAATGCTCTATAATAACCCAGTTTCAGTTTTTGTCAGCTACTTCGGTCTAGATTGTCAACAACTGGTCACGAAATCATAGCATTCACTCATACAACCCCACGTCCAGCAAGTAAAAACCTATTAATCTTTTTTTAAAATTAGAAAGAATGAATTTTTAAAATTTCTTTATTGCTAAATGTTAATTCATACATTAAACTACATTTCTACATAGTAGCCAATTATTTTTATTTATTTTTTTGTTTTTTTGTTTGTTTGAGGCATTTGTCGCATAGTGACATCAGAATTTGTATTCCGCCATCCAAGAAACCTACCTCCAACTCTTCAGCCAAGCCTGCACAACGTATTTCGTTTGTTGATGAGTCTCTAGATTCCGTCAGCCTAATTTTTTTAATAGAAAATCAAATCATATTCCTTTTTTCACAAACATGCGTTTTTTTTTAACATTTTAACGCAGAAAGGAGTAGTTATTTGTTTTGAGCACATTTATGTTGTTAAGCATGTTTCAAACATAGATGCAAGCCACCAAATCACTTCCGAAACTTCGTATGTTGATGATCGAAAAACTACACACTGCCACTTTTGAACTGTCATAAAGCATCCATCCCCGAAAAACCATACAGTCCGGTTAGTATCAATTAACGTAAAAATTCAGTTCAAATGAAGTAAATGAACTGCAGCTACAGAATGATTCCTAATTTTTAAATGAAATACGGACGATGAAGCTCCAAAAATATTTAGCAGTGTAATAAGTAAATATCAGAGTGTTTTTATCGTACATAGTTACCATATTAAAACTGCGAAGGTATGAGTATGTCGACTGCCCAAAAGCATAGGTGCTCTGACCCGCAAAGTTAGGTCGTTGAGACGGCACCAACTGCTAACACTTAGGAAGGTTGTGTTGTATAGGTAGGTGGTCGGGAATACTTGAAAAACCTCCACGTAGTAGGCTGTCTTCAAGGAATATCAGGCATGCAATCAGATCAAAGCAATGTTGTCTGTCAGAAACAAAGAATTAGATAAGTTCCACCATAACATATAGTCTGAAAATCTACCGGTCATTCGCTAACATCACTAATAAACTTCCAGTGATAATCTCTTTCAGAGCTATCGATTGGTTAGTGGCCATTCTTCCGCAGTTTTTTGTTAAAAATTTGTAAATGAAAATACTGTGTCTTAATAATTATTTTATATGAATACTCTAAGACGCGTTTCACCCTCGTGGTATGGGGCATCGTCAGTGACTGTAAGTATACACTATACATATATCGTGTTGTTCAGAATTTTTCATTATTTGTATACATGAATAAATATTAACAAAGTACACTCTATTTACGACTACAATCAATCAGGAATATATGAAGTCACGTGGCAACAATGTCAAACAAAATACTTAGGATAAACATCCAGGAACTTCACCACAAGATATAAAGAACATCAGAGTCATCACACTTACAAATCACTCAAAATTTGCTGAACACTTATTAAACCACAACGATCAACCCACCACAATGCAGACAGACAGGAAAACAATGAAAATTAACAATCACAAAAAAAACACCTACTTACAGTTCAGGAAAGTTACCACATTCACAAAGCCATTGCACTGGGGCAAACAGTGCTTAACAAATTCACTAATTAAACACTGTTCAAAATATTAAAGATGTACTGAGATTAAAATACTCACATACAAGATTAAATTACACAAACAGAGATATATTTGAATAAACACAGATATTATAACGTAGGGTAAAACATTAATTTGGCACCACTATAGATACAAATAAACAATATGGCTAGTAGTTGTGCCTAAATAAAACGAGACTAAGACGTCTGACCATTTAAAAACAGTGAAATAGTGACGTTGAGCAATGTAGAACGGCAGTATGAAGTAGTGTTCTACAAAAAAGCTCAACTAGAGATATTTCATAACCAACATGTGACTGTATCAAAAATCGTAAGTAGCGTGTACTTTGTTAATATTTATTGACGTCTACAAATAATACAAAATTTTTAACAACACTGTGTATGTACATTTACAGTCACTGATGATGCCCCATTCCACATGGACGAAACGAGTATGATCGTATAGGAATAAAAATAACAACTGTTAACAAACGGTATTTTCGTTTACAAATCTTTCTGCGCTATTTAATCATTTAAACATCCTTTTTGAAGAAGATATGACGTGGCTTTTCTATTTGAACGAGATTAAGATCAAGTACATATTGACTAAAAGGTTTTTATAATAAGTTAAAAATTATAAATATAATGCAGCCTAAGAACCTCAACGTGACATTGATTTTTACATTTTAAGAAACATGTCTTCCAGGTACAAAGAGTGAATACATCTGAAATAAGAAGATTAATTGAAAATCTGGATAGAAATATATTGCTAGATCCAGAAAATATTATTTATTACATTCGTTTACTATCATTAAACGATTTTCAATAACAACCTTAAACTCACTATACCTACAGATACTTTGAACAAGAGAGACAATTTGGATTTCCACTTAATATTTACCCTAAGAAACTGTAGTGAGACAACCTTCTTTTGTTTTCGTTTCTGAAGGGCTATAAATTATTTTCAGGGGCTACATCACCGTAAAAGGCTTTGATTCATTATAGATTACATAGGACGTATTAATTAATATTTACAGACGCCTGCAGTCGGTAGGAAAGGGTGACTCTATCTCGCCCATCAGTTCGGCTTCGTTTTGACAGGCATTGTTCTTCCAGCAGATAATTGGCGTGGGCCACGCTCTCAAACCTGACAGCCCTGTAAGGAGACAAAAAAAAAAAAAAGAAAAAAAAAAAAAAAAAAAAAAAAGAAATAATGACCTCAGCCATTCATAATCCCAGACAACCTAATTAATGTTACAATGATGATAACTTTCCGATCAATCCCTTCTGACATCACTTTCTCATTAACAAAAATGTCCTGTTCCCTTAAACTAAATATCTCCTCAAATGTTAATAAGAAAAGAGCATTCGCTTAATTGTCCCAGGCACAACGGCTACCTACAGTGTATAAGTAGCCTTCACATATTGATACATCGTACTCTTGCATTGCAGCGAAGCAAAACCCGCAATACTGAATTCAAATATAAATACCTTTAATTAAAAGTATAAAAATTCAGGTCACCTTCATGAAACCAGCTGTTCAAAGAAGATTTTGACGAAAGTAGGGACAGTAGAAAAGTTTTCACCTGCTTTCTGAAAGAAATGTACATTATTTTTATCTTCCCAGTATAAATCTAAACATGCACTTCAGACAGTTTTACATTTGTGCTGAAAAGTTATTCATAGTCGGTAATATAATTCACACCATCAGGTCTGTTGAGGCAATAATAAAAGTAGTCTTCCCCTTTGCTGAACCCGGTTTTTAAATTACGAAGAGAGAATGTCTTGGAATTATGCATTTGTACGTATCTTCATGATGAAATGTTTCAAGCGGCATTTCCAACAAGAAAACTAGAATGCAATTAAAAAAATTTATTTAGTTGTGGTTCTGGGTGTTATATGAATTTTTATTTTAAGATATTTATCTACGTTTTAATATAAAGATTACGTGAGTTCTAAAGTTGGGTTCCAGTTGTAATGCAAACAATGAATTAATTATCAAAATTTTATTCGCTTTGCATTTACACTTGGGTAAAGAAAGGGTTCTTATTGATAAACTAGTAATGTGAAGCAATAACAATTATATATTGATTTAATAAAGACACCTCTTACAAAGAATTATACACATTACATAAATTAGATGGGTGCCATAACAAAGTGCATATATTTTACCAATATCGCGAAAACATTTGCATAATGTAAGTGCATGAGTTGAATGCTTTACAAAGAAATATAAGACTGAGGTTAGAGTATTTGTTTTTAAAAGTACCATAGCTCACTCAATTATGTGCCAATGTAAAACATTTAACATATCTATAAATCAGTGAAGACCAGGGGGTTCTTGCAGAGCAACGCTCTATAGTTTCTCAGAGAGTGGCCGCGCTTTGTCTAAGTAGATCAGCGTCGCTCTCGGGCGAATAGAACGTAGCTGTAGTGGTGGGGGAGTGTAAATAACTTTACCGGTACGTTGATGATGCAAAGGCGTTGCAACGAAGAGGTGAGTGCCTGAGGTTATCTACTGTATCATACTGGCGAGTATTACTGTCTTGCGGGGAATGAGAAGTGCTTTAAATTTAATTATGGAACACTACAACCTGTGGTATGATTATAATGATTATTGGTAATGTCATTTTAATGTTCGAATCCTAGTAGTATCAATTTACTTTGAATACAACTTTCTCGGTAAACTGGGCTAGATATTCCTTACCGTGGTGGGTGAGGGGTTAACGCTCTGGCCTCGCATTGGGGAGAACGCAGTTTCGAATCCCCGTCCCTGCATCCAGATTTGAGTTTTACATTGTTTCCCCCAAATCATTCCGGGCCAATGCCGGGATTCGTCCTTCAAAATGTCATGGCGGAATTCCTTCCCGTTTCTTGTCCACAGTCTTTTCCCTCCTCTAATGACTTCAATGACTACGAGGCGTAAAGCCATAAGTAAATAAAAAAAAGTGATAGTGCACTAAAAAAATCCTGGGCTGCGATGAAATTTTTTTGCACTTTCCTCGTATTAGAGCCTTTTAGTCATCAATTTATGGATGACAATTTGAGTATAAATCATGTGTCGCTATCTAATTAATTATTATCATAATTATTTGTGAATGGACCCTGTTGGATCACTCATCATGGCCTGTAATTAATAGTTCCTCCAATGTTCCCACTGTGTTGTTAGTTCCTGGAGCCAGGGGGGGCGGGGGAGCCTAACTGTTGCCATCTGTCTGAGATTCATGTGACTAATATGTATTTTATGATATGTGTATTTTTGTTTGTGAAATATGAAGTTTATGTGGCATTTGCCTAGGTGACTGCGGAAAATCACCTAAAAACTACAGTCAGGACGAGTCTAGGACTCTAACAGGGTCCGTTGGTACCTCCCCGATGGCGTTATAGAGCCTTAACGCGTACAGCCTATGTTGTTACTATTCCTTTATCATTATTACCTATTAAGCTCTTGTACAGTATTTGGATGTAATATGTTCTACGAACTGAACCACACCGTATAATATTATATTATTTTTTAAATCTGAAATAAAATTGTGGAAATTGATCTCGTATACAACCGTTTACCCAAATAAAATTTAATTATATTTAAATTGGTACATCCCTTACCATCAATGCTCAGATGCTTGTGCTTCTTGTATTACAATATTTATTCATCACAACACAAATTGTCCGTAATTTCAACAATTTATACATTCACTACACAAATTAAGAGTCTTTCTTTTTAACATTTATCATAAATAATACTGGTCTTATTAGTTTCTATATAACACGCAGTCCATTTCACTCCGTTCAACAATCTCATACCATCTCTGACTTGCCATCCAGCGATCATTAGTGTTATTCGTTGGCCAATTTTTTTTTTAATATTTTTAAAGTTGGGAACTGCACCACTTTGGTAACCTTCGAGAAACTGGTACTAACCTGTTGAAATTGACATCAGTCGCTTCGTCAACATGTCCTATTCACGTTTGGAAATCATACATTGCGGAAAAGTAGCTAGAAATTTAATTAAAAATGCCGAAATACAACATGACGCACAACCGTTACATGCCGCCAATGTTGAAAAAATCAGTGTCAGTCTCTTAAAATGTTGATTTAATCCGTTGTTGTAATGTTTTCATGTCTTTTCAGTTCTGCTCCGTTCTAAAAAGACGCACAAAATTGACAAATACGCAATATTTATCAGAGTTGTAATACGGTGATGCCCGCCATCTTACATAGCAACGAGCAACCAGAGATAATCGATTGCTTCCATTGTAAACAAATACGCTATTTGCGTGTTGTATGCCGCATAGCCAAAATTTCGTAATTTTTTTTCACTTGGTCCAGGTCGTATTTCAACCTAATCACGATTTCTATAACAAAACGACACTGTTTGGTTGAAATGATGCCTGTACCGATAATTTTTATGTTATTTTATCAGTGCTGATCGCATTTAGCAGTTGCTCAGCCTTTCATATTTCGGCATTTTTAATTAAATTTTTGGCGACTTTTCCGCAATTTATGATCGCAAAACGTGAAGAGGACATGTTGACGAAACGACTGATGTAAATTTCAACAGGTTAGTACCAGTTTCTCGTAGGTTACCAAAGTGGTGCAGTTCCCAACAGTTGGAAAACAATTATTTATGTTCAATTTAAATATGATGCAGATATAAACCACACTGACGGTTCTCTATTCAAATAATATTTAAGAAACAGCAGACTTCAGAAACACGTAATGATAAGTCACCGAAAATTCCGTCAGTTTCCCGTCAAGAGACTTCATTGGGCGTTTTATCGGTGGATTTACTTGGCCAGTTTCCCGAGAAAATTTTATTCAAATACCACACAGAAAGACAGAAAGACTCGATTCTTACATCGATTTAGTTTGTGTCCGCGATAGTGGCAACCTTGTATACAGTGGCTGGCGACCAGGGAATTAGTGATTGGCCTCGTTGCTTAGAATCAGGGCAGAGTCGTGACTCGCAGGTCGCGTTACTGATCGGAGAGATCATTGGTTAAGGCTTCGACTGGAGGAGCGCTCCACGGGGGCTCATTGCGCGTTGCCGGGGGTGCACGCCAGGGTATTTTTAATCGTGGCCCGAGGGTCCGTGGCACTCCAATCTAGCGACTGCTCCCTGCCCTCCCCCGGGATATGCTAACGACACGCTTAATAACCCTTATCTGCAGCGGGCGAGTGCGCCCTGGAAAATGTCTTGGTAAACAGCGCGTAGTACGTCAGGCGGACCCCGCTCAATGCGAGTCCAGCCGCCGGCTCTGATGAGATTGGGAAAGGCCTTGGTTCCCAGGAGATAGCGCGCCATCCACCCTAATGGCTCTCGGACACTCTCCAGCAATACTCCTTACCGCCTCTTAAAAAAAACTACTGTGTGCACTACCAAGACCGCTCCAAAACGTTGTTGCAACATGTTTATAAAACCTTATTCATCACTTACTTAAATACTGTAATAGTCTAGCAGAACTCTCAATCATAATTGTCAATGGCTTGTTGCCAGTGGTTGGTTGTATTTAATTAGCTCCATCCTTTTTAATCTCTGTGTTGACGATTTTACACAACCGTACAACCGTAAGTGCGATGTTGAAGGAATTAGGTTGGGAAGACCTGGAACACCGAAGGCGTTTCTCTCCACAGAAGCTAATTCACAACTGACGTATTTCGGTATGACAGCAAACAAATATTGCTACCAGCAACATTCATATCTCGGAATGACCGCAAAAATAAGATAAGAGAAATCAGGGCCAGAACCGATTAATTTCTGTACTCATTTTTCCCACGAGCGATTAGGGAATTGAATAGAAAGGATTTGCCAGGCGAGTAAACTTAAAATCCGACAGGGGTAGCTTTCGATAAAGCATTCCGGCCATCCTGATCTGAGTTATCCATGATTTTCCCGGATCATTCCAGGCGAATGCTGGGATGGTTCCTCAAATTAGCCCATGGGCTCCTCCTGCCATATCCTGTATATCCCAACCAAACTATTATCCTTTCGGATAGGTGCAATGCACCCTCCGCCACACACTTCTAGTGAATCGCGGAGTAATAATCATAATAATAACAGCTATTTTTAACAGGTTTCATTACTTCCTGGGGTATCACGAACCTTTTTCAGACTACCTAAGAGGATGGGGATCGGGAAGGAAGTCAGCCATGGTGTTTTAAAGGAACCATCTCGGCATTCGCCTAAAGGGAATACGGAAAACCTTACTCAGAATGGCCGGACCGGGATTTAAACCCCCAAATTCCTGAATGTCAGGTGAGAAAGCGATATCCCTCTGCACCTAACCGATCTGTGAAAACATCATCGCACAACAGTGCTGTTGTTTTATGTATCGATGATGCTTCTGTTTTAACTTCGAACCTAAAAGAATATAATAACCAGAATTTTAATGGCTTTGGATATTGTATATTGCCAATGGGAAACTGACTGATTAAAACGTGGTGTGTTAACAAGGTATTTGGGCGATCAAACTTCTGTCGCCATCTTCTGCTGAACAGGCCGGAACTCCTCAACTTTATACCTTGCAAAGAGCGTGCGTTTTTCACTGGCTTACTTTGTACTAGGCGGGATGCTACTGACAACTGAGATACTGCTAAGAGATGTACCAACGCCCACCATTCGTGTGTCACCAATTAGCAACGCGTTATTAATATATTCCTGAGCTGCCTTGTGGTTTATTTCAATAAGTAGACCTACTGAATAGTCCAATTATTACTATCCATCAAACTGATCCAATTTTTTGGCAGAGTTGTACCTTGTTAAATAAAATAATTTTTAAATTGTTTCGCTGTGTCAACTCTATTTCCTTCATCTGCGACCAGCGTTTCGATCCATGTCTGAGTCGTCCTCAGGCAACTGATCGTCTGCTGATTCTACTCTTTTCGTATGAAGTACCCTTGGACGGTCTTTGTTGCGAGTTCCACGTAAAATTATAGGTCCCGTCCGTGGGATTCCAGAATTACGTTACGTTAGCCAAGACAGTGTGAAGTGAAAACTAGACTAAACATATGAACATCATATGTGACCATGTATAAAATAATAATAAGTGCAATACTAATTGATGTTTGTTAATTAAAGAAGGTATGCCAATCAACGTAAAGAGCGGTGAATCATCGCCACAGAGTTTGAGAATATAACAACAGAAAACAATTGAATGTATTTGACAGTCACACTTGCTTTTGTCGAATAGTCGCAGTAAAAAGGGAATGAAGAAATAATTATAATTGTAAATATACAAAGAAGATAAAAAATAATTTTGTGTTCCAAAGTCAACAGAATTTTTTATCCTCTGTTGAACTACGAAGGTAATTTCTGTAAAAGTACTGTTTAAATCAGTGTAGTAAGTAATTTTACCAAGTAATCATGGTGTGGTGACGGCTATCTTTAGCTCATTCGGATGAACTTGCGAGGTTAATGCTTCCTTTTTCCGTTTAACATGGCCCGTTATGAATTCTGGATTTAAACCAAAAATTACGAACGATAGCCGCCTCGCTACTGATTAGTACAAACCATTATCTTGATACATTTTATTCATTACTCGTTAAATAATTCTTCTCTCATTTTTCCAACATTGATTATTTATTTCACATTCAGTATTGAAATTCTCACAAGCTTATCAAATCTTAATTCAACGACTTTCAAGTCAAACCTCTACTACCTAAACATCCATGACAACCACCAGTCCACGATAAACAAAAACATATGATGCAGTCAGCGATATTCATTGTATAACTCTTGGCATTACATGTTTGCCAACTTAAACATCCCAACATAGTATTTTTTACCTATGGTTGTTATCTCACAAACTGAATTCCGAAAATTTTAATTTAGTCACTTAGATGGCCGAATTACGCTTTGGAATCTTCCGGCCAATGATCCCTTAACACATTTGCTTACTTTATGCATCACTAAAAGTAGATGATCAGTTCTGTAATCACAGTAGGTTACGCTTAAAATGTAGTAACATAGGCTACTTTTTTCTTGAACATAGGCTACTTTTTTTCTTGCTGTCATTAGTCGTTCGAGTCGTTTGATGTAATCCTTCTTATAATACTATTATAAACGCGAAAGTAAGCCTCTCTGTATGTTACGATTTCACGACTAAATGGCTTAGCCGATCTTGATGAAATTTGACAAGGAATTTCTGTTTCATTAGGATGGACGTAGATTTCTTTTTTTGTAAATAACATATTAGCCACCATATTTTGAAAACTAACAGATTGGTGACAGACAGACAAATAGCGTGTGCAAACTTCTGTAAGGTAATCGGTCGCATAGGATTTGTTTCTCTCGCAGTCAATTTGAGTATGATCTGTTTATAAATTTTACGTGCAGACAAAAGTCATTAAAACCCGAGACCAGACGCTTAAAGTAGCTGGGGCACTTAAGTGTAGTTTGCTCACGAGTTTTCAAAGGCTGCATATCGCAGAAAAGGACATAAAAACAAAAAATGTTTTGTAAAAACTATTATTGACATTAGATGTCTGGCAAAAGTAAGTGACATAATTTTAAACCACAAATCTGCCTGAGGAACTGAGATAGATTGTCCCTGACAGTAAATTCCTCCCCTCTATAGTTTATTGTTATTTTTAAATATTTTGCAAACAGATGCCTTTCATGAGAGGGTCAGTAGCCGAATAGTATGGTGATTAATTACCCGTTATTATATATATATATATATATATATATATATATATATATATATATATATAAACTTTTTACGTAACTTACAACATTTCGTATCTAATTTTAGCAACTAAATTCTACTTTTACGCATACAAATTCGCGGGTAACGGCTAATCCGTAATAAGTCCACTGCCCTCCTCTTGGTTAGTGGAGATTCCGGTCCGGGGCATGGCGTGAGGCAGCGCGTGGGAGTATGGTACGGTGTTTACCGTCCCGACGCCGACGCCATTGTTCTGCGGGATAATGCGCTGCGTGGCAGAGTGCTGGCAGCGGGTCAGGGTGTCGAGAAAAAATGGCACAACCCACACCGAGCCGCAAGTTTATGACACCCTGCACGAAAACGTTGCGTGACACAAGAGCAGTAGTGAATATATACGCAACTGAGTGTGTAAGTGAATGAGATAGGTAAATATCACCGAATGGAAAGAAGGGTTGCTTTCTGAAGATACTTTAAATCGAATTCCACGAAAATTTGTTGATCCCTGATGGCTGTAAACTAAAATCAGTTTCTTAAACCGATCCCTGCTGCGAATGGTAATGGTTGGGGCTGATTTTTTCCGAAATCACTCTAGCTGACTACCAGGATAGTTCTTATAATCGAATTTCCTCTCATTCTGGTACCCAATCCTACCCCGCTTCTAATCATCACTTCGACGTTGATAAGACGTGCAGTCTTAAGAGAGAGAAAAAAAATTAAAACTAGTATTACTCGGATCTAAGCTACTACTGTTATTAACGTGTTATTTTATGGTTACTCAGCATTTAAAGACTTGCTGAATCAACTAGTAAGAGCTTACACAACTGATCCAGAAAAATAAAGGTCTAATCAGACTGTGATCCCATAACAGTTGACCGAGCATGGTGGGTGAATGGTTAACATTCTGACCTCACAATCAGGAGAACACGGGTTCGAATCCCCGTCCGGGCATCCAGATCAGGGTTTTCCATGGTTTCCCCAAATCACTGGAGGCGAATGCCAGGATGTCTTCTTCAAATTCCTTCCCGTTCGTTGCCCCCAGCCCTTTCTCGCCTCTGATGACCTCGACATCGACGAGTTGAATTTCATAAAAATCATTTTATTGTTGCTTCATTTTTTAAAAACCTATTTAATCTTATTACGGGACTGAATATTTTTTTTTACCACGGTTAGTCATTTCGGGTATCTTACATAATGAAGGGAGAACTCGAAAGTACATTGTATGTGAACAGTGCCAGCTGTTTGTTGTGCGATAAATATTAATTTTTTCGTATAGTGTGTGGTTTCTTAAGCTGAATGTGGAGACTATCCCATCATTTGCCTAAGGGGGCGTCCATAAATTACGTGAGGTGTGTAATATCCCTTGGTGACGGTAAATTTATGCGTGTGAATTCCACGTTTCTTTGGCATCGGCGAGAGCCAGGTGACTCATACCTGCGCTGAAACACCGAACGATTTATGGCAGGCCGTAAAGTTAAAAGCTTTACGCATTCAATGAAATTCAAAGGACAGTATAGGGACTGTGCCGAAATGAGGATTTCCTGGTACAGTAGAAAGTTGAAACTAGAGAAACGATGCTTCGGAGAAAAAGTCAGGTTGCGGAACACCTCTGTTGGGAACCAGCGAATCAAACTGTGTTACGAACTTTTAGAAACCATAAATTTTTTATGTTGCATGAGGAGCGCCAATGGAGATCATGGACGACGCGCCAAACGCGGCGACTCGCTGAAATTTCCCGCCTCTGCTAAAACTGGGGAGCCTGCAAGTTTTCAACGGAGCGAACACGCGGGAGTGACGACATTCTGTTTCTGGCCAGCAAACAATCCACACCGGCGCACCACGGAGAGCTGCGGGGAGCTACCTCGCCAAGTGACCTTCGCCCAGCTGACCAACAGAGTCTATGAGACTCTGTTTTATCTGCACGTCATCTGCTACGGTACAGAACGCCGACGATGTATAGACACTCTTGCGTCATTCAACCCTAGGCAACGCTCTGAGATGAGAATCATGCTCTAAATTGTTCAAAAGAAACTTTTAATATTCAGTTCTGTTCAATAAACCAATCAATTTTATATTCAAAGAAAATAATAGGTGTTGTAAACCCTGCTTTCAATAACTTCCTTTCCAATGTACCAGTATATTATTTGATTAGATGAAGATATGTGTTTTTAATGGTATTTTAAAAGTATAATTGTTTCGATGAAAAGTATTTCAGAATTGGAATGTCGCTTCTCTCGGATAGAGAACACTTCCATTCTTGGCGCCTACCGGGATTAATTTTGCAAATTAACTTATTAATTAATGCATCTTATTTTTTTTAATTCTAATTTTAATAACGTAACAAACTAGACGTCACAGTGAAATAGGTGGGGAGGTCCGGCGAAATCCACCAAGGGGGAGGGGGGGGGGTCAACAGAAATCTCACGTGAGGTTTTGGAAAATTTTGTTGGACTGTACAGCTTAAAAAAAAGGTCTGCAAATGAGGCAAAAGTCGATTTTAGTGGGGTATTTCGTAGTAAAGTGTGGGTGTAACCGGCTTTGGGAGGGTGAGACCAAAATAATAATAATAAAAAGGTCTCAAAAACTTGCGAGGGTGATTTCTAGGGGAGAAGTCTCACGGACCAGATCTTACGAAGTCTCACCAGAAGGGAGGGGGAGGTCCGAAAATTCCGAAAAACACCTCACCTAATTTATGGATGCCCCCTAAGTGATAAACAACCCAATAATCGTGATCAGGGGAAGAGAACTGAACGTCGTCCTGTGTCGTGTTTCCATCTCACTACGACTGATAGATAGGGAGAATGATAGAGAAAAATTATCGAAACGACAACCGATGAAATTTAAGGACAATCTCCTTCTACTAATTCTCGAGTACCTATTGTCTCTGACAGTTCAATAACGTCAACAAGTTTGTAAGAGGAGTAAAGATTCTTTTGCAGCCGAGATATTATCTTAACCAATTCTTTCTGGCATCTCTTATGCATCTCTTTTGCCACTTAAAAACTAGCCGCCCTCTTAATATTTGTTTGATGTCTCAATGTATTCAAAATCGATGCCTGGTGTGTGAAGGAAATCGCTCCCAATTGAGCTGCAATTTCTGTCGAAGTAATTTCAAACTTTAATAACTCAGCTAAAAACAGACATAGCGCCGCCATTTTGGTTTCATTTTAAAGAGGAAGAATGAAAGATTGTACCACTACCGCTTTGACATTCGTGGCAAACGAACGCTGTGAATTGCGCGAGCAAAGTATATCCACTATTTTCAGCCTTCCTGATTCGACACGCGTGTAAAAATGATATCTCAGAGACTAATTATTCGAACCTTAGTGAACCAGGTGTTGTACTGAAGTGAATGTATGTATTACAAAACCTATTAGGACAAGTCTGTATCTAAAAAAAGATACAAGGTTGTGCATTTAGAAATTTAAAAAAAATCCTGATTTCCTTAAAACGTCGTGATATACTGGGTGGTTATAATTAAAATTTCCCTATTTAACACGTTATAAAACGGAAACTAATTACCATACGAGTACCAAACTAGGTATCATTAAAGTCCAGTATATGGGGTGCATGATTTCCATGCGTCACAGCGCCACCGTCCAGTTCCAACTATGGCCACCAGGTTCCGTGATCAGTCGTGTAGTTCAACTGCTTCTCCGAAACACTATTGGAAATGATCGAATTATCAGCCGATCCTTTCGAAATGCTTGACCGGCACGATGACCCGATCTCACTCCCTGTGATTTTTGGTTGTGGGGCTACCTGAAGGACACGGTTAACCAGGGGAACAGTCACACATGTGCTGATCTGAAGCGCAGCATATCAAGGGAGGTAGCCAGCATATCTATTGACATGCTTCGTTCTGCTGTGCAGAAAGCAATCCTGTGCTTTCAGACTCTTCTGGACACTGATGGGCGCCATATTGAGCCCCTTTTGTCGCAGTGATGGTACCGGTATGTAATGGTATGATGTACCGTAGTAGCACATTAAAGTGTTTCATTTGAATTGATTCTGCATTATTTCTTTTCCTCATGTCCTTGACATTAATGCTACTAAGTTTGGTACTCGTACAGCAATTAGTTTCCATGTTATAATATGCTAAATAGCGAAAGTTTAATTATAACCACCTGGTATAACAGAAAAGAACAGCAAGAATAAAAAATCTGACACGAATGCTTAGAGTACAATGCCTTTTTGAACGAATCATTGCGGCATTTGCCTGGAGTGATTTCGAGAAATCAAGGAAAACCAAAATCTGGATGAACGTACGGGAATATGAATCCATGTGATCCTGAATACCAGGTGCAAGCGTTACTGCTCACTCATCAGGCTCTGTGTGAACCTTACTATACACAAATATCTGCGGTAGTTTCCGACTCTGCCCAGATCGATAATTTTCATCCGTCTAAAGCAGAGGTTGAAAATCCGCGGGCCGTAGGTCAACATGCGGCCCGAGGATTTGGATCATTACATATAAAACTTTTTTTTTAATGGCTTTCGGCAGCTGAGGCTAAATGCGATTATTATAGCTTCCAGTGAATCAGTCGTCATACAGTGTTTATATTTTGTATCTTCTAAGTATGGACACCACAGGAAGGACATGAAATTCACACAGACACACAACACTTAACATCCATGCCCGCGGCCGGATTCGAATCGGCGACCTTCGCCAAGTGGAGCTAGCACTCTAGCCGCTACGCTACCGAGGCCGGCACACATAAAAACTTAAACTTTCAAAGGTGATATCAGACATTAGAACTCTCAGCATCACTCCTTTCGACTTCAACGCATTAAAATAACTATTTTTTAATAAATACTTGATTAAATAGGTATGTTTCATTTTTTATGATTTCTTTCCTCCATAAAAATATTCAAGTATTTTTTCCCAAGAAAGTTGTACGTGCGGCCCGATTCAAAATTCTGTTTCTAAAATTTGGGCCGGCTGCTGAAAAGGCTGGCCACCACTGGTTTAGAGTTTAAGAATTGAGTAAACTCCCAAAATAAAACTCCCCAAAACACCTCATGCTGTCACAATCCAGTGCAGACTTTCAAGTGATGCTTCACTCATTGTGCTAGCTAATACCTGATCTTGATCAAGCATGTAGTTTCTCGAAGCGAATGACTACATGCTGTGCAGAAAACTTGATAGTAGGGATGCAATATTTCGTAATGTTGATAATTAATTAAAAAATGTAATGATACCACGTTTTGAAATGGTAAAAGCACCGTGGCTTTACACTTAACGACTCTTGCCCTCTAGTATAGTAGTGCTTATACACGCACTGTCAGACTTGAGGCTAGTTTCATTACTATGAATACAAAAATCTGTCTCACATTCGAAGAAAAGTAGACAGATATCAAATAGGAAACTTTGAAATAAAATTTCTCCTCGCAGAAAGAAGGAAGCTAAATCTGAATTGCAAAGTAACGGAAGGGGCGATAATTTTTTCTTCGTAGGTTGAAATAAATTGAATAGATTCGCATAAAGACTATGATGCTAATAAATGTATGGCGACCGTAAACAATATGACATTACAGGAAGCGATTTGACAGTACGGTCATCTACGGAATTTGTTTCCACGGTGACGGGCCCATCCAACAAAAGCCACATTTCGCAGCGCCCTTTTTACCTTACACAAAAAGCCGCCGGAATGGCACCGCAAAATCTGATAATCCGGAGTCCACAGTTCGGCGAATGGTCGGCATTAATCAAAGTCGCCTCCTAAACCACCAGCGCGGACACGTGAGAAATGCTTTGAGCGCAAATTAATGTGGTGTTGACAGCGGGGAAACGTGACAAAGGAAACGCTCCGACCACAGTGGTACTTAACTGCGTCAGTTGGCGTATAACACAAGAGTGGCCGTAAGGCCTCTCAGTATATCGCCAACTGATATAGCCGCGGGCTGAAGAGAACATGGCGGTTACACTGTTTGGACTTCATTGGTTAGTAAACTATTGATATTCGAGTATCGTTTATGAATGTTAGGGGTCATCCATAAATTATGTCACATGTTAATGAGCAGGGAGAAGGTAGTGTACAAAATGTCACATGACAAAAAAAGGGGGAGGAGAGCAGGAGCCATAAGCTTCATGACGTCACGAAAATTAATATTGGAATTGCTTATTTAATGAAGTCCAAAACATAAAATTTCAAATTGATTGATGTCATAACAGGAAGGGTGTTGGGGTGTCACATGAATGTGGCTACTTGCGACATGGACGGAAGGGGATGGTGGGAAAAACACACACACACACAAACACAAACAAACAAACAAACAAACAAACAAGAAAACAAAAAACTGTGAAATCTGTGTCATTTAATTTATGGGATGGCCACTTAGGGTCAACTCTCACAAACGAAGTGTAAGATTATTCGATTTAAAAAAAACACTAAATACTCTCAGTTAACAATATTTTTTTTCTAACCCAGCCTAGTGATTGAGCTGTAAACTTTGGGCACCCCTACTTGGGAGTGTGTGGGTTCTATCCCATTATCAGCCGTTCTGATTTTATTCATTATTTATAGCATCGAAATTATTCCAGCAAATGCAGGAAGATTCCTTCATGAATGCCATAATCAATGTTCTCACCTCTCACTACCTCAAATTCTCAATTACTACTAATGTTACAACGATGAAAAAGGCACAAGTGGACAAAATATTTACCGACTTCTGACATAGCATACATAATTACTTTGTGTTAAAACACATTGTTAGTTTAAAATTTAGGTTAATCTGGGTCGACGGGTGGTCGGGAAACAGTTAATCCCATCAGAACACCTGCGTGTGCAAGACGCGACCCGCTGAGTACAACAAAACCGAGAGTGGTGGGTGAGCGGTTAGCGTTCTTGCCTCGCATTCGGGAGGACGCCGGTTCGAGTCCCCGTCCGGGCATTAAGATTTGACTTTTCCATGGTTTCCCCAAATCATTCCAGTCGAATGCAGTGATTCTTCCTTCAAAAGGCTATTGCCGAGTTCCTTCCCGTTCCTCGTCCCGCCTCTAATGACCTCGAGAGTGACGAGGCATCAAGCCATAAGTAAGAAAAAAAAATCAGTATCCGAGTACATCAGTCGCTTCGCAGCGGTAGCTTCAGGGGGTACCAATAACCGAGGTTATTTATTATCATTCTCTATCATTATTGCCCATTGACAGTGTTTAACCGAGCGTGGTGGTGTAACGGATAGCGTTCTGGCCTCGCATTCGGGAGGACGGCGGTTCGAATCCCCGTCCGGGCATCCAGATTTGGGTTTTCCATGGTTTCCCCAAATCACTCCAGGCGAATGCCGGGATGCTTCCTTCAAAAGGCCATGGCCGAATTCCTTCCCATTCCTTGCCCCCATCCTTTCCCGTCTCTAAAGACCACGTTGTTAAAAAGGGACGTTAAACTGTTACAAAAAAAAGACAGTGTTTAATAATAAATTATTCAGTTTTTTCATTACTTACCTCCTTGCTTTACTCTTCCCAAACTCTCTTTATACGTTCATCGTGTCCCTGTTTCCTATGTTCCTGTTTTCTTCTTTATTTTGAATTTCGCTTTCATAATTTTGTTTCCTAACTGCCCCCTTTTTGTATCATTTACTTACTGATCCCTGAAACGTTTTAATCCTCTGCTCTTTCATTAAACCAATTGGTCTTCCTCATTGAGCCATTTACCACATCAAAGATACTCTTTGTAAGTCTATCGTTGTTTATTCTCTGCAAATGTCCGTAGAATTGTAATCTCCACTTCCTGATCATGTCTGTGAGTCTATGTGTATTTTCTTATAGTTCTTTGGTTGGTCTTTTCATCCATATGTTTTCATTATGTATTGCTCCAAAAAATTTCTGAGGATTTTGCGTTCAACTTTTTCAGCTTCTGTGAAACCTGAGACCCCAGTCATTGTTGTTTTTGATGCATACAGTGCTTCTGTTGGTACAAATGTGGTATAATGTCTGATTTTGGCCTGTTTTGATATATTACCTTTGTTATAATGTGTAAATGTGGGTGTATTCCCTTTGAAGTGTTTCTGATGCCTTGTTCGGTACTCTTACTTGTATGGATTTGTAGGGATTTGAATTTTTCATCACCCTTTATCTTTCCATATTTTCTGTTTATTCTCTGTATGTTATTATTTTCTGCATGTCCTGCGGGTCTCTTTTTTTGTGGCAGTTTGATGTAAATGTTCCATTGCTTCTTTTCTATTATTTCCAAGTATCGCCAGGACATCTGCTAATTCTAGGCATTTAATTCTTATAAAAACAATATTAATATATAAATTACGATTATTACAAACAAAATAGTTCCTACAAAATTCCATGGCCCAAATACAGTTTTCTTTTCCTGTTTCCGGTTCTGTGCAGCCACTAATGATCGTAATTAGAAGAAGTCTTATTTTAGCTGACTATTTGGACATGCTAGGTTTCAAATATTTTTCGCATTATTTATTTTAACATATTTTGACTAAAGTTTGATGTTTGCAAAACAATATTTATTTCACTTGACTGAGGATATTTTCTGAACGCCGTCTGTCGAGAACGTTCGTAATTATTTCTATTTCCAGTTATATGGAAAGAAATGATGAAACCGTTCTAACAGCAAGTCTCATGTATTAACTACTGCAAGCCGTAGACTCCGTCAGTATTTAGGCGTTTCTTGAGCACGCATTCTTTCTTCCTGCCGATCTTTCCCATTCACCACTATTGATTAGAGAATTTATGGTTGAAAGAGTGACATGACACATTTTCAGCCTCCAAAATGACAGAAAAGAAGAAAAATTATTTAAATGGTTCTCGAACTTTCTGGAAACAGCTTTAGCTGTAGCATCAATATTTATGGCACAGGATATTTCCTTAAATCTTGGCTATTGATTCCAGTATGTGTGTTTAGTAAAACACTGTCGACACAGCTACGTTTTCGAGCATTTCCCATCGTCACCATCACCAGTTTATTTGGGCGTACTACATGAATTCCCCCTGCAAACAGGTTTATTAAACGAAATTCCTAAAACCACTCCATTTGATCAGCAGGGTGATTCATTTTATAGGTCTGTCGTGTGATGTACTTTCTTTCTGCGTACCTCGGAACACGATTTAAGATTAATTTCTTCTTTTCTTGATGTAATTATTATTTAGTTTCGTCGCTTCTTCTGCTTCAATGTGGGCACCTACAGATTCTTATTTATCTGAGTGGGCGATCTAAATCGGTTGCATTTCTCGAAATGAACTAGTTGTTGCAAAAATGTCCCTTGCCTAACCCAGTATCTGAATTCTGAAGTTATGAACACATTAAAGACGTATACAGCAAAAACATAACTAACTCCCTACGCAGGCTGATAGCGTAACTAGAACTGACTTGAATTTGGATGATATTTGGCGAAATTGGGTAGTGTGTATTGGTGGCTGTTGTAATTTCTTACTGCTCCTCGATGGCAACCTAGCGGCAAGCGAGCTTAACAAAGGAGCAAAATATTACCGATCAACCCTCACATAAAGAAGTAGTACATCACAAGGTTGCTGAAATAGATTTCTCGCTCACATCAGCTGTTCACATGTTTAGTTTTGATATCTACATGCAAAGACAGAATTGAACATTTTCCCACACCTTCACACTGACCAACGTTCTCGCTCGGTTAGCGTGGGACAAGCGTAAAAAATTAGTCATATCTCCCACAGGGCGGAGGAGTTAGGATAACCCGGCTGGACTACCTTTGAATGATGGTTCTGCAGTGAAGGAAGGAGCATTATTACTATAAACATTATTGTGATGAATTTGCCTGTAGCGAAAAAGGTGATTCAGCTCTCTTTCCACTGTGATATTATGAGGGGAGATGATACAGAAAAGAAATAGGAACCATAAGATTTAAAATTAAGTAGTTAATAGGAAATTAATTAGAGAATATGTTTTTGTTGTGGTGAAAATGAGGCCGTATACATTTTGAAGGTAATGGTACGCGCAGGATGGAAGCCGTTGTAGGATGGTAAACGGAAGCTTAGGGACCGTGCATAAACTACGTGGCTCGGTCCAGGGGGGGGAGGGGTTTCCTGGAAGGCTACGCTGGGCTACGTGGGGGAGGGGGGGGGTCCGAGCCAGGCCACGTAGCTTTCCTTTCATTACATTTTTCACTGTTAAAATGAGGAACAGAACCCACAATTGCATGTGAATACTTATTTCCCACAGTTAATTAACTATATACAATAGTCTGACAAGAGAAAACAGCACAAAATGTCTTCTGGAATCAAAAGGGAAAAACGCTACGTGCTACGTGGCGGGGGGGGGGGGGGTAGAGGGAAAAGCTACGTAGGGCTACGTGGGGGGTAGGGGGAGTTCAAAGGAGGCCAAAATGGAGCTACGTGGTTTATGCACGTTCCCTTAGGAGTTATTGACCTTAGTTCCGTCTCTTAGTTGGAAACTTGGAACCAAGGGTAGAAGTCGAAGCCAATATCGCGGAAACAAAAACCTAACCATTCGGGGGGGTAGGACATATATTATCGTTGGAATCCTGTATATTTGTAAACAGTGTTATAAAGCCAAAACAGTAGGGCTGGCAGCACACCCGTACGAAGAAAGAACACAATCTAAGTTCCCGTTATGAAAAAGGTTATTCAAATCACGCCAAACAGTGAGCTCTGAGTATTGACAAACGTTCATATGATTTTTATTTGATTTTTTTTTTTTTTTTATTTTATTTTTTTTATTTTGTTTTTTTTGTTTTTTGTTGTCATCAGTTTTCCTCCATCTCTTCCTATCTTGAGCTAACCTCTTCATTTCTACATATCCCTTACAATCCACATCCTCAATTATCTGCTTCATACATTCTAATCTCTGACGTTCTTTACAGTTCTTACCTTCAAATGTTCCCTCCACCAGCAAATTAACCAATTCAGCATATCTCAAAAATTTGACCTACCAGCTTGTCTCTTCTTTCTGTTAGCTTCTTCCACAAACTTCTTTCCTCACCCATCATTTCCAAAACTCGTTCATTTCTTACTTTGTCTGTCCACTTAATTTTCAGCATTCCTCTGTAGCACCACACTTCAAATGGTTCAATTTTCCTTCTTTCCGGTATTCCTAAAGTCCTTGTTTAGGTATCGTAAAGTGCTGTGCTCCACACATAGAGTTTTAAAAAGTGTTTTCTAATTCCTAGATCAATATTTGAAACTAAAAGGTTTCTCTTTTTCATGAAGCCTCTTTTTGATTGTGCTATTCTGCTTTTTACCATTCCTGCTTCGGCCATCAGTTGTAATTTTGCTTCCCAAGTAACAGAATTCACTTACTTCTCCTATTGCATTCGATCCTATTTTTATATTTAATCTACTAGTATTTGTATCATTTCTGCAGTTACGATGAATCTGAATGACCGATAAAATAATTTGTCAGTATTTATAACTGCTGTTTTGGAAGGTTGCTGTGTTAAATTCTAAATTGTACGGACAATTATTCATGGTTATTGCATGGTGTCGATTTGAGATTCCAAAACGCGCAGCTTAATTAAAAAAAAAAAAAAAAAAAGAACCTGCAAATGACTAAGTGATTTATGAGTAAATTATAATCTAGAATATAGTTAATCGTTAGTTACTAACTCTGATTAATTATAAGAACTGCGAATTAAAAATCAGTAAGGCGGGAACATTACAATAGGCAGCATATTCCACAAAGACAGGACAATTACACAGCTTCGTGAACAGCGCATTTCTAAGTGCAGCAATCTGGAATTCCCACTGACCAGTCGAAAAAGGAAACTTTGACTGCTGGCACGTGATCACTCACCGCCAATAAGCTTCAGATTGATTCATCACATGAGGGAGTCCTTACCGGTAAAACGCAGTCTGCGCATTCACTAACATTTGCTCCGTGCTCTCACAGTACGTTTATACTGTGACGCCTTGAGATGTGTCTCACGCTCTATTAACCAATTATGTTGTATAACGGCAAAACAGCTCTGTTTTTACAAATTCAAATTAATGGCTTTTAATTTATTTAAATATACTGCTAGAATATATTAGTTTTTTCTGAATTTTGAAGATGAAAAAATTATATTTCGAACACCTATTTGTTTCTAATACCGAATAATAACTAATAATTATTCATCATTGACCACCTCGTCTTAGTTATGGTTTATACAAGCCGTTCAAGAGCCAGCTACAAGGTGGTGTGAAATTACGATATCTAAATAAGTGGGCGTATTTGGACAAAAATTTTATATGGAGCAACTTCTTATTTGATTATGATTGTTTTATGCCACCATTGCCCAACCTTTTTCAACCCAAAGACCAGTAAAATGCCAACAATAATTTCACGGACCACTAACATATATGGGCCTTTTTTTGTTAGCCGCATGTATGTTATTACCCAACCCTATCAATTTTTGTGGGCAGGTACCACGGTCTTCTAGTCTTACACCTATAACAAGATCTTCATAAAATGGCCATTAATGGAAGCTGTCAAGCTTAGAGATAACAACTTTGACTTGCATGCAGAGTGGAGAAAGGAGTGGGAAGCAAACTGCCCACACAGTTGTGGATTTGTAAAAGTTCCGAAAACCTGTGTTCCAGAACTTAACCTACGTAGGCTGCTTAGCAACTGAATAGGTTTCGCACAGCAACAGCACACAAGTGTGGACTCCGTGAAATGCCCAGTGTGAGTGTGGAAGTATCCAATCCACCGACCACATTGTCACTGTACAGCTAGAAGACTACCTGGCGGCTCGTTCCCACTGCATTAAACTGGACCAGCTGCCAGAGGATGGTTAGACCATGAGATCTAGTTATTTGATTAATATGTTGTATTTTCTAGTTTGAATTTGGCATACGATAATAATAATAATAATAGTACTAATGAAACGATGTTCTTTGATGCAAAAGTAATTTATGGGAACTTTTTTTATTTTATTGGCATTCGGTTTGAAACCATACAGCCATTCAACATTATTACAAAGCTTCTTACATCCATCAAACCTATCTATTTGCACATTTCCTTATCTATATTAGGTTAATTAATTACAATCTTGTTGAATGAATAATAAATAATGATCATTAAATTATAACATAGTGAGGATATAATGTAAGTGATGCTATTTACAAATTTTCAAATTGCAAGTGCCATCTTGAGGACCATAATCCGAAAAAGCGTTGCTAGACAATACATCAACTAGACTTAGTAATCATCGGTTCTGTTTTAACGTGTAGATCCATTATTATCTATGGATTAGTAAATCGCCGTTTTCCTTTGACAAGTTAATTGTAGTGGGTTGGTCTTTAAGTTTGAAGTATGGACATTTCCTATTTTAACTTCCAAGGTTGGCTAGAATTGGTACTTAATTCAGTGCAGTAACAATGCATTCGTAACGTGGAAATACAAGATTTTTGTGGTTTTGTTGAAATATTCAAGGGTTTTAGAAAGTTTTGTTTAAAGGCTTATGATTTATTTTCTCTTTTAGCCGTGTAGAGCATAAAAACTATATTCATGTTATGTGGACAAGAGTTATTAATTTATATTTGTTACGATATTTTTAATTCAATTAGAATTAAATTTTTAGTTTTCTGCCTGTGGACCAACTGTCCCATCTTTCCAAGAAGTCCAGAATTGCAGTTTTATGCGAATAAATGAGACACTTAAAAACGTAAAATGAAGTCTGGGTAGAGTAAGAGAAGTTAGGATCCTTATAAAGCTATGAAGGTAGCTATGGATGCGGTTAATGATGATGCGGCCTACTTTAGGGGTCGTCCGTTAATGAAGTGAGGTGAAATAGGAGAGGGGGGGGGGTGTCCGGCGAAACCTCACAAAACCTCACCAAGGAGGAAAAGGGGGGGGGCTCAACGGAAATCTCAGGTTAGTTTTTGAAATTCTTGTTACATGGTACAGCTAAAAAAAAAGTCTACAAATGACCTGGAAGTCGAATTTGGGGGGGGGGGTTCGGTATAACCGCGCCCTTGGAAGAATGATAACTAAAAAAAAAGTCTCAAAAAGTTGCGAGGTCGATTAGTAGGGGGGGTGGTTTCCGTCAAAATTATACCTTATTTTAGAGGGGGGGGGTCCGACCAGACCTCACGAAGTCTCACCAGAGGGGGGGGGGGTTGTATCAGTTCCACTGTCGTATGGGGTTCCTGGAACTATTGTATTGCCTGCACAACGCTGCCTCCTGAGTGTCGTATAGTCCAGCAACCCTCTCCCCTTGCTCCCTGTACGAGACTTAATTACTCAGGCCGACGGAACAATGCACCTCGCAGGGCCCCAGTAATTAAAAACATCCTTTTGAGCAACTAATTGTTTTTTGCTCCCCCGCCCACGCGTCGGTCCACATCCCGGACTTCGGCTGCCCTTTTTTCCCCCCGGCGTGTTTTCCCGATTTAATTAGCTGACGTTCCGTCTGGCCGATGGCGTACTGTACGCCGTACGAGACAGCTAATTACGCCTGCGGAAGGACGGTTCGGACTGCCGCGGTTGAGTTTCCGACATCGCTGACGCAGGTTCCCCGCACGCGGAATTTCGGTAGAGGTGGAGGGGCCCGCACCACGGCTAACAGCGATACGAAAACAACGGAGTTCTCGGCAAAATTTCGGACCCTGCGCTGAAGTTGGATACCGTTACTTGAAATAACGAAGCTGCAACCGTCAGAACAATAATAGAGATTCCTCTTTCGCAGATAGGATGGATATCAAAAGTTCGTACTATAGCTAGAAAGCGAAGAACTTCGCATAACTAACATAACAATGGAATTTATTGTCCTCTATATACTCATTACGCTTCACGAAACTCGTTTGTCATCATAGTTTCATCTTGTTATATATATATATATATATATATTTTTTTAAAAAAAAACTACAGTTAATGCTAAGAATCACACTTTCCCTTCACCGTATGTGGTTGGTGAGAGGGAATGGCATGTCGAGATATTCAGGAGAACACGGGTTCGAATCCCCATCCGGTCAGCCAGATTTGGGTTTTCCATGGTTCCCCAATCACCCTACAATAATGCTGGATATTTAAAAAAAAAAAAAAAAAAAAAAAAAAACAGACATAATTTTTTCTCGTTCCTTGCCCAGTCCCGCTACAACGTTGATGAGGTGTAAATCCCTCCCTGCATCTATGCTGTATCAAATAATTAAAATTTCACAGTTAATTATTAGATCCGAACTTCACTAGTTTTAATTTTTCGATCAAATCCCCGTCTGGGCATCCAGATTTCGGTTTACCATGGTTTTCCCAAATCACTCCATACGAATGCCAGGATGTTTCCTTCAAAAATACCATGGCCAAATACTTTCCCGTTTATTGCCCTCCCCCCTTTTCATTCTCTCCCGCCCCAAATTACCCCGACTTCCACAAGCCGTAAAGTTTGAAGAAAAAATCTTCTGGCACTGCCACTGAAACCAATTTGACCGTAACTTTCGCACGACGTTCGCTTAATATTACAGGCTAATACCCAAGCATTTACAACGTGTGTAAAATAGTTAAAAATTTGTGATAATCCAGAGTACCGGTAAGTAAATACCCCCCCCCCCTCCCCCCAGTTACAAAAAAAGCCATACGTTCAGCTATGGGTCAACTCCGTAGCTTAAAAGCTTATAAACAAGGAATTCAATACGCCTGTACTAGGTGCTTCTGGCAATTCATTGATTTTCTGATTCCTAAATGTGAGGCAAAAAATTACTGCAATTTGTATTATTCTCTGGAGCAGTGGTTCCCAATTATTTTTTTCCCTAGCACCCTCTCAAGAAAGAGCTCAACCTCGCGTACCCCTTACAGCTGAAAGGGTGAATAAAAACTCCATTAACAAACTACACAAAAAATCAACAAATGTCTAAAAGTATATTTGGAGACAGTGATGTTTGCATAATTTCTTTAATTATCTTAGTGATTATCCTAGCCAAGAGATTACCCCTTGAAGCAGCCTCACGTACCCCTGGGAGTACGCGTACCACTAATTGGGAACCACTTCTCTAGAAGTTATTCTACTTGGTTACTGTTATTCCCCGCCATTTCTTTGACACCTGGTGTTATCGTTTTCACATTGTTTGTACACATTTTTATTACGTCCTATCTTCTTCTAATCGTTCTCTAAACGGACAGTTTGGTTTGAGCAAGGAGACTTTTGTTTATAAATGTTTCTCTGGAAACAAACCGAGTAATGTTATAATTGCATTCATTTATGAGACTTTTGTTGTTTCACAGTCTTCTATTCATCTGACTTACCTCCAAAGGGTTTTATTTTCCACCCGAAATTTAAGCATCTCTGTAAATCTATCAATTTTGGTCTTTTATATCTGCTCGTGAAATTTAAAAAATCCTCGAAGCACCCAGGGAAACCCGTACTAGCAATGTTTCCATAGGTGACAGAAACATTGATCTCAGTGCATCGTCCCTGGTAGGCATTTTTTAGGCGAAGGATTTAAGTAACTTTAACCTGAGAAAAAAATATCCAGGGTTACACGTACATAAAGCGTCTTTTCCCCAGTGAACGTTCCTTAGGGATGTCTCCCGGCAATTAGCTTTTTTTCCACCGAAGACTTCGCCGTGTCTGTGGATTTAGCACTAGTTACTCTATCCCGTGATGCTACAGTCAGTGCATTTTCAATAGGCGGTTCTCTGCACTTATCCCTTCGTGCGCAGTATGACAAAGTCGCGCATGCGCAGATACCTGCAAACGTGCTCGCTTGAATCAAGTCAGCAGTCAGTTCGGAGGAGTAAGTAACGCGAGGAGATAAAGAGGTGAGTCACGTAGTAAAGGAAATGTGACCCTGAACCGCCAGTTCGGAGTGAACTGACGATAGTCAAATCGGGTTTAAGTATTTCTGCCATAATATGTAACATTTTTTCCACTAAGTGCCTAATAACTAATCTTTAATGTTTATTGTTCCACTATATCTCTCTCCTTTTTTGCTTCCAGATTTACGGCTCATTGACATCATGGTCATTAGAGCCACGAGAGGATTGGGGATGGGGGGTAAGGAATGGGAAGGTATTCGACCATGACCTTTCGCGAGGGACCATTACGGCATTCGCATGAAGTGATTTTGGAAAACCATTGAAAACCGAATTTAAGATATCCGGACCGAGATTTCACCCCGCGTCCTCCAGAATGTTTTACTGCTCACCCGCCAGGCTTGATTAGACCTCGCTTCAGACTGATACTATAAATGGAACATCTTCTTCTTAATCGTCATCACCACCATAACAATCATCTTGAGCAGCCTTTCAACCACTGTCAGTTGCTCTTGGAGCAAAAGCCTGTCCAACGCTTTTTATCCATCATCTATCTTCTACTGTCATCGAATTTTCTTCTCCTTTCCTCAACTTCTTAACTCCTTTCACCTGTCTGCCCAACCGTCTTCTTGTGGTCCTCATGCCTTTCAGTTCCATGTCCAGTATCTTTGGTATCTTTTCCTCACCATTGTCTTCACATGACCATACCACTTAACTCTGATTTCTCTATTCTTTGATGTAACGGTCACTTCTTGGTCATCTTCCCAACTTTCTCATTCCTCATTTATTCTTTCTCGTTACTCCTATTCTACTTTTTTAACTTGATTTCCATGGCTTGTATCTCCTTTTAACCCTCTCCATCATCATCCATGTTTCCGATACATACACCAACATCGGCACAAAGTTGGTATTAGGAAATATTTCCTTTCTCTTTCGCGGCAAATCACTATTCCATATCAAGCCTCTCACACTATTATAGCATCTATCTACATATCTTCCTCTTTGATGATCTAAGAAATAAAAATTCCTGGTTTATCCGGGATTTTAACCTAGGGCAGTGAATTTTAAGGGCAACATTCTAACCAGGCCAATTCACTCTGCTATGTAATGGGTAGGGCCGGTCGTCTACTGGAACCGAATTTCGTCCAAACTGTATTCGTCCGAGTAACGTCCAATTTTATGGCCGACCAGGTCGTCCTATTAACCTCGCCCATTGCAGCCGAATTACATCCGACACACATTGCCCATCCGTCATTGCTTCTTCAACATCAAGTGAACGAGGTGTTTTTTTATAAAATGTACAGTGACTTACATTTCTTTAAAATAGACTTTATCTTATCCTCGCGGAATATTACGAGGGTCAGGGCCATATTTAGGATGTGTAGACCCTTGGGCTGATCCTTTGATGCGCGCCCTCTCTGCAAATATGTTGAAATTCAACATCGCATTTTATAACAATTTCCTAACCAAAAACCTAAAATAAACATTTGAAATTTTACTCAATTGTAGAATATTGTACTATATAATATACAGATGAATATAAAATTGTTGGAATAAAAATGAAAACAATTGAAAATCATTAAATTCTTCAACACAATTTATTAATATTACTCTGAACAGTTATAGAAGAAAAGTTGAGATTGATGTCCAGGTTGCCAAATTTGCTAAAACCATTATTTCAATTTAAAAAAAAAAAATTAAAAAAATATAAAAAAAGAAGAAATATAGCAAACAAGCAAATTTTGTTTTTGTCGTGTGGAGTCATAGGTTGCAACCTATACGGCCAATGTCTAAATGCGGTCCTGACAAGGGTGATATCTCATAATCGTTTGAGAATATTCCAGTACGATATTCAAATAAATGTCTTTAGTGTACAAATTTTTAATGGAATAATTATAATATAATATAATGCAATAATTGTCCTTTCCGTGGACATTTTTATTAAAATATTTATAGTGACTATGCACCCACCAAATCGTATAAGTGAGTCTCAAAAAATACAAATCAAGATCAAACAGAAGATAAAAAAATGAAGACTTGTTTCTTAGGATCGCAACATGTGTTTGCCATTCGGCCGAATACGTCCGACTAATCCCGTTTCAATAGGATTCGTCAGTCACTCGGCAGTATACGGCCGAGTAGACCGTGTCCAGTGGATGCGTAACAATGCCTTTACCTGTCTCGGGACTAGTCGGTCATATTCGGCCGAACAATCGGTCGGACAAATTCGATGACAGTGGACGTCCGGCCCAATGAGTAAAACTCATCATATGAGGAAACTCCTTGAGAAAGTAAAGTGACCGGAAAGCTGCGCTGATTCCTTTAACTCCTTCCCCATGTCGGAGACTGTAATAGGAATGCGAATCCTGCTACCGTTTCTACTCTGAGCACTGAGATATTTACGTAGGACCCCGTAATTAGTTTGTCTGCGCACCTGCGCTAATTTCACCTCGTTACAGCTGACCTCTGGCTTTCCATGTGATGTGGTATTTTTGTCATAAAGCTGAGTGCGGTATATTGAATTAGAGCCGTATTTGGACACCACGTGGGTGTCATTAACACGGTAAAACACATTACACCCGGCGCTATTTCAGTGTAGTGACCTGCCTGGGAGTTGGCGCTGTGTTATTTAGGGAGAGCTATTTGTTCCGAAACCTGGCACCGCTTCCACGTCGTGTCGTTAAGCTGATTAGAAGGCCCGAGGTAACTGCCTCCATCACACTGTGTTTCTTTTTCTTCCCAACGACGCGCCCCACGGGAGGCTGGTTTTCGCAGTTTAAATTTTTTGCTCTCCTTTGACCCGGATAGTTTCTGACATTCAAATATGTGTGTACAGTACAACGAGATGCACAGTTTGTCCTAGCTGTAGCAGAAAATTCAGCTTATTAGGAACACGGATAAGAAAGTAAAGACTTTCCATGAGTAGACGGTTGGGATGGAAATGCTAGATGCAAACCATAACTGTATTTTGGCGTAATTTTTGAATTGATTCATAGATTTGGCTGGGATTGTCTGGTGTCCTACACCTTTTTAGGTCTCAATAACAGGAGAGATAAGATTAGAGAAATAAGATGCCATTCTGATGCTTATATGTGTTCTTTCTTTCCTCTGGCTATTCGAGATTAGAATGTCCAGAGTTTTGGTGCAAATCACCCTCTGCCAACCACAATATTCTTGAATTGCAGCATACGGAAGTAGATGTAGATAGTAAACTCTATTGGGCAGGATGCATTGGGCAGGACACATTGGGAAGGTGGTAGTAAGAGGTTTCAAAAATCCTTCATTTACTGGAGAGGGTGATGAGGGATGTACCAGGGAAGAGAGAGGACTGGGTTACGAAACCTTGAAGAGACCACTTTTTGAATATGGTGAAGTAGTGTGGGGTTCACATTATGGATATGAAATTCAGGAGTGGAAAGGGATACAAAGGAGAGCAGCTAGATTTGTTTGCGGAAATTAACACAGACTGCAATCAGTAACTGATATGCTGAAGGAGCTGGGTTGGGAGTCATTGGAAGACTGAATTCGGGTAAAGAGAGTGTTTGAACTGTTCAAGGCTTTTAACGGCGATAATGCATGGATTATTAGTAGAAGGATTAGAAGTTGCAAATGGAAGTAAAGAGATGACCATAATCATAAATTGTCATTTTAATTCAGGCGAAAGGGAGTGGCAAAATTTTATTTTGTATGCAAGGAAGTCAAGGACTGGAATAAATTATTATGGGAAATGATGAACAGTTTATCAAAATACTAAAGGAGTTTAAAGATGGAATTCATAAAGGGCAGGGTTAAGGTGGGTGGTGAGAAATCATGACAATTAAAGGTGCTGGTGTAGGGACATTGCGAGCGCGCTCTATCGTAATTGAAATTAAATTCAATTGAAAACTGATGTGAAGGCGTCTGGTTACGGAACGAGCTCAGAATTTTAAAGGTAGTGGAAACATTTTAGATTACCCAAAAAGTAAAGGAGGAAAGCAGGACTACAAATATTGTTTGAGAAAACAGAATACATGAACATAGACGTAAAAGACTAGACATAGACAGTGAAAACTAAATATGGTGATATTAAAAGAACACAGAAGTTCAAATACCTTGGTGAAATTTTGACTCCGAATGTTAATGAAAATGACGCATTTGAAGATAGATAGAGAAAGATGAAAACAGCTTTCAGGATTTGTCAAATGACATACAAATCAAAATTACTCTCTTATCAGGCGAATTACAAGCACAATAGTACGGTAGTGAAGCCAGAATTTTTATACGCAACAGAAATGCTAGTTAGAAAGGGATTGACGGAAATAGAAAAGAAAGAATGAAAGTTTCTAAGGAAAATCTTGGGACCAAAAAAAAGTGACAGGAAGCGGATTTAATTTCCGTTTGAGATCGAACCAAGAATTATACAACAAGTTTGAAAAGGTATCAAACACAATTAAGAAAAGGAGATTGATTTTCTATGGACACATCAAGAGAATGGAACCAGATGAATGGCAAAGAAAATATTCAACTTTCAAGAGAACAGGAAGACTCAAGTTCCATGGGTGAAGGAGGTCCATCAAGATCTGAAAAGATGTGGGATCAGCATGGGAGGCATACAAGACAGGGAATTATTAAGAGGAAAAATGGCGGCGGTAAAGGATCTGACTGAAGAAAAACCAATCAGGAAAAAGAGGGTATTTTCAGAGAAACAAAAAATCAAGAGTGAGCCAGAGAATGAAAGAGTACTGGTGACGGAGGAAGGAAACTCAGAAGACGAAATGAAGTTGCGTAATTGTGGTTCATAGATGCCTGAAACGAAAAGGGAAAAAAAGAGGATACACGCACATTTCAGAAGAACCGGGTACAGCAAACCATTCAGCACATTTCCATGGAATGACCACTTATGAGGTTCATTGGTACCGACCGTGGTGGTGTAACGGCTAGCGTTCTGACCTCGCATTCGGGAGGACGGTGGTTCGAATCCCCGACCGGGCATCCAGATTTGGGTTTTCCATGGTTTCCCAAATCACTCCAGGCAAATGCCGAGATGCTTCCTTCAAAAGGCCATGGCCGAATTCCTTCCCATTCCTTGCCCCCCATCCTTTCTCGTCTCTAAAGACCTCGCTATTAGAGAGACGTTAAGCAGATTAAAAAAAAAAAGGTTTATTGGTACAATGCATCAGATTCACGAAGCAACCATAGAAGTCATCGAATGGCTGCAATCTATGGACATCATTCTGTAGAAACATCCATGTTTTGTTCTATCTATTGTGATTCAATGGAGTTACTCTCTTCGTATGCTTGTGCCATACAAAATAACTAAATAAGGGGACAGTTGTGACCTAGGTGAGCGCCGACTTAATTACATTCAAAAGTTAAATTTTCATTTAAGCATTTAACTTTAGCGGAAGAATGAGTCACCGCATTTAAAAAAAATGAGAATCACTATTAATAATCTGACTTGTTTACAGGGTCGCCCATGTAAGCTGGTAACGCAGTACTTGAGAAAAGCTAATTGATATTGGAGGGGAAAACAAAATGCATAACTTATGTCTAATTTTTAATATGTTTTCAAAGTATACATTTTTCTTAAAAGGAAGCCAACACTTCCTATTGTTTATTCCTATTACTTGCGCAATAGTTAACGAGTTTCATATCAGTCATTTTTCAGTCTAGTTCTTAGTTTTTCAGATATATGAAAAGCATACCGCGATAGAAGGAAGATGTACATTGGCACCTACAAATATCTTTGATAGCAGAAACATCACCAGTTCGACTAGATCACTGTAATAAATGCTCAAGGTGATACAATTCTACTTCAAAGCTTTAGTTTTTTTTTTTTTTTTTGAAGGAGAGTTTGGTGTGAACGCAAAAGTACTTTATTTTTACACAGTCATGTCGTACTGTCGTAGTATCTTCTATTTCATTGTTTCTGGACTCGTTGGTACATCGGCATAAAAATTTTCTTTGAGGAAATCCCACTGAAAATGTTTACGTGAAAAGTATGACGTCGTTTGAGGGAAGACTTTTTCAGTTATACGTCAAATGAAGAGTTAAATCGAGAAAGTGGTTAATATGAAACTTGTTAGCCAATGTACAAGAAATAATCAATGAATAAAAAATATGTTTCCACTGCTGTCCTTGAAATAACCTTGAAAACGTACTCAAACCTTAAGAATACATTTTCTTTCCAGTAACATTAATTAAGTTTATACTTTAAAAATGACTCATAGTATTTCGTTTTCGAGGTATTTTAAAGCACCAGCTTCCATGGATCACCCTGTATATTTTCATCTTTGCCAGAATGTTTGTTCTATATTTGGTGCGAGTTATACTCCATCACCCATTTACCTGTCTGGTTACAAGACGTGGTGTCCAATGGCACTCCGTGTTTGCTGGTACTTTTTGGTGGTGTTAGGGCCGAACTTGCGTTATTAAGATACCACTAAAACTGCATGGATACGGCACAGTCGAGTGTATGCGGGTTGCTAAGCCCGGAGTCTTCACACAGCTACCTGCCAGGCTGCCCGGCTGGCTAACTCCAAATTAAAGGCCTAGCGCGCTGGATCCCCGCCCTCGTATAAATAATTAAAATAATCCGGCGAGCGCGCCGCTCCCTAATGACTAACTCCAACAAAGTGTTGCGCCAAATTAGACGCGACGGCGGCGCCCTGCGAGATGAAAGCGGTCCGAGCCAGGTGATTGGTCGGCCCGGCGTCGCAGATAATTCCGGCGGAGACGTCGCCAAAGGTCGTAAACCGTCAGAGACGGCTTATCCGTTTAAGGCGCCGTTTGAGGAATTACGTCGGCTACGTGCTCGCTAGGGGTTGTCCGTTCCATATTGATAGCCTCACACATATTACATTGTTCGTCACCGGGTATTGACCTTAACGTTTCTATTGTGTTTTTAGTCTGATTAATCTGAGTTCGAACTTCACTCCTTTCACATTATCGCTAACCATCTTGGTAATATTATAAATAAGAAATTTTGGATGGATGAATATTATTTAGTTGTTTGTAACATTTGCCTCAATCACGCCATGATTGCTCAGCAAATTTAAAATAATCTTGGCACGGAGTTCGTATCTAGTCTGGGTAGTAATACAGGATAAATTTTACACCGCAAAAATGTATAGTTCTTTTTTAAACTGTCATTATCAACTCTCATTTACCCCACACCAAACAGTCTCCTACTTCGTATACAGTCCGTCAAGTGTACTCTTTGCTTTTTACGTTGTAGCATAAATTTATTTTCAGGGATCAAAGCAAGAACGTTATAACATATTCAGTACATCGTTCAGTATAAAAAGTGCGATAATGAATGCATTCATAAGCTAATAGTTTCGGAGAAGGAAATGTAAATCTGTTCTGAACCTTAAAATGTAAGTAGTTTCTGGTAATTTGCTCGTAGACATTCTGTTGGTGGAGTTCAGAGATGAAAATAAAAAATTATACTTACATTTCCTCAGAAAGCTTAAACTCTACTATTTTTTTAAAGTAATATCATGAGCTGACAGATTGCCGTTCTAAAAATGTGGATAACACAAATTTACATGTTAAAGTAGAATATGGTTTTGTTTTTAATCATGTTGTAATTAAATTACTGCTTTATTTTATGAAGTTTTCTTGTTCGGTTAAACATTGACGGTTCGCTTCTTACCCAAATCATATAAAATGTATGCATATCTTTCAATAAATCATGCCATACCTAACCAAATGTAACAGTTGGCCCATAGAAATTCAGTTCCTTTGACAGATTGAGAGAAACCTATAACAATATCGTCAACGATCGTAATGAAAAAACAATCAATTATTATTTTCATATTTCTATTTTAAAGCACAATAATCGATCGAATTGACATATCGACAAAACAAAACCAATATCAAAAGAGGAAACAAAGATCTTTTAAAAAATTATTAATTTTAAGACGAGATTGGCAACGTAAGTAAAATCTTTCAGTGATATTTAGTAAGGCTAGGATTATGAAAGTAATCAAAGATCACAAAGAAAAAAACGACTAATTACTATTTTAACAGGTAAATTTCTGTGTTAAGGCAGAATTGATTGATATGACAGAGGTTCCTCTTGTATAGTAGTCGGATGATAGCCAGCGCCTTAAGCAGTAACAAGAGGTACATGGAGAAGTAACAGAACAAAAGAAGAAGGTTTTTTTACCTTACATAAAAGGAGTCACTGACAGAATTGGAAAAGTGCTGATGAAAGTCAACATTCAACCAGTCTTTAAGAGTAACAACAAAATAAGAGGCATTTTAAGATCAGCAAAGGATCGCAGATCACCATTACAAGCAAGTGGAGTATATAAGATACCCTGCGATTGTGGAAAGGTGTATATTGGCGAAACTTCTCGAGCGGTTACTGCAAGACTAAAGGAACATTGTCGTCACGCAAGACTTGGTCATGCAACAAAATCAGCTGTAGCAGAACATCCGATGAAAGAAGACCATAAAATTCAATGGGAGAAGACAGAAGTTATAGCACAACTCAAAGGTTTTCTAGAACGGGAAATAAGGGAACCAATAGAAATTTTCAAACATCCCAAAAATTTCAATAAGGACGGCGGCTATGGCTTAAGCGAAACGTGGAAATGTGCACTCGTAGACATTCACAACACAAAACCTCCAACGACAAGATCTCTGGAACAGTTGACATCCACTGCCGGTAACCAAAACAATTACCTCAGCGACGGAGTAGTGTGAAAACCATCACAAGTGGTATTTCGATTCTAGAAACCCTGATGAAGGCACCAGTTTGGACGCCGAAACGTCGGTACTAATCCATCAATCAAAGCAGTTCGATTCCGAAAAAAGTAAGTGGAACATTTGATTAATATGACGCCTGTTAAAAGCGTAAAATGCGACTCGTCTTGTTCGGTCCGTGTTGCGAGCTTCAGAACTTTCGCTTTTGAACGATTAAGTGTAGCTCCTTGCTTTCTGTTCCAGGATCCTACGATATTTTTTGCAAATTTCCTTTATATGAGGCTAGTAGTTAACTGATACCATATATACATCAGGAAACTTATGCCACAGCCGATCTTTTTATTTATTTTTTATATAAAAGTGTCCAACAGCATTTTTCAGTTTTGTATTGGTGGTGATATAAGTATGCATGAGTAAATGCTGCAGTTGCATTTATTACTGTTTATTTTTAATCGTCTGCCTATATCACTTAGCACTTCGTCTACAGCTTCGTCGAGGAGAAAAGAAACTCTTTCCATTTCCTTTGATCGACCAATACTGTTATTTTCAATTTCATCTATCTGCCTGAATTGCCCCATGTAGGCATCTCTAATCTCACAACTCGCTATTTCGCAAGTACTCCTCTAGTCCGTACTGGCTCGCAATGCCCCTTTACGCTGCTGAAGTCTGAATGTTCAACTAGGATTCCGTATCGGTCTCTACCGTTGCAGTTCCCTTAAAATAATACTTTATTTATTTAGCGTAGTGCTAAAATTACATCACAGACAGTTATATATAAGCATGAAAATAATACAGGATAACATTTTTTAGGTAAAGGGTATTTACTAAGAAATGTCCAGATCTGATAGGTAGTTAATTACCATTTCAATCACTATCACTTGAAGATAGGTTCACAGAGGGTACGCGGTCACTATCATGGAAGAATGAAGAGAGTTAAGGTGACGCAATGGGCCTTCACCACGCACTGAAGTCGGGTACAGAGAAGTGGGGTAGGGAGGTCGCCATATTGGATTTCCTAGAAAAGGAATATGCACAATCACTTTAATGTGATGATACGATAACCGTGGTATCGCAGTTTGAAGATGGACTATTATGTAACTCGACGAGACAATTCAAAAATGAAGAATAATTTTATATATATGTATTCTGCTTAGTTCTCAAGATATACTGTCTCAAAATTGAAGTGTTTTCGGTTGAAATTCAGAATAAAAAATTTCCCCAAAGTCAAATTTGACGAGAGATTATTTTTACCATGGCAAGAAAAATTGAAAGTAAAGCATAATTTTTTTTACATATATCGCCTAGTTCTCGAGATATATTGTCTCTAAATTAAGGTGATTAGGTTGAGATGCAGCATGAACCAAAAAATAATTTTGCCAAAGCCACTATGAACTAAACGTTGGAAATGCAGAGTGAGTGTATTATTTTTTTACAACCTTTTGTAGTTAGGTTGAAATGCGACCTAGACCAGACTAAGAACGCCACCAAAGCCACAAGGAACTACACCTATAACTAATTTTTGATAGTCGATATTTCGAGAACTAAGGGAGATATCAAAAAAGTTTACTCTAGTTTTTCGATTAGTCTCTTCGATTTACGTGAGAATCAATCGTCAAATTGCATCGCCACGGTTTGATAGTGCTGCCCACCTCAACACATAAATTTCATTGCGTGCTACAGACCTTCAACACTCGTTTACAATAAGGCTAGACTATTATCTGCAAAGTAGTAAGATATGCTGACTCTCTGCACTACATCAACAATTATTTGCGAAAAAGTCATCCTTTTGAGAGCAATGAATGAATCTATAACGATAGGCCCTACTCTTTCAGATAGCTATTAAACACTTCAAGAACAATAATTACAATGTGACCAACTTATAAAACGATATTCCAGGTTGTTTACTATCTGGTATGTTTGTGCAACCGTATGCAACACAAGCTGGCATTATAAAAATCTTTGAAATAATAGAAAATTAAATATTCACAGTAGCAAACGCAGTGCAAACAGCGTAATCATTTGGGAAATCTATTATGGCCGCCGCGCATGCGCAGTAGGAGCCTAGTGTTTACAGGAGGCTTTACAGATTTAGCAGTATTTCGCCTCTTCTTTTTTACTTCCTCCATGGTCAATATGTCCTGGACAGTCTAACACTCAACATCATAGTCGCAGGTCACTGATGATATTTTACTCCATCCGTACAACGAATCTGCCACGATTGGTTCTAACTCTATTAAGCAGACCAGATTTTACGCAGTGTTCAAACGGTGGAAGCTTGGTTGTGATGCGGGTTATTCTGAGGAGGGAAGGAGGTGCATTGCTCAGTTAGTCTTAAACAAGTTCCACTAAGCTCTATTGCCGTCTTGACAGCCGGTCACCGAGAGTGGGTTCTGTTTTTTGGATGTCAGCATGGATCGATAGAGAATGATCAGTGGTAACGCTTTGTACCGTTAGTACAGAACTGAGATTAATTTTGGTGCATACGATTTTCTACCACACAGTATTCTGTGAATTGGAAGAGGATGTAATTAATTCGTTCTAATAATGAAAGAGCCGTGGAAAAAGGTTGTGAGTAAAAATTAAACACATTAGAACACCTTAATCATTGAACAAATACATGGCCACCTAGAGATTCGAGAACTAGGTGTGCGGTCGGCAATGAGGATTGCGAATTGTACCTGCAAACTCGAAAACAGTACTCTTGTCTTATTCTTCTCCTCGCAACCGAGAGGTCGGTGTGGTTTCACCATCTCAGACAGTACAGGATGACTCACGTTTTCCATTCTGTCGTAATTGTTATTACGCAGACCGCAGCGTCACGCCATCACCGAGAAATTACTTTGTAAATAGGAGATTACGTGACACAATAAGACGTCCAGCCTCCACTCACAGCATAATGAGCTTCTGACGGATGAGAAGAGCAAAGATTTAGACGTAATTCAAGGCATACAATATTTTATAGCAGCACAATCTCCGCACGAGACATCTCCCCCCTCAAATCCTTTCTTCTCTGAGACCAAAGAGAACCATTGTTTTTTTTTACTTATATTTTATACTTATTATCGTTTATGCTGTAATTGACTGCTAGATATGCATTATAACACGAGCTAGGTTGTGCTTTTTTATGTTGTTCACCATAAGTGGCTGTTTATTTTGTTAAGTTTGTTTCTTTAAGGCCCTCATCATACAATCAAACGTTACCGGATAGAGAGCCTGCAGGACTCTGGTATGTTCAGACTGAACCGCATTCGATTCCAGATTTAGTAGTCTAGATTTCTGTTTTCCGTGCACTTACACAGTCACTCTAGGAATGTGGGAATGATTCATAGACATAGGCACTAGCACATTTTTGTCCTTGAGTCTTTACTAAATCTTCCCTTTCAGCCTTAAATTCCTTGTTATGGATCACCTATTAAACAATAATAGAATATTTCTGTGTATATAATACCAATTTTTTTTAGGGTTTATTTTGCTGCCAAATTACGAAGAATTTTAAATTTCAACATATACTTTAAGTCTTGACGTCGTTGAAACTGTTTCAACCGAAGTAATTAATTATCAAGAAATTTAGTTCCAAGTTTTAATTTGTTTACGCATTTCATCAAACGTGTCATCTGAATTAAAAAAATTAGATATCTGCTTAAAATTTTTAATTAAATTCGCTTGATAGATGTCAAGTCTATAATGATTTATTTTAAAAGCTGATAGTCTCTGACAAAATTTAAACTTGATAATTACGGTCTTAAAATTTTTAACTGTTTACTATTTTGATGTTTGTGGATCGGAGTCAAATATAATTTTAGAAGCTTTCTCTACAAACTCAATTAACTAAGCCGAAATTACTTCACAATCTTATGATCTTTCATAGTTTCCTTTCCATTCCTAATTTCGTGTTAGAATTCGAATATCCTTCAAGCAGGTACCCAAACACATTACAATGCATACATTCTCACAGTGTCTTTATTTAAGCTTCGTAATATTAACTCTGATAACCTGATGACTTATATAATTCCGTTCAATGAGTTGTTAGACATGGATATTTAGGGACTTTTGCCAGCCCCACAACCTCAAAATATGACACAATTGTTAACGTTAGAAAAAAATTTAGAAACTATAGGAGTAGTTCTTTTTCTTTATGTTAAATTTGAATGATACTATTCACTTGAATATATTTCTTGTCACTCCCAGATAGCTTCGTTGCTATAAATTTAATTTACTTTGATTAAAAATCTGTTTCAACATTTAGCTACTAGTAATAGAGATCTCTCTTGCATAGTTTTATTGTACTTTGAGTGTAACAGGTACAAACTGCATAACGTTTTAGCGTACGCTTTTTAAATAGACTTTTAATTATACTATCACGAGTGCAATTTAACTAAAGCACTTTGCATCATAAAGTAATTTATAACTTCCAGTTGCAGCAAAACTATATGAAGTGAGTGGCTGCTCTTGTATATCAAATTCCTTAACTCTAGAATAATTAGTGAGATATGAGAACCACCCAGCATCTCATGGCGTTCACTTGAAGTACTCAAACACTGGCGATACTGGAAGTTGGATGTTTCACTCAGCTGGCTCCTTTAATGAAAGATAATTCGAATACCTGAGTCTCATATAGTCGAACACCGTTATTAATAACATAAGTTATTTGACGAAGACCAGCATTGTTGAAAATAAAAAGGAAACTATTAGACATTACTCACTGTGCATGCATTACGTAGATGCACTAGAGAGCAATCTAGTGGCTCAGAGGTTAAGACATTTCACTGGAGCTCTAAAGATTTCCAGTTCGAATCCCCGTATGGATGGCGAATTTCAAAGACCCTTAACCAGCAATGTGGAAATCGCCGAACGCTTCCATGACTCGGATTCCACTTTAAACAGGTGGTCTCCTCTACCCGTTAGGATTACCGCGTTAGGTTGAGGTAACCATGACAGAGTCGCATACGCGGAAAATCGTAACTCTGCAAATAGGTGGCCGAACCCTTCTGGGATATCCCGGCCAATAATGTCATACGCATTATTATTATTATCAGATGTTTTTCAACATACTTTTTCCTTTCAACCCTCTATGTCGAAAGCCATTCACACAGTCGTCTTAAATTTCATAGTTTTTTAATACTAGTCGTTTCAAACGGGACAGTTAACGACAATATATATATATATATATATATATATATATATATTGACTCAATCGTGCAATAATCTACATTCCCACTTTACATTTATTTTTTTTACTTATTGCTTTACGTCTCGTTGACGGCTAAGGTCATTAGAGGCGGGATGGGACTGGGGACAAGGAACGGGAAGGAATTCGGCCATGGAATTTTTAAAGAAAGCATCCCGGCATTCACCTGGAGTGATATGGGGAAACCATGGAAAACCCAAATCTGGATGCCCGGACGGGTATTCGAACCCGCGTCCGCCCGAATGCGAGGCCAGAACGTTAACCGTTCACCCACTACCCTCGGTGCCACTCTACAGGGTAATTGCGCGTATAAGGGACAGGCAGCCACTGTTTAATTTTTATTAATAGAATATCAATTGAGCTTTTAGTCGCAGGTGTGTACTTGCGCTTCAGTTGGATGGTGTACACGTATTGCATTGTGTTGTCTGTGAACAACAGTAGGCAGGTGCCGTAACACACTGTGGCTGGCTGGGAACTGGAGGCGTGCCTGGAATGACTCAATCTATTGCTGCCGTGCAGAGCTTCACGGCGGAGCGGACTCTCAACGGCTGTGTTTCGAGCGGAATACAATCGACCACAGCCAGACACTGTGCGTGCCGCCAGCATGCCTAACCTGCAGGCGAAAGGTTTTTGGAAGAGTAAAATATTAGGTGAAACATAGCCGGAAAAATCTTATCTCAAACCAAATACGTAATAAAAATTATTATTTTTTCTATTTATTTAATTATTTTTGTTTTTTTCGTGTTCACGAAACTATTTAGAAACCTCTATTTCCAAAACTAATTTGAATTGTTACTGAATGCCCAATGCCATTCCGAATGAGGTTTTTAGTCAGATTGACCGTTTAGTAAACTACCGGAAAAACAACTAACACGAAATTCACAGTTAGATGTCATTAGTCACCACTTTCTCTTAAGTTTAATAGAATTTAATAACCGAGCGTGGTGGTGTAATGGCTAGCGTTCTGGCCTCGCATTCTGGAGGACGGCGGTTCGAATCCCCATCCGGGCATACAGATTTGGGTTTTTCATGGTTTCCCAAATCACTCCAGGCAAATGCCGGAATGCTTCCTTCAAAAGGCCATGGCCGAATTCCTTCCCAATCCTTGCCCCCCTCCCCCATCCTTTCCCGTCTCTACATACCTCGCTGTTAGAGAGACGTGAAGCACATAAAAAAAAGAATTTAATGACTTAGATGACATCAGAACCAAGGAAAAGAAACATTTACATCGATGCGATTCACTAAATTATGGATGGAATAGGGTGCTTTGCACAAATACTAATTCCGTGCATTCCAATCCCGAATAGCACGAGAGTAGAAAGAATTCATATAAGCATCAGTATGGCACCTAATTCTCTGTTCTTATTTCTGCTGTCATTTCTTCCCAAATAGATTGATGGACGATGACTAAGTATTTCTTCGCACTCATAAGTGAAAGGGGTTGTTCCTAGGTTTTCCAATAAATTTAAATGAAACCTACATCATCTATCTATCAGAAAATCACAGCCCAATATACGTAACTATTTTGTCAGGCTTTCGTAAAGACTGTGGCAAAAGTCACGAATCGTGTGGCTCTTCTTTGTACTTTCTCTATAATGTCAATCAGTCCCTTGTGATACGGATCCCAAACAGCACAACAGTAGTCCAAATTTTGACGGGCGAGAGTGTGTGCGTTACAATTCTTCCAAATTTGACGTATGAATCGGATCCTCGAATTAGCTCTAACTAAGACCGTTACATCAAAACACTTCAGGGAATCAACTATGTTAATAACTGAACAGTTTACTTTGTACTTCTGAGCAAAATAATTCATTTTGTTAGTTATTCACATTTCCTTACACGTTTTGCAATTTAGTGTAAGTTGCTTTTGATTGCACTATGCCAAAATAACATCCAAATCGCGTTTAATTTTTAAGCAATTGGCAGAATTCTTTACTTCCCTATGGATAACATTATCAGCGAACAATTTCAAACTGTTATTAATGTATTCTCCAAAATCATTCATAAAAAATAAGAAAAGAAGTGGCTCTACTTCTATAGGTGACACAAAGTCATGTTCCTGTGCTAACATTTAGCCCTCAAAATCGGTAAAATGAAAACGATTCTCTTGCTATTTCAATTGCAGGTGGAAGCTAAGACCCTAGTTGCCTCTAAATATATCCTGTTCGTACTGTATTCTGGTGTGAATTACTTTACTATTTTGCAGAGTGCTGCAAGGTGTTCTTAGTATCTCCTGTACACGGGGAGATGTTATTATTATTATTATTACTCCGCGATTCACTAAACGTGGGTGGCGGAGGGTGCATTCCACCAATCCTTATGTGTAACCATTTGTGCATAGGAATGGATATACGGGATATGGCAGGAGACGCCCATGGGCTATTTGTAGGAACCATTCCGGCGTTCTAATGGAGCGATCTGGGAAAACCATGGTAAACCGAGACATAGATGGCCGGAAGGGTTTATACAGGATCCGGCAATAAAACCTCCCGCATTTCACATAGCCGGTGTGCGGGTTGTAGTGAGGATACTGACGTGGAGTGTGTTTTGTTTTAAAGAGGTGTACCTGCCATTTTCAGTGTGCGCCATGTCATGGCTTGGTGAGCATCGTGCGTTTGTTGTGGAGGAATTTATTCGTAACAGTTGTTCTCAGATTTTCGGAAACGATTCGAACTTGGCCTACATGATCGTGTCCCGGATAGAAAAACTATTCAACTGTGCGAGTCAAACTTTAGAAAGACAGGTTCAGCACTAAAAAAAAAAACCTACAGGCCGTCCTCGGACTGCAACAACGCCGGAAAATTTGGCGCGTGTGGGTGTGTCTATGCAACATTCACCAATCTTTGGGGACACTTAAAGACTATAGTGTACAAATATCGTCCCACAACACTGCAAGCACTTAAAGAGGCCATTACTCAAGAATTGGCAGCCATTCCAAGAGAAATGACGCGAAAATGTATGGAGAACTTCTGGATAGACTTTGTCAATGTGTCAACAATGGAGGGCAGATATAATTTTTAAAACCAAATAATTCAAAATGGCAAAGTAAGTGTTTTTCATAAATAAAAGTAATTATTCTCTATCATATTTAGTTTTTATGTGACAACACATTAAAATGAGGGAGGTTTTATTGCCGGACCCTGTAGATACCTACTCTCATCGGAATCTAACTTCTTTCGCTCCATAACTCCTTCCTATTCCACTTCCTAATCGCTCGTGGAAAAAAATAGTACAAAAATGAATCGGTTCTTGCCCTGATATCTCTGACTTTCTCGGTCATTCCTAGATATGAATGTAGCTGGTGTTTTCCGTAATCCTGAAATATGTAAGTCGTGAATTTTTCAATCAGCTTCTGCCAAGAGCAGCCTTTGGTGTCCAAGTCTTCCCAACCCAATTCATTCAACATCGCACTTACGCCTTCCCTCCAGCTAAATATACCTTTCATGAATCGGGCGGATATTCATTGGACCTTCTCCAATGCATCCATTAACCACTTTTGATAAGGACCCAAGATAGAACAACAATATTCTAAGAGAGGACGCATCACAGCTTTGTATGCAATCGATTTGACTTGCGCTGTACATTGTTTTAAATTACGCTTTCCCAATTACCTTCTCAATATGTTAATTCCACAACAAATTATTACAGATTGTTACACGCAGGTATTTAGTGGGATCTACCGTTAATGTTAATTAAGGCTCTGGTGTTATTCCTACTCCATTGCATGTTCATGTAAAGTTGCTTTTCCTGAAATTTTTTTACCACCATGTAACCACTGTATTAAATATTCAGTTTCATACCTGTAGAAATACGTTATTACACAAACAGCTGACTAAACTTACTATAAACACATCATAGAGTTATAATAATGTTCCCCCCCTTTATGACTAATCAAAAAATTATGTTTCCGAGTAATTTTGTATATGTTCTAATTGTTTTTGTGCCATTTTTATTGTTGGAGCGATCTTCAAAGTTCTGCCGGCCTCTACAACATAGTTGGGAATGTTGTAGGACGCCTATTTAAGCACCCAAGATTGCAAGCGGACAAGCTCTCTCGCAACGGTGCTAGGAGGAATGCTACGTCATTTCTTGATTAATGCGTTTTAAATCTTTGAAAGAAGTCTTAGTTGTGTATGTTTTTTTGAGTGTTTGGACGAAATATATGCCAAGCAAAAAGTTAATCGATCGTGTTATCATTTAACAAATTATCCGTCACTTTAAAGTGTAAGCCTATACGTACTATGGTGAAAGTTAAAAACACTTGTCAACCTGACAAAACTTCCTGTAAATCTTCGCAAACCAGTTTATAAAACAAGAATTTCTGAGTGATTTCAGATGGATTACGTGACAGGACTCCACAATTAATTGTAATCTTCTACAACAACAATTTTCCGTTTGTTTATAAACAGCATTCACAGTAACAAGAAGTTCATCCGCGACAATCAACGTCCATCCCATCCTCACTTTGCCTTTTTCGACGACCTACGTGGTACACATAAAAACAGGTTACTTATTTCCAAAGACCTTTACTATTTGTTGCCAGCAAGGATTTTTTTTTTTTCATATGTCCAACATACTTCTCACTAAAATAAACTCGTCTCCTGAAGACGTTGTTTATTAAAAAGTTGTATGAAGCCGCCAGGTTGTATTCACTGTGCATTATTTATCTCTGATTTTCGTTTGCTAACAATTGTGTCTTATTCGCAGCAGATGCGAATTAGTTCACCCACTGGTCCTATTCTTCTCAGAGTTATGCAATACACGTCTTCACGCTGTGTGTCTGTTACAGAGACTCTAGTAGCATACAAAAGAAACTTTATAAGTTCCGTATTTTGCACAAATATACAATCCATGTCAGATGTATGCTAACTGTGTTACAATAACAAGTTTTACATAAGAGTTCTTTGTTATGATGACTTTCTATATCTATTATCAGACAAGAATTTTGGTAAATAAGCGTTCATCCCTAGTTCACGTCACAGAAAACTTTTCGATTTTTCATTATCATCTTTTAATTAGTGAATTTGCACTAAAAGACAGAAAAAAACGTTGTAAACAACCATGGATATCTTTTTCGGTTCATTTCGATGACTTCCAGATAATCTATAAACCAAAAAAGTTAAACACTAAATATTACGGTGTTCTATGTACATGCCACTATTTTTTTTAAAGTACTCGGGCATTGAAATTCAATCACAGTACTTTGTTGACTCATGTCACTAATATCTAAAGAAATTTTTTTGCGTTAAAGCAAGTTCATTCACCACATTATATTATCACATATTTATTACGTAGATAATGTTTTATTATTTTGGAGATTAGTAGATAACTATGGACATAGTTTACTGTTTTTGATTTGTGGTAACCTTCAGTTTTCACCATGTTCATTATGTATCGCCATCGAATTCCAGTCTTCTGTAGAACATCGTGCGGATGGCCGACAGCTATCTTTTTTGGGCAGCGTTCTGTTTTGACACACGGACAAAAGCCTTCCTCCATTGTCGTTTTTTACACTGACGCGTGTGTAACCTGAGAGATCCAATATTTTGACAGCCTCATTACAACATGTGAAAGGGCTCCATTATAAGCCTATGAAGGCATTATTTTGAAATATCGTAAACCTATGGTAGTGTAGCTTCAAGTTTCAGCAATAAACAGCACTGTGGTGCTTTGTAAGACCTGTCAAAGATACTGTTGAAACTAAGAAGGTAACATGAAAACAAATTTTGTTGTATGCGCATTTCTGTTGGTGCTGGTAGTAAAATAGTGTAAGGAGAAAATATATTAGCACTCACCACTTCAACGGTGACAAAAAAAAAAAAAAAAAAAAAAAAAAAAAAAAAAAAAAAAAAAAAAAAAAAACCGTCATCTACGGGTTTCCTTTTTTTCACCTCAAATACTTTTGTCACAGTCATCGCAGGTCAAGAAAACTTCATCGCGGATTCAACATGACATAAATATTTGAGTTTTAGCCCTTTCTCCCAATATTAACTACCCTTCTTGACTAACAACCTCTTTCCAATATATATATAATAATATGTACACCCTGCCCAAATGCATTAGATGGACAACTCAATATATGCTTAAGCCCCGCACTAACACTTTTTGAACTCATTACTACGTTCCTACGCTGAAGACACGTTTTTACATCTGTAATACCACCCAGTCTTCTAAATTTCCATTTTCTTCCTACAGTTTCCACACCATCTATTACAATTTTATTTCTCATCCTTGGAAGACAGAAACATTTTTTCATTAATTTTAATATTACGTTCAGCTCTCATCCACCTTCACTATCATCGTCAATAACAACCAAAAGCATAACAATTTCAATTTTTTCCGGCGAATGCAATTATATTTATTTTTCATAACTTTACCGACTTATTTAAATTTATTCCCTATTTCACAATGTTTTATTTAAAGTTATATTATTAACTTATTATAAGCCTACATTGTTAAGTTATTATTGTTCTCTTGCTTACTGTTGTCTAAATTGTCATTGTTTTGTTTCTCACTTTACCAATTAACTAAGAAGAAAGACAACGGTATACATTATCCAGATGTAATGGGCGTAAGGCCCAGCATTACCCAGCCTCCAGGTTTTCTTCAGCAGTAACTTCAAACAGAATACATATTGGTAGAAAAAAACGGTGGCAGTATATATGAAACTTGACCGGAACAACAGGTTGTTTGGTTCTTCGGGCATTACTGCACTTTTTGTAGTCAGCAATAACCCGTTCAGTTAACAGAGGCGGTACAAGGTCAGTATGCTCCCACTCCACTGGAGATAACTGAAAACATGTTTCAGATAAGTGCTATTCTGAAAACGTAGGTCTCATGTAGCGCTATAAACATTAAGAAACATTTTATAATAGATACCGGTAGTGCCGCTAACAGTTTAATTTTCTGATAACTGACTTCCTTCAGCGTAAAACAGTTTTATCTTAAAAACAATTAGACCAATTACAGAATGATTTGGAAAAGTATATTCGAGGATGATGGCTAAGCGGTAACATTATGGTATACTACTTTTGAGGGTGCTGTTTCGATTCACGGTCCGGTTTTCCAGATTTCGTTCTATGGTTTTCCAAAACCATAATACGCGAATGTCTGAATTGTTCTTCCATAATAATCATGACCTATTTTCATCTCATTTAGTATCATCAACTCTCTCCTTACTTTCAAATGTTTGATTAGCCTCTATGGCATACTAAAATATAATCAATATCCAATTCTTTTAAAATACCCAACACAAAGCTAAGTTTTGCTATAGGTACATTTCAACATCAAACAGAGAGATGTGGTGGTTGAGTGGTTAAGGCGTCTAACTGGAGATCGGAAGGTCCCCGGTTCGAATCCCTATCTCGGCGAGGATTTTCATAGGCACTTAACCCGACCTTCACCTCTGGCACAGCTTGCTGTGTAATGTGACGTTCGCCAGAACGCTTCCGTGGTCCGGATTCCACGTTAAACTGTAGGTTCCCGGTACCCGGCAGGATTGCCGGGTTAGGTTAAAGTGGCTACGACAGGGGCAGAATGCACAGCCAATAGAAACTCTGACACGAAGTCATTCAGACCACACGGAATTATTATTATAACATCAAACAGTCGCAGCCACTGTATAAAACCTACGATCTTGATGTTGTAACGACCTATAATAATTTTAATTTGTTTTAAACAATATACAATTTTGCTTTGATGTTGTATATGAATATACCTTTCTGCGTCTTCCTCTGTTGACATTATTTATGATGGTCTCCATCCCTATCCTTGACTACAATAATATCTTCTCATTCTACGCGCAATTTTTGTTTGCTATCCTAGAATTTATGTTAGTTGTTTTATTGAAAATTCATAACAATACCCTGGTTTGATAATTCGAAAACATCTTTTACAAACAGCCTCGTCCATCTTACTTTTAGATTAACGAGTAGTCTGTTCTAATAATAACAAGTATACAGCCAGTCCGTCTGTGTTCTGCTCAACAAAACAAAAGGCACGGAAAATTAGAGTGTGCGATAATGAACGGACTCTAACGACCGGCTCCAAACGAACAGCAGGTAGACGCGGGAACCAAACAAAGTGCCGTTAATTGCAGCTCGCAGCTATGACGATTGTCCTTTCAGAGGAAGGCTCTCTCATTTTTGTGCTAATGAGTAGTGGCGATCCATCGTACAGTGGTGAAATCTCACCTTCCTTCTCTGCTCATCACCGACTGGACAAAGTATTCCGATGCTATACTAATTAGATGCATTGGCCCCTTCCATGTCCAAAGACTTTTCGATTTTCACTCATATTCTTAGACACTTTGTTGCGAATATGTCTTTTTTGTTGGAAGGTGATAATTGATCAACTTTTATCAATTCTTTCAGTTATCAAGCGTGGTGGTTAAGCAGTAACGCACTGGCCTCTCATTTGCGCGGATGCTGGTTCGAATCTCCATCTGGACATCCAGATTTCAGTTATCCATGATTTCCCGTAATCACTCCACACGAATGCCGTAATGGTTTCTTCAAAAGGCCACGGCCAAATTCTATTCCGTTCCTTGCCCCCCCCCCCCGGCATTTACCGCCACTAATGATCTCGACGTCGACAAGGCATAGAGCCATAAGAAATAATAATTTTTTCACCTTATGCTACCGACCTCTGTGACAGGTTCATCTGGAGAAGAAGAGGGTAATTTCTTCTGTCTCTTATTGAGATATTGTTTGTTGTGGTGAGTGGTGCTTCAGTAGTTGCCTAGCCGGATGTTCCACCATAAACACAAGTATGTCTTTAAGTGACGTCACTCACCCCAACAAACAATATTTCAGTACGAGACAGAAAAAATACCTTCTTCGCGTGACTACCCTCGTCTCTCCCTGCTTAGACACATGTTGACGTGACCATATTTGAAATAGTGGCCCCTCACTGCGTCTATAAAAATCCTTTCCGACTGCACTGTCTTCACGCTTAATTTTTAAGTGACGTTGACGCCCATAAGCGTTGTTCCATAGTTTACCAAGACTTCCCTACATTTTTCACTGCCCTCACCACAGCCGTGTGCGCAACTAGTTGCTGACTTCACACTGAGAACACGTTTAAAGTAAAAAATCCAAATATTCAAGGATACTTGTGGTTCTCGTGAATAAATTCCCCTTTCTGAGGTTTCTTTCAACGAAGAGGTTAAATCTACTGATTTGCCACAATTCAAGCTAAGGTTAAGGACCTCTGAAAATTCCAGTAGCTTCTGTAATATGACCCTAGCATCTTACAACGTCCAGTGAGGTACCTTAACCACTGAGCAACCAGGTGGATCAAAAAACGATTAAAAGCCGTTATCATGTTGACTGGTGGCAGAATTCTAATCTCACGGATTCATCTACTGCTAAGCCTTAATGCAGTAGGATATAGTATCTCACGGTTTATGATTTTACTCGACGATCCCCCATCGAAGTTATGCTGTGATTCGTTTAGTTGTTGGATGACTATACACAATTATTGGTCGTCAGATAAGCCAAAGTGCATTACCTAATCACATGAAGTATCTCAATGATACGAGAGTCTTTCATAAATAGATTTTTTAAAACGACTTTTACTAAATATGATGACAACGTATCTACAACTGAACTCATTCTCTAAAGATTATCGAAGCATAAACAAAATTACCATTACGAGGTTCAACTCAAAGAACAAACCTTATCGCTTGCATGGAAAACCACTCGCCACAGAATGTTCTGGAATCGACAATGGTACTTCCGCAATCAAGATCGCAGCATTGCTATCAATGTTATTGTGAGCATGACTAAATGGGTACGTTTTTTTTTCATGTGACGTCGAAAAGCTTTAAAATTTAGGATAATACGAACCAAAAAATACTATCTATTTTAATGCGAAGATGATTCATGCAAAAACTACTGGATGGATTTTTTTTATGGGATTTTAAGAAAGGTACAGCCCATCGTCTCAGAATAAAAACAAGGTATGTGATGCCCAGAAACTGAGAAATTAAGCAAATTAGTATTCATTTAAAAATGAGTTCTTCACGCAGACGAAATGTTTAAAAACATGTGTAGAAACGGTATGCATCATTAATTTATTTATTCAGTAAATTAATTTATTAGATAGTGAAACCGACATTTATATCTGGTTTGGTCGGCAAGTCGGATTCTAAGTCTCCGTTTTGTTTTTGGTGTCATGAGTCTGTCGTCTGGTTCTCATGAGATCGACCATCCCTTCCTATCTTGCGCTAACCTCTTCGTCTCAATATACCCCTTACAACTTACGTCCTCAATTATCTGCTCCATAGACGCTAATCTTTACGCCTTCCAATATTTTCTCCACTAACAATGTAACCAATTCCTTATGTCTAGAAATGTAACCCACCATCCTCACAAGGTTTGTTTCCTCGCCCATCATTTCCAAAACTCGTTCGTTTCGTGCTTTATTTGTCCACTCAATTTTCAAACTTCTCCTATAGCACGTCATTCCAAAACCATCAATTTCCTTCTTTCTGGTATTCCGAATGTCCATGTTTCGCTACTATAAAGTGATGAGCACCATTCAACGTGTTAAAAAAGTTCTTTCTTAGTCCTAGATCAATATTTGAAACTAAAAGTCTCTCTTTTGCTAGAATGTTCTATTCACTAGTACTGTTCTCTTTTTTAATGTCATTCTTGCTTCGACCAACGGTTGCAATCTTACTTCCTAATTCACTTACCTCTCCTATTGCTTCGGAACATATTTTCATAATTAAGTTACTATTATTGCTATCATTTCTGCTACATTTCGTCACTTTTGTCTTGCATCAGTTTATATTTAGTCCAATAAATTTCGGGGACTGTTTAGATGGCTACGACAAAGCAGAATTGAGCAGCCAGTAAGAGAATCTGTCATTAAAACCACACGAAATGTCGTTATTTAGTTACTGAGAGGTAGGTTATAGCTATTAAAAGAAGGCTAAAATACCAGCGCTTACTACCGTGATAGTTGGTGCTTTTTTATATTGCGACTAAAAATAATCACCATAAGTCGGTTAATTTATTTCTGAGAGTCGTGACATCATTGGATTTTTTGGTGTATTGGATACATTCTTGACTAAACGTTGACTAGAAAGGAGGTCAAATCGTCCGTGGGAGTATTTAAGTAGAATACCAGACTTCATCTCATAACAAATTCTAAAACATAAAAAACAAGAAACGAGGTTACTTGTAAAGCATAGTATGTAAATAAAGAAAAGTCAACAAAGCTTCTAGGACCCTATAATGGCCGCAAGTGTTTGACTGTGCGCTTTTTCTGTTGACACCGACCTTCTAAGAACTAGAGGATTATAGAGCCTTCAGAGACAGCAACTGAGCGTTTTATTCCCTCTTCGTCAAACACCGTTTTGCTAGATTTGGAATGTCGGGTGAGGTGCCCACAAACATACCTGGACTCCTGAGGAGAAGCACACAGTACAAAGGCAGATGCGAACCATATTATCTGCACTACCTGTTGGTCCTTCGCAGAGCGCTTTTGTCCCAACCCACCTCATTGTTGGCTGTCCTTGGCAGGTGGTTGTTCCCGCTAGTATCCTCCGGCTAAAGGTCATTACTCAAACAGCTCCGTTACTCAGCACCAGCGAGGAGCTACCGGCCACAAAGGAAGCGCAAATAACAGGTAGATTTGAAAATAACCATTCTCCTCTATCTTCCAGAGAGACAATACCGTGTCCAATTCCCACTTGAATACCGGCTAAGTTTCTTGAAGTCAGCATCTACCTGCTCAGGCAATAAATTTAAGATGGGGTCACTATTGTTCGGCAGCGTTCCCCGTTGGATCGGTTCATTGTGGTACCATGAGGGCGTCTGGCTTATGACGCGGGATTATCATCGTCCCAGTTTCAGATCCCGGGACAAGCAATTCGGATTCCACGTTAATATGGACATCCAGCCACGACGGAGAAAAAATGCGCGGCAGATCAAAACTGCTATCAGATTGCAAGACCATATGAATTTACGTATTCACTGGTTCTAATTCCAACACAGGAAACAGGTTTCATTACTCAGCGGTTTCTAATCACTAGACTTCGGATCTTAATGACAAAAAAAAAAAAAAAAAAAAAAAAAAAAAATATGAATGCAAATACACCCTCAAAAAAGGCTAAATATGACCTAAAAATGACAAAATATGACCAAACATTTAAATTTTCTATTCATCAAAACAAACTCAACTATAGACCTACATCATTTATTTTATTTAGCGGTGTTGCTTACACGTAGACAGCATAATTTGCTTCCGTGCATTCACTGCACCAGTGGGAAATTAAATTTTAAATCACTTTATTTATGTCACTTTAATTTTTCATAATTTACAGAAAATAACTTTTTCATCTGTAGTAAAATACTACTCTCAAAATAAATTTCTTCACGTAACTCCGAAACTTCCACTTTCAGAAAATTTTGTTTTCAGCACTGATCCACTGCAGATTTGAAACTGACTGAGGAATATTTTCAAAAGTATTTGCGACAGTAAGACATTGGTTGACGGGGATCATCACAGGCAAGCTGTTGCTGCTTTGTCGAGATTAATAGGCGGGTGGAATATAAACATTTAGAGAATGACAATAATGTATAACTTTAATTCTTGTGTGGTGAATTCTGACCAATTTAATGACGAATAGTTTTGTTTTTTCCTCCAGTAGATAATAGGAGTACAGTTCTGCGAATAATTATCTTAATTTCTTCCGTCTATAAATTCTATTGAATTACCGGTACTTTTAAAAATTACCAGATTTTTCCTCAAAATATGACCATAAATATTATCATAATATGACCATAAATATCATCGTAATATGACCAAAACAAAGAAAATGGCCTGAATATGCATTTATATGCGATATAAAATGAATTACAATCAGAAACGTTAAATAAGTGTTTAATTCAGCATTACAGCTCAAAATTATGACTTTTCCTAAAGAACCGAACCCTAATAATCACCAGCTTGTATAGCAAAGTTCCGTGTACAGTTTTGCATGGTTTCCAAGTTAATGCCGATATCGTTCCTTCAAAAGGTAATGGCAGGTTTCATTCCAGTTTCTTGTCTTCAGTCCTTTCCCGCATCTTATGTCCACTGTGTAGACGAGGCGTAAAGCCATAAAAAGTTACGTTACGAAATTATGAAATTTAATTTACGATAAAGTTGTTTTTTTTTTTTTTTTTTGATTTGTCGACATTTAACCTTTTGGCCATACAGCCATACAACGTAAAATATATTGATTAATGAGTTTGCAGTCATTATGGGTTCGTCTAGGACCTCCTTGTCTTCTATGCATTTGAAGCTATCAGATTCTTGTGGAATTATACTCCTCTAAACGTTTAGGTTATTATTCCTCACAAATGCCAGGATTAGGCGATACATGTAAATATTTTCACTGGCTAGTAAATGTTAACTGTTAGTTGGATGCCCTCTTGTAAAAGTACTTTCTTAACGTTCCAGTAATTCTTACTTCCGAAAAACATTCACGTCGTGTTCATGCGATTGCTTTAATTCCGTACAGATGCGGGGGGGGGGGGACCATGATCAAACTTTAAACTACCTATTGTAGTTATTAATCCTCTTGGTGGAAAGCCTTTTTGAAGCCACTGTGATGTTTACAAAGATACTACAAACGTTCATGCTATGCTGCTATGAGAAAAACAAAGCATTCATAGTTTCCAACTAGGCAGTTCATTTTAAAGTGGCAATTTTTGCTATCTTTGAACACGTTCTCACGCTTTTGCCAAAAAAAAGTGTGAAAGGTCTAAAGTAATATACGGAATGAGTGTAATTAGGATATTTATATCGTGATTGATGAAGTGTTGATATTAATTTAAGTTGTTTTAATTAAAAAGTTACTAATACATGTACATTCGGCCAATTCATTGCTTAGATAAGAGAAATCCGTATTTAACCTCCATTTCACTTCATAAAGTAGTACTGACGACTTTTAACTAAGCGCAAGTATGGTATTTGAAGCAATGTCGAACCAATGAAACATTTAATTACGCTGGTCATTTAATTAAGATGTAAATTTAAAATCTAATTTTAAAACATCATAATACATTCAAAAAAAAATTCCGGTTAGTTACGCCGTTGAGCCTAAAGATTATCTTGTTTCTTATCGACGCGAAAGCGTAGCTTCGACCTTTCCGTAAATGAATTAAGGGTTAAGCTAATGGCTTTCATCGTTGACGTCCAACGCAACCGACGCACTTCATTACGGTGAATTAAAATTAATTGGCATTTCACAAGCGCCCGCTAACAAACATCGATAATTCTGAACTCGGTTGGAAGTTAATACCACAAGGTTAAAGCTTTTGTTCTGGAACTCTCAAAGTAGCCAAAGCCTTTAAATTTTATTGTGTTGTTATCTACGGATTATTATTTATGTCATTCCTTTAGAGAATAACCTCCTTTCTCAATACTGAAATCAAAGTGGATTTATTGTATGATGATGAATATCTGTTGTAGAATGTTTTCTTATATATAGCAAATTTGTGTCAATTATTCTCGTATTTTCATAATGAGCTTTCTGATCCACTATAACTAGGAAAGTTACAGATATTAATTTTACCATATACAACCAATTCCAAGAGTACAAAAACTTTGAGTTTTGATGTCACCATAAAATTATTTCATGAATAAAAAAAGATTTATTTCTAAATTAGATCCAGTTTCTTTTTTCGGCAGTTAAGGTATTTTTTAATATTTATTAATTATTATCGCTTAAACAGAAGAAACAGGCATCAATAAAGTTGAAAGTATTGAATTGATGATTACATGCTAGCGAGGTGGGGTAATCCGACGTACTTCATGATTTTCAGAAACAAAAATATAATATACGTCTTTATTATTCGACGATAACACAATATATCTCTTTAAAATTTTATGTCAACTATTCAATTAAATTTAAAAGCTCATAGCTCTGGTATTTGAAAAAAATATACCACATGGCCAAGTTTTAATATTTGTTGCTAATTAAATACAAAACATAGTCGATATTGCAGACTAACTTGAAGATCCTTAGTAATAACATTTTCGGAATATACTTGATAAGTGATAACAAATATGGCCAAAAATACAGTACCTTGTTAGCGGACCACTTTTCTTTTCAATGGATAAAATTGAAGAAATGTTTCTTAATTCTCAAAGTGAGATTTCAAACTAAAAGCAATAAAAAATTGCCTTTTTTGCGTTGATTCTCTTATCAGCATAATTTAATAAAAAATTAATATGGTATTCCGTTTTAGGCTAAAAAAAAAAACATATGTAAATATGAAGATTAAAAAACTCTTTATTTACGTGTTTACGCCACGTTGACGTGGAGGCCATATCAGGCGTGAAAGGACTGGGGGCAAGGAACGGGAAGGAATACGACGATGACCATTACATGCTAGCGGGGACATTCACCTCGAGTGATTTGCAGAAACCATGGAAAACCCAAATCTGAATGCCCGGACAGCGATTCGAGCCCAGTTCCTCACGAATGCGAGGCCAGAGCGTTAACCGCTCACCCACCACGCTCGGTTATCGCAACTCATTCCGTTTATGAGCTAGAGCAGTGGTTCCCAACGTGGGCCGTACCGCCCCCCGGTGGGCGTTAGGGAGCTCGAAGGGGGCGTTTATGAACAAAGGCAAATTTGGGGGGGGGCGTTGAATTAATAACAAAAACACATTGAAAAATGTTTCAGCAAGTAATTCCAAATGTCCTTTAAGCAAGATCAGTGGGGATTAAAAGTTGGTATTAGTACATTATATCTTTGTTCCTAATACGTGCTTCAATAGTTCATAAATGCCTATTTCTTATGCCAAAGCAAAAAACCTATTGAACTCTGTGCGAAAAGACCGGCGCCGGCTCCGGTTTGTGTGAAAACGCCCTTAGACTATCTGAATTTTGTTTTAAATGTTTTATTTTTTAAAATTTTTATTTCCTATGGAGGAAATTGTGTATAGTTGTTTCTCTGACCATAAAATACCCCCAGAAGCTCACAACTCGTGGTACCTGTGTTCTCCCGCATGGGACCGCATTTGGATCTGCAATTTCTTTCACTTGGTCCAGGCCTCTGCTGTGTACTTTCTTCTCGATGCCAGTTGATCAACTGATGTTCTCTGGCCCTCGTGGTAATTTAGGTTTATGGAAAGAGTGTCAACTATACGTGCAAAGTGTGTCGACTTAGGACTTGAATGTGTGGAATAGGGAAGAAAGAGGTTCATAATTTTTTTTAAAGTATTTTCCTGCACCTACATTTTGTTTGTACTTACATTTTACCATCAGTCATTATATATAATGGAACAGAAGTAATCAGGGTGCCGGAAATGACTTTATAATCGAAACTTATTAAATAGTATGGTCACCGGCTTTGAAAATGGAAAAATAACTTTTTAACGTGTCGACAAAACCCGCTCATATGCTGGAGAGATAGATTATCGAGTGTCCTGGACAGACTTTGTCCGTCAGTCCTAGCCCCTGGCACGCTCAGCCCTTAGTCGCCCACGCACTCATAATGACAAGGCCACTCAGTATCCCATCACGGATCAGTCCCTCCAGATGTGTGGATGGAAACCGTCAGTATTACAGTACGCTGGCAAACTTCCTTAGGATTTCAACAAGTCGAAAGTCCTGATGGCGGTTCGAAGGGCATCGGTCAGTTATGAGCTCTGAGTGCAGCTAATTAAACTTTATCGTGAAAAATGGAAGATTTCAGTCACAGGCCTCTTACGCTAGATTTAAGGCACATCAAACAGATGGTTATAAAATTGGATGAGACATTTTTTTTATCACATTACAAAACTCAGTTAAACTTTGATTCTCAAAGCATAGTACAATATATTCCTGTATCTTGAAACACTAATGATAATGATACAGTAAAATTTATGGGTATAACAATTTATTTATGTCAATAGTATTTATATAGTAATATTATATTATTTAATTTATATTCTTCTTTTTCTTCAATATTTTAATTTTTGTTTTCTGTTCTCTCTTCATACTCTTATAAACAACCGAATCCAAAAGTACCATCAAGTTGGATCACATGAATCTACTGATTCTATTCCGTTTCTTTTGATCATTTCCACTTATTATGCAAAATCTGAATTATAGTTTAGAAAAATCCCAAGCCTGCATTCGGGATATATGGCTTAAGAAATGTATTGATACGCCTCATTCTCTACTTTTTATTCATTATACTGCGCCTTTTAACTTTAATGGAGATGAAAATCTCTGATATATTTTTATAAAATAACTTAGAACATCTTTGCCATTTTAGCTGAAAATGCGTGAATCGAAGACGGTCTGTAGGACTGTGTTAGTGGGGAGAGAGGGGTCCTGTCAGTCGCTTGCTCACACATAGACGTCCTCTGAAGACAGTCAGTTATCCTTGTTATGAAATTACATATTCAAGTGTCGGACCTGAATATCTCAATTCTATCCACTTTTGATAGAGATCTGCCAATCGGAAATGGCAGATTAATGTTGTCACTTTTATCTAAGTTATTTTAAGAAGATTTTTCAACTGAGAAATTTAAAGAAAAAGTTATTTACCTAAGTTAAATAAACGAGTTATAATTAAGAACTTTTATTTCTAAATTTTTTCGATAAAGCTTAATAATTTTTATTATTCTTATTTCATTACTACCATTTTGTATATCGTTTGAGTGGCTGGGCGGTAACGTAATTTAAAAACACTTCTAAAATTTTTATTTAAACATTTTAAATTTTAAGTAAATAATAATTCTTTTTTTTTTTTTTTTTTTTTTTTGCAGTTTATTTGTTCGTGGCAAAATATTCATGAAATAATGAACACAAATTCCAATTTATTTAATTAAATTGTAATAGTAAATCTATTTAATTGAATAACGTGATGGTGGTCATATCAATATTTATTTTTATTTTCACAGATGTCACATTCAAAGAAAAAATGTAGACAGTACAATGTAGAATACTTGAAATATGGTTTTATTGAGGCGCCCTCAAACAAGACATTACCAATGTGCCTGATTTGCCAGAGAGTTTTCTCAAATGAAGCAATGAAACCTTCACGTTTAGAACATATAACCAAAATACACCCTGACAGAAAAGATAAAAGTTTACCTTACCTTCAAATGCTCAAAGAAAAATATTCAAGACGTCCATCTTTACCTGGTATGTCTTCGGTGGCATCCAAACAAGACGCAGTGGCCTCGTTCGTGCCTCTTACATTTCCTTGCTTATTGCTAAATCGGGAAAACCACACACGATTGGGGAAGAATTGATACTGCCATCTGTGAGTGAGGTTCTGCATACTGTAATGCCCAAGCCGGCGTCTGATATTATTAAGAGAATCCCATTTTGCAATAACACAGTACAGAGACGAATCGACGAAATGTCTGAGGACATGGAGAGTTCTCTAACTGATTTTTTGAAGACTGCTGAATTTTCTTTACAGATTGATGAATCTACTTTACCAAACAATGATTCATTACTTCTTGAGTACGTTCGCTTCATTAAATGTGAAATTTTTTTCAAGAATTACTGTTCGCAAAAAAAATTAAAAACTGATACCAAAGGAAACTCTATATTTCAAGTTTTGGAAAAAGTATTCCTCTGAATAATATCGTGTCCATTGCTACTGATGGTGCTCCAGCAATGGTTGGACGATGCCAAACGCTGATTTCATATTTGAAAAAGGCACTACCAAATGTAGTCGCCGTGCATTGTGTAATTCACAGACACCATTTGGTTGCAAAAAAACCTAAGTGATTGCCTTAACTGCTCACTGCAGTATGTAATTACCACAGTTAACAAGATCAGAAACAATGCACTCAGTAGTAGATTATTTGGAAAACTTTGTGATGAAAATGACGAGGATTTCAATCGTTTGCTATTGCACACAGAAGTTCGTTGGCTGTCAAAGGGTACCTGTCTAACAAGATTTTATGATGTTTTTGACTCCATTATAACGTTTTTTGAAAACAAGGATGATTCATTAAGAGAAAATTTATTGAAATATAAGAATGATATAGCTCATTTAACTGATCTATATCATAAATTTAATTAAACAAACCTACAGCTGCGAGGAGATAATTTGAATTTGATCAAAGCAAAGTCAGTTATTTGTGCGTTCATGTCAAAACTTGCATTATACAAACAGGATGTGGATCGAAGATAATTCTATGAGTTTCCAAATAATTCCTCTGTGGATACAAATGATGAAGATATTGTAGTATTTTGTTAACATTTGTAAACACTTAAAGAAGATCTTAAAAATAGATTTGAGGATATTCTTAACATAACCATCCAAGATAGGGTATTAGAACCTTTCTCGAATCTACAAACAACAGATTTATCGCTACAGGAAGAGTTGATAGAACTGTCAACAAATGAAGAATTAAAATTGGAATTAAAAAAAAAAATGGATATCAAGAATTTTGGCTGCAGAGGCAAAATCCAGAATTATATCTGGCTTTGTGGGCTGCAACATAAAAGTTGTTTATTGCATTCCCGTCATCATCTTTAGCCGAAATGGATTTAGTGTAGTAAGCAATTTACTAACAAAGAAAACAAACAGATTGTCAGTTGTGGAATGTGGTGATTTAAGACTCCTGCTGACAAATATAGCACCAAATGTAGAAAAATGAGTATCATTACATCAAGCTCGGACCTCTTACTGATAATTTTCAATATATGTGTTTAATCAAATTTTGTACAAGGCACCAATATTGTTAATATTCTTTAATAAAGTAATTTTAAAAATCTGTCAATTTTTTTCAATATTTAATATAGCCCAATTCACCTAAGAGGGGTGCCATTAAATCACTGTTTGAAGAAGTGGGCAATAAGCCAATTAAATTGAAGCGCTATGGATTACACGACGTTGATTACAACGGTACTGTTTTTTTTCAAACAGGGGGGCGGTGAGAAATTTTTTTCGAAAAGGGGGGTGGTAGGTCAAAAAAGGTTGGGAACCTATGAGCTAGAGGAAAGAAAAGAGAGCGAAAATTTCCATTTTCTGTCTGTTACAGAATCTTAATATTTAGTGCAACGGATGCTCACAACTAGTGTTAAGACCTTAGTATCCATCATGTACGATTATTAGGACTGTTAAAGAACAAACTATATGATTCGTAGCACAACAACGATTCGCCAGTAATAAAGAAAAGAAAATTATTCCTCGGAATAATGAGATATTGGTTGTTAATTTAATTATGATGTTAGTATATATTTCGTCTGCGAGAATTAAGTAAATCCGTCTAATAATCCTCGCGTGTATTACGTCAAACGAAAAATGTCACAATCTTATCTTAAATTTTTCAACTTTCCAATTTCACGTCAAGATGAAACATACACTATTTCATTCCGGGGACCATGGGCTGTAGATTATTCTAAAACCTTTCAAAATCCCAACAGCAGTTTTTGCGTGAATCGAGTTCAACGGAAACTGGGTACTAATTTGTCGACACTTTTATCCTGCTTTCTACTTTACATCCAAAGGAAAATAATATATTCGAAATCCGATGAGTGATTTTTGCATGAATTCTGTTCCATACAACAGAAAGAAAGACATACCGACACAAATTTCCTTTTCGATAGGTCATTAACAATTTCTCAAGCTGATTTAGCGAAAGAATCATAAATGTATATACTTTCTTCTCTATACAACGTTATTATATGTATAGATATTAGCACATGACTTACAGAAATGAACAAAGTAGTGAAAGAAGATTTTCGAGTAAATATAAACCAAAGCAAGACAAAAGTGATGAAATGTAAACGAAAGGACAGCAATAATATTAGATTAAATATAAAAATAAGGTCGGATGCCGTAAGTGAATTCTGCTATCTAGGAAGTAAAATTACAACTGAAGGCCGAAGCAGGAATGATATTAAAAGGAGAACAACATTAGCAAAATGAGATTTCATGAAAAAGAAAAATCTTTTAATTTCAAATATTGTTCTAGGACTGAGAAGGAATTTTATGGTAGCAAAGCATGGACTTTAGGAATACCACATAGAAGGAAAATTGTAGCATTTGAAATGTGGTGCAATAGAAAGATGCTGAAAATTAAGTTGACCGATAAAGTACGAAATGAACGTGTTTCGGAAATGATGGGTGACGAAAAAAGTTTGTGGAAGAGTCTAACAGAAAGAAGAGACAGGATAGTGGGTCGTATTTTAGGTCGTATTTTCAGACATCTGGCATTGGTTAATTTCATAGGAGACAGAGATTAGAATATATGAAGAAGATAATTGAGGACGTGTGTTGTAAGGGATATGTTGAGATGAAGAGGTTAGCGCAAGATAGCAAGGGATAAAAAGAAAAAAGTTCTATGAAGGCATTTATATTACTTCATTGGTTAGATAATCACTACAGAGAATGGGGTGGTATAAAAACTAGCACTCGATGGCAGAAATTCGACATTTTCCAAACAGTAGTGTCATAAGACAAAAAACTGTGGACTGGACAAAAGTCAAATAGAGCCACTTCCGAGAGTAGTGAAATTGTGAAAAAGTATAAAATTGATATGACGATATTGATATGATGATTACTTCATCTCGCAGAAAATTCATAGCCTCGTGATTTTACTGTACAGATTCACCGGCAATCTGACTGCTATAAAAAGAATATAATCACTTCAGTATCCCTACATACACTGGCGGAAATTAAAAGTGCAACAGCCAGGAAGTAATGATGGAATTTTAAGAAACTTTGCAGATATATCCAGAGTCATCCCAGAAGAAATGATAACAAATTGAAATTGACCAGTCTAAGTTTAAAACCTTGTGTGTGACATTCTGAAATCACAGCAGTATAAGTAATTTCTCCAATAAGCCTGCGTACTTGTTGTCGATTTCACTTTCCCGCAGGCAGAATCGAGATTCGTCTTTAAACACAAATGTACGCCATTCACGTGTCCACTTGCGTTTTGATCTACATAAGGTTAAGCTATGCTGGCAATGAAATCGGGTTGATGGAACACATTGCATAGGGGTCAGAGAGTGTAACCCAGCTTCAAGCAATAGGAAGTGGAGCTTTCTGTAACCACAGCTTGGAACTGAGCAGCAGTCACCGGTTTGTCAGAAACAGCCACGCACAATATTTGGCGGTCTTCACGTGCTGTTTGTTGTTCATTTGTATGGACATGTGCCTATTCTAGGAGTACTAGAGCCTTCTTTCATCCGCTGTGTAACAAGTCTGTTTACTGACATTACACTACGACCAATCATTCAGCGGATTTCACATATGATGCACCCATTTCAAACACGCCAATTCTACGACCTCTCTCACAGTTAGATATTTGGATGTAGAGGAACGTCACTCTTCGCCTTAGCATGCTTGGTCAACAGGAACTTGTGGACAAGAAAGTGTCATGTTACACCTCACTGTTAATCACTTACACGCTAGAAAACACAGCAATTTTGCATAATAATTATCCTCGTAATTCTCATACTATTACATGTAAAACTTTCAATTTTTATTCATCTAATACTCTTCATGTGGGGATAGTTTCGGGCAAATTTAATTTATTTATCAGAACTCCGTCTGGATATAGCACTTCTAATTTCCGCCAGTTTATATCTCTCAGCTGAATGATAGGTTCCATTGATTTTTGTGTAATTTACCCAAAAATCTTTTGAAAGAGCTATCTAGTGGCTCAATGGTTAAGGCGTCTGACTGAAGATCGAAAGTTTCCCGGTTCGAATCGCGGTTCGCTGCGGGTATTTTCATTAGCCCTCAAACCGTCCTTCCCATCTGGCAAAGCTTGTTGTCTAATGTGAAGTAAAGCAAAACGCTTCCGTGGTTCGGATTGCACGTAAAATTCGAGGTTCTCTTTACCCGGTAGGATTATCAGGTTAGGTAAGGTGGAAAGGACCTGGCCCTCATATCTCTGATACGGACTTTCTTAAGTTTTTAGAAAAGATCTCGCGAAATATATTTGCTGCAGGGGAAAAGTCTATTTGTTTTCAGATGTCGAATAAACTACGTGATGCATTTCGTCAAATAAGTTTTTTTTTTAGATCTCAGAGTTCTTACCACTTCAGTCGTTGTCTTTAGAAATTCATAAGTCAATAAATTCCAATCTGTTTGAAGCAAGGTACCAAAAAGTCGAAACACATTCTAGTAAAGCTCATAGTACACGAGGAAAAAGTCGTTAACTAGCTACCCAGCGAATGGTACAAAGTAATTTTCGTCAGCAGAGGGAAAGAATATTAAGACGTGGTCTAGAATTATTACAGGAAAATATAAAGGTTTGCAAGAGACGAAAGGAATGAGTTGCACCAATGCAACTTTTGAATACAGAACAATAAAATGTTTTATTTGTGGTTAACGTTTCATCGCTGAGCCGAGCTTTTACCGAAACCTTAACAATAATTTAGTTTCCAACCGCGTCGCGTCGACGTGAATTAATTGAGTCGTTACGAAAACTAAAGCCCCCCCACCTCCCTACCGCGGAGCTGGGACACGGACAAATTAAGTCCGCATTAATTAGGAGACTGATGTATGCTCAGCGTTTCAGCAGCATCGTGCGTCGCAGCACGGCAAACAAGTTTTATTTCCGACTCGCCTGCGTAAAGAATTGTTTACACGTAGGCAAAAAGAAACACGGAGGCGTGGAGCATAACAAAAACAAACGCGCCCGTACGTGGACACGTGCGTGCTGGCCTGGGCGGGAGAATATGGAGAGTGGGCGCCTACACACGAAAACTCAGTAATTTACGAGAATGGACGAGATCTCGAGAGTTAGATGACTTGTCCTGTTGCAAACAGGTCACGTCCTTTGTTCCCATCGTCAGAGGACCGCAAAAGACACCTGGAGAACATGGAAAATACGATATTTATGTTGTTGAACTGTAGCTTTACAGAAAACCTTTCCAGTGGCTGTCGACCGACAGTAGGACAAAGGATTGTCTCAAAACCAGACATCATACGAAGATTTAGTTCGGCAGGATTATTCTTTTCCAGTAATTAATAATTCCAGAAATAAACAAATATAAATCCAAGTTTACTGAATGTTTAGTGTAGACGGTAACGAGATCTTGTTCTTATCCAAGACTAAAAGATGAGTATTCATTTCACTTTGACAGAGAATGGTTCCTATCGGTGATATGAGCCATTAGGGGAAAACAAAAAGTGAGAGAGAAAGAAACATAACAGGTGACTTGGCCATTGTGTATGTTATAATTGTTACTAAGATCAAAGTTATGATTTCCAACCAATAAAGAGTTGCGAACGCTTGTCATCGAAATCTTTGCTGCTGTGTATCAGTAAGATTGATTAAGTAACACAAGTCAACTATTTGGACGGGTAATACGAGATGCAAAATTGCCAAGTCACTTGATTTTTTTTTTTCAATCAATATCCAAAGGAAGTCCTTCAGATTTCAAAACGTCAAGTAGAATGTATTTTTGGCTCTGAGCATGATCTCATAACTTTCTGTCACTAAATTTCCATTAGACTTAACTTTATTACTAGTAGGCTTATTGTTTCAACTTGTTAGAGATCATCCGTTGTGAAGCAGAGTTAAACGCATGGATGAAACTAATTAGTATTCTGATTGTCATTGCAACTGGGCCAAAAAAAGTGAAAATAATGTGTTGAAGTAATTGACTGAATGCAATTTGTTTCATTTACTGTGTTATAGCTAGCAAGATAGTCCTTTTGGTGTTTTGTTGGGTTTTTCGCCTCGTTGAATTTTAGGTCTTTAGCAGTGCAAGAGGATCATGGTCAAGGATTGTGCCACGAAATATAGCAAGAACCGTTCAGACGTTTGCCTAGAGTGACTTTAGAAATCCGCAGAAAACCGAAATCTGGATGGCCGGACGTCGATTTGAATCCACGTTTACTCGAATGCCATGTCTGAACGATACTGCTCATCAGCTCGATTCGGTCCCACTTCCGTGTGTGCAATGGAGTAGAACTGAGCAAGTACTCCCAATCTCTTTGTTTGTAGTATCCCACTGACCATGTCAATTGAAGGAGATTAGCGAAGACTTTCCGCACAGCACTCCTTTTTTCCTATTCAGGTGGATAAATGCTATTATGTCTTCATAAACCGGGGGAATAAACAAATATTGAAAATCAAAGGAATCCAACTGGCAATAATTCAGCTGGAGTTTAAGATGTACCATTCTGTAAATCTCATTGTTTATCAGTAACAATAAATCGTTTTATTGTCATAATGTACTTAATTTCCATAAGTTCGTTTGATTTTATTTGAATGTGGTTCTCGACCGACGAGGTTATCGCAAGGAATATTTGATACTATTACTTGTCAAATATTAGAAAGGATAATGGCTGTAACACCGTCGACAAGAGAGGGTGGCCTGGTTGTTGTTCAAAGGAACAGACTTCCCTTGCGTTACCTAATGTTTTCGTCATTAATTTACTGAAATTATGGAGAGGCACTCGAGTATAGTGCGGGTTTTTTTTAAAAAAAACAATGGACACAGTGTGACATTGTGAGTTAGCCTGTCTGGATATTCGACGAATGAAAGACTTCTTTAAAAACCACATAATAAAGTGTTGTGGACCTGAGCTGTCAGATGCGTTACAGATGTCGCTTGCAAAGAAACATTCGTTTACAATAAATTGCTTGTGCGTAAGTTGTGCAGCCCAATCAGAAGAGAGAGAGTATGGCTATATAGAGGGAGATGACCTATCAAGAAAATGATGCTGGTGGTTGGGTTATGTCCAGCAAATGGAATTCATTCTCGCTGGTTGCTAATAAATTGTTTATGTTTGTTATATGTTCGGCCAATCGCGACAGAGAAGGCGGACAAGGTCCGCCGAAGGGGAGGCAATGAGGAAGGTACGGTGCACTGTGGAAGGACACATGATTTTCGGCGCGTGGACTGGACGCTGAAGGCTCGGCTGGGACGGCAGCTCTCTGGGCCTCCTGGGACATCATGACTGTTGGAGATGATAGATACCAGACGTCCAGTCCACCCTCGGCTCAGCTGACGAGACTACCAGGGGCCTGGCGAAAACACGCAAGATCGGCTTGACGCAGCTCTCCTCGCCGGGGTCACCGACACGACTATTCGAGTGGCCTGCGCTGCTCAACACTACGGTAACTCCTACGTACGTAATCATCTACAGCATATATGGGCAACCCCCGGCCACCGGGTCGGATCCGGCCCTCCACCAGATTCAATCCGGCCCGCGAGAGATTCAGAAATTTCAAATAACGCCCAAGAATGTGATTTAATAATTCTGCATTGCATTATTCACCAACAAAACTTGTGCTCTAAGTCCATTCGACTGAAGAACGTTATGGATGTAGTATTAAATGCCACCAATTTCATTAGATCCCGCTGTCTTAACCACCTCCTGTTTAAAGTAGTTTTGGATGAACTCTCATCAGAACACGATGATGTGACATACTATTGCGAAGTAAAGTGGCTAAGCAAAGGTAAAATGCTAAAAAGATTTTATGACCTTAGAAAAAAAATAGCTGGTTTTATGGAAATGAAAGAGAAATCACTGTCGCATATTTTTGATCCAAGATGGCTTTGGCGACTTGGCATTCCTGGCAGATATCACAGGACACTTAAACGACCTGAACTTGAAGCTTCATAGACAAGGGCAATTGGTAACTCAGCTGTACAATCAGCTTAAAGCTTTTCAAAACAAAATTCGCTTTTGGGAAACACAAATGAGAATTAAAAACTGTTTTAATTTTTTAACATTATCCAGTCACGAAAGCATTGAATACGGTCGCTATGCTGAAGAACTGAAATTAGTCAGAGCAACTCACTGATTGGTTTTCCGATTTTAAGAATATGGATATCACTTTCACTTACAAATGGAGTTGATTGAGCTTCTAGAAGACTAATGACATATTTGAAGTCTAAATTTGATTATATGGAACTAAGCAAATTTTACAGAACATACCTTTCCGAAGAAAAATATCCACAGCTGAGAGTTTTAGCACTAAAAATAAATTTCACATTCGAAAGCACGTATAAATGTGAGCAGCTTTTTTCAGTCATGAAAATTAAAAAAATAAGGATCGTACTCGGCTTACAGATGTTAATTTAGAAAACACTTTGGCCTATGTACTAGTGATATTAACCCCAATATCGATCATCTTGTTTCCCAGCTTCAAACTCAAGTCTATCATTAATTTTCATTTGATTTTTCTATCTGTTTTTGTTAAATTGCTTTTTTATGTTTGATTATGCTATTGTAATTCTCATAAATAATGATGTGTGAATTTTTATCTCCTTTTTATTCACTGCTATCTACTTATTTTTTATCTACGGCCCGCGACCTGATTAAGTCCCGAAATTACGCCCTCAGCTAAGGAAAGGTTGCACATACCTGATCTAAAGAGTGACCACAACGTTCTCCAAAAAATTAAAGAATTGTGAACTGTAAATTCCACTACCTAAGGGAAGCGAGCATAAACCACGTAACTCCATTTTGCCCTCCTCCCCACGTAACACTACGTGGCTTTTGCCTCTACCCCCCCCCCCCTACACATAGCAAGAGTAGCTTTTATCCCTTTTGATTCCAGAAGACATTTTCTACTGTTTTCTCTTGTTAGATTATCGTAAATTACATACGGAGATAATTAAATGACGGAAATATATATTCACATGCTGTTATGAGTTCTGTTCCTCATTTTAACTGTGAAAAATGTTATGAAAGGAAAGCTACATGGGCTAACTAGAACCCCCCCCCCTTCCCTCCACGTAGCCCAGCGTAGCCTTCGTGCCAACCCTCCCCCCTCTAGTAATTTGTGCATGCTCCCTAAGGGGAAATAACCATTTATCCATTAAAGTAATTGTTTCGCCAAATAAATTTTGTTTTTCATGTATCAAGATTAATAAATTCAAGATGTTATTTTTTAATATATTATGTTTGACTTGTACTAATTTGAAGCACCATTTCGGAAGAGAACCCCACACACAATCATTTATTTTTTTATAGTTAATAAAACTGTTTATAAAGTATTAAATCCCGAGGCACACCGAGTTGAACACTACAAGTGTTTCCGGGAGTAATATTTGAACTTACTCGATTCCAACAGTGACAATGACTCTTACAGGTTGATTTGTTTTCACTCGAGGTATGGTTGTTGTGGCGGGTTTTATTCTAGTGACATGAATTAGGGTTGTGGAAGTGCAATATTCAATTGTGATAATAGCTCTGTGTTCAGAGTTAAATTTTAATGTCCGGCAAACCAACGATCAAGACAACATCACCAATCAACTCCAGTGAGCTCTACGCATCATTTCTAAATGAAATAAATGGCGTTCATTCTCTTCGTTCATTGCAATACTCATATTAAACACCTTTAATATTACCATTAATTGCATTACTATGACAAACATGTTGTTTGTAATAACTGTTACAAAATCAATGCATAACAGCACGCTCGTTTTGAGAAAAGACCCTATAGACAGGCATTGCAGATAGAGTAACCCTATTTGTACAGTAGATAAATATTTATGCAAAGCCATTTTTTGAGTATGCCCAACATAAGAAAAACACTATTTTTATATCACGACTGATATGTCCCTTCGACTCAGACAGAAGCGGATACTTTAATACGCCGTGTTCGAGCTGGTGGGATGAAGTTGAAGGACACGTCAGACTGTGGAGTGAAATGTCCTTGCGTACGAAGCAAAGGGTAATAATAATAGTAGTAATAAAAGCTAAAACAGAGAGAAGCAAAAAACTTAACAGTTGAACACAATCATTTGCAGTGTTACCCTAGATGAGTAAATTATTATTGTAACAAAAGTTCTTGGTTCAACAGGTTAACTGATTGCGTTGGATGACAGTGTGAAATGTCTTATTCAGCAATCACTGGAACTGGGTGAGCAAATGGATCTGCGACTCGATTTAACTAAGGATGGATGCTGCGTTTTGTGTCTTTAAACGGTCGCTATCTGGAGCTGGTGCTGTTTTCTGAAATAACTCCATCGAATATCAGTTGAAAACACGGCAAGTTATTCTGATAAATGTAAGCTTGGCCATTTCTGTTTTCGTATTAGAAAAAACAAAAGGTGCTCTGCTATAATTTTGAGTAATGACGCTCGACCACTGAAGACATGCAGGGAACAAATTTCCACACAAAATACCGACTAAAGAAAGCGCAACATTGTAAAGTAATGGTATTTTTGTGGGCAGCTCATTACATTTGAATCAAATAGCCATCTTCTAAAGATTGATGATGGCTTGTAAATTTGTTCCTACCTTAAAACGCCAAATTAATCCATAATTCCAAACATCATGTGACTGTTTCATGGGAACAGAAGGGGCATTATCATCTTCCAATGCAACATACATTGGAATAGGCGATCAGACTGGTTGCCTTAAAGTAATTCTTAAAACTAAAACAAAAAATAACAAATCATGCTAATAATGACTTTATTTTTAGAAATTGCATGAAACAAACCGAACGCAGGTAATAATTTTCTTAAATTAAAAAAAAAACCTTGAATTCCGGGACACTTTTGCTGAGGTCAAAATTGAATATTTGATAGGTAACTTACAAGGGCTTTCCACAGTAAAAGGGTTATACATCATTCACCTGATTTATCTAACACCATAGTGTATGTGGGTTTTAAGGAGCTGTGTTTGGAAGGATAGCTAACTGGGAACTTCATGAGAGGTATTTTTTATGATAGCAAACACATTTTATAATAACCAGCAGCATTCATGTTCAAGGCTGATCGAGGAAATAAGATATGAGAAATCAGTACCAGAACTGTTTTTTTTGATTCACTTTTCCTACTAACGATAAGCAAATGGAATGGAAAGATTTCTTTTTTATTTTTGTGCTGTCATCAGCCATTCGACTGGTTTGATGCAACCTTCCGGCTCTTCCTATTTTGTGCCAACCTTTTCATCTCAACATACATTATCAGTTATCTGCTTTATCTATTCTAATCTCTGTTTTCTTCTACATTTCTTATCTTCTACCACTGTTCCCTCCACTAATATATTAATTAACCCCGCGCGTCTTAAAATGTGACCCACCATTCGGTATCATCTTTCTTTAAGAGTCTTCCACAAACTTCTTCCTCACCCATTATTTCCAAAACCGTTGATTGCTTCTATATCTATTCACTTAATTTTCAGCATCCTTCTATAGCACAACATTTCAAATTCTTCAATTTTTCTTCTTTTCCATCTAGTGCATCACTAGTGCTTTTCTGCTTTTAACATCATTCCTGCTACTGACATCAGTTGTAATTTTACATTACTTCTACTATTGCATCCGATGCTATTTTTTATTTAATCTACTATTATCGTTAACGTTTCTGCTTATCGATCGAAAGAAGCTGTCTTACAGGAATTGGTATCAAGGAACCCGCTTCGAACATCCATGATCTGGGTTTCCATAGGTTTTCCCAGATCACTTCAGGATGAACGCCGGGATGGTGCCTCAAGATAGTCCATGGGTGCATCCTGTCACATTCTGCATATCTTTTCCCATTCATATATCTGTACAAAGTGTACATATTAAGGGCGCGTACAAATCAGGGCTACAGCGGTTCTCATACGAGAGTATTGAAGTTAGCTAACTCTTGCTCGCGTATGCGGGCACTGTTTGCTCCAGCGAAGAATATAGTGAGCTGCTTCTTCTTCTTTGGGGACATCCTTGGCCCTCCCATCAGAGCTTAGGGATTTACCGCCAAACGGCCCACTCCTGCGGGAGTGGAACCCCCTGGTTTAGGGTTGTCTCTGGTCCTGGCCAACCTTGCGGTGATATCAAGGGGCCAGAGCAACACTCCCAGTAAGTTCCCCAGTCACCACTATGATATCTGGCAGTGGTAGCCTTTTTGGCGCTTCCGCGCCGGAAATGCTCGAATCTCCGAGATCGCCTTCCCTACAGGTCTTAGGCTCCAGAGTAGAAGATTCCACAACTACGACATTCAACAATGAAGAAGACAACACAGACTCGGAACATGAAGAGGTCTCAACTCGCAAACGCATTCCAGCCAACATCATGGGCAAAACTCATCTGAGGAAAATTGGGAAAGCCTAGCAAAGAGAACGACGCGTCAAGCGAAGACCACGCGCCTTGCGAAAGTGACACACAAGGGAAAGAAATGTACAGTTCTCTCCCAACTGTTCCAGCTTATGCAAGTACTACCATACAATGTCAAAGTCAAAGTACCGCCAGAAACAGTGAACAGTCCGCCTCAGATAGTGAGGAGCACCACTCCGACGTAGAGCCACATCCCCTACAGCTGCTCAACCAATCAGATGAGGAGAGCTTTCAACATCCGAGACGTACTGCCAAATAACACCACAAACCCAAACACCACCAGTGGTGGAGCTAAGCAATAAATTCCTACCGCTACAGCAAGAACCCACCAACCAGGAGAAGAGAAATGCACACATACCTCTTATTGTCGTGCAGTTTGAACAAAACTACAAGACTTTACACGACAGAGTTGACGCTGTCGCTAAGAGTTCTTTTGCCGCCAAGACCGCTGGTGGAGACAAGATAAAGTTTTCATACTCTACTGTGGAAGAATTTACTGCTGTTATGTGTATGTTGCACGAGACTAATACCCCATACTACACTTTTCCTACAGGGGCGGCTCCTCTTCTGAAAGTAGTTTTCAGGGGTATCCCAAGAACTATACCAACAAGTGAATTAAAAAATGAGCTTACTGCGATGGGGTTCATCATCCAGTCTGTGGCACAACTTCGAAGACCAGGCACCAACGTCATCATGCCACTATTCCTGGTAACCCTAACCGACTGCCAACAAAACAGGGCCATCTTTGGCGTAGTAACGATCTACCACCTCAAGGTCCAGGTGGAAAAGCTACGGGCTTCAACTAGTCCTCCTCAGTGCTACAATTGTCGATGTTTGGACATATAGCCAAAAACTGCAGAATGCCTCCAGTCAGTGTAAAATGTGCCGGATAGCACGAGTCTACACAATGCACATCTCAGAAAGGCAGGGACGAGGCCAAATGTTCAAACTGCGGGGGAGGTTACGTAGCCAGCTATAAGGGCTGCCCAGCCTTCAAACGGGCTCGTGATAGGCAGAGAGGAACAACAAACGAGCAAGAAAGGCCACCAGATAAGAAACAACCACCAACAGCAGTGCCACCACAAAATGGCACTACTGCTACGGAGAAAAATGGCACTACTGTCACAGAGAAAGATCAGACCCTCAAAAACCAATGGAAGAAGAAATCCAAGCCGCGTAAAAGACCCAAAAATAAGCCTGGGCCACTGCGTGAATCAGGAAAGAGTCATCCTCCAAGGGTAGTGGAAGAGAGGACCCTTGAGGATCAATCTGCCCTACCAGGTAGTTCCCCAGAAATGGGCTCACCCGAGAATACCTTACCAGAGCCGAGAACAGATTCACATGGAAACCTACAAGGCGCCTTCCAACAGCGACAGAACCAAGGCGTAACCAGCGAAGCACAGGAGAGTTTCGACAGACTAACAAGGAGCTTGAGTCTGCACTAAAAATGGTCTCCAACCTTACAGAGCAGCTGGAGAAGATGACCAGCGCTGTGACGAAAGCCCTGGCTTCTCCAAAGTGCTCCCTCCCACTGCAATCACCATGGCTAGGCCCCTGATATACTCTCTGTCTTTTCTGCGCCTGGAATGCCAACAGCATTTATAGTCAGGTACCAGAATTTCGACAGTTTTTACGAGACCATGATGTGGATGTATGTATGCCTTGTCTCTGAGACCTTTCTCAAACCTGTTCTGCGAGCATCTGTGCCCAACTACAACTGCTATCGCTGGGACAGACCTACCGCTGGAGGAGGAGTAGCCCTATACATTAAAAGAAACATCCCGCATCACGAGATCGTCAAACCCATACTCCAACAGATAGAAGCCGTCGGTGTTGAAGTGACGACCTCCAACGGAAAATTAACAATCATCTCCTGCTACCGTCCTCTTCGGTGTCAGCTCGACGAGGATGACTTCACGGCTCTAGCTTCCATCGGTGGTAAGTTCCTGATCGGAGGAGATATAAACGCCAAACACACCGACTGGAATAGCAGATATTCCAATGCTGCGGGAGTAGCTCTGAGAAGACTGACTAAGAGACTTAATAGGGGGGTGTGGGCACCAGATGTGCCCACTCATTATCCAAGCAACGGCCAAAGGCCAGATGTTTTTAGACGTCTTCATTAGTAAGGATATTCAGGGCTATGTCGCCGCCGCAGCCTCAAACCGGCTATCCTCCGATCACTGCCCGTTTACAGCGGAGATTGAGATTGGACAATGGCAGTCCCTGAAGCACTCTACTCTGGACTACAAAAATACAAATTGGAGACTTTTCCAAGAGATCCTCCAAAACAAACTTACTAACCAACCTGAAATTACGAACATCGACAATGCCCTCGAACTCTTCGAGACTGCAGTCAATGAGGCCACTGCTGCTTCAACACCCGTTAGGTTACCTCGGTCAGCTTCACTCCACAGCTTCCCCCTCAACTGATGGCTGAAATACGATACAAAAACAGGGTTGCAAATGAATGGAAGCTGACGAGAAACCAAGTAACAAGAAGGCTGCTAAATCGACTGCAGAGGGAAATAAAAACTTCCCTGCTGCAGCACCGAAATAGAGAGTGGGATGCAAGAGTTTCCATGCTAGGCCCAGAGGACGGGTCGCTCTGGCTTCAAACAAGAAGGCTTACCAGACAAAGACAGCGCCTTTCTCCTCTCAATGGCAGCCATGGCTTAGCTGTCAATCCTGAAGACAAGCCGAATGCCCTCACCGATGTCTTTGAAACAAATTTCCGACCGTCGCAAACAAACGCAGACCCCATACACCTCGTCAAAGTCAATCGTCGGCTGAGGGTTTACCTGGAAGCAGAAGATGAATTTCAAATGGACGATATTACTCCTGAAGAGGTTACTAGCAGCCTGAAAAATCTCCACCCTCGCAAAGCTCCTGGCCGTGATGAGATCTGTAACAGTTCTCTAAGGCACCTGCCTCCGGAGGCCTCTGTTTACCTCGCAGAAATCTTTATCACCATTCTGCGGCGACAACAGTTCCCTAACCGATGGAAACATGCAGTGATTGTGGGTATTCATAAGAGTGGGAAGGATCCACACCAAGCACAAAACTATAGACCTATTAGCCTTCTTCCAGCCATCAGCAAGGTATTTGAAAGGCTACTGCTGAAACAACTGTCCACTCATTTCGAGGACACAAATGCATTACCAAATCACCAGCTGGGATTTCGTCGCGGCCACTCAACTACTCAGCAGCTGATGAGGGTAACAGAAGCTGTCACAAAATCATTCAACCACAAACAATACTGTGCCATGGTGATGCTCGACATCTCCCGAGCATTTGATTCCGTATGGCACTCGGGCCTCCTACTTAAGCTGTATGAGCAGAGTATCCCGGGACCATGCGTGAAATTAATACCTGACTGACCGCACATTCAGTGTTCGAGTCGACAGAGCCTTCTCAAGCGTAAGAAAAGTGAAAGCAGGAGTTCCCCAAGGCTCAGTTCTGGGTCAGACTTTATATTCATTATATACTGCTGATTTCCGCACATCCAATGGAGTTTTGGTCGCAACATACGCTGACGATACAGCGTACCTCGCAGCCAGCTGCAGCAGAATTTTAGCCACTCGCCGCCTTCAGGAAGTCCTCCAGGTAACGGAGGCCCAGCCAAGACTCGGGCAATAATGATCAGCAAAAGACTTGGGCCCCGTCGACCACGTCAACCGGACCCCGTTCTTCACCTTCACGGTAAAGACATTCCCTGGTCAGTTACTGCCCGCTACCTGGGAGTGCTGCTAGACAGGACACTAACCTGAAAAGCTCATATAAATGACATCCACAGGAAAGCAAGCACGAGACTTCACAGCCTCTACTCGCTTCTTCACAAAGACAACAAATTAGCCACAAGCACTAGCATTAAGATCCACACGACACTAGTAAGACCTATTATTGAGTACGCCTGTCCAGTGTGGGCATACGCTGCTGACAGCTATATACTCAGACTACAAACTATACAAAATAGGGCACTGAAAAGAGCCCTGTACCTTCCAGCCAGATTTCCCACCTATGCACTCCATGAAGCCATTGGAGTTCCATATTTCCATGACAGGTTTAAACAACTGGCTGAAGTTTTCTACAAGAGTTCAGATAGAAGCAATAACCCGGAAGTTAACAAAATCGGTGGCTATGACATAACCATAAGAGACCTTTAAGTCTAATCAACTAACATAAACCACCGAGAAGCCACACCAACAGAAAAGTTTTGCATCACCCAAATACTTCTGGAGGCAATGTCCACGGACAATATACTCCGCCATCCCCCTACCTATATAGAAAAAGGCAGTAATTGGTGCTATGACGACGGCGTACAAATCAGAACGACGAAACGCACGAACGGGTCCGAAGCGAGGCAAACATACCAGTGGGTACTTGTAGCTGAGGCGAGGCAAACCGGTTCTTACCGTACGCTGAACGACCCGAGGCGGGTCGAACGCCATCCGTCCCAGAGTCGGTGGTGCGCCGCATGCTATGTGGACGGATATTTCTAGACGTGCCTACTTCGTTCGCACTGCCACGTAGACACTCAGTCGTCGTTTAGGCACATTGTGCGTAGAAATTGAACAAAACCGCTAAACTTTAGTTAAGTAGTTTTTCGTTTTGTTCTGACCATTTTTAATCATGAATTGGGACAGCGAGAAGGTACTCTCTGTCATTAAAGAATATGAAAAGCGTTCCATATTGTAGAAGGACAATAAATTTTAACATAATGCATTGAAAAAATAGGATGCATGGCGCGAAATAGGAGCACTGGAAAAGAGATTAACTTGAAAAAAAAAAGGGAACTCTTCAAGCCTCGCACAGGAGAGTGAAAAAAATTGCATTCTTAACAGCGTCAGAATACGCAAAGGTAAGTTTGTCCATAATATTCAGTATCTGAAACAATTTAATTTTTTATAAATAAAAAAAACAACATATTAAAGCTTAATTTAGTTTTATTTCAATGCACTCCAGAGCAATATTCACAATAATTTAATAGTTTTACATGTTTCCAAAGTAATTTTAAATAATTAAAGGAATTTATTTTCAGATCGGAATGACATTAAAAGTGATTCACCTTGGAAAGTCTAAAATTCTTAGATGATGCAGCTGATTTTCTAAAAGTGCATTGAAGCCCTATCCACTATTAAATTTTACCGCACTCTAACTTCACAGCACTGCCCACTCGTCGGAATAAACGAATGGTGAGATACCTGTCTCGTTCGATGCCTCAGCGAACTGCGTTCGTGCAACTAAAATGTACGTACGTTTCGCCTCGCCTCGATCTCGTTCGTGCGTTGCTTCGTACTGACGTGTACCTACCTTTACGACAGGTACAACGCCCTATCCACCATCCCCTTTGTAGTGAATCGTGGATTTACAGTAATAGTGACAGTAATGTAGTGGACTCAGACAGAGACTTTGGTAGCTTACTATCCAATTTTCAATGGACATACAGTGTCGAGAATATACAGACTCAGTATCCGAGGGAGGATGACCGCACTGTGTAGAGCACATATTGACAGTGCTCTATGCGTGTAGCGAGCGTCCTAAAGGACAGAACTGGTGAGCGAACTGCAGCCTACACAAAGAAGACAACAGTGGGGCAACGTTTACATCATAATCGTGAACAATGTGTACTTCGCAATTTAAAACCCAGTAACGCCTCCACAGACAATTCTTTCACGTACTACCGGTGCCATCACTGTTCAGATATTTATTCGTCATGGGAATTAAATCAATTTAGACTGATCATCTGTAATAACAGTTTGTTTGAGGCAATATTTGTGAACGTAAGTTTTTCTATTCAAAACCGAAATAATTTTCCTTATTTTTTTTGACGCGCGTTTTAAGGTTTTGCCATTCTGCCGAGCAATACTGTCTAAAAGTAAACCAAGTTAAATTGCTTAGTCCTTGTCTACCCAACATTACCTAATTAAAAAGCCGATTAATTGAAAGCACTTCTGTGACATTACAAACTTTCGCCCCAACGGCTCAAATATTTGAATCGTTTTCCAGGGATTCCCAGTACCTGATTACATTTTGGAGCGTCTGGTTTTTATAAAACTCTTTTAGTACTGGCGTTGATTTTTAATCATGCGGTTTGGTACTTCAGGTCTGTATTATTATGATGTATAGATAATGTAAACCGCTTTTAAGCCAAAGCTCTGGAACATTTTGGATCCAGTTTTTCTCATGTTGCGATCGTTTTTGCATGATGACACTTTATCTGAAGCACTTAATACTACGTTTTCAAGGCATCTATACATTTCATAAGTAACTTTTGTTTTATTCGATGAACTGTTTATCGATTCTATTGTGCCATTTATTACTTATTGTGTTCAACAGAACTTGAATCAGAAGATGAAATTGTCGATAGTCATAATCTATTTATTTTTAATATCATACAAAATAGCAGCGAGAAGTAATCTACTTCTGGCTTTTCCATGCAGATACAGTGGTCGCATCTCTCTCGTACAACACTAACGCCTCTTTGACAACGAGAGCTGAAACATCCAGAAATACTAATTCTATTATATTAAATTAATTATTCAATAGAAAATTAGGGTAAAAACTTGAGATGCTTTTTAAATGCAACAGAAAAACTGTTTGCGATCTTCTTCTCGTCACAGATCTTCGTACGAAGCTGATCAACATGCTAGCAGTTTGCCTTTTAGTAGTGCAAATGTTGTAAAAATACTACTATTTATGTGAAAAGCTAGAACAAAGACGATACAAAACTGTCTGTCTCAGACATTAACTCACTCGATCACATCTCACACTGGCTGTATTTTATATTCACTGCAGTAGGCGAGAAGATGATGCAGTAGTTTGCAATAGTTTTATTGTCCCTGATTTTTACCTTAACTGTACCGATGACGTTGTCAGTTATTTATGCTCGCTGTTTCTAAACATTAACTCATAACATTACATACATATCACCCTAATTTGAAATCAATAAATATTGCTTATACATAAAGCAAGTGATCAGCATAGCGTATGAATAAGGCGGATTCTACGAAACATGGGGAACTGTTTTGGCCTCTTTTGAACCTCTCCCCAGGCTTTTTCCTTGACTCTCCCACTCCTCTTTTAAGGAAGAATATATTTTTTCCTATTATTCAAGAATACTTTTTTCTTCTATTACCAGACTATCGTCAAAATTATTGGGGATATAATGAAAACGAACGATATTTGCTATATACTTTTTACAATAATATACTGCTTGGAAAAAAATAAGGCACCCAGAGGGGGAAGAGGAAACAAAATGAAACATCACGAGTTGAGAAGGAATGTGATGTTATTTCAGTGATAGCAAAATCAAGTAAATTTTACAAAGAACTTGATAGTATGAGCCCACTTATCAGTATGGCGTTGCACCGCCCTCTGTCCTAGATGCATGCATTGATTCGATTGCGAGGGATGTCATAAAGCCACTGTATCTTTTCTGAGACGAGCTGGCCCACAACTCTTGAAACTGGTTTTTGATATATTGGATATTGGTACTGGGACATACTTGATATTCGAGCTAGTTCCACACATGTTCTGCCGGAGACCGATTTGGGGATCTTGCTGGATACGGGAGTACATCGCAGTTCATAGTGACATGCCGTGTGGGCACGAGAATTGTCGCGTTGAAAAATGACACCGCAGTACTGTTGTATAAGAGGTAACATATGAGGACGAAGGATGTCCGTGACGTACCGTTGTGCCGTCTGAATTCCTTCCATCACTACCCGCCGTGACCTGAAATCATACCCAATGGCTCCACACACCATGACGGCAGGAATATCAACGCTGCGCCTCTCCAAAACAATGGAGGAAGGGGAACTGTCTCCAGGTCGCTGCCATTTTCACCAGCGATGGCCATGCAAGGTAGTGCAGAAACGCAATTCATCGCTGACCATTCATCAGCAGTACAAGCTTTCCGGTCACGGCACCACTCCAAACGCAGCGGTTTCTGTTGTGGTGTTAATTACTTGTTCTCGAATGGCAGTTGCAGATGTGAAAGGGCACAATACCACGATCCTCCCTTGTGGTGGTCAGACGTGGTCGGCGGGAACCTTGACGAAGAGTATACTTGCCCTCACGTTCCCACGCAGTCCAACATGGGGCCACTGTCACATCCGAATATCACACAAATCACGATTCGACCAGCAGGCCGAACGGAGATCTAGATTTTTTTTAACTGCTTAACGTCTCTTAACAGCGAGGTCTTTAGAGACGGGAAAGGATGGGGAGCAAGGAATGGGGGAAGGAATTCGGCCATGGCCTTTTTGAAGGAAGCATCCCGGCATTCACCTGGAGTGATTTGGGGAAGCCATGGAAAACCCAAATCTTGGTGCCCGGACGGGGACTCGAACCGCCGTCCTCCCGAATGCGAGGCCAGAACGCTAACCCGATGAGGCTCCTTCCAAACTTTGTCTGCATATAGGCCTATCAGATGCTGACAACTGGGATTCGGAACTTTATGACATGTCATAATATTTCCCTGCAATTTTTTTAGCTGTAATGCTGAATTTGCTATATTTAAATGCATATTCGGGCCACTTTCCTAGCTTTGGCCATATTACGGTAACATTTATATTTTGAGGAAAAATTGGTAATTCTTTAATAGTACCGGGGATTTACTAGAAGTACTGATGACAAGAAAATACAGAAATGTACTCCTATTTTACAATGTAGGAAATAACAAAACTAATTGTCATAGAATTGGTCAACATTCACCAGTCAAGAAATAAAGTTATACATTATTGTCGCTCTCTAATCGTTAATGTTCCGCCGATCTTTTAATCTCGACAATGCAGCAGCAGCATGCCTGCGTCGAGCCGCGTCAATCGATGTGCCAGTGTCGCCAATACTTTTGAAAATAATCGTCGGTCAGTGTTAAATCTGTAGTGGATCAGGGAGCATCGCCATGCTGAAAAAGAAATTTTCTGAAAGTGCGAAGTTACGGACGAACTAAATTTGGAGAGGAGTATTTTAGTAGCTAGGCGAAAGAGTTCTTTTTTTATACATGTAATGTGAAATGAAAGTGAATTCAACAACCCGATTTAAAATTTAATTTCACAATGGCGCAGTGAGTGAAAGGAATCAAATTATGCTGTCTATATTAAAGCAACACGATGAAATAAATGATGTATAATTGACCACGTTTTGAAACATAGAAAATTTAAATGTCATTTTGAGGTCATATTTGCACGCATATTTCACTTTTTTTATCATAAAGATATGAATCCTACTGATAACACTGTCTCACAAAAGTACGCGATACTCCATGCCCTTAACAGTGATCACACAATATCTGATACTGTGCAAGGGACTAATATTCCTTTTCAGGCCTGGCAACAAAACCAATCACGAACAACACTAATGCACCGAGCGAATAGAGACTGATAATTTACATACTCGCTGATGGTGGTCTCTGAGGGCTTCAATTTTTTTTGGCAGGAAGTGTGAATATTTTAAATCAAATAGTGACATTAGCCACTCCTGTAAATTCTTTTCATCTCACACATCATTGCGAATAAATTGATATAACAGAACAAACTTTATCTACGGCGTAAAAATAACTAAAATAGTTGAATCTTTTCAGTTTTTTGTTGTTGTATTTTTTGCATTACGAATGAGTGATTCTATGGCATGCTTTAAAAAGCCAATAACTCATTGACTGCTTTATGAATTTTGAAAACTCGCTGGAAAATCATTTAAATTTGTTGTATGCGTCATTTCACATCACGGTAACACTTTACACTTGAAATATCAATTTAGCGCAAGAATTAAAGATGTACTGAAATTCACCTAGAAGAACAAAATTAGAATTATTTTTTTAATGGGCGGTGTGGTGATACTCCACCTATATGAATCAAGAAAGCTTTGTTTCAAACCTTAAATAACAGTAACTGTCTTTGGCGGGAGAAACCCGACATCTGCAAGCGAATTTGCGTCTCGTTAGAGGGTACCGATTTTTAATTCATTATAACGGTCAGATGCAGAGGAGCAGATAGTAATTGTGTGAAAGAACTTTTGTGATATATCGCTCAGGTAAGATCTAGTTAAATGCCACCTTTAAGAGCTATCACGGGAATCGGCGAGTGTCGGCTAGTTCAAACACGCCAGTCCCGTATCACCCATACATTATGACTTCAACACACGCGCAAATATGACACTGCGAGTGTAAAGAGTATCTTAAGTACAGAAGCAACTGAATTACCGAAATAAATATTTACATGCTGTTATCTCTTCTGTATCCTGTTTTATCTCTGCCAAATAAACTAAATGAACCCTTTTCCTCCTCTCTCACGTAGCAAAGCGTATCTTTCTATCCACCCCCCACCCCCCCGCCCCAACCGAGCGTGCTGGGTGAGCGGTTAACGCTCTGGCCTCGCATTCGGGAGGACGGCGGTTCGAATCCAGATTTGGGTTTTCCATGGTTTTCCATGGTTTCCCCAAACCACTCCAGGCGATTGCTGGGATGTTTCCTTCACAAAGCCATGGCCGAATTCCTTTCAGTTCCCTTTCCTCGGTTCTTTCCCGCCTCTAATGACCTAGATGTCGACGAGATGTAAAGATATTACTAAATGGAATAAAAGAAATAATAGGAGAAGATTTAGAGCTAAACATAAATAAAAGCAAACCAAAGTTACGAAATAATACGGAAATAATAAGAGTAATGGTATATTAAATACAAAAAACAAGATCATTTGCTCAATTGATGTAGAAGGGACAGGTGTATTCAAGAATGATTTCAAAAAAAGGAAAGAAGTAGGAAAAAGATTCTTGTCTATCTTTTTCTTTTTATTTTAAAAAATAAAAGGAACAGAATTCTTTAATGTCAGACGTAGACCTGGGAACAAGAGAAAACTTTTCAAAACTGCGTAGGCCTATATCGAGCACAGCACAGCATTTTAAGAATAGGCTACCAGAAAGAAGAAAAATGAAATTTCAAAATGTAATGTTATAGTCATGGGCTGAAAAATAAAATGACATGATCGTGATAACTACAAGGAGTATAAGTCATTATCACTGTATAACTTGACTTAAACTCCTTTTACAGACCGGATAAAATGCGATTTGATTTATACTAATAGGTTCAATCTTGAATTGTTAGGAAAAAAGAATCAACACTGACTTGTACTGTTAATACATTTATTCAGATGATAGACACGAATTTATAGTAAAAAGAAATTGTTAATAAGAAATTGTGACTTATACTCCTTGTACTTATAACGATAGAATTATAATGTGAGAAATGGGTGAGTTTTTGAAATGAAGGGCGAGGAAGGAAGTTGGTAGAAGAATTTCATAGAAGAAAATATACAGGGCGTTCGCCGGGAAACGCAACCCACTGTTAGCGCTACAAGGAAGAAACTGCTCGCGGCGAGCGAGCGGTCAGTTTCCGGCATTGTTCGACCGTCGGCCGCGGACTATTTCATAATAATTACGCTTCATAAACTTCATAAACTTGTATGTGCTAAGCATTTAAATGTGACGTAATTCATTAGCTTACCTTATAAAAGATGCTGGAAGTGTTGACCCTCTTGTGTAATGCACATTTCACATCTTCTGAACATATTTCGAGACACACGCTGCCCTAACTGACTTAATGATTTTTTGGGTGACTGTTCTAGTCGAAAAGCGATATCGTCAATTTTCTCCTCTGTGAGAATACGGTTGACCGACAGTCTCTTTTTGTTAAAAAATGAACCCGTTTCTCTTACTTTTTTAACCAGACGCAGAATTGTTGATTTAGCTGGCAGTAAAGCGCCAGGAAATTCGCGACGAAATTTACTGCGACACTTTTTAAACGACTTCTTCTTCACATATGTATCGTAGAGAAATATTCTTAGTTGCAAACTGTAACGTACCATAATTTTACTCACACTCAAACACGGTACAGATTAGTAAGAGTATGAAGCCCCAAGCCAGCCAAACCGCAAAGAAACGTTTATTCACAACACTGATTAATAAGAGACTGAAGTCACAAACTAGCTACAATGCAAAGAAACCGTTCTTAACAATGTAAGGATCCCATTATACTGCGTCACTGCACTGTTGGGGCAGCGGAGGTGTTAAACAGTGCGGTGATTCACGGCGCCTTGTGGCGGGAGTTGCTGGCCCCACCGTCCGAGCAAGTTGCCGACGGCAACAGACTGGGAGGGTAGCGTTTTCCGGCGAACGCCCTGTAGTATGACAAGTTACAGTTTTATACGCATCTTTTTTTTTAAAAATTTTGTACTAGAGGAATTAGAAAATAATTATAGAGAAACCGAAATATTGCAACATACTAAGGTGATACATAATTATGGACTTAGGATGTAAAGGGAATGCTGACACTATCTGTGAGTGAGACTGAAGTTGGTAGGTAGGAAGAGTGCATCATAGCATTTGGGAGACTTACGTCAGAGAAAAATTATAAGAAATGGGGAATATGGGATTGAGTGTAGTTCAATGATCTCATTTTAATGCTGCTGAAAGAAATGTAATTTAGTCTTTATTGAAACTAATTTTTAACATTGTCGTGAAGCAACAAAATTATTGTGATTTGCGGATCTGAAGTAGTGGTTATGTAGGAACAAATTTCTGAAAACGCTATGCGAAATCTCTTGGAGTAATATTTTTTGTGAAATATAAACATTTGCAGAGTTGCATGTTAGTTTTGGTAGCCAATACAGCTCCCCACTACAGTACTTAAAACTTTTTCAAAAATATGATAGGTAGCTCCGAAACGACGAAACTGTCGATAATTTTAACTTTAATTAGAAAAAACACATTAAAACATATATCAGACTTCTCCGAATAGTATTAGACACCAACTGATAGAATTTTCCCGACCGAAAGCAAGTCGCTCAGTTGCAATTATTGAAACATTCTACACACAGCATTGAAAATTTTTGTCGCTCTCAAAAGCCCCGACAGATGTATCTCAAGTGCTAACAATGAAAACCACTTAAAACAATTAAAACCTTCTTAAAATTAAATGAAATCAAATTGAAAAAAAAAAAATGAAATTACAAAGGTTATGAACATTTAATATCGCATTGGCGAAATCAAACATTGCAAACTTTCAAAATTACACTTTAGATATGAAGTATGGAGCAATATTCTCGACTGCTGCTATTTAATTAAAATGCTAGATATTATAACACTTTTAACATATTTAAAAAGCTATTTAATTCTTTCACAGCATTTTCAGACTGCTTAAAATTTAAAAAACAACATATATTCGTAAAATAATTCTACATATTTACAGAAAATCGTTTCTTTACCATACACAAACTTAATTACTCATATGAATGATAATGAGAAACCGGTTGCAGTTCCTTCGCAACTGTTATTACAGGAATAGGTGATAACTTCTGGTTTGGGATTTTTAAAAAAATTACTTTCCAACCACAACTCAGTAGCCAAGGATTGTAGCTGTAACGGTTAGCGATCTGGCCTCGCATTCGGGAGGACGGCGGTTCCAATCCCAACCAAATTTGGGTTTTCCATGGTTTCCCAAATCACTCCAGGCAAATGCCGGGATGCTTCCTTAAAAAAGGCCATGGCCGAATTCCTTCCCATTCCTCCCCCCCTCCACCCCAATCCTTTCCCGTCTCTAAATACCTCGCTGTTAAGTAGATAAGAAAAAAAAAAATTGTAGCTGCGGGAGTCTCAGAAAAAATGGTATTTAATGGAGTTTTTCCGTGTTGTAACTACGTCAATCAAAATTGATAAAATATTCGGCACTAGAGGAGAGTCATATCATGGTGTTGCCCTAGATATGCACAAATCTTGTAACTTCAGGGCTTAGTTTATATTCTAGTGATATTGTGTTTAATTACAACAGATTTTGTTCCCCAAGTTTATTATCATGAGATTTGCTATATATGACAAAAACATTTTTTTTTGCCAAATTTATATTGTATCAGCACAACTGAAAGTATATTTAAGGACACACTGAAGTTGACGAATAGGAATGAACATCGTTCCATTACATTTTAGATGTGTCTAGTTTCATACAGCTTAATTTCAGAAACCATGACAAGGGGAAAGATTATTAGCCATAAACCATAATGTATCCAGGACGCAAATAGAATGTTAGTTATTTCAAAGACGTTTCCTTATAGTTATACTAATGGAATTATTAAATGCCCCTTAATTATAGTTTCTCTCGACCGCGTGTTAAAGGAGAATAATAACGCAGAATACAATAAGAGAATCTTTCTGTGCTTACTGCAGCGACGTAATTATGTGATGCTCTCTCCGTTCCCTCGTAAAATTCTATGTTTATGATGTTTTTATGTAGACTGGGAAATGCAGGTAACTTGAAACTGCAGTCATTCAAAAGTGACCAAAAAGAAAATGGAAAATATCAACAGGACATGAGGAAATGAGAAATTCTGACTGAAGATAATGAGAAAAAAGATATACACACTGGATAAGAAAATCGGAAAGGGACACTGGATGAGAAAATCGGAAAGGGAAACCGGTTATTATCGTATTGCGTAGTGATTATCGAAATTAAGTTGGAAGCCAGTCGAGAGGTGTTTTATCAAAGCTATGAAAATAGGTTAAAATATTGTCACCAGCATGTGGATCTTTTAAAGTCAACATAAAAATCTTATATAACTGTGCAGCTAAGCTAAAGACATTCATGCGGAACGGGAAAACAACTGCGAATCCAACGGAAGTGAAATGTAGAACTTGCTATAAACCACTTGTGTTTGACAGGAATCGCAAACTTTATTTTCCGAGCACACCTATGCGATACTAAAAAACTAATCACTTTAGTATATCAATTATTTTTTTGGGTGGTTAACAGTACTCGTCTGTCGTTCACCTCACAGAAAATAGAGATCGCTTCTATCTTAAACATTCGTCACGATTAGTCAACTTTATACAGAAATTAAATTTCCCGCCTACTGCGCGTATGCCATGCTGGATCAGTAGCACCGAATACACCTATTTGAGTTAAATTAGAATTCGTCGAATCCTGCGATTTATTGAAACCATCAACACCGGAATTCTGTTTTCAAGTTAATTATATGATTTAGGAATCTGTGTGTGAGAATTAATGTATGCAATGTAGTTAATTATAATACCAATAATTAAAGTGTGCATTATTTAGGTTCTGGTTATTATTAATCCCCATTAAAACTCGTGGTTTTCTTTACAAAAGTTGCTCCAAATTTCCGGGATAGTTTTGTCAAATAATGCTTGCAACAAATCTGTTATTTCCGTTCCCTACGTATAATAGCATAACTCAAGAAAAAATAATCGCGGAAATATTTATATAGATATTTCAATAAGTCACCATGATTTCATTTTTGACCGTATTATTATAACATCATTAAACGTCTGCGTCAAATTTTCGTTACTAAAATCCATGCGAAACTTAACAAATTTATCAATCAACATAATAGTTTCGTATATATATTTTTATTTAAAGGTATAGATTTCAGTTACATACATTGAAGTACTCTGCTAAAATTAAATGTAAACGACATTTAGTGGAATCATTATCCTCTGATAATTTTCTTATATAGTGAGTAAATTCTGCTAGCAACCTCGAAAAAAAAATTCCCAATGGAAGTTAAATTTCTCTGTAAATAACAGATTGGAAAAAAAAATTGACCACTTTCTGTACCATCTTCATTAGTACCTCCCATCTATTGTTTTTGACTTTTTCAATTTTCGGTTCCCTTTTAATACTATTACTTTTGTTGATATGACATTTTTGAGTGTTTTTTATCGATTAACGTTATTAAGAGAATAAAAATGAAGAAATACAAAAAAAAATGTTAATATCGAATCACAATAACTGATAACGTATGTCATAGGGGCATCCACCTAATAATAGACCCCGCATCTTTTTGAGACCTTTTTTTTAACTCTCTCGCTTCCGAGGGCGGTTATATCCCCTGTAAAGTCGGTTTCTAGACCTAATACCCCCTCTAAAGTCGAAATCTGCGCCGTTTGTAGACTTTTTGTTTTTTTTTTAGCTGTACTGTCTCCTTCAAGGATTTCAAAACCTCACTTGAGATTTCCGTCGACACCCTTTGTGAGATCTGGTGAGATTTCGCCGGACTCCCCCGCCCCCTATTTCACCTCACGTAATTAATGGACGCCCCATATGAATGATCATAGGCAAGCTAGCATGAGGGACTAGCAGGTATCAATGCAGAGGAGTAGAGGGGCCTAGAAAAATGTGACTTGATGGTATCAGCAGTGGTATTAGGCATTCAGAAGCCAATATTGTACAGTAAATAAGAAGTTATGGCAAATCACCATGATGTACCAAATGGGTTTCGTCTCCTAACCCAGTTTGAAACTAACAATCATTTTAATATTTAAAATCAACGTTCTCTACGGCTTTAACTTATAACTTCTAGTTTTACTGATTATAAGAATTCCTACCCTTAAGAGATATTAACGAGATATGTCCGAAAAAAATTGCAGACATTTTATTAGTATTCCTTTCCAACTGACCATGAAGATGTGACAGCTTCCACTGAATCAGTGACATGAATCTAGGGTATATAAGATCAAAAGAAATATCCCAGTAAACAGAAAAAATTCATGTGGAGGATTTGTTTTGCACTATGATCTTTCTTGAAATTGTCTCACTGTTTAAAATTAAATTTTTTCATGGTAATCTATAAACTATCCGCTTAGTCTTCCGTTAATTTCATGAACGAAAACGCTGCGAGGAGAAAAAATAACTGCTTACTCAGTAGTAACAAAGGACTTTTCACTGAGAGTTGTGAACGTTGCATTTAGATTCAAATGCAGTTTTTCAAGGGAAATCTTGAATGTGGTGACCTAGAATCATCTTTAATGCAAGGATTTACATCATTACCCCAGGTACGTAGAAGGAACACAGACGGTAATAGGGCTCGTTTTTGTATTTTCTGAAGTTTATAGTATCGTTGTTTTGTTTATTTATTACTGTTATTTATCATCGTATACGGCAAACCGCACAGGGAAGTGGAACATGTGTCGGAAATGGTTAATCGGGTGGACAATGTTAAGCAATAATCAATATTAAATACAATAGATATAACAGAATAAATATCAAAAGTTTATTTTTCAAGCATTTTTATACACGAAGATCCATATCCATCGCCAGTTCATACCTATTAACATATATCTACTTTTTATGCAAAAATAATTTCGAAAATTATTTATGGGAGGAAAGTCGTAACAAGCTTGTTGCCTCAACAAATTACAGCGAGTGGATATTAGTTAGAAGACGTTGCGCAGCTAGTGACTTTAAGAAAATTCAGTACTACGCATTAAAAGTTTCAGTCGCCTCAACCTATCTAGTTACTTCCATATACGCAAACGCATTTGTAATACACTAATACAAGCACCCCAGCTTCCTCTGGTTAAATTTTTTTCAGGAGTACACCAGCGACGAGACTAAATTAAATAGAAACTTAAATCTGTGATGATCAACACCCCTCGTTTAATTTGGACTTTTATCAGTCCAAAAGATTTTCAGGTGGTGCCAAAACTTTCTTTCAGTGTTGTAACACTTGAGAAACATTCAGGAACTCGTCGCCTTTCTCACGTTTGAGAAAGGTCAATGCGGTGGAAGCACATTTGGTTTTGTATTCCTGGGTGAGCATTTTGGTCACCCATCGTGAGCACAACAAACGGTGTCTACAAAAACATAAAAAATTGACGCAATGAGCGTGAACAAAGTCTGCCAGAATTTATTTAGACTTCATTTTACAAACGATTTTATCTCATCAGCAATTTGTGACGAAACGACCGTGTACTTGTTGACATTCCCAAGGCGACAATTCCTTCGGCTGGTCACTGGAACGGTCGAGCAAAGGCATTAACACGAAAAGATAAAAACAAGGTCAGCCTACCCCTAAGAGCAGCCAGTTAATCCAAACATTACAATATACACGTATTGCTGGCTGCAGGAAATCATCGACATCTTTCATGATTCAGTTTTTTATAGCAACATTGAAAATCAACAGTTAATATCGGTGCTAAATTTTTTTTATCTATATACTTAAGGATAACAGTTAATAAACAATTGTTATAATACAAAAATTTTCATGTCATTGCTTGAATTACAGAATTGAATTGAAGCAGATTACTGGTCGACACAAATTAATCGTAGCTAACATTCAGGCCGAATACTAAATTTATATTTGCAGATAGTATTATATTCAATTAACTATAGCTATTCTGAGGCAGTCTACTAATTATATCCAGCAGAAAATCTGTAACGAAACAGAAACGTTTGTAGCCAAATTAACTGTCGATCATATGTTAAACTGAGAGGGTTTTGAGATACTATGGTTCTTCAGCCGATAAATTTAGCAATATGCTTGCGCGGATGAGCACAAAGATAACGTTTGAGAGTTCAGCAGTTTAAAGTGGCGAGTCGTTGATTGTCCGCTGAAGTACGCAAGCGTAGGCGTATTGTTAGCCAACCGGAGGTCCACCAGGGGAAAACTACCGCATGTACGGGTTCAATCGGTTACGACAAGGGCAATATCGTGAAAGCTGAAGACAATGGTATACTCATCTGTGAAGAATCGTGTGACTGTTTTGTCAGTAACTAATGAGAACTTATTTGGACTGAGGTAGCACAAACTTTCAGCATCAATACTTTTACGCGTCGTATACCCTGTTCACTCCCAACTGGCGGCTGAAGGTCATGTTCCCCTTGTCCCGCTCCTCACCTCACCGCCACCACCCATTGGCTACCTCTCCCAGCAGATCACTTTACCCAGGTGAAGAGCAAACCATGACCTCTTTGTTTGTAGCTCGCGCTCGGAAATGATGGTCTAGAAATAGTAAACTATTGGCCAAATTTTGTAGAGTTTGTATATAATTTCACTTCATGTTAGGAATTTTAAGATTTATATTTTTAAAAAAACTAAGATCTACCTTAGTTCACAACCAAGTGGTTGGTTGCATCTTCTCGATAGAGACATACTAAGCCATTGTGTCAGAGGTAGGACGGCCAGTTCCTTTCCTCTGGGACCTACAGTTTAACGTGGAATCCGAACCACGGAGTGGCCTGGCGTAGCTCATATGATCAAACACAACTCTTAAAAATTCCTGCGCTCACCGGGATTTGAACCTGGTACCGGAGCAGCGAACTTAACCACTGAACCAGCAGACCGCGCTAGGTTTATATTACCAATATGTAATTTTCAAATTATCTACTTCTATTGTTTTGGCCACGCGCGTTGAAAATCAATTTTAATTTACACACGTGCTTCCAGGTACTTCCCATTCCGGCAGACACGAAGAGGAAGAAAAGACAGTGTGATTTACAGCGGAACTTATTGGCGCTGTTTACGTGCGGCTAACAAAGGCCACAGCTGCTGCGACACTCGACCCCGCGACCCTCCAGGACCGGTTCCGGAGTGAGCGTCGCCTCTGAAGGTCACATCTGGATGACCCCGTCTCCCGCGGTCGTCGACACCGCAACACCAGTCGGCGAGAGTTCGACGCCATCCACTACTCACTCGTGATCACACAACACCCTCACAGAACTGTTTGATTATGATCTTTGATATACTCTCGGCAGTAAATTTTTTGAAATCATCGTGTTCAAGGCAAAGGTGTTTGCTTGAGGTTTCATGGCTTGCTAGCGTCAAGCGCAGATGAAATGAAATAGAATGGATCGTAATGAATCTCATTGCAAGATTGGAGAACACATTTGGTTAACATTGCTGAGTAATACTAGCAGCTTCAAAAATGTAACCAAGAATTGAATTCCATTAGACAAAAGCTAATACGAAGAAGCTCTGCAAGATCTGACGGTACCAAAGTAGGGTTCCACTCTCGAGGGAACCAACCCGGGAAGATTGGAAGAGATGGAGGGAAAGGGGGTGGGGGGGGTAGTGGATGAACGAATTTCGCTAATATGTGTTAATTTTTACTGCTTTCACAAGCCGAGATATCATGAGACATTTTTCGAAGTACTAATACTTGCAGAAGTAAATTCTGTTGATGCAATTCGCACATTACTGCGTGAATGTCTCACTCGATAGAGTGAGCAAAACAAAGAACAGCGGCTGACTAGCGCGGTTATTTGCGGTTAGTCTGTTTTGTTAGTGAAAATTTTTTTTTAAAAAAATCCGTAGAAATTATCATGTCCTGGGAGCTCGGGAGGTTAAACATTATTCCCGTGGTCTCCAGGGCATTCCTGGGGGATTGGGGACCATAGACCAAACTAATACCAAGACTGCAGAGAAATACAGTCTTGTTCGTGTGCTGGTGCTTTCAGTCTTCTGCTGTACATGTAAAACACGTACCATAGGTGATAATAACAATGACTCTTCTGCTGTTTTTGTAGTTGTAATGTCGACGATAGATGTTGAAAGTACCATGGATGGACAGCAAATCCAATTCTTCCATAGCCAAAGAATTAAATACTTAGTCCCTCTTGTCAACACCGGTAAGCCTTGAAATTCTGCATTTGTTCAAACGCATTGTAGGGAGAGAAGGATGCAGTCTTAATAACAATACGGGAAGACAGCTAAATGAGAATGAGTGAAAGATCTCTGCAAAATGAGACTGTACTTCTGAAAGAGAAAAAATTAAGCTCGGGCAAGGACTATTATTCTAATTAATTTTAATTGCGATGGGTCTAACATTCCGGTGGCAATTCCTCTAGTCATCTAATTACCCATATTTATTTATTTTTTAAATTTTCTTTCATGATTGGAGTGTTAAATTCCTTCCCCTTTTGTTTTTCCGATTAACAAATTTTAATTATTTTAAATTCCTTAATCGTTTTCGGTAAATTATTCGTCATTTCACTCGGTAATTTGTTTCAATCCCTGACACACTTTAAAAAAAAATCCCACTCTCTCATGCATGAAATCGAGCGCCAGCTTGTGGTCATGGTCGTCTTTCCTCTTCCACGTAGTATTCCTAATTTTTTTACCAATATCCCTGGAAACTCCATCACCAACATATGATCTGTATATTTCCAGCACTCTCTTCACACTCTTCCTTTCCTCCAATGACTCCCTACTCAGCTCTTTTGTCATATAAGATAGTGAATGGGTCCTGCTATAATTTGCATAAACTAATATATATGCTCTTCTTTGTACACTGATGTACTCCATTCACCAAGGAAGAGACGAGAAACAAACTACTTGAGATGACATACGCTGACCTCATACTCTCTGTACTTATCTGAATGAATTATCGCTGAAGTTTGTCTTAACACACACGCTTGACAGACAGGCGAGTTCTGAAAATGAAATCCGAGCCTGTTTCCCCTTTTCAGAATGAGAGGCGTATCAGATCATCTGCACATCACGTTCCAACAATGAACGTACTGCACCACAAGAGGAGATCATCTCCAACGACGAGGAGCTGTCTCGTGAGCGGGAAGATGCGGTCACACAATGGCGCAGTGTCCAGGAAGTGTCACGGGAGGAGCTTCCCTCGCGCAGGAGTGGCAGGAAATCGGATTTGACAACTGGAAGCAGCCCGGATGTCCTCCTCAAGACGACTTCCACGACGCATCCCACCACGAGCGGATTCTTCCTGTTTCTGGTGTTGCTTCACAAAGACGTTCTCACGAAAACAAAGAGAGGTTGTCTTTTCTCATCACTGGTGTGTCATCAAACTTTCCGTTGATGAAGAACCGCAGTAAGGCAGTAAACTCACGCTGAGAAGGTTGCAGGTTACCGAGCATGGAGGTGTAACAGTTAGCGTTCTGGCCTCGCATTCGGGAGGACGGCGGTTCGTATCCCCGTCCGGGCATCCAGATTTGGGTTTTCCATGGTTTCCCAAATCACTCCAGGCAAATGCCGGGATGCTTTCTTCAGAAGGCCATGGCCGAATTCCTTTCCATTCCTTGCCCCCCATCCTTTCCCGTCTCTAAAGACCTCGCTGTTGAGAGACGTTAAGCGTTAAAAAAAAAAAAAAATGTTGCAGATTGGAATCACGCCTTGTACAGCGCTACTAGTTATGTGTTCCATTCACTTTGTTATTTATGATTACGGGTGGTATTTTTTTGTCAGCTCTGTTCGATAAACGTGTTCGAAGTTCAAGAATCAGCAGTGGGATAACTGATAAAAAGCTAAGCTTGGAATTCAATCGAGGGTTGGACCCTTCCGAAGGAGGTGTACTTAGCATATTAGTGGAGGTAGGGTGGCCGGTTTGTTTCCTTCTTACCTAACCTAACCCGATAATACTATAGCGTGTAGGAGTGTCTGAAATCCGAACCACGGAACTTCACATTACACCGCAAACTGTACTATAGGTGAAGGTTGGGTTAAAGGCCATTCAAAATTGCCTTAGAGACAGGGACTCGAACCAGGGACTTTTCGTTCGCCAGTCAGACGCCTTAACCACTGAGCCACCAGACCGCTCAGATGGAAGTAACAATAATTAATAAAGTTCATTTCCACCATATGTTCGAGTACAAATTCACCATTTTGTTTACATTCTCTTAGGTTTATTGACTAACGGTATTTTTAAAAAAAAACACACACACAACAACAACATTGTATTACGTTTAGTTAACTGAGCAATTAAGTCAGGTGCAGGGTTTTAATATCCATTTATATCAAAGTATTAGCCACCATCATACGAAGTAAGCACACCCGAAGATTATCACAACACTAAAATGTAAAAAAATTTCTTTCATGAAGGGCTAAGCTCCGTGAACCAGCGTGGAGGGTGAGCGGTTAACGCACTGACCTCGCATTCGGGAGGACGTCGGATCGAATCCCCATCCACGCATCCAGATTTCGGTTTTCCATGGTTTCCCCAAATCACTCCAGGCGAATGCCGGGATGCTTCCTTCAAAAGACCAAGGCTGAATTCCTTCGCATTCCTTGTCCCAAGTCCCATCCCGCCTCTACTGACCTCTACGTTGACAAGGCGTAAAGCCATATGCAAAATAAAAATAAAAAACTAAGCTCCGCATTTATAAATATGTATTTCTAAATTTCTTTCTTAGTATGAGGTATCCATCGCTTCGGAAAAAAATGTGATCTGATTTAGTATCTCTTTCATGCATCTTTTAGATTGCAATTTGCTGCAAGGAATGGATGATTCTTTATGAATGGCATAGTTTAGTCACTACAACCTGGAATATATTGACAAGGTCAGCACATAAAGGGCAACTGAAAAGAAATTTAATGAAACTAACCTTATGCTTTTTAAAGAATCCATTCTCTTATAGTGATTGACAATCACGGGAAAACAAAGTCAACTCAGTGGACCAGGAACCAAGCAATCGAACACCAGAATTGGATGTTTTTGTTCGAATTTAATCTCGGTCTCTTGTGTTCAACATATTCTCATTTGAATGCAAACAATTAGATAAAAGGTTCTTTTGTATAGGGCTGAAATACTTAAAACGCCTCCGACATTTATCCTAAAAACAATTGGTTTTTTAGTTCATCTTTATCAGACGAAATAGAATAATAGACTTAGGATAGAGAATGTTAATCTCATTTTAAAGAGAAGAACGTGTGGGTAGTATATTACAATTATTTTTTGCAAGTATTCCGCTGAAAACTGTTCTCATTGTAAGAAGATATGTGGTTCATCAGTTACTTGAACGAAAAATTCTGTCACTTATTATATGACTTGAAGTCAAGACACATCATCAGTTTAAGTTAAGTGATTTATTTCTATGTAATGTTATTTTGAATTTATTTCTATTCCTAAAGCATTACTACTGTCTTTCGGGGGAAAAAAATTCAATATATATATCTATATGTACAAAGCACTTTTCTCCGTGACCACCTACTGCCAACCAGTCGTGGTTGTGGTGGTGGATTGCCCTTGGTCTAGTGCTGTTAATAAGGGAGTTTGTTCCGGGTGGATGGAAGTGGCTGAGTGAGGGTGGCAAAAATGTCACTATTTCTAAAATGCGATTTTATGAATCACAAACCATTTATATCCCTGCGTCCCTAACCCGAACTCGGTAAATGAAGTATCATTTTAATGATCAAGATCTTCCCATTAGTGACATCTTCGCTTTAGTGACGCTTGCTACAGTCCTTATGAAAGCCTCACAGAACTGATTAGTAGACTAGGCTGGGAGTCTCTGGTAGACAGACGACGCACGTTTCGTTTAAACTTATTGGTAAACATGTGTGCTCCAACATTCACTTACGAGTGTAGTGGAATACTTCGTCCACCAACCTATTTGAGCCGGAATGACAGGAAAGACAAGATTAGAGAAATAAGGTGCCGCAATGATTCTTATATGAATTCTTTTTTCCCTCGTACCATTAGGGATTGGAATGCACAACAAAGAGATTACCTTTGGTGCTGAGCATCCTCTTCCACCCACATTTTGTGAATTGCAGAGTATATATGTAGATGTGGAATTTTTCGGAATTCGACCTTTAAGGGGCAAAAGTATCAATATTTCTGCAACGCGTTCACGAGCCATTTATCTTCTTTTATAACTAATCGATATAGATAAATCAGGTATCGTTTTAAATATTAAGAACTCCGCCGTGTCACATCATATTTTAAGAAAGGAATCTTTTGGAATTCGACACTTGACAAAAATATCATTATTTCCATAAAGTATTTTTTTGTCATGAGTTATTTTTCACTTGATATCTAATCGAAATCGAGAAATGAGCTATTATTTTAGAGATTAAGGTCTCCACTTTGGTCAAATAATATTTTAAGAAAAGAATTTTTCATAATTCGACTGTAATAGGGCAAAAGTATAAATATTTCTGCAATAAATTTTTGTGTTACGAACCAGTTATATCTAACCGATATAGAAAAATGAGGTATAATTTTAAAGAGTAAGTTCTCCGCCGTGGTCACATCGTAATTTAAGAAAGGAATTTTTCGTAATTAGACGCTTAAAGGGCAAAATTATCTTTATTTGCATAACATATCTTGTTTTACGAGATATTTATCTCACATGATGTCTAACCGAAATCGAAAAATGAAGTAATATTTTAGATATTAACCGAAATCGAAAAATGAAGTAATATATGTTAGATATTAAGGTCTCCATTTTGGTCAAATCATATTTTAAAAAAGAATTTTTTTTCGCATTCGACCCTTAAAGGGCAAATGTTTCAAACTTCTACAATGCGTTTGTGTGTCACGAACCATTTATTTCCATTGATATCTAACTGATACAGATAAATGAGGTATAATTTTAAAGAACCGTAACCTTTTTTTAACCGTGAGCCATTTATCTCCCTTGAGCTATCATAAAGGTCCTCTTTCTTGATCACATAAGTTTATTCCACTAAAAAAATAAACAATTGAAACAAATGAAGCGGTTTTTCTTTCATCCTATTACAAACCTCAACCTTATTATTCATTGTATTCGCGAAATTATCGCATGGGTCATCTAGTCTTTATAAATAAAAATTCATCCCCCGTTTGTTTGTGATCTGAAAACTTGAAAAGTAGTCTGTCGATTGACTTGAAATTTTGGAAGCCTGTGGTGGGTTGCACGAAGAACGTTTTTAAAAACAATAAATCCAAGACCTACCCTCTCTCCCCCTTTACATCCCTTAATTTTTATACAAACCCACATTGTTTATCAGATTGTGATGGAAATTTGCACACATATACTTTAAAACAAATAAAATATTGTTGTCAACATTTCGTTTGAAAAAATCCGACTCCTCTCCCGCTTTCCACCCCCTTAATTTTTTAAATGTTCTTTGTACATACCCAAAGTTTTTATTCTAAAACACAGAAACTTTGTACATATATACTATAAAACAACAGAAAAATACTTTCTAGATTTTGCTAGCAGAAATCCAACCCCTCTCCCTGTTTCCAGCACCCTTAATTTTTTTCAGTGTCCTTTATAGAAAGCTGCAGTGTCTATCCAATTTTCGATAAACATTGCACACGTATACTTTAAAACAAGCAGAAAAATACTGTCTACGTTTGGTTTAGAAAAGCGTAATTTATCTCCCCCTTTCCACCCCATAATTTTTGTCAATATTCATTATAAATACCACAATTTTTATTCGATATCTATGGGACTTTCCGCACGTATACTTTTAAACAAACAGAAAAATACTGCCTACGTTTGTTTTACAAAAACACAACCCTTTTATCTCCGTTTAATTTTCGCAGATGTTCTTTATGCAACACTACAGTTTTTATCCAATTTTGATGGAACTTTGCACAAGTATACTATAAACAAAGAGATAACCACGGCCTACATTAGGTTTACAAAAACCCACCTACTCTTCCCCATCACCCTACTTAAACAAAATTTACATTTGAAACTTTTTTTTTCAAAATATCTCGAAAAAGATAGGAAAACGGCAAAGTGTTCTAAAAAAATACTTTAAAGTCTTCTAAATGTTCTTGAATGTACAAAACTATTCTAGATTACGACACATTTTATAGTTTCTTCCACTATTAAAACCAATATCAATAATTTATATGCGATATATTTAGTGAACCAATTTTGACGGTACTTTCACTGGTTCCATGCAAAAATATATACAAATTTAAAATACATGATAATTAACGAAGTTGTGGGTACCAGCTAGTTCATTTCTAACTTTTGGTACAAGCTGATGCCTACGTGAACTGATTGATGTAAAATTAAAAAAAAAAAAAAAAAAATAAATTGATTTTGTGCAGTTAACACATCGCCGTGTTCAGCCAAATATGGACACTGGTATTTGGAAAACTTTATCTAAAATTTGTTAGTATATCGATTACACATTGAAGTGAAACATACCTTATTTCAATCCCTGGACCACGGACTGTACATATTTCCAAAGACCATCAAAATCCGTCCAGTCCATGAATCGTCTTTAACAAAAGTTGATATTAATTAGTGGAAAATTTTACCTTAATCTTCTCACGTTTCCGGAAACATAGCGTATCTTAACCGTAGGAACATTCGCTGTACTTCAATCGAAACCCTGTCAAAACCCGACCAGTTGATTTTGCACGAATCCGGTTCATCACATCTTGCAGACAGACAAACACAGACACAATTTTTATAAATGTACAGATTTTCTTCCCGCTTACGGTTTTATTAAGAATAATATTTAGATTATATAAGAGTTGAAGCTTTTTCGGTGTTGTATATAGATGAAATGTTCTCTGGAAACTGGCCGAGTGAGAACTTTTGAATAGCACGACGTTTCGGTGGTCATAGGCTCTGGCGCCATTGTCAAGTGTCCATATCTACTCACTCTGTTAGTTTCCCAAGAACATTTCATCAATATTTAGATTGTTTACATAACATAAACAAATTCTTACCTGAACCGCCATCAATGAAACGTAATTTGCTACTCGCAGGCGAAGTGTATATATTGTATTATATAATGAATTATTGATGAAACACTTATTAAATGACTTACTAATTAAATAACCACCCATAGCATACGTTGTATGAATTGGATAAGTAATAAGTAAGCCCCGGATTCTTAGGTTCCAACCTATTTTGTTCCCAACCTAATATCTTTCTATTTCGTCTTTTGTATAAACTAATAATATTCGTAAATTTAATTAGACCTAAAATAACCTAATTTTTATGTTATGACCTAATTCGGTTTTTAGAACCTAAAAGGACATAATTTGATGTACTGATCAAGCCCGACTGTAATTTTGTTACTTAAATAAAACAAATGACGGACTGTATTAAGCTCAGGGGTACGGGTCGTGGGCTAGTAATCTGGACTCGTGAGACGCCACGAGTTCGAACCCCACCGTCGGCTGTTCTGCGATGGTATTCCGTGGTTTTCCTTTACCCCTCCAGGCAAATGCCGGAACAGTGCCTTATTGACAGGATACGGCTGCTTCATTTTTTCCCTTCTTTCTCAAATATTTTGTTACCTTCTTCTACATCGATCAACGTTAATGTCACATGGGCGTTCCGGTCAGTCACCAGCCCCAGCTGCATCTATTACTACGTGAATCCTAAGCTCCAAAACACTGCAAAAGTGAGCGGTCTAGGAATGATCCCTCGCAGAGTCCGAGGGTGAAGCCGAACTTGGAGGGTAGACGGACTAGGTTTATGTGTAAAACAAATGGATTTATTTTAAAATTGGAAAAACTATTCGCCACGATATTAAATGATGTGTTTTAACCTCATTTCTGATGGTAACATTGAGAAATGCTGTAACAATGTTGTGTCGCTACTTTCCATTTTAGAAAGGATTACATTCAGAAGAACCACATCAACAAAGCAAGTTTTATACATAACATGTTAAATGTTAACAATCACAGGAACGCAATCACTTTTATGAGAAATTAACAGTTGTATACCGTCATCATTTAGTGGTAATACGGAAATTAAAACATTGTGTAGGCCTACATATTTTTAGTTCCTTCATTAAAATCCATCATGCCTAAACAGAAATCTTCAAGAAGTTGTCTCCTGGGAGAGTGGATTGGAACGGATAAGAAATTTTCTACAGATGGGAAAATTATACTGTATATTGTCAAGCATGTGCAAAACCAGTAAGTTTAATTTGTTTTATAATTTTAAAAAATATATATATATATTTTGTTTGTTTTCATTTCTAAAGTAAAATAAATTGACAGAGTCTAGACTACTGGATGAAATTTCATAATATTAACTGGGTATTATCTGGGGTGGTATATTCAGGTCGACTATTTGTATTTTTGCCTTCTATGTTGATGCCTGCAGAAAAATGATCCCTCGAACTACAGCATCAGAATTCAGCAATTCATTTGGCAAATGTTACCAGGAGAAATGCTTCCGAACAGAAGCAGCGTTTCATTACACGATCAAAGCTGGGTGCAGAAGATTCGTTTAATCCGCGTCTGTGTGAAGCCCTCACTGCCGCTAATATGCCAGTTTAAACACTCCAAAATGCAGTCCTGAAAACCTTTTTGGAAGAATTTTGTAACAGAAAAATATCTAATGAATCCACTTTATGAAATAATTACTTGCCTCAGATGTATGAGAAAACAGTGAAGAAATACGGGTGGACATTGCTGACCACTTCATCTGGTTAAGTATAAAGGAGACGACAGATGCCTGCGGCAGATACGTAGCCAACGTTGTTATGGGCAAGCTCGCATGTGAGGAACCATATATTATAATGTAACGTTGTCGCCACATTCTAATGTGCATTTTTTATTATATGAATCATAATGTTAGAGTAATTTTCATAAATCTTGGGCGACCACCTAGATAGTTTTTTAGTAATTTCCTAAAGTATGCAAGATTCCAAGTGAGGACTCTAATGCAATGATAAACATTCAGTGAATCTTGTTGCAACGAATTTTATTTTATTTATTTGTCGTATGGCAAGCAACTAATACAATAATAAATATATACAATGACAAGAACGTTGGTAGCGTTCACAAGCTGATGTCTAATTCTTCCAGCCATTCTAAGAAGGAACTTGTAGCTCCAAAAACATCTTCATATGGTCCATCATACTTCCGTAGAGGGCATTCCCTGATAATATGCTGCACACTCTGGGAAGGAGCACCGCAGTCACATGCAGGAGAATCCTGAAGACCCCACTTATACAGCATGGCGTTGCATTTCGCATGGCCTGTTCTTAGGCGATTTAGTTTGACCCACTGGTCTCTATTTAGATGGAATCCTGGAAGTCCAGTTGTGGGATCTTTAATATCTGAATGTTTTACAGATGTGGAGTTCCAGCTTTGTCGCCATTTTTCCATGACATCAAAGTCAAATACATCTTGCCATACCGGATTTCTTGATTTAAGACGAGTGGGTGGTAAGTTATTTAGAACCTCGTGGATTGGGAGATCCTGTGGATGATCAGGATGGTGTAGTTTTATCCACTCACGTGCCGTTGCTTCTTGGCGTCTTATCTCTGGAGGTGGTATTTTGCTGATCAGGTGCAACCAGGGGACTGGGGTGGATTTTAGGGTGCCAGTTATTACTCTCATACACTCACTCAGGTGGACGTCGATTTTTCTAGTATAAGTACTACGTTGCCACACTGGAGCACAGTACTCAGCAACAGGGTAAACCATGGTGAGAGCGGTTGTTCGTAGTGTGTTCGCATCAGCTCCCCATGAAGTACCAGCTAGCTTCTTCATGATGTTGTTTCGTGTTTTCAGTTTCTGACTTGTGTTTTCGAGGTGTTTTTTGAATGTTAAGGAGCGGTCTAAGGTGATGCCAAGATACTTAGGATGGAAATTATGTTTCACCCTCTGGTGGCAGAAGTTCACTTTGAGCTCCTGATGTGCTATTCTATTGCTCAAGTGGAATGCGCATACTTCTGTTTTCATTGGGTTCGGACAAAGTCTCCACTTTCTATAATATGTGTTCAAGGTTTCTAAGTCGTTAGAGAGACTGCTCACACCTTCCTCTAATGTGGCAGTTTGGACGGCGATAGCTAAGTCGTCAGCGTAGCAGAATTTATTGCCGGTTGTTTCTGGCATGTCACTGGTGTACAAGTTGAAGAGCAATGGAGCTAGTACTGACCCTTGAGGTAATCCATTTTTTATTGTAAATGACTTACTTGTCTTATGTCCGACGGTGACCTTAAAATATCTGTTGGTCAGCATATTCCTCAGGAGTGATGTTAGTTTGCAACGAATATTAAAGAATTATTCAGCTGTGTAGGCTTGAAGGTAATCGTGGCCTTCCCGAGCCACGAGGATGGAGGTCAGGGATAAAGGGTTTTGCCGGTTTTCGCCTTGGGATGGGGAGTCCACAACAGGCCGCTGACCTGATGTAAAAAACCCGCTACGAGAATACGTTCTCACCCCGGCGAACTTAGCCGAATACGTCCGACCTCTGTGATATACGCGGGGAAAGTAAGATATCGGGGATATCACGTGACATTAGGTGCCAACTTCAAGATCCAATCCAAATGACCACATAACTTAAAATCCTGGGAATTTTCTGTTAAATGTGATCTTCGAGACTGCAAGGGGCGGAGCCAGAGGTTTCTTCACAGATCGAAGAGCTACGAGCTTCATTCGATTCGATTCTATGCTAGTCTGTAGTGGACTCTGAAAGTTGGCTATTCTCGCTAACTGCTACAGTCCGACTCCTGGTGTCGGAAAACTGACGCTGCCGGCTGGCTAGAGCATTTTTCGCACGGCGACACAGCCAGTAATGCGCATTACCAGTCGGACGTGCCTGTAGCCGCCTTGTGAGACAGTCTCACACACCGTGGGTCTTCTCCGAACACCGCAGACATCAGACACAGAACTACAATGGTAAATTATTACGACCAAGCCTTCTGATTGTGCATTCCGTGAAACTGAACCCTTAATCGTCTTTGAGAGGATAGATGCATGTTCTAACTTTGTAACTGAAAACCCCTGAGCTAGCGGCGTAATTTGCCAGAACTAGTTATTTTCGAATGATATATTGTTCATTCGTGGCGCCCCTGATTTTTTTGAAATGTAAAGTCACAGTATTATGATACCTATGTCTGAGGTCGTCGTAACTTGTTTTGTATATTGTTTCCAAGTATCATTCTTTCTTGCATATTAATTCGTAGAAGAATTTAAAAGTAAATTACAATTGTTTGCTTGCTCAAGACGGCTAATTGTACCTCTGAGCGTTGCTTTGATGATTTTGCCTACTTGTATTAATATTAATGGTAAATTCGCTCAGACTTGTAATCGCCAGGGACACTAAATAAATTTCATATTGCGACAGTTTTCCTATATTCCAACTAACATCGAGATTTTTGCAAAATACATATTTTCACTGCTTCATTAAATTAAAATCCCCTTTATTAATCATAAAGGTATGAAAGACAAATATAACGTATTTATCCACCAAGGCCCCAACTACAATATACTCCATGCCTTTATGTGCAGAGAACTTCTAATGACAAACCACTCTACTGTGGCAATTGCTGTAAGGGATGCATTAAAGGTTTTGCGGCCAGATCCATAACACGAGGACAAGTTGCGGTTGTTGTTGACAGACAGTGCAGCTTATATGATAAAGTGTTTGAAGGCATTCCATCCTTGAATGGCGAATGTCACCTGACTAGCTCATGGGCTCCACCAGGTAGCTGAAAAAATTCGGGAACAGCACCATGTATTTAACGAGATAATTTCTTCAATTAAGAAAATATTTCTAAAAGTGCCAAGTCGTTACTTTCAGGGAAAAGCTTCCATTAATACCCCTCCCTCCCGAGCCAGCAGAGACACGATGGGGGACCTGGCTCTCAGCCGCAATATATTATGCAGAAAACTATGAGAGCATTACGGAGATCATCGAATCATTAGATGAAAGCGAAGCTCTTGCTACAGTAAATAGAAAGAAAGTTTAGCACTCTGTACTAGCTGTACAGGAGTTTAAAAAGGCAAATTTTCACAACCTAGAATTTTCAAACAAGAATTTGGAAGGAGGTACTCTACTGCTGATGGAAACACTTCAGATCATCCAAGAAATGAGGGCCAAAGTGGGGTGTCTAAAGCTTAGAAGCAGGAGTCTGTTTTACCCGCAGTCCAGATTTCAAGAGGATTGAACAAATAGGCCGTGTCCTCTCTGGAATAAAGGACAAGAAATATTGCCTTTGAATCCTACGGAAATCGCTGAAATAAAGTTCGCACCTCTTACCTCATGTGACGTTGAGCGTAGCTTTTCCACATTCAATAGAATTTTAACAGAAGAGACAAGAGAATTTACTCCTAAAAATCTGTCAAAATATTTCATTGTTCAGTGTCATATTAGAAGTTTTAAATGATTTGTTTACCATACACAACAAAGACGGTATGTGTTGAACAGTATAGTGGTTTATTTCGCATGTTTTAATGTGATATCTTGTTAGAATTTTTTAGGGAAATCTTGACATTGTATTATAAAGTTATAATGTTTTTAACACTGTGGCAGTATATATTGCGTGTTTTAAATTTTATTTCCCTTAAAAACAGATAAGTTCCTAAATCAGAATTTTAAATACCTATAAAAGCCTAAAAAGTGAGATGAATAAACCTAAACTTCGTTTTTTTTTTTTAACCTAAATATCCGGGGCTTAGTAATGAGTGCACGTGTATGCATTGTTAAGATTCATAGAGTCGTGTGTGTGATTGTTACAGGTAGGTATTGTTAAAAAAGGTGACTGAAGGAATTCGGTGTTGCGTGTGTCGACGTTGAAAAATTCGGTACTGCTTCGCGATTGCTGGCAGCGAATTAAGCTCGGTCACCCATCAGTAAGTGCCCAGCGGGATCGGACACTGCACTTCCGCGCCACACACGTCGAGCGCCCCGCTGGACTAAGCTTTGGCGGCGGATGTTTTGGCAAGTACCACGACCCAACAAGCGGATAAAGATTTGGAAATGAACGAAGACACTACACCAGCCGCTGTGTTCAACATTCAGCGCATACACGGTGACGTGTACTCGGTCAGCAGAGACATAATGCCGAGAAAACGTCCCACCAGAGAGGACATATAATACACAGCCTCGTGCCGTCAACTACAAGAAGGAGGAGGCACGCAAATCTACTGGAGTCAGCCTGGCAGTGACGAAACATGATACAGAAAAGAAACCAAAGAAAGCTAGGGCACAAAAGAAGAAGGCCAGACAATGAAGGCTTAATAATGCCAAAGAAGACAGGGAAGCTGCGATGGAGGTGGAAAACCGTTTCACAACCTTGACAGTAGATGATGTGCCGCGAATGGAGCCGAGATGCGATTCCATACCACCTATAGTAGTGGAGTTCTCAGAAAACTACAATACTCTTCATGACCGGGTGGCAGCTGCCATCAAGAGTCCATTCGCTGCTAAAACAGCAGGGGGCGACAAAATTAAATTCAGCATGACTACTGCCGAAGACTTTGTGACCGTCACTTCTCTCCTTCAACAGTGCAACATCCCGTACTACACTTTCCCAGCCGGAGCGGTGAAATTATTGAAGGTGGTGTTTCGTGGCATTCCTAGACTCTGCCAACAGGGACATTGAAAGAAGAGCTGACAGAATGGGCTACGACGTTTTTTGATTTTGACATGCTCCATCACCTCTGAATATCCACAGAGAAATTACGATCGTCGGCTGTATCCAGCAGTGTTTTAACTGTCAGTTGTTTAGTAATGTTACACGCCATTGCAAAATGCGTCCGGTGTGCGTCAAGTGTGCAGGGCAACACGACGCAAAGCACTGCCACACGCAGAAGGGCCGTGATCCATCAATCTACGGGAACTGCTACGGTGGCCACATTGCCAGTTGGAAAGGCTGTCCAGCCTATAAGTGAGCCCACGATCGTCAAAGAGGAGTGGTGACAGAGGCTCCGAAGAGGCGTCTACAAATAAAAAAACAGCACTCAAATCCACAACAAATGTTGGAATTCAGTGAACTATCAAATTCTGACTCAACGAAATCTAATCCCCACAAAATTAAGAAAACGAAGAAGCTGAAGGGCAAGAAATTGTCATCTTCCATAGTGTAACCAGACTTATCCTTCGCTGAGGTAACCAATGAAGTGATTGATACTTGTCCCCCCAAACAGCCACAGCACCAAGACATTTCGATGCAGCCGGTGAAGCAAGGCCCGGCTGCTGCAGTCCGAACAACTGTACCACCAAAGCGTCAGAAAAGACAAGTTCTACCACGCCAGCAGCCACAAGAAGCAGCAGAGACAAACGGGACCAACTTTGGGAGACTAGTCAATGTGCTTGAGAATATACTCAGCATGATGGTCAGCCTTCTAACGCAGCTCGATAGAAAGTCTTCGGACAGCTATAGTGACGTCGCCGGCGCTTGCCAACACCACCGTAACCCAACAACGCAACCATGAATAGGACGCCACATATTCATAGCCTCACTTTTTGTGTGTGGAATGCCAACGATATTCATGGACAATTGCTTGAGTTTCGACAATTTCTACGGGGTGAAGATATGGACATTTGCCTCGTCGGCGAGTCCCACTTGAAGCCTTGCCTGCAGGTGGCAGCACCAAACTACTGCTGCTACAGTAAAGACCGACTGACGGGCGGTGGGGGTGTTGCACTGTACATGAAACGCGGTATTCCCCACAGTGAAGTCCCTCTTCCTCCTATTCTGCAGGTAGAGGCTGTCGAGGTTCAGGTGAAAACATCATTAGGCGCTATCACCGTCGTCGCAGCCTACCGAACACCACGTAGAGTGCTTGACGAAACCGACATCGCCGCCCTTATCACACTTTCCGGTAAACTCCTCATTGACGGAGATATGAATGTAAAGCACCAGGATGGGCATAGCAGAACTGCTAATCCTGCTGGAAATTTCTTAAGATGCCTAGCCCACTGCCACAACCTATGCGTATGGGCACCTGATAAACCAACACATCATCCTGCAAATGAAAGCCGCCCTGATGTTCTTGACATTATTTTAACAAAGGGAATCACAGATTTTGTCTCGGCAACAACCGTTAACAGACTAGCTTCGGACCACTCTCCTGTGCTACTTGAAGACGACGTTGGGGATTGACAGCCAAATAATCAACCAATTCCTGATTACAAGCGGACCAACTGGAACCGGTTTAGAGAAGTCGTAGCGACCAAACTGGAAAAGGGTATAGTGGGCGGGAATATTGAGGAGGCTCTAAGATTCTTCACCAACACCGTAAATGAAGCTACAAACTCGCAACACCACTGGTTCATCCACGCGTAGAGCGTTCCTGCCAGATTCCACTGCACCTCCTTGCGCAGATTAGAAACAAAATTCGGATCGCCAAGGAGTGGAAACTAATGAGGAACCGTGCCACTCGCCGCCTCCTCGATCAACTGCAGTGAGAGCTGAAGGCAGCATTGGTAAAGCACTAAAATCGTCAGTGGCCCACTCGTGTTGTAATGCTGCGACCAAACGATGGCAGCATGTGGAATGAAACTAGGCGACTCACCCACCGGAGGAAGCTGATACCACCATTCCACGGCGAACGCAGTCTCGTATTTCTACCGGAAGACAAGGCTAACGCGCTCACTGATAGCTTTGAGAAAAATTTCCAGCCTATCGATGACGACGTTGACGACCAACACATTGCCGCAGTACGTCACCAACTACGACGGTACATGTCAGCCAACGACGACCATAACATCATCGAGATTGGACCGCAGGAGGTAGCTAGCTACATCGCCGGCTAGAATCCGCGAAAGGCACCTGGGGATGACCAAGTGGACAATCGAGCACTCAGAACTATACCACCAGAAGCCATCAACTTTTTGGCGCGACCCTTCAGTACCATACTGCGAAATCAGACTTTCCCGAGAGCATGGAAGTATGCCATTGTGGTCGGTATCCATAAGGCTGGGATAGAGCCAGTCTTTTTCCAGCAATACCGGCCCATCAGCCTGCTACCTGCGCTCAGCAAAGTGTTCTGGCGAATTTTGCTGAAGCGTATTGACATCTACATCCAGGCTGCAGGCGTTATATCCGATAATTAACTTGGGTTCCGTAGAGGGCACTCCACAACGCAGCAGCTGATGCGTGTTGTGGAGACAGCGACAAGGGCTTTCAACGAGATAAGCTATTGTGTTTTGGTGTTGCTCGATGTCGCCTGTGCATTCGACTCAGTGTGGCATACAGGTCTGCTCTGCAAGTTGTACGAATGGGGCTTGCCTGGCTCCTACGTGAAACTGATCCGCAGCTACCTGTCGAGGAGCACATTCTGCGTTAGGATTGGTGATGCCATGTCATGACGGCGCCTTCGTGCAGGTGTACCACAGGGTTCAGTTCTGGGACCTGTTCTTTTTACCCTCTACATAGCCGACATTCCAGCACCTGCAAATGTGAAAACGACCACGTACGCTGACGATACAGCATTCTTTACATACAGCCGCAGCAGAGCCATCGCCAAGAGACGATTGCAGGAAGCTCTCCAACAGACGATAGCCTGGGCCAAAATGTGGCGGATGAGTATAAACCCCGACAAAACGTAAGCGATTATGCTGACGTGACGCCTAGGACGCAGCAGTCAGCAACTACCACACCTGCAACTTCAGCTCAGAGGTAAAACCATTCCCTGGACACCAAATGCTCGCTACCTTGGTGTAATATTTGACTGTAAGCTGAAATGGCGAGCTCACATCAAGGACACCAGGCAAAGGGTAATTGCTCGGCTCCATTCTCCTTACCCGATACTTAACAGGGAAATGTTGTGGACATCACTTCTAGGAGTTGTCATTTATTGCTCCCTGATTAGGCCGGTAATTGAGTATGCTTACCCCGTCTGGGACTACGCTGCTAATTGCCACCTGAGAAAGTTGCAGGTGCTGTAAAAACAGAACACTGAAGCGGGCACTACATCTGCCCGACCGTTTCCCTACTATCGCAGTCCACGAGGCGTCAGGAACAGCGAAGCTCACCGACAGATTCCGGCAAAATTCCTATTAATTCTACAGTGCAGTACGTCACTCTGCCAATCCACTGGTTAGTTGTCTCGGCGAATATGGAACTGCCACTGACAAACATAGCAAGCCGTTGGTGCTGACGGAGCGCTAAGGAACAACTAATAAACCGCCATTAAGACAACCAACCAGAAGTGAAGAGAAGACCACTCAAGAGAAGACTGAGGGAGGAAATGTCTCAGGACAACAACGCCCAACCGACCAGCTTTAATGCTGAGACTGGCGAAGAAAACACTGTTACTGATATAAGTTTCTTCATGGATCCGTTATTCACGCAGCTTGTAAAATTTAGCATCTCTTAATCATAAAAATTCTTGTTTAGATACTGTAATTGTTGGGCGTGTTAGTGAAACAATCACACATCAAAGCAACATGTTTTCATCCCATTGTCAACCCCCTCGATTGAGAGGTGATCTCGCGTCGGTGGGTCACTTAGTGCTTGGGAAAACGCGTATCTTCACACCCACACGCGCGTGCAGTTGGCTGGTTGCAGTCGCTGTATGGCGCATGCGCACATTGGTTTTCTAAGAAAATTTGTCGATTTTTAAAGAGCAGTTATTGGTTATTAAGACAAAGTACCTGATGGATGCCGTTGGGATTGTATCAGCTGTTGCTGAAACGTACTGGGATTAGTCCTAACCGTTTCACGAAATGGTGCAAAAAATGTTTTCTTTAAAATGTGCTTTAATCGAGTGCGGCTAAGTACATGTGCTGGTCGGCTTTTCACGTGTTGCTATAGTAGTTGAAGGATGATTAAATAATGAGGAAACGGCAAGATGAGGGATGTTTAACATTCTGGGTACTGGAATTCTTACAGGGCAGAAAGCATAGCGTTAGAGTAGGAAATGCAGTATTAAAAGAGGTGAAATTGAATATTGATGTACCATATAGTATTGTATTGGGATCATTGAAATTCATCATTCTGATGAATGATTGTGTTGATGGATTACAGTCAGAATTATAGTTGTCTGCAGATAACATAATGGTATATAATAGGATCAAAACGGAAGAAGACTATGAACAGCTTCAAGGTGACCTGGATAGTATATCTAATTAGGATAAATGCAATTAATAGTCAGTTTTTTAGTACACAGACAAAAAACTATGATTATAGGGTGGGGACAGAATTGTTTGTTGAAGGCATGAAGAGTAAATATCTTGGTATAATGTTTCATAATAAACTCAACTGGCAGGACACATTGGGCAGGTGGCAGTAAAGGTTACCGGACAGAATGATAAGAGGAAGTGCCTGAGATGTTAAGCAGACCACTGCATGAAAATGATGGAGTAGCTTGATATCCACATTTTCGTATCATATACAGGAGTTGGAGGGTGTTCAAAGAGAGCAGCTAGATTTGTTTGTGGAGATTACAGCAGGATCCACTCGGTAACTGATATGATAAAGGAGTGGGATTGGCATTCATTGGAAGATAGGAGGAAGGTGAAGAGAGTACTGGGGTTCTAAAGCATATGTTGGCGATGGAGCGTGGAAGGGTATTGGTCAAAAAATTAGGAGTGGTGCATTGAAGGGAAAAGATGACCATGGGCACAAGCTGGCACTCGGTTTTATGCATCGGGATTTACTTTTGTGGATAAGGTTGTCAGGGATTGGAGTAAATTGCCAAGTGAAGTAATGAATAATTTAACAAAAGCGCTGAAGGAATTTAAAATTAAAATACGTAAATCACAAAAGCAGATGGGGAGGAATTTAACAGTGAAAGTATACAAGATAATAATATTTATATTAAGAAAGATGTAATTAGATGATTAGGGAAATTGCTACCGGAGCATGCGCCCCATCGCGGTTTAATTTAATTAAATTCATTGTCTGCACTTCATCACGGAACGTGGATGTTGGAGCCTTGCCCGCTCTGCAAAGAAGGATTGTCGGCGATCAGTTACAGATCTGACGGCAGAATACAATGATGGTGCAGGCTTTAGTGTTCCGGAGCACACCGCTCAGCGCACACAGTTGAGCATGAGGCTCGGCAGCAGACGGCCAGTACGTGTTCTCATGTTGATCCAACGACATCGTCAATTACGATTGCAGAGGGCACTAGATCATCTTGATTGGACCGTGGATGAGCAGAAACGTGACCCCTGATCGGATGAAACGCGTTTCTTGTTACACCAGGTCAACAGACGTGTCGAATTAATCGTCTTTCTGGCGAATGGCTGCTTGGCACCAGGACAGCCGTGGATTACGTTAAAATTATAGCGAACCACCTGCATCCCTTCCGTGCTTCATGCCTTCCACGAAGTCAACAGCATCTTTCAGCAGGATAACTATTTTTTTTTTCATTGTGCCTTTAGGCCTCGTCAACGTGATTAGAGGTGAAAAAGGATTCAAGACAAAGAACGGGAAGGAATTTGACCATGGTCTTTTGAAGGAACCATCCCGGCACTCGCCTGTAATTATTTAAGGAAGCCATGGAAAATCCAAATCAGGATAACCGGACGGGGATTCGAATCCACGTCCTCCAGAATGCTAGGCCAGAACGTCAACCGTTCACCCACCCCGCTCGTGTCACAAGGAGATAATCGTGTTATACTGGTTTGAAGGGAATGGTTGTGAAACCACCTTGATGTCTTGGCCACCAAATTCGCATCATCTCCACCCGATTTAACACAACTGGGACGCCATTGGACGCTAACTCCACGCCTACAAACCAGCGGCCAATTATTTAAGTGAATTGTATGACTTGTACTCAGAGAAATGGTGCCAGATATCTCCTTAAACTTACCAAGGATTTTTTGAACCTATTCCACACCGGATCGTTTCAGTATTGCATTCCAAAAGTGGACCAACGAATTATTAAGCAGGTAGTCATAATGCTTTGTTTCATCAATGTATGTTTACACTGTCCGTGTCACTAGAGACGGAATCAGACGAATTGGGTAGCGAGAGAGTGTTTATGGCTGATAAATCATTCGAAGAAAGTTACCAAAAGTGCAATTGGAGCATACACAAAAATGTCTCATTTCTCTCGCTCGTCCCACGAGAGTAAGGCTATATTCAACTAGTGCAAATATAACTAAAAAGCAGCAAAACTACAGTTCGTCCTTCTGAAACAACCATTTTTGTAGTCTCCTAGACGTATTTTTCTAACTGTTACTGCAGTTGCAGACAAGTGTTATTCTTTTGCAAAGTGGCAGTGGAGACTCCACAAAGGCGTCCTCTGTGTGGAATGCTCTTCGTGACAGGTGTGAGTGCTCCGTGTGTGGGTCGGAAATTGTGGTAATCCCAGTTTACTGCTCGGCAAAGAAGCTTCCGCGAATTAAGAGCAGTCACCAGCTTAACCGGAAAGAAACAAAGCAACAACTGTAAGAACATTACACAACTTTTTATACACAAAAGAGGACTTCTGGAGCCGCTAATTTTAGTCGGACGTTTGCTGCTGGAAAGTCTTTTAATCGCGTCTGAGACAGTCGACCTTCCTTGTCTCACATTTAATGAGGCTGTTTCCGCCCTGACATTTAAAGAGGGCAATCATGCCGTCATGTGCATGAAACTTTTGTGAGTCAATTTGTAGCAGTTCTGAATATTCCTTTATTACGCCCAAATTTTACTTGAATGCAAAGCTTCTGTGATCATAATTTTTGTTCTGATAACTTTTTACACAACTGATAGGATAACTACTATCCTGTCACTCTTAAAGATTTTTTAACAGCCCTCAAACCTAAAATTAAATAGAATGGTATTTTATGAAGCACTTATAGTAAGCTAGAGATTGGTTGAATATGATCATGTATGTTTGTTTTTCAATTTACTGTAAATCAATGTATATAGATTTTGTTTTATGAAAAGAAATTATTTAGAGGCCATTTAATATGTTTAAGAACAGAATTGTGCAAGAGAATTGCTTAAATGTTTGCAATTACAAGTATTATGGCAAGTTACGATGGATTAAGGACAATTTGCTGCAGTTTAAAATGATTTCTGTAAATAATTTTGTGTTTAAGTATCTTTAATTTCCATTTCTGACCATTTTGTAATGATGGTAAATGATTATTTATTAATACTGATAGTTTTTAATATGTTTCAATTGTTTAAGTATTCATGATTAATAGACTTTCGGGTTATGCCGCGTTGTTTATTTCATTACCTGAGCTTTCGGCTGGTATCCTCCAGCCTTCGTCAGAGATACTGTTTATGTTGACATAGCAACGAGCGTCAAGCATCACAGAGTAAAAGGCCGCTATCTTCGTTGATGTTGTTGGTATTCTTTAAAATTTCTGCTGCCTCTTTCACCTGTCGGGGCCACCGCTGGTCTTCTCTCCACAGTAGCCTCGTTTCTTAAAATTTTATTTCATGCCCGGTATTAATGGCATGTGGCAGTGCTATTATTCTAGGTCCTCCAGGAACAACCATGGCCACATAATTTCCTATTTTGACTGGAACGTCAGATTTTGTGCATAATTCACAAGTGGTAGTGAAGCAACGTTTAGACCAATGACAGATCTCTCACATGAAATCAACGCAGGAATTTGTCTCCATAGGCTGTTGCTGGAGAAAAACTGTTATGAGAATATTTTAGCCCTTCAACTTAGTTCTTCCTTAGATTGTAATTTTCCATACTGAAAAACAATAGTCTCATATTCATGAACGCCGCAAATGTTTTAAACTTTTATTTTCAAAGCTGAGTTCATTGTAATATCGATCAGTGTTTTTCATGTAGTATTATTGTACGGATTAATGTTTCTCTTTTAAAAAAAAAATGTTCATGAAGTCAATTCAGTTTTGTCTCACCGAATTCATTTTTAATTGAAAATTTAATAATTCGTTTAAAACGACATGTCACTGTGTATAACATCTAATACATTGAGACTTCTAATAATAAATTTTTGCAATTCATGGAAAGAGATTTAACGAAAAATTTTCTCTAGTATTTTGTATTTAAAAAATTAAGAAAAAACCAAGACATTTCTAACTGTGTAGTAGGTTCAGAAGGAGAGAAACAATTATGTTTACGTTAATACGAAACATTTATGAATCAACATGTAGCAGTTCCGAATGTTCCTTTACTAAGCCTAGCAGAAATGTAACAATTCCATAGTTGTAACTGATTTGATAAGTTGTTAAACAAGTGTTAGCATTGATTCTCTGTCCTGATACTTGACGTCAACTGTAACTATTGTTAAAGGTTTTATCCATTCTTTTGGGGGGGGGGGGGGGAGTGGGATTATGCCTCGTCTACGTAGAAGACATTAGAGGTGAGAAAGGACTGGGGACAAGGAATAGGATGGACTTCGACTAAGTATTTTTGAAGAAACCATCCCGGAATTCGCCAGAAGTGAATTCGGGAAAAAAAAAAAACAGAAATCACGATGGCCGGACGGGGATTTGAACCCCCGTACTCCCGAATGTAAAGCCAGAGAGTTACTGCTCACCCACCACGCTCGATTCCATATTGTTATCGTGTTTCAGTACTTCATATGCTCCCCGGTTTGAATCGTGATATAGGCAAAATATAAACAGGAATCTAATCTTGATCTTGGGACAACTTGCATTGATAACGTGAAGTAGATTCGGATCCCTTCTTGATTAGGATACCACTTTTATTTGTATAGTAGCTTCCGGAAAAAGCAGTTAATACTTCTACCTTTGACGCACGCACTTCTGATGACTGTTTCTGGAGATTCCAACATCGATTCTGGGACTAAATTAAGCTTTAATGATTGCTAATTAATGGATTATATAGTTGTTGACTTAGGGGATCACATTGAATTCCTCGACGAATATATCACTATCATGAAACTTTTTTTCCCCGTAATAATATCTTGAAGAATGCTTTCAAAACTAAGCACTGCCTCGGAAAGGAAGAGGATGTGCAGGATGATCCGCAAAATCAGAAACATCTAATGATGATGATGATGAATATCTTGAAATAGCACAAATTAAAGCAATGAACTAAACTATCAACAGATTCGTGAATGACACTTCATGTAAGTTCATTCCAATTCTCTTTGATGAGTTATTGGAATTGAGAAACTATCAAACGTACACAGTTTATTGTGTCTTAACGCAAGTTTGTCTTTTCTAATAGTTGAGAATCTGGAAGTCACGGACCCGTAGTGAAAACTGATACGTGAATTAGTTCCTTCACTTGCTTTTAATTAAAATCACACGTTGCTGCTGGCATTACCATTTTGAAGACGGAATTGAACCGTATTTGTCACTGAAAACGGAAATTACTTGTAAATGGAAGTATCCTGCAGATAGACTGAAACATATCCACCTCTGGTAAAGCGCATTCGGTCTTTATTATCTTCTTTTTCTTCTTCTTCCTGTCCAGTGTTAGGCCTGATGGCCTGTTACGGTCTCAATCCATCTTCTTGGTGGTCTCCCTACATCTCTCCTGCCTCTAGGATGGTATTTGAGAATTTTACATGCGACCCGGTCCGTCTTTATCCTTAGTACATGATCTGTCCAAAATGTTCTCTAGGTTTTTACAGTTTGAAGAATTAGTTTTTACTTTAAGTTCTTTAAGGATCTCATCAGATCTCTTTCTGTCTCGTAATGTGTAGCCAGTTGTTCTCGTCATAAATCGCATCTCAGCCGCCGTTAGTCTCCGTTCATCACCTTTTCGTAGTGTAAGGGCCTCGCTGCCATACAGTAGGGTAGGTTTAGCCAGGATGTTATATAGCCTGATTCTTGTGTGTCGTTGAACAAGATATGGTCTGAAGGTGTTATTTATTATTCCGGTAACTTTCGTGAAATTTGTGATTTATTGTTGCGTATCGGTTTCTAGGGTGTAGCTGAGATTGTAACCTAGGTATTTAAATTCTACTACTTGTTCTATGGGCGTGTTGTCTATTGAGATTTTGGTTCTTTTGTGGTTTTTTCCGACAAAGACCATAATTTGGTTTTACTGAGATAAATCTATGTACTGTATTCTTTTGTTGTCATATGGAAGTTATATACCGATCTCTGCAGGTCATCTTCTGATTCAGCAAAAGTAATGTATCCAGGTTGGTCTGTCTGTCTATTTTTATTTTACCATGGGTGTTTTTGTCGCTAATCAATAATTATTTTGTTTATATATATATGCTGAATAGAAGTGGCGATAGGCAACACAATTTATTAATAATGAATGTTATAATAATAATTAATTACATTTAAATAGTAATGACACATTGCATACCTAATAGGTAGCATCGATATAGACGAAAACATTGATTTGTAGTCCGCAGCTCAAAATACTTTTAACAAATTTTTGAGATGGATATTCATTAAATTTGCTTCCATACCGATGAACTTTCTAGGAAAGACGATGATAACAAAGTCTGAACTTCCAGTTTGTCCTGTAGCTCCAAATTTATATTCAACATCAAAAATCCAATTATGCCACTTTATAGCTAAAGTTTCATACCTTTGTCATTGCGAATGAGATATGTGTTGCCTTGCGCCGGAGAGAAGAGTGCTTGTCCTAATTTTTGGTTCAATTGGTTCTTATCTAAAGTCTTAAGATAACGTCTGAATTGAGCGAGCTAAAATGCTCATTGTGGTTGCAGTCAACAACACTGGTCAATTACTAAAGATTTTGTGACTAAAACTTTAAAGTTAAGTATTTATAGTCAGTTTAGTTAACAGAGGCGGCTCAAGGTCAGCCTGTTCTATTCCCACTCTGCTGCCATTACTCTTATATGGGCACCAATAACTAAACTATGGAAAAAGGAAACTGCTTTAGGCAATATAATTGTAAGGACAGGGAAAATGACTCATCACTCACCAAAGTTGACGGCAGCGACGAGAGGAGAACATATATAAACACACAAATAAACTCAATATTTCGGTTAAACCTTAATCATGATGGAGAAAATGAGTCATGAGGCTCGGGAGGTGTGCACACGCTGAGGGTTGCTACATGACTAGGTGGATTATCAATATGGCGGTGGGACTGAGATATTGTATATAAATACGTAAATCGCAGATGGTGGTACAACTAACACTAGGGGAAAAAAAAGGTGGGTGGGGGGGAATAAAGTAAATAAATATGGACGGCTAAATTTTGAAAAATAAAATAAGGTAATTAAATAAATGACAATAATGCTACTTCTAATCCTACTAATAATAAGTGATGTGTCAAGGAAAGGAATTTTATCTGTGGTTGAGGCCGGGTGGGTGTCTGGTATCTAAGATGTTTTGGTAAGCAAGTTCCCATCTGCGAAGTTCTGAGGCGGCGGTAGTTTCGGGGAAAACTCTGATTGCTCTCACAGTGAAACAGTCATCGAAGTTGTTGGAGTTGTGATAATTAGCATGTTCTGGTACGGGAAGATATAAATTGCGGGTGTGAACTTTTTGTCTGCGGCCATTCATTCTGGTCGAGAGTTGTTGTGTAGTCAGGCCTATGTAAGAACTCGTGAAATGGCGACAAGTTAGCTGGTATATGATGTGCGTAGTGGAGCATGTGGCATTTCCCGTGATGGGAAAGGTTTCCCTGTGACAGGGTTGGAAAATGTAGTAGTGGGAGGATGCATGCTGCAGGTTTTGCAGCGGGGTCTATTACAGGGAAAAGATCCATGGGGTGTTTTTGGAGAGTCAGATGGAGGGTATTTGTGCACCAAGATGTTTTTGAGGTTAGGTGGTCTGCTGAAGCAAGTACGGGGGACAGTTGGCAGAATTTTTGGCAAGAGAGTGCGCATTTCTGGAAAGGACCGAAGGAAGTCATGCCCCTGTTGAAGGATTCGATTGATGGATTCGAGACCAGGCGAGAACTGGGTGACAAAGACAGAGCTATGGTTGCATGCTAAAGGCGGCGGGAGGGAGTGGTTGCATTGAGGGTGGGTGATTGCACGTGTGATTTGTTTATGTACAAGATCTGCTGGATAGGAGCGGGAAATAAGGGCTTGGGATAGGTTTTGGGAATACTGGGAGAGGGATTCATCATCAGAACAGATACGTTTGCCACGGACAGCAAGGCTGTGGGGGAGGGAACGTTTGGTATGGAATGGGTGGCAGCTGTCAAAATGTAGATATTGCTGTAGATTACTTGGTTTGATATGGACAGAAGTGTGAAGAGCACCCTGCCTGAGTGTTATGTCAACATCGAGGAACGTGATGTGTGAATATGAGTAGGTCCAGGTGAAATTAATGGAATGGCTATTGTTAAGGGAATGAAGGAATTCTAGAAGTTGATCTTCACTGTGGGTCCAGATCATAAATATATCATCTATGTATCTGAACCACACAATGGGTTTGAAGGGGGTATGATTGAGGAAACGTTCCTCAAGACGCCCAAGGAACAGGTTGGCATAAGAGGGGGCCATGCGGGTGCCCATGGCAGTGCCACGTATCTGTTGGTATACGGTAGAATTAAAGGTGAAGAAGTTTTTGGACAGGATCATGTGGGCCAATGATGAAAGGAAATATGTACTAGGACGGCTGTGTGGGGTCGCAGATCTAGGAAGTGTTCCACGGCACTGAGACCCTGACAGTGTGGGATATTGGTATAGAGGGAGGTTACATCAATGGAGACTAGGAAGGCGTCTGGAGGTAGAGGTGTATGGATTGTGGCTAGACGTTCAAGGAAATGTGGGGTATCTTTGACATAGGAGGGAAGACTCTGTACAAAAGGTTGGAGATGCTGGTCCACCAAGGCTGAAATACGTTGAGTGGGTGACCTATATGCCGCAACTATAGGCCGCCCCGGATTGCCAACCTTGTGGATCTTGGGAAGGAGGTACAAGGTGAGTGTTCGGGGATTTTGGGGAGTTAGGAGAGAGATGGACTGGGGAGAAAGACCTTGTAGGGGGCCCTGCAAGTCCAGGAAAGTTTTTATTTCCTGACAAATGGAGGTAGTGGGATCTGTAGGGTGTGGTAGGTAGGTGTTTGTGTCATACAGTTGCCTCAGAGCCTCAGCCTCATAGTGATTGCGGTCCATCACTACTGTGGTTGAGCTCTTATCGGCAGGGAGGATGATAATGTTACGGTTTCTGGAAAGTTCCCTCATGGCTCGAGTTTCCATGTAGTTGAGATTTTTGGAGTGTGGAATGGACTTTAGGAAAGAGGATGAAGACAGAGTAGAGGTGAGGAACTCTTGTAACAGAATAAGTGGATGGTTTTGTGGTAGTTGGGGTGGATCCAGTGGAGATGAAGGTTTAAATTGTTGTAAGCTAGCGGTCACCTGGGAGAGGTAAGAAGAGAGACTGGTGAGATAATGAGCGGGATTCTGGACCGCCAGTTCGGATTAAACCGAGTATATATTGTTTTATTGTAATGGCTTTACGCCTTTACGTCCAGGGAGTTAGTACTGTTATAATTGTAATCAACTCATAAGACATTAAAAGTTTATTCAGGTATTAGTTGCACAAAACCGTACTGACAACAAAAGCAATCGCAACTAAAAGAAATAAATACATCGTAATCAGGCCCCAATTAGTAAGTGCTGCGGACTTGTTGCTTCTTCGACCAGTTGTATTGAAGATGGAGGTAGGAAATCAAGAGACTTTACCTTTCACGCCGAGTGTCCTCCAAGCTTCTCGTTTGTCAACTGTCTCAGGGAGCCTGCGGAGACGTTGCGGACTTTCGGCTTCGAAGAATAATCCTCGGCTTTATCGGGCATCGAACGCTGGTCGATCGGGCCATATTCAGACGCTCTATCACCTCAGCTACTTGGCTATTTAAAAAGAATACTACACTTAATGTAAAACACAGATACCCTACACCGGTGTAGAATCAGCGTCCAACACATGGGAACCCCAGCGCCCTGTCTCCAGTTTCACTTCTCGTGGCGAACGAAACTACGATTGGTTTCGGTGTAATTTAAAGTTTGAAAATGCTCTGGAAGTTTGCATATAGCTTTGTGTATAATGCATATGAACATTATGACCTATTTTCCAGAACTCGAGAGACATTTAGAGTTCCACAAGTAAATGATTCACCGGAGACTATTTTTCTAGCATTACAGCTGTGTATACACAGGTAGCATGAAGCACGGCGCCACTCTGTAATTACGAGAGAACTGGAATAAAATAAAAATATGACATATTTGTGGAGATGAAAAGAATGCGAACCGTGTGTGTAAGCTAAGGAAACATACCAAGTACGGTAACTCATGTTTCCAGATATTTTATTCCTTGTGAAATACGAATATTTTTAATCTCTCGCACACATACAAACATATATACACACACATACATACAAACACACGCACACAAATACGGTCAAACATAGAGATTTAATTCTGAAAATTCTGTTCATTCTCCGATTCACTTCTGTGTAAGAATATTTCAATTTCCTTCACAACTTAATCCTGGAATACTGTGTTGCCTTTAGCTCCTTCTTTTGTTATATATTGCAATGCCCGAAGAAGACTGTAAAATCGTTTCGTTTTAGTTTTATTAATTTTTGAAAAGTATACAGACATTAATCGGAGAGAAATATTCATCCAGCCAATATAACGATATTATATCGCTACTCGAAAAAGAGAGAGAGATAAAAATCGGAAGAAGAAAACGATCGCTCCTCAAGATTTAATCATAAGCACATATAACCGTGAGCAATCGTAATGAAAATTCTTCTCAAAAAATATAAACATTCTAGACTAAGCTTCTTTTCGAGACAAAAGTTCCAAAGTTTCATGCATATATCCTTCCCATTAATGCTTTAAAATCGCCAGTTTATTAGGGACCGTGCACAAACTACGTGGCTCGGTCCAGGGGGGGGGGGAGGGGTTGGCTGGAAGGCTACGCCAGGCTACGTGGGGGGAGGGGGGGTTCCGAGCCAGGCCACGTAGCTTTCCTCTCATAACATTTTTCACAGTTAAAATGAGGAATATAAGTCACAACAGCATGTGAATATTTATTTCCCTCATTTAATTATCTCCGTATGTAGTTTACAATAGTCTGACAAGAGAAAACAGTGCAAAATGTCTTCTGGAATCAAAAGGGAAAAAAGCTACGTGCTACGTGGGGGGGGGGGGGGGGGGGGGGGGTAGAGGCAAAAGCCACGCAGGGCTACGGGGGGAGGGAGGATTCACAGGAGACCAAAATGGAGCTACGTGGTTTATGCACGCTCCCTTATGAGTGACGCTTCCCTTCGAGCTAACAGTGTAGAGTTCTACCATCATAAGTGAATCGATAGCGGAATATGCAGTGCTAATCTTTGTGATAAGATGCAGAGGCGGCCCTAGCAAGTTTTTCAGGTGGTGCGAAATCTCATTGTGGCGCCTCGAATTGTAATCGCTTATTCGCGATTAAGGTGTTCATACAGACAGACTGAAGATAAAATACATTTTTACACCCTACTAAAATTATAAATTTAAAAGTTTGTTTTCTTGCATATTTGCTAGTGTTTCACGTCGAAACAGCTGGATAGATAAGGATAAAATTTGGAGTAATGTATTGGATATCGACTTTTATCCAGATCGAAAAAGTTGTTTCCGTGGGATTCGTTTACGAATGCGTATATGAATGCGTTATGAATTCCAGTTGAGCAAAGCCGAATTCAGAAAACAGTAACTCAAACTTATAGGATAGCAATGGTATGAATGAGAAGTTTCAGTTAGAAAGTTCCTCAGCTAATTCACAACCCGATATGTCATACTTTTTTCATTAGTTAAACTCATTTCTAAATCTGCACCGGATTATTCCAATAATTACAGTTCAGGAATCGTTTTGATAATGTGTAAGAACGACACTATATGATTAAATTTAGATACTTGTGGAAATTGAGTGACTGACGCGTTCTCAATTGTTCCGATTATGCTAAAACACGTTGACTGTAAAAAATTATTCGGGATCTGTCGCTATCTCATCTACAGCCTCGTGCTCAAAAATCTCATGTTTTTCTTTGTGATATGACTGGCTTAATAAAAGGACACATTCCAGTCTGCGATCCAATTTCTGTAGTTGTTATCAGAGCAGACGAATATCCTTGGTACTCTCTCTCAAATTCCGAGCACTTTCCTAAGCAATTGTGAAGCGTTTCATGAATCTACTTTCATCCTGAATAGCCTCCCTTACAATATTTACTTGAAACAATATATTATACCAAGTCACCATTGTAACTATGAACTCAAATTGCTCCTTGATCTGGCTCAGGGACAAGGCCTCTGTTGCTGCAAGTGAAAAATTCGTTTCCAGAAGGGCGTCACGAACTGAAGAATATTGTTAACGAACTGCAGCGTGGATATAAATTCCATTCTCTGAACGATTTTCGCATTTTTTTATTTATTTATTTATTTATTATTATTTTTTTTGGCGATAGTGCTTCTAAGTTCTTGACTACCAATTCCCATCGCTTTGTTGATCGAAAGAATCAAAAAATATTCTTTAAAGAAATCCGGACAAGGAAATCGGTCTAATTGATGTTTTGGCGTCACCTGCTATTACCAAATTTAATGACAGTTAAATGGATTCAAAAATGTTTGGGAAGATATTGGTTCAAAATTCTGCTTTGGACACCTTTGTATCCTTCTTTCATATTGGATCCACTGTCATATCTTTGGCCTCGCAATCGTTCATACCCAAATCAAACTTTTGTAAAGTATCATTAATATACGGATTCGAAGAGTCACTTACCGGCTTATAACGAATGAAACACTCACTCACTTCTTCTTCATTAGTGTCAGCAAAAGCAATGTTAAAGATAATTGTTCGACGTGACTGACAAAAGGAGTTCAATCCAGTATGATGGAAAAGTATTTAGATGACTTAACCATAGTCAAAATGTTATTAAGAGCTTCATATGTTTTGAACACATTTTCCAAAATAATAGACATTAGTCACCCTATTAGCAATACGTCGGAGATGCTCTAGCACAGTGTCATATTTCCTAGCAGTTGGAATATATACAGTTAGTTACCATTATTAGAAGTATTTGGTGTTTCAGATCAAAAGCTTTCGCTGAACAAGAAAAAGAATATTTTTCACATCACTCATTCGAGGATAGCAGCCAACCGTGATTTTTCGTCTTCAATATGTATTTACAAATGCTTGTCTATTACACTAAAGTTCTTTTAGTCGAATCAACGCTTCTATCCAACTCAGCATGGTTTGCTGGCGGTTTGAGGAGGTTTCGTGAGATTTTAGACTCCTTGATAAGTCATCAAATTCTTCTATTCCCCAATGAGAGTGAGATCTTCTGTTGTATAAACAAGATTTAAAGCAATATATATGCAGATTTCGAGTAAACAAGCCGTCTTCTTTTATAAGTTTCTTCATTTGACATTACTCTTTGAAAACATATATTTGAAAAATGACGTCCATGATTTTTTTCTTGGATTTTTTCGTTGCACGAATAATTATTTCATCCCTGACTGCAGAGTCAATGAGCGACCAGTTTTAAATATGATCATAATTGGTGGTAATTTGAAAAGGCGACGGTGGTGGTATGGATGGTATACCCCATTTTGAAATGTAGACGACGTTGCAGCCATAAGCAAAATCTTCTCGTACATGCTGCTCCTTATCATCATGACCCTCGTCTGAAGAACTTCTATAAAATAAGTTTTCTTCCGTCACGTGTTGAACTAGTTCTGATGACGACGATTCAGATGACATCTCAAATCTAATACATTTTGCAAGTAATTTTGAAGCCTTCTCAGTTTCAGCTTGGGTTTAAAAAAAAAAAAATTATAGATAAAAGTTGTAGCGACGTTTCTGTAAAAGATACATTACATTTTGTAAATATTTAAGCTAAAAGCATCAATTGCAATCACCTAAGATATAACATTGTAGAAATAGATAAGTGGGCAGAATCTCGCCTCATGCACATGCACGCACATACAAATGACTGTGGCGGATCTGGAGGGAGGCAAACCGGGGCGCTTACCCCAGGCGTCAAAATCATGTTTAAAGGGGTGGTAAATGACAAATTCGTGGGTGGTGACCTTTCTTAGCTCTTCTGCCCTAAGTGGCAACCTTCTGGGGGCGGAAAATCAAAGAGCCGCTTTAAACCGCTGCAAGCGGCAAATTCATAAATTCATATTTCAACGGGCGGCAGTCGCAGTTCTTTGCCCTGGCTCGAAAAATTCGTAGATCCGCCACTGGTGCATGAACTGCAAGACTACAGCCGAAAAGATAGGAAACAGATACGAGAATCGCTGCGCGACCCCGAAGAGTGCTAATTGTGGACGAGTTGTGGTTTTCTTGAATGGAGTAACTTGAGCTGACTCGGACTATACATTAAACGGAAGCTCTTACGATTATAAACTCTCCTGGATGATTTGAGTATTTAAAAAATATTTGAACAGCAAGCTGGGATATTATATAATTTATTTTTAATTTTTTGCGCAGAGGATCTCTCGCTGCATTTTCGGCGCCCCCCATATGACGGCGCCCGGTGCGGTCGCACCGCTCGCACCGCCCTAGGGCCGCCCCTGATAAGATGTATTCACCAGCTCTACTGCCGGCAAAACTTGTACGAGTGTAGTGATTAGCGGAATCTTTTTAAAGATCCTTCCTCTGGGAATGCTACGACCCACTCTCAGCAATAATAAAGCTGTTGATGGCAGTTGCATCAGTATTGTTGTCGTACGGAAGAGAGAGCACAATTAAGGAGTCAGAATAGACGTAACAATCAAATCCTTAATGATTTTTACTATAGTATACTCCTTGAAATTATATAACAAACAAAAATCACATTACATTTTAAGGCCTAGGATGGGTCTAGAGGTTATTTGATGCAGAGCAGGGGGTTCTTAAACTATTTTTTTTCTTGCACATAGCACTCATGTGTATCATAGATTTGTCTCATCCTTCCGAATTATTAAAAGCATGACAATATAATACAGTATCGAAAACACGAGTAAAAATAAAACGTTTAGTAAAATGTTTGCATTGAGTGACACCTTGAGGATCTCAGAGTACCACCAACGGTACATGTGGCACCGTTTGAGAATCTCCGATGCAGCACATTCAAGTCACCTTCATATGGGCCGTACGACATATATCATCGAATGTTTGTCCGCACCACCGTAGTAAGTGGAACTTTGCTGGAAATCACATTTTTCAAAATTGTATTCACGCCTCCCTTGTCCTGTTCTGAAACGGTTAATTCTCGATTATTAGCGCCTGAGAAATAAAATTTCTCCAATCTTCCTCCCAAATCAGGTGGCCAATCCTGGATAGACTGTCATTCCAGCATTTTCTCCAGTTGATGGTTATGTAAAAGGCTACCGAGATACGTAAATCAGCCAACGGCGGTTTGTATGATTCTGAGCGCATTAAAGACAGGTTTCTTTAAAGTGGCGTATACAAGTTTGCATGTGATTTTCTTTCGTTTATGATTCATTCTTCAGTTATTGTGAAGCAGTGACTGTTCAAATACACAGTCGATGAAGAGTGACAATTCTCAGGGCTTCATTTAGCTGAACATTAATATATATTATTTATATAAGGTTTTTTTTGTCACAAGCCATTAACTCTCTTCATACCTAACCAAAATCCATAAATGAGGTTTAATTTTAAAGATTAAGGTATCCGCTTTGGTCGCATCATATATTAAGAAAGTATTTAAAAAAAAAAAAAAATTCCACCCTTAAAACGTAAAAATTACAATATTTCTTTGTCACGAGCTATTTATCTCCCATGATACTTAACCGAAATAAATAAATGAAGTATCGTTTTAAAGATTAAGGTCTCCGCTTTGGTGACATCATATATTAATGACTGGAATTTTTCGGAATTCAACCCTTTAAGGTCAAAGGTATCACTATTTCCATAACGTGTTCTTTTGTCACGATCCATTTATCTCGCTTGATACATAACTGAAATCAAGAAATGTGGTATCGTTTTAAATATTAAGGTCTCATCATAGATTTAGAAACAAATTTTTCTGAATTCGACTGTTGAAGCACAAAGTTAATAACTATTGAAGTCGCGCGTATGAGACCAGAGCCAAGCTGCTTCACTGGCGTCGACAAGGATTGAGCGCGTTACCAATAGATAGCAGCCCCTCACATCATAGAGATGTCAATAAAATGTTTTTTTTTTTTTTTTTTTTTTTTTTTCTCAATCAATATTTTTTTGGATATTTTTTTTCCTGTCTCGGAAATATTTCTGTTTGTCTATACAATTCCTATGTAAACATTTTACTCGTGAAATTCTCTCACAGCAACACACTTAATAGTCATATAGATATTCCGTATGCATTTTGTTCAGGTTAGTTGTATTCCGTTAAGGTCAGTGACAGTTTGTCATACATATGTTTTACACGTTCAAAAGTTTTACTTAATTGTTTCGTAATATTTGACGTAATATTTATTATGTACCTATTACACTAAACAAATAAACAATTGCTACAAATGAGATAGTTCTTCTTTCATTCTATTAGAAACAACCAACCTCACTATTCATCGTATTCGCGAAATTTTTTCACGGGTCATCCAGTTCCAACTATACTGCTGCTACCACACAATACTGAGTATTTGAATGGTCGTAGGTACTAGCGGCAGCAGGGACTGTGTTGGTAAAATGGCAGGATTCATTCTTGAATGGTCTTCGCCCACCTGAATCCAGTAATGTCTATCCGGATTTTTTTCCAGCCTATTTGCCTCATTAACGCACTGCTTCCAGACGCAGGATGCTGCATAATAGTAAGCACGGAGCAGCTCTTCAGGTAGTCGTGTTCGCTGGTGTGTTAACGTCACGGAAGCGCTCCCTGCACTGTTGAGTGTTTGCCACCCGCCAGACGAGTATCCTCTTGGCGCCGACCTCAGACACGTCTTGTTTGCCCCCCGGGCAAAGCAAACAACCAAACACATACAGCATGTGTGTGTACAAAGAGCGTTGGACGCAGCTGCAAGATCGAGCAGCGGCTGACGGTCTATTTGGCCTTAGGGGACGGAAGATTCAAGACACGCTCCCTGCGCCACAGAGCGCGGTTGAGATAGGAGGCGTCCATTAATTACGTGACATTTAATAGGGGGGAGGGGGTCCGGCGAAATCTCAACCATGGGGGAGGGGAGGAAAGGGGTAAGATCGACGGAAATCTCACGTTAACTTTTAAACTTTTTATTTCAGGTTGCCAAGTCTCCAAAATCTCGAGGTCGATCTCATGGTGGGTGCGGGGGGGGGGGGGGGGGAGGGGGGAAGGTTACCACCAGATCTCACCAAGGGTGGGAAGCACTTCAGATTTACGGAAGAACACCTCATGCAATAAATAGACGCCCGCTAATTACAGTGCAATATATAGCACAGTGACAGGGAGTTAAGCTCAATGATGAAATGTCAGAACACGGTGAACATTTCTCACTTCACGAACACTTCATATGGAAAGTCCTTACTATTTCCATTTTTACAATAAATTTCAAGTCACATTTTTCCTTAGGGCTTTAGGGCTCATCGACTTTATTAGAGCCGGGAAACGATTGGTAGCAATGTATTTTGATGGAACAATCCCGTTAATCGCATGGAGTGATTTTTAAAAACCATAAAATTTGACCGAGCGTGGTGGGTGAGCGGAAACGCTCTGACCACGCATTCGGGAGGACGCCGGTTCGAATCCCCGACTGGGCATCCAGATTTGGGTTTTCATGGTTTCCCCAAATCACTCCAGGCGAATGCTGGGACGCTTCCTCCAAAAGACCGTTGCCGAATTCCTTCTCGTTCCTTGTACCCAGTCCTTTCCTGCCTCTAATGACATCGGCGTTGACAAGCCGTAAATCAATAAGAAATATATATATATATATATATATATATATATATATATATATATATATATTATTAATCATTATTGCCCTTGAGGACAGTGTTTAAACTCAAATTATTCATGATTATTTTCAGTTTTTGTTTCTATTTGTCTTCTTCCTCTTCTCTTCCCAAAATCTCTTCATACGCTCACTGTGTTCCTGTTTCCTTTGTTCAGTCCATTTTGTTCCTGTTTTCTTCTGTATTTTAAATTTTGTGTTTATAATTTTGTTCTTGAATTGTCCCCTTTCCCGTGTCATTTCCTTGCTGATCCCTGCGTGATATAAAATTTGAAATATGCATGGCCGGGTCGATAGCCTGAACCCACGTCCCCCAGAATGAGCTACTCGAACGTTAACCGTTCATCCACCAGTTTCGGTTCCGTGTGCGATTTACTCGACGTACACCCAGAGTTTGACAGTGTTGATGCCATTGTCCACTAAAGATTCTCTGACTGTGTAAGCCTGATCCTTATGTACGCAAAGTAAGCAAGTGTTGCATTCATGCGTTTCTTCAAAGAGATATTGGGTGTTCTCACCTTCAGGAAGCATTCGCCACTTTTCCTAATTTCTTTACCGCTTCCAGACACTGTGCGGAAAGGCCAACGGAGTGAGTGAGCTGTTACGCTCTAGTCTCTTATTCGGAAGGATGCATGTTCGAATCCCCGTCCAACTATCCAGATTTTCCATGGTTTCCCGAAATCCCTCCAGGCGAATGTCATGACGGTTCCTTCAAAAAGACCATGACTGATAATATTCCCGTTTCTTCCCCCACCCTCCTCCCGGTCTTTCCCGCCTATAATAACCTCGACGTAGACGTGACATAAAAACATAAGCAATAAAAAAAATATTTGTGTTCTTCATCTTTTTCGTTAATAAAATAATATTTTTTCTCGATATAACTCATTTGCTCTTTATTGCTGCCTATAGAAGTTAGAGATCACATTCTCGAAGCTATTTTTTTTTCTAAAATTAACTTCTGTATATTAATTTATTTCAGGCTTTTGTCATAAAACCCAGTTATTTGCCTTCTAGAAGTGGAGGGAATTATATGTGTTTCTTCTGATTCCAGGTAAGAGCTGTCTTAGAAGAACTGGTCTAGGCAGTGTACTATTTTAATAAATAACAACGATAATAAAAGTTTTACTTACGTTTATAACAACCATACTTTATTCGTATTTAAACTTTTCTCGATAGAACACATTTTGTACTGATGTAGTCTTCTCGGAAGACTAAACATTTTGTACTGCCGATAATTTGTTCACATTAATGTTGCGAAAACTAAAGTGGAAATCTTAATACAGTTCGATTTATATTTACAAAAAATAAATTACAAAAGTTCTGGAAGTAGAAGATGATATATTTCGTTTGGTTCAATATCAAACCAATCTTAGTAGTAAATTATGATACGTTATAAATGTAAGCAATAAGAATTGATTAAAATACAGAATTTACGTTGGACAACCTTATACACAATTTAATAATCTACACAAATAGCTAATGATAATTATTAGATATTATACGCCGTTCGAAAGAACCCATCAAAATTTCAGCGAACATAAAAAGCTTTGACTTAAGCTTCACTGAAAAGATGGATTATGAGACAAAAACTCTTCTATTTTGATCCTAAACCTTTCAAGGCTTCGCTATAAAGTTCTGGTTGTTTACAAAAACATTGGAAATAAAATTAGCAAAAAATTAACTCTTCTCTTCTAAATTTAAATATCTGCTTTGGATGATAGTCCTATCTTCGTCTTTTATCTATTTTTGATGATACTGAGATAAAAATGCTTAAAATTCATTCCTACAACATACAATATGTATTATATGCATCTTACTGACATTGTAAATATATAGCCAATATGTTTAAACTCTCCTGCCTTTTATTGCTTCTCACAATATTCGATAAAACTTTGGTTATACTGCCTGCCATCATTCTTTAATAGAAAATGTTTATCATACTCCGGAGCTACATTAGACGAATCACTAGATTATACCTTTTGTAATGTAAAAAATTACTTTCAGTTTCGAAATTTTAATATTTTCTCTTTTTTAGTTTGTTTATTGTCCTTAGAATATTGCTCCATACAATGTTTAGCCCGAAATAATTTATTCTCTAGGACACCGTTTCACTTACCACTTGTTTCTCGTCATTGCATGTGTAATTTACACCAGAGCCTTCCAGCGCTTTGAAGCCTCTGAAACTTGAAAGTCAAACCAGGCCTCTGTTGTGGCAGAATACTATCAGTCCACAAAAAGCTCGGCTAACGAACACCCGCCGAAAAAGGATCTTTTATGGTCTCGTCCTCCTCTAACCCATTTTGCTTTCCTCCAGTTTTTTTTGTTTTCGGGAGAACGAGGAAAAACAGACCTTGAAGCCAGGATGTTGGTAAAAAGGAGATTTATTCGGCCATAAATGGCACCTCGCCTTTGAATTTATGACACCTTTATGTACCGCTCAGGTGTAAACATGTGTTAAATGAAGCAGGAAGGCGGAGTGTTTTCCGAAATATATGCAGGCTGGTTGGCTTTATAGTGATATACGTCCCTCCACCTGGCTCACGGCGGAATAAGGAATGGCGAACGGACAAAGGTCTTCCCAGACGTAAAACGAAGCTGGGAATTTGTCTGCTTGCAACGACCATTCCTTTGTACTTTCTCTACCCACCACAATACCGTAACTGTGCCAAATTTCCATTTGTAGAATTCACTGTGATTCCTTGGACAGATTTTAAGTACGCAACGTCTCTATCAGAACTATTAAGCCGCGTCAAATTTCGTACTTTGGCTTGACGGAAATGGGGAGTTCTTGTTGGTATCTCAATTTAATTTAATTTATCTGCAATAGAGCGCACGCTCCGGTGGCAGTTTACCTACACACCCATGACCCCCTTCTCTGTACCCACCTACTTCTGCCTTTACAAATTTCAACCTTAAATTGTTTAAACGTTTTTGGTAAATTACTCATCAATTCTCTTGGTAATTTATTCCAATCCCTGATCCCCTTACCTACAAAAGAAAATCTTCCCACACCGTTGTGCCTGAAATTGAGTACCAACTTGTGGTCATGATCATCTTTTCCCATCCATAAATTACTTTTAATTCTTACACCAATATCTTTCCACTCCTCATCACCAATATACGCCTCGTACACTACCATGACCCTCTTCACCCTCCTCCTGTCTTCCAGTAAATCCCATTCCAGCTCTTTTATCATATTGGTTATATATTGTGTACTACGATATTTTCCAGAGACAAATCCAGCATCCCTTCTTTGCACCCTTCCAACTCCTGTATTTGATACCCAAAATGTGGGTCCCATACTACACCACAATATTCGAGCAATGATCGGACCAAAGTTTTGTAACCCAATTCCTTTAATTCTCTCGTACATCCCCTCAACATTCACTCCAATAAGTGAAGGATTTTGAAACCTTTTCCCACTGCCTGTCCAATGTGTCATGCCAGTTGAGCTTGTTATCAAATTCTATGCCAAATGTATTTACATTTCAAGTCTTCAACAAGCTATATTTTCCTCACCTTATAATCATAATCAAACTTTAGAAATTTTTTCTGTGTATCTAATAAGCTGACTCTTCTTTGCATTTATCTTAATCCCAATTCTATTACCAATGATAGTGAATGTGACACTTGTAACATGACGCACTGTCGCCACGTTACAAGGTGCATTTTTATTATATATGTCATAATGTTAGAGTAATTTACATAAATCTTGGGCGACCACCTAAATAGATTTTTGTTGTAATTTTATAAAGTACGCAAGATTCCAAGTAAGGACTGTAATGAAATGGTGAACATACAGTGTATCTTGGTAAAGTGAATATTAAAGACTTATTGAGCTGCGTAGGCTTGAAGCTAATCGTGGTCTTCCCGAACCATGGCGACAGGACGTCGCGGATCTGGGGTTTTGCCAGATCACACATTCTGCTCCCTGGGGATGGGTGGTCAACAGGGTCACTCACCTGGCGGGAAATGCCTACCACCCGACACCCGAATGTGCTCTCACCCCGGCGAACTTAGCCGAATATGTCCGACCTCTGTGGTATGAGCGGGGCAAATCATATATCGGGAATATCACGTGACATTAGGTGCCGACCTGAAAATCCAATCCAAATGAGCGTATAACTTAAAATCCTGGGAATTTTCTGTTATATGTGAGCTTCGAGACTACAACGGTGCGGAGCGAGAAGTTTTCCTCGTGGACCGAAGAGCGAGGAGCTGGACATTCTACATTCGATTCTATGCAAGGCGAATCAAGTCTGAGGTGGACTTGGAAAGTTGGCTTCTCTCACCATCTGCCGCTTGCCGGAGCAGGCTTATCACGGCGACACAGCCAGTAATGCAATGATGCGCATTAACAGACAGGACATGTCTGTAGCCGCCGTGTGAGATAATCTCACATACCGTGGGTCATCTCCGGTCACCGCAGACATCTGACGCAGAACTACAATGGTAACTTATTACGACCAAGCCATCTGATTGTGTATTCCGTGAAACAGAACCCTTAAACGACTTTGAGAGGATAGATCCATGCTCTCACTTTGTAACCCCTGAGCTAGCGGCATAATTTGCCAGAACTAGTTATTTTCGAATGATATGTTGTTCATTCGTGGCGCCCATGATTTTATTTTTAACTGTAGAGTCACAGTATTATGATGCCTTTGTCTGGGGTCGTCATAACTTGTATTTTTCATTGTTTCCAATTGTCATTATTTCTTGCATTTTGATTCTGAGATATATTTAAAAGTAAATATACAATTGTTTGCTTGCTCATGACGGCTAATTGTACCTCTGAGCGTTGCTTTTATGATTTTGCCAATTTGTGTTAATGTTAACGGTAAATTCGCTCAGACTTGTAATCGCCAGTGATAAGAAAATAAATGTCATATCCTAAATTCCAACTAATATCGAGATTCTTGCAAAATTAATAAATTTTCACTCCTTCATAAACATTAAAATTAAAAATCCACAATTATTAATCATAAAGGTATGAAAGATAATTGTAACGTGGCCGGCCCACCAAGGCACCCACTACACACTCTATTGATGTGTCGATTTCTACGCCATTAAAGTACAGATACAATGTTCTGGTAGCTCAGTGGTAAAGGTGTCTGATTGGAGATCGAAAAGTCTCCGGTTTCTAATCCGGTCTCGGCGGGGATTGTCAAAGACCCTTAACCCGACCTTCACCTATGGCATAGCTTCTTGTGTAATGTGAAATATGCCAGAACGCTTCCGTGGTTAGGATTCCACGATGAACTGTAAGTCCCCTTTACCTGGTAGTATTACCGGGTTATGTAAGGTAAAGAGGAAAGGCATTGACCGTTCTAGCTCCGATACCAGGATTAGTATTCCTCCTTCAAGAGAGTCCAACCAAATTTTCAGTTGAGGACCTTCTCAGCTTGGAGCGCAAATACACAGAAAAGTATTCCAGATAATACAGTATGTGTTATACACTGAAGAGCCAAAGAAACTGGTACACCTGCCTAATATCGTGTAGGGTCTCTGCGAGCACGCAGAAGTGCCGCATCATGACGTGACATGGGCTCACTTAGTGTCTGAAGTAGTGCTAGAGGGAAATGACACCATCCATCCTGAAGGGCTGTCCATAAATACGAAAGAGTACAAAGGGGTGGAGGTCTCTTCTGAACGGTCATCCCAGATATGCTCAATAATGTTCATGGCTGGAGAGTTTAATGACCAGCGGAGGTGTTTAAACTCAGAACAGTGTTCTTGGAGCCACTCTGCAGCAATTCTGGACGTGTGGGGTGTCGCATTGTCCTGCTGGAATTGCTCAATTCCGTCGAAATGCACAATGGAAATAAATGTATGCAGGTGATCAGACATGATGCCTACGTACGTGTCACCTGTCAGAGTCGTATCTGGAAGTATCAGGGGTCCCATGTTACTCCAACTGCACACGCCCCACACCATTACAGAGCCTCCACCAGCTTGAATATTCCCCTGCTGACATGCAGCTTCCATGAATTCAATTGGAAACGAGACTCGTCAGACTAGGCAACATGTTTCCAATCATCAACAGTCCAATGTCGGTGTTGACGGGCCCAGGCGAGACGTAAAGCTTTGTGTCGTGCACTCTGCAAGGGTACATGAGCGGGCCTTCGGCTTCGAAAGCCCATATCGATTATGTTTCGTTGAATGGTTCACACGCTGACACTTGGTCATGGCCCAGCATCGAAATCCGCAGCAATTTGCGGAAGGGTTGAACTTCTGTCACGTTGAACGACTCTCTTCAGTCGTCATTGGTCCCGTTCTTGCAGGATCTTTTTCCGGCCGCAGCGATGGCGGAGATTTGGTGTTTTACCGGACTCCCGATATTCACGGTGCACTATTAAAATGGTAGTACGGGAAAAATCCCAACTCATCGCAACCTTGGAGACCTCCCATCTCTCGTGCGCCGACTATAACACCACGTTCAAACTCACATAAACCGTGATACCCTGCCATTGTAGCAGCAGTAACCGATCTATCGCCTGTGCCAGACACCTGTTGTCTTATATAGGCGTTGCCGACCGCAGCGCCGTACTCTGAGTGTTTAAATATCTCTGTGTTTGTATATGCATGCCTATAGTAGTCTCTTTGGCTTTTCAGTGTATATAGGAAGTGGAACAGTACAGTAGTTTCTTTCCAATGAAGACATTTTTAGTACTTTGTTACGAGTTGGCTATAATGTAACTCAAACGCAAAGTGATTTCACAGCTTTACATATAATTCCTACAGTTTGTTATTGCATTTAACATCTAATTTTCAAATTACTACTTACCATTTCAGTATTAGTTACCACATTCCCTCATAATTTCGTACTAACGATTTTTTACGCATTTTTCTTCCTAAATAATAAAAAGAATGAATTAATTAGCAGCAGATGTTTCAATTTAATCCTGAAGTTGTTGGAATTCGTAACAAACGTTACATTTACCCTGAAAAAAACTTACGATATAGAAGGAGAAAATTCTCCATATAGCTGCATACTATTTGCATCTTTTTGCATGGGTTTTATTTAAAGCATTAATAGTACGCGTGTAAGCACTGAGACTGAAATGTCCACGATTTTATGATTCAAGTTTAATACGATGAAAGTGTATTTTGTCGGAACAGTTAGTATTTTCAAAACTTTCTCAAACAGAATTCTGTACGATGTACTTGGTTAACTAAAATAGTATAGAATAGACATTAATTAAATAAATGGGCTGGACGCTATGTATGTTTTTCCATGGACATTATTCAGGGTTGTCAGTTTTCTAAGACCCAAAGATATTATTTTTCACTGTTATTTCTGTAGTAGATGATGGTTGCTTGTTGTGAACAGAAATATAATGCAGTAGCATTTTTCTGTTGTTATAAAAATAATTGACCCGTAAGTATGCCAGCAGGCATTGAAGCGCCACCAAGCTGGATCGGGAATTTGTAACGGTCCTACGTTCAAACCCGGGGCTCAATGTGGCGTCTGTCGTGGTTTTTAGGCGTTTTCCGGCAATCACCTAGGTCAATGCTGGGACGGTTCCCGTCTTCTCCTTTTAAATATTAGCATAAGAAAAAAATGTTGAAGAATTCACAGACAGATAGCAACATTTAGGGCCCAGTTAGAATATGATCACCAATCAGTCATAGAAGAAGAAGTGGTGATAAAAATCTTCAAATCTTTAAGCATTCATGATATTTACATGAATCTTTATGATTGAAATTGGCGGGGGAAAACTGATAATTTGGCTTTCAGCTTAATTTTATATTCACGCTGCCAAGGTTCTTGCTGGATAATCCTTTCAGATGATGCTGATTGCAACTTAATTAATTAGTTCTTTAATTAACATGTTTTCGCAGTCCGGTCACTAGGTATTGTTTTTAACCGTTCACCAAAGAAAGATAACTAACAGAGCTTCAGAATTGATTTTGAATTAAATGAAATAACAAGACCGATGGCACAATTTTCATCCAGCTGTTTTATTTCGGCGAAATCTGCATATCAACATTACAGGTGGGTGGATAAGGCTTTAGACTCGTCCAAAGATAAAAAAAATATCCAGCGATTAAATTTCAGCGAACACTTCTGTTTGACAATTCACATACAATACCAGCACTTCTGTTAACGACTGTGTGACTGTTGTTAAGAAATACAGACCACGTTTGTTTCTGTTCGGCCTCCAAACAGCTGAAAATCGTCCTCAAAATCCCGTGGCTTATATCAATATTTATAATTACAAGCTTTCAATTACTATTTTAAATATCATACTGTTTTTGATCGTATTACACAGTCTCCTTTCATAAAAACGATATTCATGCACATGAAAAATTCATCATTAAACAACGTTCATCTCTTTATACTTAATGCCTAAGATTTCAATTCATAAATGGTTGGTTGTGATGGGTGTTCAACGTGAATAATCTGAAATCAAGTGGGCAAATGAATTTTGTGTCTATAGAAATGACGTACTCGTTTTGTAATAGAAAACAGTTTGTTATATTGTTTCAGCGATTAATTTTAGTCAGATATAATTTAATCTATTCCAGTACAGAAACATATTACTAGTATAGACTAATTGATAATTGGTTCTCACCTCCTAATCGCCACCGATTTCCGAAGGTTTTTGTTTTTATGCTTTCTGGTTTTATGAACCGAAACTGAATAATGTATTTAGGACAGTAGGAAAATGCGTTTTATTATCTTTATAAAGATAAAACTATGTTATGACTTCATTGTATACCGCATATTAATTTTTTATTTTGATGCGTCTCCAATAAATACTGCATTAATTTCATTCAACGCATCGGATCAAAATTCCAGCTGATGCAGGTTATATATAATTCGTGCTGTAAAAACTTGATCATTCTTTTTTTATAATGGATTACGATTTATAATTAATGAACTATAGAACAAATTGATTAAAAATCCTTTTAAAAACGACTTCATTATTTAGCGTTTTTTCTAATTACATTTAACTACTGTTACAGGTAAGAACGACGGCATTGCATCGTGTGACCAGAAGTACAGTTCGGATACTATGCAAAAACAAATATATTTCCCCACACCAAAACATTTCTTTTAATTTGAAAATAAAGACGTGAATGACATCAATTATGTGAATTTTGGGATGTTTGTATTGCCAGCCCTAATTCAAATACGCTATCAGCTGTTAACTTTAAATTTAACTGAAGCACGAACTCTATCCCATAGTTGAACAGCTAATTGTGCAAACATTTTTTTAATATAGTTTGTAGTTGCTAGTAAAACAAGTGGAAGTTTTAAATTAGCCGTTACTTTTTCGTACATTAACACTAGGTCATCGAAAGTGACGTCAGTGCAGAGTGCATCATTTTATCCTAACAAAACAGATAAATACAATTTACAATAAATGTGATTGGAATTGAAAGACATAACTGACAGTAGCATCGAATAAATAGATACATAAATTAAAAATTCAAAAAATTATGTAGCAAAAAAGTTTCTTGGATTGAAATCGAACTCGTGATCCTTGGAATATGAGCACCACGCCTTAGGCTGTGCAGCCGCTTCTTATAACGACATTGTGTTACTGATATAAACCGGGCATGTTGCAACCTTTAACCTCGATTTTTCACGAATAAAGAGGTACTATACTCTGTCCATTGTTAGGAGCCATCCACAAATTACGTTTCATAATTTTTGGACCCCTCCCATGGCACAGGTTGTCACATTTGTGGAACCCCTTCCCCCCTGGTGTAACGTCACATATTGTACAATTTTAAATTTATAAATTAAAACAGCACTTCCAAAATGATTTATGTATTTCTAGTTAAAAAATCATATCAACAATAAATCAAACATTTAAGAAAATATTTAAAAAACTGAATTAATTATACAAAATTGAGTCATCAAGTGTCCATGGATTTTGAATCCATTCCTTGATACTGTTTAGTATTGGCATAATAGTAACTTCATTCTTGATTTCGATAGTGTTGTTGACACATCGAATGTTCCCATCATCTTCGTCCAACCTTAAAGCATCGTCATAGTTTAATAAGCAAAGAACTTCCCTGTTTCGTCAAGCGGCAATGCTTTGTGGACGAATCTTCATGATGGAGTAAACCTCTAGTTGCCTCTTATGTAATTGCTTATGTTGGTTAGTGGCTTTGTATGATGAAAAATTCAGTCTACAGATGCCACATGATCGTTTAAATAAGTATGCCTCGACACTGGGACAATACGAGCCAAAAATTATGCATGTGATGTCACAAAGTTTATGACACGTCCCCCTCCCTTGTCACACGATGTCACACTTTGTTGACCCCCTTCCCCCCCTCAAGGTGTGACGTAATTTATGGATGGCCCCTTAACTGGCCGGTCAAGGACACGTTTCCCTTGCCTGTTCCTGGTCTCACAACCCCAACTATTGCCTACCCCTTCGAACAGACCACTGTGTCCAGGTACGAGGAGAGGAAAGGGCAGCGGAATGGGGATGGAGCGGATTGACCTTGAGCCGTCTGTGTTAACTGAATACACTACATGCGAACGGTATTACGGCGATATAACCTGATTTGCAATAATAACAGCAATCTGGTGGCTCAGCGGTTAGGGTGTCTGACTGATCGAAAGGTTCCTGGTTCGAATCCATGTCTCGGCGGGGATTTTCATAGGCCCTTCTCACTACTTTCACCTCTGGAACAGCTTGTTGTGTAATGTGAAGTATGCTTTTGTGTTAAGCTGTATGTCCCCTGTACCCGGTAGAATTATCGGGTTAGGATAAGCCAGCTCTGACAGGGACGGAATGCGCAGCCAGCCAACATAAACCCTGTCACCAGGTCATTACGACTACACGGAATTATTTTATGTGTAATAATATTGTACTGACTACTTCGAGATTTAATTTCAAGTTAACTTACTGACCATACTATACTGGGCGCCACACTGCAAAGACTTTTGCACTGATTACAAGTATTTATGGTTTTAACCCACATGGCACGTCATTTTTTTTTTTTTTTTTATGTGGCTTTAGCCATAGGCTAATACAGCCAGTAACATCATATAATACATTCAACTGATTATGAATTACACTTTAAGTACATATGACATACACAGAGAATCTTGAGAACATTTTCTTGCTCGATGCATTGAATACCGCTTTGTTGTGATATTCTATTTTTTGTCTGTATTACGTATTTGTGCATTTCTTTTATTGCTTTCAGCGATGGTGAGGATAAGACTTGTATTAGGTCTGCTATGTCCTTGATTTTAAGTTCGCCTTCTAATATCTCTTGCCTTATGTTCCTATACTGCTTGTATCTTAAGAGGAAGTGATATGTATCTTCCACATCGTCGCATTGTTGGCATTTCGGGTAGTCCACGATCTTCATAGTGTACATTCTGTCTCGTAGGAGTGCGTGTCCTGTTCTCAGTGTGCTTATTGTTTTAATCTCACTTCTGTTTATTTTAAAGGGCGCGTACCATAGTTTGTGGTCTGGTTCCCCTGCTATGGTTCTGTACCAGAGGCTCTTGCTCGGTTCTTCTTCTACCCATCTTCTTTCCAATCCTTCTTCACTATTTGTGTGATTGTGTGGTTGTAGTCGGGTAGGGGATGGGTATCTCCTCTATATCTGCTGCATTTAATTGTCCCCGTGGCACGTCATTTAAAGGATCAAGGGATAAATAAAAAGAGTTCACAATATTTGTTAGTCAATGTAATCTAGATGATTCACAAACTAGATTTATTGTTTCATTAAATTCGTCTTGTAATAACAGAAACAGTCTGAACGTAAATTTAATTGACTAGTCCGGTTAAAGTCTCAGTGGAAAGTATTTATGCAAGTCAGGGCGCTGTACACGTTGAATCCGTTGTGTGTCGACACAACAAACAGACGGGCTCGGCAGAAATTCTGGTCACATCAATTGTTAAACGAGAGCCGATGTCTCCTGTATCGTAGTATAAACAGTTCTCCTGGCTTATTGCACATACAGCAACCAAGGAACCTTTCTTCGACTTTCAGGGCCGTCCTTCGATGTCCGCCCACCAGTCGGTCCTTTCAGTAAACAACCTTCTCTCCGCACTCGCTCTGCTCCGGTTAACATTTATAACACCCACCAGTACATCGAACCAAAATTCTCGTATCGGCTGTTTATTTATCACCCACTATCTGCCGTGCACCGAAATACTAGGAACTTTAGGCGACAGAGCGATGGGTGGAAGTCTGTAGACATGACAATGTAACGTGTGTGTGGATAATAAAGTCATTTATCTTGGCCGTCTTTCCTTAAGGGTTTTTTTGGCCGGCATTTGCAGATTTTTGGCCGCCGTTCCTCAATCTCCTAATGTAACTTGATTTAAATATGATGATAATGGAGAAGTTAGTGATTATGCAAATAATTTCGTCTTAGCCACATGTTCTGACCGTCAATGAAATAGAACTCGATTTTATGTATATAAAATTATCTTAATAAGGAAATGGAGGTTAACTTTATCATTGTAGGAATTGAAAATCCCATGAATTTACAGACAAATATATTGACAACGACATCCGTGATTGAGATTACTCGTTATTTACAACAAAAGTTCTTAGCAGTTCATAATGATTTAACTCAGTGGTGGGTATCACATCTCACAAGCATCATTGGGCATTTGAAAAACTGAGTTCTGGGGAAAAACAGTTGTGGCATAAACTTAGTTCCGTTACCGTCCATAGGTAGGAGCGACGAGCACGGCGTGGTGTAACAGCAAATTGCCATTGCTTTGTCTCGGCTGTGCGTTGAGATGGCTGTGACAAGTGAAGTGGAGGCGACGAACTGCCCGCCCGGCACATCGTCCTCAAGTCGTGTTGACCAGCCATAGTCAGGCATAGGAGCTGGGGGGCTCCAGACATCGGCCAGTAGATTCATGTCGAAAACCCAAAGATTGACTAGATCTTCCGGCGTCAGCTTGTCCGCAGGAAGCGTTGTATTGACCCCTTCTCGATCGAAGTCGTCCAATCACTTGTCTCCTGCAACCAAACTCGCGGACAGATAAGAAAAATTTAGCACACTTTCCAGACATACCATCTTCTTATTCGTTATTCCATTTTAACTTCTCCAATTACAGCAATTACACGCACCCGATGTTGCCTTCCATATTTCTATCACATGTAACTTTATTTCCAAACCTCTGCAAAATACCCTTGCCGTTAGGAAGTGGCGATAAATTGTTTCTGTTTATCTCGCCTTTCATTCAGAATCTTCTGGGTCCTCATCAGCTTAGAAAAGCACAGTCTTTCCCGGCAAATTCCCTTCTGGACTTCTGGGTTTTGCTATTCGCCTATCTGCGCACCTATGTTCAGTTTTCAGCCTTGCCTTTTCTTCAAATTGTAAAAAGTGCAAGACAATGAGCATAACTGACAAAAACAATCCGATTGTTCATAAATACGAGGTAAATAGTTCAGTTATTGATATGATCGATTCTGTGAAATATTATGGATTAACAATACAAAGGAACATGAAATGGGACTTTAATTCGTCAGTAGGTAGAGCTAATTCTAAGCTGCGATTCCTAGGTCGAATCTTGAAAAATTGAAATGAAAAAACAAAGGAGATAGCGTACAAAACTCTTGTGCGTCCACATTTGGACTACTGTTGTGCCATTTGGGATCAGTTTCGTAAGGGATTGATTGACAGTATAGAGAAAGTACAGAGAATAGCCGCTCGATTCGTGAACACTTGCTACAGTCCTTACAAAAGCGTCACACATTAGTAGACTTGGCTGGGAGTCTCTGGTAGATACACGACGCACGTTTCGTTTAAACTTATTGGTAAACATGTGTACTCCCCTTTCACTTACGAGTGTGGTGAAATAATTCTTCCACCAACCTATTTGAGCCGGAATGACAGGATAGATAAGATTAGAGAAATAAGGTGCCGCTCTGATTCTTATATGAATTCTTTTTTCCCTCGTACCATTCGAGATTGGAATGCACAACAAAGAGATTAGCTTTGGTGCGAAACACTCTCTGCCACCAACAATTTTTGCAGAGTATATATGTATATGTAGATGTAAATAACGCGCAGGATTTTCTTATGAATTTTTCGTGAACCACCCTAACTGGTTTGATACGCTACACTACACTGGCCACAAACACAATGAAAGGCGACACAGCTTTGCTTCTACGGATCCGTGATGCAGCAAATATGTCACTTTCGTCTAAAAAACAACCCGTATGCCGAGAGTCACACTGCTATGACGTGCATTACACTATACATCCAATTCGTCCGTTCCCCGATCCCCATACCCTCACTTGAGCCCAATCTTCTTCTGAGACAATAAAATTTCCAAACTATCCCAAAGAAAGGAACCACAGTATCTCTATAAACAAATAAAAGACAAATATAATAATTAATTAAAAATAATGAAAAGATACGAAAAACGGATTGTTTCGTTGCAAGCTCCATCTGTCTACAAATCACATGTCAGAAATCTGACCGAGCGTGGTGGTGTAACGGATAGCGTTCTGGCCTCGCATTCGGGAGGACGGCGGTTCGAATCCCCGTCCGGGCATCCAGATTTGGGTTTTCCATGGTTTCCCCAAATCACTCCAGGTGAATGCCGGGATGCTTCCTTCAAAAAGGCCATGGCCGAATTCCTTCCCATTCCTTGCCCCCATCCTTTCCCGTCTCTAAAGACCACGTTGTTAAAAAGGGACGTTAAACTGTTAAAAAAAAAAAAAAAAAAAAAAAAAATCAGAAATCTGAGGCGAAGAAAATTTGGCGCTTAGCGTTCAGTAGTAATCGCTAAACGGCTATCAAGCAGTAATTCTCTGAATCAGGCATGACATGAGTAAGGGACTCTTGCAACCGCGTGAGGGCAGTGATCGTAATTAATGGCGTTGCGCGACGTTGACGGGGCGCGATAAATGTGTCGGAAAGCGAAGACAAATGCCGGTCGACGGGCGGCACGCGCTGGCCGACGCCAGCCGAGTGGAACCGAAGTCTGCCGAATGAGCGAGCGAACTCGCGCTCGGATAACGGATACCCAACTCAGCTTCCGGCAGTCACGCGTGGTTCGTTACCACAATTGGCGTCGACTTTCGCCGGAGAAAGAATTGGGATATCCCCTCCTCCTCCCACGAACATTCGCCGGAAAACGACCTGGTGACGACCCAATCCTTTCGGTTGAGCAGCTTTCATTTATCTTACTTCCATCCAGAAACTCCTTCCGCTTTTCGATTCGAACTAATCGGCTGTGCTCCTTCTATGTTGGTTCAAGCCCAAGCTCCAGCAGAGCTTATTAGGAATGAATGTATTGCTTTCAGCATTGATTTTGCGTAGTTTGAGCATACGCAAAACATACAAGCGTTTCATGTTATGCATTAAGCTCCTCAGTTCCAGTTAATCAATTTTGTAAGTAATATAACTTTATAACTAATTCAAGTTTTGTTAACTACTTGAAATCCAATTTTAATTTATTATTTTGGTCTACTGGATTATTTTGGCTTGTCGTCCACGTTGTCACTGGAGCCTGAAGAGAATTGAGGACAAAAACTGGAAACAAATAAACAATAATACTTTTTAAGATACCATTCCAGCATTCACATGAAGTGATTTAGGGAAACAATAGGAAACTGAATTTAAAGCTGCGTTCTCCTAAATGCCAAGCTGAACGTTACATTTCACCCTCCAGTACGGTTTTGGAAAATGTATGAACGTTTCCGAGACCGAAATCTTGTGTCAGTGGAATATTAAACTACCGTTATGATGGGGGAACAAGAAAATCCACTGATAAATCCCAGCGCCGGAACAATAAAAGAAAATATGTTCTTAACCTCAACGTGTATTGAGTCATATTTTTGTAAGCTCGGTAGCAGAGTTCTTCAGTACGAACAGTGGTAACGAAATAACTTATCCGGTACCTCTAACGCTATTCGTCTGGGAGAAGACTTCTTTTATAAGAATTCTAAACTTAAAATAGTAAATTGAAAATTACTGCTTCTACGTCAGTATATAGAGGGTTTACTCATTTCGGATTGATAGCTACGTATGTTGAGGCGTCTTGTGGCGTTGATGTGCTTATAATCGCAGGTTCGATTCCAACCTAAGGCGTAGGTCCTTTTTTTGCATGTTTTCTTCTTGGCTACTATTTGCCATTTGTAGCATTAGAAATTTGTTTTTTACAAAAACGGTCCTAAGTACTGAATTTATTTTTCACCCTAGAAAACTTTTATGAAAGCATTTCCATTACTGTGACTACATCACATATCTCATTTCCTTTTCTACATCCCATTTTTTTCCTTATTTAATGTTGAACCATACTGAACACATTTTACCTTCATCCGCACCTAGTGTGATGCTAATAAAAATGCGGGAAAATGCTAGTCTACTATATAATTTCGTAAGATCACTCACTCACACCTCGATAGCTATTGACGTACTGTGAAGGCCTTCTTTGGCAAATTAACAGCGACAAAATGTTATTAGAAATTAGAGGTTATGTGCAAAGTTTAATACCTAAGAAAATGTATTTAATTAAATTTGATTTTTCTAGTATTTCATTCTTCAAAAAAATATGCAAAAACTCTACGACTAAGAAATGTGGAATTACTTTTCAGTAACATGGCGCTAATGAAATCAGCATAAAAAACTTAAATTACTCATGGCCTCTGCTGTGAAAATGAATGCCAATTTTCATTCTGGGCTAGTCTAAATTTCAATTTAATCGCAACTTCTGCTAATATTTCTGTTTGACCAAAGTTTAAACATTAAGGTTTATTTGCTTTTTACCTATTTTACTAACCACTTTCGTTAATGATCTTTGTTCGTGTTCACTGAATGTTGATTATTAGGTTATTTAAACTGGACAATATGTTGCATAAACGAGTTTTCTTCCAATTAATTTCTTCGGAGTTTTTTACTTATTAAATAACGTTCACATTCTGAAATCTGTAGTAATATCTCTGGTCGCTTACGCGATGACCAAAGATTACATTATGAATGTTTGGCCAGCATCAATCAAGAACAATGAGATGCTTTCGAAGCAATTTCTTGCTGCGATCGATGATCACATTCCGTTCAAACTAAGTAGAAATTCTTCAAATTTTGCAGAGTTAACCTGGGTCAAATACAAGTCAAGCGACTACGACCTTTGAAAGAATAATATACAATAGCATGATCGTCTATTTCCATGTTTAATTCTTCTATTATTATTTCTAAATCCCTTCAAACTCAATACATTTTTCTTCAAATTTTACAGGTGAAACACAGGCCCTTCGCATTTTGGCCATATCAGGTAAATCATTCATGATCATGTCAATTTAATAATTTTAATCATTTGATTTTATCAAATAGGAAGAGGATGCAAAGTGATATGCTATCTTGCATCATTAATATAAAGTCATAACCTGAAGGATTTATTCAAATTCAGCATTGAATGCCCACAGACGTCGGTGTAACTTACAGTTTATTTAATACATGAAAATCAAGGGTTCAAACAAAGTTAATACCGAGTCTTACAATATGAGGCATAAGACGTTAATTTTAAACAAACAACAGTGACATATTTTGTGGGAAATTTAAGCACTATGTCAAGACTGAATTTTGCTAACATGAAAATTCCTCTACTAATTTATAAAGCTGTTTACAAATACAAGCTTATGGAAATGAATTTCTGTATCTTAATTCAAACAGTGTGCCATTAAGTCTTGGACTTAAAATAAAATAATATTTCCTGATTGATAGGAATTTATGATAGTCTTCCCGTATCAAATCAGGTTGCTCACGGCTATTAAAACGCTCAGAAAGATTGTCGGAGACTGATACTCTGTTCAGAGGCGTTGACGGGTCGAGGAACGCAACACTGAGTTCTTTTTAATGGCTGAAAGCATTTACCGTTTACACAGCAGAGGCGTTGTTTTGCTTCCTTCAGACAACAGCAACAGGTACCGCAAGCCAGAGGTGGTTCAAACCGTACTGTTATAAGTCTCGTCGTAATCGAAAACCAGGTGATGCCGTGACCTCGCTCTCCGCTAGTCACCACCGCAAGACCTCTAGAAAATCGCTCCTCATTCCCGATGTCGTATCGGGATCCCCTCCAGCTCCGTCAAAATCCAATCCGGGGGCTCGTAAGAGATGTGGACCTAGAACACACCAAACAGCTCGTTATTATTTTGCAACATCCACGTTCATTGGGAGTTCGCAGGCATGTGATTCACACTTGGATCTACCATAACTACCTCACCCCGGAAACGTCCGACCTTCCCCGAGTTTTGCTTCGGCCACCAAATTATTCCTTTAGCGTGCGGGAATCTCATCTCACAGCACCATAAATCGTCCAGCCGAATTATTCACTTGACGGGAGAAGGGTCAATTAGGCCGGCACCTGCTGTAGATAAGAGAGCCCTCCGTCGCTATTGTGAAATATGTTGCCACTCAGCAAAGATATGGAAAGGGTCGCGATTCACCATTACAGGTATCTATCTCCAGAGCAAATATACCCTCGAACAAAATATTCCAGCCCTCCTTTCAATATGAATTATTGTTACTATTTAAAACACTGTACGAGTCTGACACAGCAGTCTCGTTACAACCTCTGACCCTAAAAACTGGGACTATTCTGTACCCGTGTCATAGGTGCAAAAACGATCACGGGCTTGCACTAGTTATTATATATAATTTAAAGTTATAACAACATAATTTTTCTTCCCATCAATTTGAAACACACTTGCTTCTTAACATCATCCTGAGTCGTCAAATCCTTACTGTCGACAAAAATAGAGCAATCCGTCATAAGCAGCGTTGCTTCATTGACGATATATTTCTAACACTGCGCATCATCAGCACATATTTCTGGTGCGTAAGAAGCAGTCAGCAATGAAAGCAACTCAGTAGCTACAAATATATCGTTTCTGCTGAGTGGCCGGACTAGAAGGCTCGCAGAAAGAGAGAGTTGCTGACGCTGTAGATAGGGATGTGCAAGCAACTTCGCTCACTGTACTGCTCTGTGGTAGAGTCCACGGCAGCTGAAACAACAAGCAGCCGGTTAGCATTTACATTTCATCTGAACAGCGCCTCGTTTGCTCTTGCAAGCCGGTCCAGTTTCCATGTAAAGCTGCATCCATAGCAAGTGCAGCACATCCCGGACGCTTAAAATATTCCGTATACGAGATCACTCTGAAGGGCAGATTTAAAATTCCGCTGATTTTTTCCAGTGCTAAATATACAGCGGGAATTCATGTATGGTACTGCTTGTCTTTTTTCCGCATACGAAACACGTTTGAAGCGATGTGAGACAAAGTGTACGGGATTAAATTGTAAATCAGGATAGAAAATTCAGGTTCATGTAACGTGTGGTGAGTCTAGGATGAAAACTGTCAGAGGAGACAAAATATTTGCCAGCCAGTGGTGTATGCATTGTTTGTACCCGCGCCAATGCTAATAATTCCACAAGTTCAATTAAAAACACATGATGAGACTGGTGGGTTAGCAGTAACGTTCTAGGCTCGCATTCTGTAGGACGCAGGTGGGAAATCCCGTCCGATCGTCCAGATTTCTGTTTTCCATGGTTTGCGGTAATGATGCCTGGCAAGTGCCGGAATGGTTTCTACAAAAGATCATGGCCAAACTACTTTCCATTTCTGGTCCCTAGTCCTTTCCCGCCTCTAAAACCTCTACCTATACGAGGCGTCAAACCATCAGCAAAATAAATAAACAAGTATAAAAAACTAAGCCATGTTGGAGGGCAGTTAGCGCATTGAGCCTGACATTCCCGAGGACGCAGTTTGAACCCCGGCTCAGTCATCAAGATTTCGGTTTTCCGTTGTTTCCAAAAAGCACTGATGCGCCACACAATGGATCGAGGAGATACAATGGACGGACATGAACCCAGGACTTCACGTACCGCCCGTACTAACTTGCGGTTTTTAGGCGGTTTTCCGCAGCCCTTAAGACAAAAGCCGGGATGTTCCGCAATCACCGCCTCATAAACTACACATTTCACAAAGAAAAGCACACCTAACACACGCTGAATAGAGTTACTCGTTTCACTGACAAATGTCAAAACTTCACCTTCTCAGTTAGTGCTTAGTATAATATGACACTAGATATAAAATTATTAGCGTCGGTAAGGGCACGGGGCCGATGACAGCCGACACCAAAATGTTGGTATTAGGTGCTGAAGAATAAGAAGATTATTGGCAAATTCTGGGATAGTTCTTTCAGAAAGGTCGTGACTGAGTTGATTCACGTTTTTTATACACCATCCTCTTCCGGCTCTCATACCTCAACGTCAACGATACTATCTGCACTACTCACATAATACCAAATGTAATAGAAATGAGTGATAAGCGATAACAGTATGCAAAAGAAAACAAATGTCCCTTAAATTAATTATTCTTAACTAAGAAGCACATAACCTATTTAGTGATATTGTGAAGTTACAATATACTATTTCGCTATTCAGTAAATTAAGAATCCAATGTAGACTAAAGCGAGGGGTAAAAAGATAATGGTTCAGAAAATTTAGTAGCATTGATCTCGGGAAAGGTTTGAGTGGAACTTACCTTTACTGCCATTTGAAAATAAAATTAAAAACCCTTAGGTTTTATTAGGCAATTAATATGTATCTCATCACTGCTGTTTCAAAGGATACCATAATTATAAATCTTTAGGTATATTTTTATTTTTATTTTTACTGTCATCAGTCTTTCGACTGGTTTGATGCAATCCGCCATCCCTTCCTATCTTGCGCTAACGTTTGATCTCAACATATCCCTTACAACCCACGTCCTCAATTATCTGCTTCATATATTCTAATCTCTACAGTTCTTACCTTCGACCGTTCCCCAGCAAATTAACCAATCCAGTATGTCTCAAAATATGACCTACCAGCCTGTCTCTTCTTTCTAAGAACTTCTTCCACGAACTTCTTTCCTCACCCATCATTTCCAAAAATCGTTCATTTCTTACTTTGTTTGTCCACTTAATTTTCAGCATTCGTCTGTAGCACCACATTTCAAATGGTTCAATTTTCCTTCTTTCAGATATTCCTGAAGTCCATGTTTCGCTACCGTAAAGTGCTGTGCTCCACACTTATAGTTTTAAAATGTTTTATTTTGATTTCTACATCAATATTTGAAACTAAAAGATTTCTGTTTTTCATGAAGGCTCTTTTTATTAGTGCTATTTTGCTTTTAACATCATTTCTGTATCGGCCATCGGTTGTAATTTTACTTCCAAAATACAAAATTCACTAACTTCTCCTGTTAGCATTCGATCCTATTTTTATATTTAATCTGCTAGTATTGGTATCATTTCTGCTACATTTCATCACTTTAGTCTTGTTTTGATTTATATTCGTGCCAAAATCTTCCTTCAGTATTTTGTACATGCCATTCAGTAATTTCTCAATATCCTCAGCCCTTTCTGCTAAACAAGACAATGTCATCAGCAAATCGTAGCATACTGATTTCTTCTCCCTGAACACCTATGCCACATGGAAATTTTTCTTTTACTTGTCTTTATTGCTTCCTCTACATACAAGTTGAATATTAATGGGGATAGACTACAACCTTGCCTCACAACCTTTTTAACTGATGCATGTCTCTCATGATTCTCTGATTTTATTACAGCCACTTGATTCTTATATAGTTTATAAACTGTTCTTCTATCCCGATACTTTAGGCCTAACTTCTTTAAAAATTTAGAACATCTTGTCCCACCTAACATTATCAAATGCTTTTTCTAAATCAAAAAATGCCATAAAAGGTTTTTTTTGTTTTGTTTTTTTGTTTTCCTTGATCCGCCCTTCAAGTATTGATCTTAAAGCCAGAATTGCGTCCCTTGTACCGCGATTTTTCCTAACCGCAAACTAATATTCACCTACTATGTCTTATACTACCCTTTCCATTCTTCTGTATATTATTCTGGTCAGCAATTTTGAAGGATGTGATATTAGACTAATGGTGCGATAATTCTCACATTTGTCGGCTTGTTTTTTCTTTGGAAGTGTGAAGATGATATTTTTATTAAAATCAGTTGGAATTTCACCTGTTTCATAACTTTTGATATCAGCTTGAATAATCTTTATATTCCTTCGTCTCCTAGAGATTTAAGAAGTTCTGCAGGGATCTCATCAATTCCAACTGCCTTTTTGACTTTCATGTCATTCAGAGCCTTATTAAATTCTGTCCTCAAAACAGGATCTTCTAAGTCACCAATGTCGACATCACCTTCCTTTTCCAATACACTATTGATAAAGTGGTCCCCCAACATACAGTTTCTCAATGTATTCCTTCCATCGGTTAGCTCTATCTTCTGAGCTTAAAAGAGGTTTTCCATCGGCAGTTTTAATGTTCATACTCCTTTTCTTCATTTCTCCAAATTTCGGTATGATCTTTCTATATGCAACATCTACTTTTCCTACGACCATTTCCTTTTCTACTTCTTCACACTTTTCTTGTAGCCATTTTTCTTTTGCCGTTTTGCATTTCCTATTTATTTGATTTCTAAATTGTCTGTACTGTTCTCTTCCTGCTTCATCCCGAGCATTTTTGTAATTTCTCCTCTGATCCATCAGCTCCAAAATTTCTTCTGTGATCCAAGGTTTTCGGGCAGCTTATTCCCTAAAGCCTAATGTGTCTTTACCAGCTTTACTTATTTCGGCCTTTAATTCATTCCATTCGTTCTCGGTTGAACTCCTTTCAGAGTTACTTCTTAGACCTAAGTCTACCATTTCTACAAATTTTTCTCTCGTGCTAGATTGTTTCAGTTTATTCACTTCCAGTCTGTTCTGCTTATGCTGCTTCCTTATTCGCTTGAATTTCAGCCTGCACTCCATTACAATTAAATTATGGTCAGAGTCTATGTCTGCTCCTGGGTACGCTTTACAGTCTAGAACTTGATTCCTGAATCTCTGTTTGACCGTGATATAATCTAGCTGATACCTGCCTGTATCCCCAGGACGTTTCCAGTAGTATATCCAGCTTGTATGGTTCTTAAACAGTGTGTTTGCCACTACTAGCTTATATATTTCACAAAATACTAACAACCTTCTTCTTCGCTCATTTCTTTCTGCTAGACCAAAACTTCATACAGTATTTCCCCTCTTTTCCTTCTCCCACTATTCGCATTCCAATCACCCATGATTATTAGATTTTCCTCTCCCTTCACATATTGGATTAATTCTTCAGTTTCGGTGTATATTTTTTCTATTTCTTCGTCATCTTCCTGTGACGCTGGCATATAGACTTGCACTAACCTGGTTGGGACGGGCTTAGTTTCTAACCTCATCAAAATAATCCTGTCACTAAACTGTTCATAATAACTCACCCGTTTATCTACTCTCTTATTCATTACAAATCCTACACCAGTGACTCCATTGACAGCTTGTGTGCTAATTATCCTGTGTTATCCAGACCAAAAATCATGTGCGTCCTTCCATTTAATCTCGCTAATTACAACAACATCTAACTTAAGGGTTTCCATCTCCCTTTTTAGATTTGCTAACCTACCAGCCCTATTCAGACTTCTAACATTCCACGCTCCGACTCGTAGAATGTTTCTATCCATTCTGATGACTCCTCCATGAGCAGTCCCCACTCGGAGATCCGATTGAGGGACTATTTTACCTCCGGTATATTTTACCCAGGAAGAAGTCATCATTATATATTGTAATTTGAGGGGATTACATGTCCTCGGAATACCCTTTGGGTTTTAAATGCAGTGGTTTCCCGTTGCCTTCTGCATCCCCATGCCGTTGATCATTTCTGATTCAGCCGCCTTTAGGGGCCGTTTCCAACCCCAAGGGCAAGAGGGTGCCCTGGAACACTCCCCGCTCTTCCGTTCTCCTTTCGGAGGCCGTTGGCAATCAGTGTGTGACTCCTTATACCGAGAATCATTCAGTCGCCAGAGCCTCGTCCGTGCAAACACGTGAAGGAGAGGTTGACATTTGGTTGGAAAAGGCTATTGTAGTCTTACCCAATCCCTTACACCTCTGTAACTGTACACGGTGAATATATGTGAATCTAAATACGAGTGAAATATTTTGATTTGTTTAGAGTTCAATTAGAGCGTTATCCTGGGTTTTCTCTCCTCAAATACAAATCTTCGAAATTTGAGACGGAGTGTAACCAATTTAAATGACAATAAGGTATAATGGAGTTAAGTAAAATCGAAACAATAACGTTGTTTCTTATAACTGGTTTGAATGCATACTATAATTTTATCCATCTTTGTTTTAACAAGTCCTTAATATTTAAACATCTTTACGTTTTTGGTACATATTACAACCATCGGGAATTCACATTTTAATGAGATTACCTTCAATTAATGATAACATCCTTCACTGTCTGACGATATCAGACTATAATTGTGAGGACTCGCCTCGGGCCTCGAAAGTTGGCTCAAAGCCTATGACAGGTGGCAGTCACCCAAATACATCGACAGCCACACAGTTTAACCTGCAGACGGCAAGAGGATTGCATTAATCGAACCAGAACAGCGGCTGACATGCAAAATGACGTAGATTCCAACTGCCACAGGCAATCATATCTAAAATCGACGTGACAAACATTCTGGTGTACTCTATTACCTTGATACGTAATAGGAAACTTGATTTAGAAGACAGTTATTATTATTATTATTTTGTATATTACAAAGAATCTCTTCTCTGTCCGAAAATATAAATCTGTAGATGGCTGCCTCAGTTTGTATATTTGAAAAGGCTTCGCACAAAAAAAAAACACTTTAAAGGTTTTTTTTTTAATTATTCCTCCCAGGTAAAGCCTGAGAGGCGGGCTGTTCTTAGTATGAAATCTTACGATATAGAATAAAATGTATGTTATGTCTTATGACTCTTATTTGCAGGGCGCAAGAGTAGGAAATTATAGTCTGTTCTTAACCTCGAAAGATAGCTACCAAAGATAATTAATACACTCTCAACCAGAGGTTTCAAACTCCACCAAAGATGAAAACTCCAATAAACATACAAGTTCGTAACAACTTTTGTGTGTGTGTGTGCATTGCGTTTTGGAGATAATACAAATTTATTTCTTCAAAACATTTTCGAAATAGATCTAATCTAAATTAATGATAGCATAACGAAAATTATTTTCTGTGCCGCTATTCGTTGTTTTTTGAATTAAAAATTACTTCACGAAACTTTTTTTTACGTTTACCAATTGTGAATAAGCCTTTATGAAATTATGGAATGTGAAACAAAAACTTACACTAGTAAATCACATTTTAAATGATTTATTTTGAGGCTCTATTAGTGGTTTCAGTCATTCCCATGGAATCTTCAAAGTTTGATTGTTTCGGATCTACCTTAAAATACCTCCGGGAATTTCTTATATTATCTGTACTTGTCTGCCCGTGGAAGGTTAGTAACAAAAAAGACCTTCCAAGTCCAGACTAGGGCTGGATGGATGTAGCTGAAGTTAAATGCTAGTATAAACTATGCTAATCACAGGTAGGATATAAATCTGCGTGTAGAGTCTGACGTTGGCGATTTGTAATAGGCATGGTTTCCTGCAGTGTAGTAAGTACGCCCGAAAACGTGTTGGAGAACACTTAAAGATGTGTTAAGTAGTGAGACAGGCAGGTGAATAACTAATATCTAATTTTGCATCAGGTATGCGTGTCTTTCTCGGATGGTTGTATGCAAAAAAGCAGTACACTCTACCAATGCTTTAATCAGTGTTTGTTGGAAGGTAATGCCCGAAGAGTGGGGTCGCATTCGTCACTCCCTAACAACGGTAAAACAAACAGTAATCCTCCCTCCGGACCCTGTAAAAAAGCCCCTAAGAATATAAAATGATTTATGACAGGAATGTAAATCATATGTCAGACTTTACTTACGCAGATCGTAGAATCACGTGTGGCGAAAAATAAAAAAAAAAACAATAAAGGAAAAAAACTATAATCTTGGGAGTAAACGAAGTTTATTCACTTTTTCTTATTCAAGTTCCCAGCTGATTATTTTTAGTCTCCTAGATTTATGAACTCAATGACTCTTTCACTCATTTCGTTGTCAGAATTAAACACGCTAGGTTGGTTCCTATATAACTTCTCTGTCGGCTTTCGCTCTGTCATCCACAATCTGCAGGGAGATATTTATAAGCACTGCATTTTCTTAAAAGTTTGATGATTGATTTCTTGCAAGAAGAAGGTTTAACACGACAGTACGTAGCTGAATGTAATGTCTTCTGTATTTTCCCGAGATACTGACAGCTGTTGACGATAAATCTGTTTGTAGTCGGTAGACAAATGAACTGTTCCTCTCTCCCAGTGGGCTTTGCTATCTGCCTCCTGGAGCGGTGAAGAACGCCCGTTCCGCGGCAGACGTATTGCCGTCGGAAATGAAGACGAATGGAGGCCCACGGACAGACCCGGCCACAGCTGTTCAGTCACATCTGTCGCTTCCGGGTGTTACCGCCGCAGAACAACCAGTCTCACGTGAAAGTGACGTAGACGCGAATTGGCTTTGCGCTTTAAAGCGCTGCCATACTAAACACGTGGTGATAAGACGTTGATCAAGCCTCGTCTCTGGAGTACCGTCCATCTGTTTCAATACTTTTTGGATTTTCCTTGTGCATCTAAGTGAATGATAGAACCAAAATCCACATACTGCTTCAAAGTATCATATTGTAACATGACGCGCTGTCGCCACGTTACAAGGTGCATTTTTATTATATATGTCATAATGTTAGAGTAATTTACATAAATCTTGGGCGACCACCTAAATAGATTTTTGTTGTAATTTTATAAAGTACGCAAGATTCCAAGTGTGGACTGTAATGAAATGGTGAACATACAGTGTATCTTGGTAAAGCGAATATTAAAGAGTTATTGAGCTGTGTAGGCTTGAAGCTAATCGTGGTCTTCCCGAACCATGGCGACAAGAAGTCGCGGATTTGGGGTTTGCTGGACCACACACTCTGCTCCCTGGGGATGGGCGGTCAACAAGGTCACTGACCGGGCGGGAAATGCCTGCCGCCCGAAAACAGAGTCATCCCCGAACGCAGCCGAATATGTCCGACCTCTGTTAGATACGCTGGGCAAATCACATATCGGGGATGTCACGTGACATTAGGTGCCGACCTGAAGATCCAATTCAAATGAGCGTATAACTTAAAATCCTTGGAATTTCTGTTATATGTGAGCTTCGAGACTACAAGGGACGGAGCGAGAAGTTTCGCGAGAGAGAAGAGCGACGAGCTAAAATTCGATCTTCGAGTCCATGCTATGCGAGTCTAGTCTGAGGTTGACTTGGAAAGTTGACTTCTTTCGCCAACTGCTGATTTACGACTTCTGGCTTGATGGAGCAAGCATATCACGCCAACACAGCCGGTAATGCGATGACGCGCATTGTCAGACCAGAGATGCCTGTAGCCGGCTTGTGAGATAGCCTCACATGCCGTGGGTCATCTCCAGTCACCGCAGACATCAGACGCAGAACTACAATGGTAACTTATTACGACCAAGCCATCTGATTGTGCATTCCGTGAAACAGAACCCTTAAACGACTTTGAGAGGATAGATCCATGTTCTCACTTTGTAATTGTAAAAACCCCTGATCTAGCGGAATAATTTGCCAGAACTAGTTATTTCCGAATGATATATTGTTCATTCGTGCGCCCATGATTGTCTTTTTAACTGTAAAGTCACAGTATTACGATGCCTTTGAGGTCGTCATAACTTGTATTTTTCATTGTTTCCAGTTGTCAATATTTCTTGCATTTTGATTCTGAGATATATTTAAAAGTAAATATACAATTGTTTGCTTGCTCATGACGGCTAATTGTACCTCTGAGCGTTGCTTTTATGATTTTGCCAATTTGTGTTAATGTTAACGGTAAATTCGCTCATACTTGTAATCGCCAGTGATAAGAAAATAAATGTCATATTGTGACAATTTTCCTAAATTCCAACTAACGTCGAGATTCTTGCAAAATTAATAAATTTTCACTCCTTCATAAAAATTAGAATTAAAAATCCACAATGATTAATCATAAGGTATGAAAGATAATTGTAACGTAGTTTGCCCACTAAGGCACCCACTACAATGTAGTGAGTAGTGGGTGAGTGATAACATTCTGACTTCGCATTCGGGAGAACGAGGGTTCGAATCCCTGTCTGATTATCCAGAATTTGATTTTCTCTGGTTTCCCGAAATCACATCGGCCGCATACAGGAATGGTTCCTTCCAAAAGAGACGAGGCGTACAGCAACATAGAACTCTCGTCTCCACTGTTTGAAGACAAATACCAACGCTAACTATCCTCCACAGGTAACATCTTCTGTATTATCCAGGCATGTGCACAAACATCCCACCTATTGGCTCTATTTCAATGATGTTGTTACTGTCAACGTTTCGCAAGCAATCCGGGTTATTTCGGGCTGATTTATTTCATGCGGATGGCTGGTTACATCCCTTCATCGATTGCGGCAAAGACATTGAGCCCGCCATGTAAGTGGAATTTAACGAAGATGTAAACCCCCTCATTAAAGATTATGACGTAGGCGGTTTATTGTGTTATCCTGCCCGAAAAGTTGTTGGCCTGGATCATGACTGGAAATGCCGATAGCTCTGAGTCTTAAATAGGGATTGCAATACAGTAAAGCGGGATCCCGCAAAAAATTAAGCGGGTCCGCAAAATGCGACGAAACGCGTGTCAGTATATGTGACTCGTTGCCCCACTCGGTCTCATTTTCTTTGACGAAAGTTGCCTGATGTGCCGTTCTGGCTTTCGATAAGTCCCTCTTGGGATGATTCGGTCAATCACCACAATATTTTTGATTGAATATGATGTCTCCTTTTAACTCCTTGTTATTATTTTGTCTAAAGGCAAAAAAAAGTTATAATTAAGTTCTCACAGCTTTATCACCGAATTGTGTTGTAAAAGCATAATACTTCGACGGCTGCATCCGCCGTCTTCCCCACGTGTGAAATTTCGTGTTTTTACGACGCAATCCGGCGATACACCCGTGAGAACTTCATTACAATCATACGCCTAGGAAGACTCCTTTCTTATATAAAAAATTAATTACACTACAAAAAAAGTCGTTATGCCACTTTAAGCAAAACTTAAATACTTGACAGTTTCCGTCTTGGTGAGTAGTTTCTTCTAATAACAATAAATCAACTATAAGATCAATCAAGAAATCAGGAGACATAATAATATATCCCACAAAAACAATTCAAGTAAAAATAGGCCAAGTCTCGTGCTTGTGCAGTAACAAAAAGTTACGAGATCTTGTTCTGAGCCAGGTTAATGCTTTACATTCACTTAACTTTGTGAAACAGAATGCTTTCTCTCGGTATTATAGAACATTTGTTTAGAATTAAAAAAACTGGTGTCTTGGCCAATATTCTTACCTTGTTTTTAAACTGATGTGATGTATTGTAAGGCACATAATATGACCTAAGACTGAATATTTTCCATTTTTGTTTATTTATTAAAAAATTGGATTAGATTTAAAAACAGAAATGTAAAACCTGGAAATATGCTTAAGACATGCTAAAAAAATGTAAGGTCATTTTACCAATTAAAATATTTTTAACTATTAATGTATATCATTTAACATTAACATTATTAATTAATTTAATTAACAGCCGTTTATTATTTAAATTATTAACGCTGTAAGTAACTATGTTTTAAATATATGAGTTAAAAATACTGTTGGCACCATTCCCGCTGGATCCAAATCCCGCAAAAATCCCGCTGGATTGAAAACACTGCGGGATTGCAATCCTAAGTCTTAAACTACATTAGCGGAAATTAAAAGTGCAACGCCCAAACAGAGTTGTTGTAAATGAATAAAAATTGGCCTTAAAAATCGAAAGTTTTACATGAAATGATAAGAGAATTGCTGGGCTATCTACTACACAAAATTGTTATGTTTTTTTGGCGAATAACTGGTGAGCAGCGTAGTGTAACATGACACTTTTTTGTCCACAAATTCTTGTTGGCGAAGTATGTCAAGGCGGGGAGTGACGATCCTCTACACCCAAATGTCTGTGAGAGAGGTCGGCTAATTGCCGTGTTTGAATTGGGTGCATCATATCGTGAAATCTCCCGAAGGATTGACCGCAGTGCAATATCAGTATACAGACTTGTTACACAGTGTATGAAAGACGTCTCTAGTACACCTAAGGCAGGCCCAGGTCCAAACAGAAGGAAAGCAGCACTTTAAGACCACCTTATTGTGTAGGTAGCTGTTGCTAGCAGACGGCTGAGTGCAGGCCGGATCCAAGCAGTGGTTACAGAGAGATTCACTCCCCACACGATTGTAAACAAATTGCTTGAAGCTGGATTACATTCTTGACCCCTACGCAATGTGTTTCATTAGACTTTTGGAGAGGCGGTCACATGTTTTTCCGCGAACGATAGGGGCAATTCACTATTACTGCTATCCTAGGCTTCTTTCTATCATAAGGAGAAACAGCTTTCACCATTTACGATTAACCAAATGTCGTAACGTGTCCATACAGTCTACTGTTTTCCTAAATATAATTTTATAAGTTTTGACCAGAGCCGTCTTCACAACGTGATCTATCTGGTTGCGTTACTTTAAATGTCTGTATAAGTTTTGATTAATTTTATGATTAAGTACCGAAAAGTTGCGTAGGTATTGTCCGATTTACTTGAAATACGATAAGTTATTTCACGTTTCGGATGGTTTTATATCTGTCTACCCCATCTTACGAGATCAACGATGGTCATGTAATACGGAATTAATGCTGGCAATTGTACGGCAATCAGGAAATCATACACAGACGTGGAAACTATTGTTTATCTACATTATTTTAACGTTGTAAGCTGTTTGTGTCTTTATGATGGTATATTTTTGAAAAGAAAATAGAAAAAGGTATCGACTATTTAGAAGTTTCTTAAATCAAAACGACATTTATAAGGATTTTTGTATGTTTGCTTAGGCATCACACACAAAAAACAATGATCCTATTAAAATAAATAAACATTTTAAAAGTATATATCTCAGAAAGTCCGCCCCGTTGACTCATATAGATTCGGCACTGTGATGGATCGAGTCGGGCGGTGGAACAAATTTTCATTACTTGGCCGTCAGGATAGAAGAGGTGGTGAAACACATTTCATAATCACCATATTGTGCGCCAAAGTCCTGCTTTAAATCCCAAATATCTCCGCAGTGCCTATGGAGTGAAGGCATACGACATTGTTGGCGGTGATTCCTCCATCGGGTGGGGACGTTAAGCCTAGGGATACTGGTGGTATTCTTCGGAAGAGTGGCCCTGAATGGGCCGACACGGAGTTTTATTCTCTCCCAGGTTTCGTCGTTCACTAATTTATTTATTATTATTATTATTTTTTTTTTTACACCTCGTAAAAGCTGAGGTTAGAGGGTTAGAGTCAGGAAAGGACAAGTAACGGGAAAGAATTCGACCATGGTCTTTTTCTGAAGAAAGCATCTCGACATTCGCCTGCAGTGATTTGGGGAAAGCATGGAAAATCCAAATCTGGATGCCAGAATGGGGATTCGAACTCACGTCCTCCCGTATACGAGTCATTTATTCACAACAAACTACACTGAACATTAACAATCATCCTCACAAAGGGATCAACACGTAAATACGCTCCTTTTTTTTTTACTTATTGCTTTGCACCTCATCGACGTCAAGGTCATCAGAGGTGGGGACAAGGAACGGGAAGGAATTCGGCCATGGCATTTTGAAGGGAAGATCCCGGCAATCGCCTGAGTGGGGGAACCATGGAAAACCCAAATCTGGATGCCCGGACGGGGATTCGAATCCGTGTTCTTCTATCACTGCAGAATGCGCGGTAAAACCTCGCAGTTCACAAATTTCCCAAGGAAAAAAAATGCCTACTAATCTAACTGTTAATGAAGAATTGGAGAAAATATTATAAATTACGTTTATGTTGTTAGCGAAAATAAAAAAACTTAGTTTTTTTTTTTTTTTTTACTTATAATTTGTTTTATTGGTTGACTAACTGATATCGTCCACGGGTCTGAAGTTTAGGCCGAAACTTTGTAATACTTCTATTTTGGTCTTAGATTCGCCGAACTTTATAGTGTTGAGGGAAAAATATCCAACACTGCAAATACAGAAAAGAAATGTGAGCGCTACATTCTCCTCCTCCTAAATAAGAAGTGAAGAGCTGTTTGCAATGTAATACCGTCCTCTGCTGAAACAACACGCTGACCATAGACCTTGGGCGCTGCTCCGAGAACTTCGCAATCTTTCTTGCGTGTGCTGCCGAGATATATCTCCAGCAAAAAACGGGGCGAGCGTTCTGATCTCCGCCGGAGGCCTCAGTGAAAATATTTGAGTTGGAGAGGCGGTGACGCGGGCTGCTGTTTTTCTGCCGCTACAACTTCCGCGCGTAAATAGCGCCGACTGCTAGGAGCCCAGCCGAGACGAGAAGAGAGGCTCGAATTTCGCCAAAAGGCGCCGAGTTCACTGTACGGACGCCTCCCGGATTAGATCGAGAATTTGGATCAAGACAGATCCCGGTGATGATACACGACAAGTGCCACTCGGCAGTTGTTTATATTAATCAACAGCTGAAGTATCGAGGCATGGAGACAAAGTACGCGGTCGGGTAGATGAGCAGTTAATTCGGCAATCCAAATTTCGGGTTTTCCCCGTTTTTCTGAAATCGCATCAGGCGAATGCCGAGATAGTTCCTTCATAAACGTCATGGCCGAATGCTCTTTGGCTAACCTGGTTCAAACTATCTTCACGTTGACAGCCTGAAGAACTGTAATAAACAGGAAAAAATCGATCAAATGCTTATTTTAAAGTTAATTGCTCCCCCCCCCCTCCCTTTTATTTGTTTCCTTACTTGTGACAAGTCGCGGGATTTCTTTTCTTAAAAAAATTAAAATGATCATTTGGTTATATTAGCTATCAAGCTATCTGAACTTCCAACATGTCGAACATTTATAAGTATCATTATTGTATCCGTAATAAGGAGAACACAAGATAACTGCAATGTCAAATCAAAATCACCCTTGCCTTATGCCGGAATCGCACTGGCGACGCTGAGGAACCATACACTACAACGGCAGGCAAAAATTTATAACAGTCAAATATTATTGCTACGTTACCATTATGCATAACTCTTTGTGAGAATTGCAAAACTCACTTCATGATCGGAGGATCTAATTAAGGTTGAGGAGATTTGGCGTGCACGTTGGCCCAGCAGCGCCTTGACGGGTAAGTGTTACGCCACGCTCAGTAGGTGCAGAGTATCTGACGAAGTGTAAGGTACCAGTATGACTGGTCGACATAAAAGAGAGCAATATCAGTACTTGTGTCCATTAATTCGAACGCACCGATCGTGGTGGGTGAATGGTTAACGTTCTGGCCTCGCATTCGGGAGGACGCGGGTTCGAATCCCCGTCCGGGCATCTAGGTTTGGATTTTCCATGGTTTCCCCAAATCACTCCAGGCGAATGCCGGGATGCTTCCTTCAAAAAGGCCATGGCTGAATTCCTTCCCGTTCCTCGCCCCTAATCCCATCCGCGCCACTAGCCATCAACGAGGCGTAAAGCCGTAAGAAATAAAAATATTCGAACGTGGCTGAATGCCTCCGGGAAACGGGTTTGTCGTACCGTGACACTGCGGCTCGTACAGCGCACACTGCTACGACAGCGATGCGTGTGGATAGAAGAGGAGCACACGCAGGGACGAACAAGTACTGGACCACATTAAGCGACTACGGCGTGGGATGAAGGTCAACTTGTCCGCATGGCCGTAACCGACAGAACAGCTTCGTACAAAGTGTAGACTCGATGTAGGAGCACTGCAACGGGTGTGGGCATTTCTGCTTCGGCGGTTCAACGCGGCTTACTGACTACTGGACTGGTGGCACCCATTCCATTAGGTTGCTTCCATTGTCCAAAAACCATCAGCGACTCAGTGGCGCTGAGCGGCAAAATGTAGTATTTCTGAACGAGTCCCGATTCAATTTGTCCTCCAGTGATGGCCGTTTACATATTAGATCATCCTGTCTCCAACGGCGGACGCTCTAGAGATTAGACTATGATCGCCGCGGGCCCTTTAATAATAATAATAACAATTAGAAATTGGTTAGCCTAGAACTATCATTTGATAGCTTGACTCGCACCTCAAACATTGTAGGTAGAGTTCGAATGTTCTCACGCCTGTATTTATGCTTTCGTAATTATTAATTTTGTTTAGTGTGCGGACCCCTTGAGTTAGGTGCATGGATCCCAGGTTGGGAAACCTTTTGTTAGACGCAACAGTTGTTAACGCAATCGAGCAGACTGCGTTGTTGAAGTGCATAGCGGACAAGCGTCAATTTCGTTGGTGTGGAGTGACATTGGCTATAACATGCTGTCTCGCCTGCTATATATTGAGGGTAATTTGAACAGCAACCGCAAAATTAAGGAGATTTTAAAGTCTGATGCACTGCCCCTCCCATAGGCAGTTCCGCATGCCCACATTTCAGAAACAAAATGCCCGGCCACGTGTGGCGAAGCTTCTTTGAAGAATGACGGGTACCACTGCTTCCATGGCCGGCACTTTCACCCATCGAATATGTCTGGGATATGGTCGGTTGGCAATTTGTTCGTTCTGGTACTCCTGCAACCTCTGTCGATACTTTGTGGACTCGGTTGCAGCACATGGTGGCAACACAGCCTACTTAATTATCACAGTCAAAGTACTGTAATTCTAATCATTTGAATAGTTTCATGTCTATAATCTGTGAAATGAATTTAATTGAAATTCATGTCTCTTGGTGTTTCATTTTTCACAAACGGTAGTGTACAAACTCTAGACAAAAATTTTGAGAATTTCAAGGTGAGTTTCCAGGAAAATATTTGAGAGGTGTATTTTACCATTGTTCCCCAGTATTTCTCTGGAATTCTGCTAAATTGCCTTAATTTTATATAAAAAAAGTCCCTGTCTTCAACGTCTGGCGGCTTCGTTTTAAGTTATGTCGTTGTGTGAACATTTGGTTCATCGATCTGACATGGCTTCACTTTCGCGAAGTTCAGCGGAGAAAAAAAATGTAATTCGTATGTCACGAGGCGGCGAAGTCGTGTGGTGGCTGGTCTCTGTAGCGCTGCGATTCGCTGTGGAGACCGCTGCTACACGCACGAATGTCCCTCTAGCGTGCTCACTCAGTAGAGGTCCGGATGTTCCCACTATTAGGGCCATTGTTAGACGTCGAGCTGGGAAGCAAAGGCCGAGGTGAGTCAGCCTGCAGGTAGCTTCCGGCGCTCGTCTCTCGGAAGTCGCTCGCCTGAGTGGCCGCCTGCATACGCAAGGGCCAGGTGCTTACGAGCCCACTTTACGACAGTACAAGTTCCTTCGTACACTGTTGTTGTTGCGAGTTTAGGACGCTCCGGGCAGTGTTTGAGCGCCGTACTGGACACGGGGAGATACGACCGCGCCGGCTCAAGTCTCTGTACAGTATAACGGTCATACTCAGAACAATTGGCTAATTAACTAAATTTGAATAATAGGTTAATATTTTACCTTAGTATCTATTTTACTCAAGAAACGTATTATTTTTAAAAAAATCGAACATTTACATGACGTATTTTGCATTTTAAAAAACGATTTTAAAGTTACCTCGAAAACCCTCAAGACTGTCATGGCGTCTTGAATGACGTCACACCACCCTAACCAAAACAAATAAGTCGTGTATGTACACTCCTGGAAATTGAAATAAGAACACATTGACGCCGGTGTGTAAGACCCGCCATACTTGCTCCGGACACTACGAGAGGGCTGTACAAGCAATGATCAAACGCACGGCACAGCGGACACACCAGGAACAGCAGTATTGGCCGTCGAAGGGCGCTAGCTGCGCAGCGGTTGGGCACCGCCGCAGTCAGTGTCAGCCAATTTGCCGTGGCATACGGAGCTCCATCTCAGTATTTAACACTGGTAGCATGCCGCGACAGCGTGTACGTGAACCGTATGTTCAGTTGACGGACTTTGAGCGAGGGCGTATAATGGGCATGCGGGAGGCCGGGTGGACGTACTGCCGAATTGCTCAACATGTGGGGCGTGAGGTCTCCACAGTACATCGATGTTGTCGCCAGTGGTCGGCGGAAGGTGCACGTGCCCGTCGACCTGGGTCCGGACAGCAGCGACGCAAGGACGCACGCCAAGACCGTCGCATCCTACGCACTGCCGCAGGGGACCGCACCGCCACTTCCCGGCAAATTAGGGACACTGTTGCTCCTGGGGTATCAGAGAGGACCATTCGCAACCGTCTCCATGAAGCTGGGCTACGGTCCCGCGCACCGTTAGGTCGTCTTCCGCTCACGCCCCAACATCGTGCAGCCCGCCTCCAGTGGTGTGGCGACAGGCGTGTATGGAGGGACGAATGGAGACGTGTCGTCTTCAGTGATGAGAGTCGCTTCTGCCTTGGTGCCAATGATGGTCGTATGCGTGTTTGGCGCCGTGCAGGTGAGCGCCACAATCAGGACTGCATACGACCGAGGCACACAGGGCCAACACCCGGCATCATGGTGTGGGGAGCGATCTCCTACACTGGCCGTACACCTCTGGTGATCGTCGAGGGGACACTGAACAGTGCACGGTACATTCAAACCGTCATCGAACCCATCGTTCTACCATTCCTAGACCGGCAAGGGAACATGCTGTTCCAACAGGACAATGCACGTCCACATGTATCCCGTGCCACCCAACGTGCTCTAGAAGGTGTAAGTCAACTACCCTGGCCAGCGAGATCTCCGGATCTGTCCCCCATTGAGCATGTTTGGGACTGGATGAAACGTCGTCTCACGCGGTCTGCACGTCTAGCACGAACGCTGGTCCAGCTGAGGCGCCAGGTGTAAATGGCTTGGCATGCCGTTCCACAGGACTACATCCAGCACATCTACGATCGTCTCCATGGGAGAATTGCAGCCTGCATTGCTGCGAAAGGAGGATATACACGGTACTAGTGCCGACATTGTGCATGCTCTGTTGCCTGTGTCTATGTGCCTATGGTTCTGTCTGTGTGATCATGTGTTGTATCTGACCCCAGGAATGTGTATATAAAGTTTCCCATTCCTGGGAAAATGAATTCACGGTGTTCTAATTTCAATTTCCAGGAGTGTATATGCCAGGTGCAAGTGTTCTTTAGTTAAAAATGAATTCCTCGTCTATAAGTACCGTGTAGTCCACCAGTGTAAAAGCACAACAATAAAAACGCCAAACAAGTTATTTATATATTTTCCAAACAATAAACAATTACGGAAAAAGTGTTTAAAACATGCAAGGACGGAGGATGCCCATAGTTTATATGCAGATTTAAGAATCTATTTTTGTGAAGATCATTTTGATATAAGTGTTTGTGCACTATATATATCTAAATCTAAAGCAAAACTGATGAATTTTGAAGGACCACTACTTTTCAAGTATTGATAACATAATAAGGTTGAGTTGAGGTTGCTTTGGTTTTATGATTTAAAATCTTTCTTTAGTGTTACGTTTATTATAATAAACACACTCTGGCAGCACTATCATTACCGTGGTCCCACAAACTGTTGATAGATTCTTATGCAGCTCCATAAAACAAATGGAAAATAAAGAATATTTTTTTTTTTTAATATCTCTCATGGTTCTCGAGATATCTTAACTGAAAGGCAGTGCCATACCTTTAAAATTTTCCACAACTGTTTTTGAGGATATACTTTTCTAGAAAACGTGTATATAAAAGTAAAAAGAAACTTACCTTAGACGTGATGCAACTGAAAAGTTACGATGCGGACACGAAATAATAGTACCTAACAACAACCATATCCAATGACATTATTCACGCTAAAGGTAGTATGGAAACGAAGAACGAAATTTTGTGTCATTTCGCTTAGTTCTTCCCTCTGGTTTGGTTATTTAGCACTTGTTTATACTTCGCAAATGTAACCTCATACCAGAATCAGTTAGTTTACAAAACGTATGTCTAAGCAATCTGTCATTGTTTACGAAACTGAAATAATGCTATTCAAGCTTATAATGTATAATTGACACTTGTGTCTACTTACATCGAAGTATTAACATTGCGGAATTCCGATGTGCAAAAGTCGATGTTTTACTCGAAACATCTGCCAATTGTTGCGGGGTCAATTTTGGCCACATTGCTACTGATGGCTTTGCTAAATACTGGTTCCATATCTTGTCTTTCAGCATATAACTGAGAACAACTGTTAACGTGGCCAAAGTTGCTACAAATGAATAATATACCAAGTAACCTGTTCTGTTCCACGAAAATATCAATAACAACTTTGGCGTCTCGTGTGGCGTGACGTAATACTTTCTCACTGGCGTTCGCGGTCACGTGACTGAATGCTTGATTTTGTCGAATATATTTTCTAAAAATAATAATAATCTTTATCTTTAAGAATAAATAATTTTATTTTTAGATATCTCCTTAGCATGATTAATCTATGCGTTCGATTTATTCTTGTGGACACAAGCATATTGATGAACCATTTTTACTATTCCCGAGGCTCTTGCAATGTAAAAAGGAGTATAGGTTTTATATTGTTTCTCAACTTGTTGTTCCATCGGAGGAGCAGTGAGAAGTATTTGCACCGCGATGTCTGGTTCAACACTGTTCTCTCACTACAGCAAAACACGGCGGCTTGTCACGCCTTGTTATTCCTTTGGTCAATCCAAAAGACACCAATTGACGTCTCGGTGAAACCCATCTTGTATTTCAGTGAGACCTGTAGTCCCATATACAGCTACTCTAAACTTATGGTGGCTTCCCACAGCCCGCGGTTTAGTAGGCCGCGCCATGCAGCCGAGTTGTACGGATCAGCACGCGCCACAGGCTAGCCGCCACCTCGCAGCCACACTCCCACCACGTTGCCTAGTGACATTTCAGCTAACTGGGCGTTTGATGATTACCGACTGGCCGATGGATAGAGACACGCCATCCCTTCCAGCAGAGGCGGCTCCCCTCCTACGACCCGCTATTGATAGCTGGACCGGCAAATGAACAGGCCATGGGAAGCCACCCTTTAGCCGCGTTCCCACGATGTCTTGTAACGAAGGCGGGACTGGACGGGACCTCATTAGCTGAAGTGTAGGGACGAGCGCGCGCCGCAGGTTAGCCCTAGCTTACCTCGCCGCCACCTCCCCACCACGTTGCCTAGTGTCGTTTGGCACAGGCACTTTACAGCAACAGAAACGGTGCGCACCGCTGCTGCAAACCGATGGCAACAAAGCTTCACTACGCACGCCTGTGATGTTTACCGACACACTGTGGGTAGCTGCGTCTCGTCCGCGCTAGCAGAAGCGGCCCTGTCCCCATGACGTGTTGTTGATTATTCGTCCCGTCCAGCCCCGCCTTCGTTACAAGACGTCGTGGGAACGCGCCTTAAGAAAAACGCTTATTTGGCGCCTACCAGTAGCTGGTTAGCTTCCTGTGTCTTAAAGGCTCTGCTGTACCGTTCGTGAACAAGACCGTCGAGATCGGGATCTCCCGATGACCGCTGTTCGGATGCAATGAGGTGGTGCAATAGGATTACTGACGACTAGTTTGCCTGTATCCACTAGGATTACTGACGACTAGGTTGCCTCTGCCTGAATTCTACCCCCATCCAAACACTTATACGCTTTTCTTGACGCGTTTCTAATATTTTAAGTGCCACTCACCGCAAAGATTGACGAATAATGTCCACGGAATCTATACTATTATATATCTGTAAGCAAGCTGCGTGTGTCTCTTTACTGGAACGGGTATTGCGCAATTAGAACCGCAGCAATTTGGATGTGGATTTCAAGTTTTTCGAGCTAATGGTGCCAGACAAAATCTGGGAAAATAGCTAATGACTGGTATGTACTGAATGAAACTGAAAATATTTAAATTCATTTCTAGATCGGTAATTATAATATATGGATCACACTGTAGTTGAGATGTTCACTCCTTGCAGATAAAGTGACAATAAAATCACAATCTCCTTTTTTTAGGATCATGTTTCGTTTCTTGACTTCAGCTATTTATCCAATCAATTTAAAACATTAATATTAACGGAATATCTGACTCAAATGTATCAAGTGTCAATAATACATAATTTACTGTAAGCGCAGTCACTATGATTATTAACATCTTTGACAATTACAAACTTTTTCCCTGGTACGGACATGTTTTTAAAATTTCGCTGAATGGCGTACAATATTAACGAAAAACGCTAATATGTGATATGAATGCAGAAATCAGTTATTTTTATCAAAGAAAGGTGCCTACAAAAACATTAAAAGGTACTTATTTCTTATGTGCAAATATTAAGTAATAATATCGCAAAAGAAACATGTGTAAAAATTTTGACTGCTGTTCAAACCACAGCCGGTAGAATAAACTGTTATATTTATTAAATAACCATCATATCCCTAATTACACCGCAATTTGATGATGCATTTTTATATAATTCGATGAGACGTTTCCAGACTTCGCTTAGTTCTGGAGATATAGTACGTAACACATAGATTGTGTGGTTAGTTCAAAATGTGGCCTATATCAGAAGAAAAAATTCCGTGGGACCGCAATTTTACGATGTTATCTAAAGGTGAGACATTTTGACATTTCGCTTAGTTCTAGCCAGATTGTGTATCAAAGGTGTAGTTAATTTGTTAAAATGCGCCCAGGAGCATTCTTATGCAAGAATACGAGAAACGTTATGTCAAAGATGATGTGATTAGGATGATATACGACCTGGACAAGAAGTAATATATATTTCCTTCTGTGCCATGAATTTAGGGATATTTTGAATTAAGATATTTTAAAATCTAGGTTAGATATCGAAAGATTTTGTTCTTTACTTCGATATTATGTTTGGCGTGAATAACATCATTGGAGATGGTTGTTCTATACTATTAATTCTGTGCCTCATTGTGAAATATCTGTCGCATCTGGTCTAGAATACATTTCCTTTTTACTTTTACATACACATTTTCTAGAGAAGCATGTATTCAAAAACGGGTATGGCAAATTTTAATAAAGCTATGGCACTTCCAATTACGCCTCCTGGTCCAGGTAGCATATCAGCCTAACTACGTAATATTTCGGCCAATATATCTCGAGAACCAAGTGAGATATCAAAAAATGTTATTCTTTACTTTCGATTTGTTTCGTCCGAGTTCTACAAGAATCTATCATTATATTGTGGCGCAAAGGTAATGATAGGTCTACCAATTTCTAAATTATACTCTGGTAGACAGTTAACAGTTTGTCTCTGGAACAATATTGTCGTTAAACGTTGTAGCCTACATTAATAAGCCAATATTTCTTCTTTACATTTCATTATGGTTAAGAAAATCAGTTTTTTTCTCGAAGAAAGATGTATGAAAAACAGCTACCATAAATATCAACAGGTAACAATACATTTTCCACACAATGACTTGTGCGGAACTTTCCATATTTCTACGTACGTTACTCGATTAATATATATTTTGTGGCTATAAAGTGCAAATATTCGTCAATACTATCGCCCAAGAGAACGTGTGTACAAATTTTGGCTGATGTTCAAACCACGGCCAGTAAAATAAACTGTTATTTCTACTAAATAAGTCTCATTACCCAGATTCTGCAATGTTTATCGCCATACGTGCTTTGGGTTAATGACGACAGCAACATGGAACCAGAGAAACTAAAAATCAATTAAGCATCTTAAAACATTATGCCACACCGCGTAAATAACAATATAACTAAATCATCATGCGTTATGCTCTAACCAAGCGAGTCAATTGTAATTCTGGTCCGAGTCAATTGTAATTCTGGTCCAGGTTGCATTTCAACCTAGTCACTAATTTGGAATTACTTACAGGCGGGTGAACTAACGACATTAGTAATTTGGTGTCACTGAAAACGAATTATAATTCTTATAATTTATGCTAGGCGTACTTTGAATCCTGAAATCCTATCATTACAAAAAATATATTTAGCGATGAATTTCATGCGTTTAAGTGTATCTGCATCGCTTGATTTTGAAGCTGCAATATCAGTATGATTGTGGTTAGGTCGAAATGCAATCTGAACAAGAATGTTCTAGGAACAACAAATGTATGAGGCATTCAATTACTGTTAATAATTAATAAGCTACTTTAATGATTGCAATATTAGTGGTGAAGAGTAATCACGAAAACAAACCAACCGCTGTGCATGTCCATGTCTATATTTCCATGTGGCATTGGCGACATATTTTTTTCTGATCCAGGCCGTATTTCAATGTACCGTAAACATTTCGATTTTGAGATACGATGATAAAAAATGGCTAGAAGTTCGGGTGGATGCGTAGAAGTTATAAGCAAAAAATACATTTTATTACCTACGTCATAAGAATGTACTAAATAATATATCTAAAATTGCTGGTCATGCCATATATATATATATGGCATGACCAGCAATTTTAGATTCGTTGTTGTAAATGCTATAGTTGGAGGCAAAGATATCTTTATAAATGGCAGTTGAATGTACTGTCAAAACTATCACAGATGGTACCTTTCGTGTCGCCTTTATGTCTAAAGTATGGTACATTTGTTTTTTCATTAATAGGCAGTTTCTATCCTCCGGAAAATGTGTCTCAAATTTCTTATTGGACCGTTAGACATAATGAAGTGAACTACACTTAACGGTTCCTTGAAGTTTATTACTCGGTACACAATACAACAGGTAAACCATAAACAAATGTGGGTACAGTTATCAGAAGACCGTCGAGAATTTCAGCCTGGTCCTGATCCGGGGTAGAGTGACGGCTTCTACTTCTCGCGAACTTCCGGTGGTCTTCTGTAGTTGACGCTGGTTCAGCGGTCAGGCTGGAACTGGCGGTGGAGCGGCCGGCTACGCTTATATAGGCGGCCTGGCGCAGGAATTCCGTTGTGTGGTAGTACGGCGACCTCTGTAAGAAATAGTCCCACTTAGCTTCTAGATGATTCTATTTGTTTTCCTGGTTTGTTTTGATGCCTCTGCGCCTGTTTGGAGTCGTATATGTATCCCGGCGTGCAGGCGCGTTGTGTGTGAGGTCTGCCTGGCAGGGGCCTTTACTGGCAGACTGAACATACCTCCCTCCCGGGGGGGGGGGGGGAAGCGATGTCTGCGACGTCTGCGAGGTCGTCTGCCGCGGCGCCCTGGAGCAGACTATGAAGGCTACCTCCAGGGGAGTACGGAGCTGTTCCCCTGGCGATGCGTGCCGACCTGCGTCGTGGTGCAGGTTGTGGTGGAGGTACTTGTGGAGCTAACGGCATCGGTTCGTCGGCGTCGATGGCCGGGGGCTGTACGGGGGGCGCTGAAGATGGTCCCCGCAGGTGGTCGAGAGGCTGCGGCTGAAGGGTGTCGGAGCGACCGACAGGTTGTGGCGTCGTTGGTGGCGCTGTAACTGTCCCTGAGCAACGGTTAGACGGCAGGAGTGGTGGAGGTGGCAGGGAAGGAGAGGAAGAAGTGGATGGCCGTGCCGTGGTGGAAGAGGACGGTGCCGTGGGGTAGCGGGGACGTAGTTGGTTTCGATGGCGTCGCACTATCCGGCCATCCAGGCTGACGTCGAACAGTTGGCGGCCCCGGGGCCGCTGGATGACCCCCGGAAGCCAACCGGCCCGGGAGCCAAACCCGCGGGCCCAGACTAGGGAGCCCGGGGTGAAACGGAATGGGCCCGAAGGTACCTGTACTTTGGGCGGGGGTAAGAGGAGATGGAGGAGAGTGCGAGGTTGGCGGCCATGCAGCAATTCCGCCGGGCTTTTGGCCCCCACTGGAGTGGTTCGATAGGAACTGAGGAAGAGTGTCAATGCCTCTTCGAGTTTGTGACTTGTGGTGTATTTGGTCATTTGGGTTTTGAATGTTCTGACTAGCCGTTCCGCCTCCCCGTTAGATTGGGGGTGGAAGGGCGGGGTGAGGAGGTGTTGGATATTGTTGGCGGTACAGAAGGATAGGAATTCCCGACTTCGAAATTGCGGTCCGTTATCTGTGACGATAGCGTATGGTAATCCTTCGATGGAAAAGATCTTCGTGAGGGCTGAAATGGTGACCTCTGTGGTGATTGTGGAGCAACGGACGACATATGGGAAGTGGGAAAAGGCATCCGTCACTAGGAGCCACTGGTGGCCTAGGAATGGGCCAGCGAAGTCGAGGTGAATGCGTTCCCAGGGTCCGGACGGTGCCGGCCAGGAAAGGAACTTTTGAGGGGGGCGGGGCAGTTGTTGGGCACAGATGGTACAGCGCCGCACCATCTCCGTGACATCCGTGGTAAGGCCGATCCAGAATACATGGCGTCTGGCAAGGGATTTGGTGCGGGCAATTCCCCAGTGTCCTTGGTGGAGAGTTTGGAGGATTGTCGGTTGTAGGGATCTCGGAACGACGACCCTCGGGGTGGAATTTGGTTCTGTGCGGAGGAGCACTCCCTCTACTACTGAGAGCTGGTGGCGGATGGAGTAGTAGAACTTGAGGTCTTGATGATGGCGTGGAGGGGAACGTGTTTGCCACCCGTGTTGGATGTGGTGTCGGATGACACGGAGGAGGGGGTCCTCCCCTGTGGCTGCCGCGACTTTTGAGGCCGTGACTGGAAATGTCTTCAGTGCTTCTTGTATGTCATCGTCGATCTGGAACACCAGAAGTTCCGACTTGTCGAAGGCAAGGTCTGGTCCCTGCGGTAGTCTGGATAAGGCGTCTGCATTGGCATGCCTGGAGGTGGTACGGAAATGCATGGTATATCTGAACTGGGACAGGAATAGTGCCCAACGCTGGATGCGGTGGGATGTTTTGGTAGGCAGACGTGTGGACGGATCAAATAGTGATAGGAGTGGCTTGTGGTCGGTAATGAGATGAAAAGAAATCCCATATAAAAGGGAATAGAATTTGGAGCAGGCAAAAACAATAGCTAGCGCCTCTTTCTCGATTTGAGAATATTTAAGCTGAGCAGCCGATAGGGCTTTGGAGATGTAAGCTACGGGGCGTTCCGTGCCATCTGGTAATTTATGAGACAGAACTGCCCCCACACCGTAATCGGATGCATCTGTGGCAAGTATCAAGGGGAGGTTTGGAGTGTATGGCATGAGGCATGCTGCGGACTTGAGCTGCTGTTTAAGGGTGTGGAATGCGGTCTCGCAAGCTGGGGTCCAACGGAACGGGACATTCTTGCGACAGAGGTGGTACAGGGGTGCTGCCACTTGTGCTGCTGAGGGTATAAATTTTCTGTAGTATGAAATCTTGCCTAAAAAAGATTTCAACTGATGTAGATCCTGAGGCCGAGGTAAGTTGGAAATAGCGTCCACATAGGAAAATGCTGGGGAAATGCCTTCCTGAGCGATGATGTGACCCAGGTAGGAAATGGATTGTTGAAAAAATTGACACTTGGAAAGGTTGCATTTCAATCCTGCTGCACGGAGGCGGAGGAAGAGTAGGCGGAGGTTGGTCATGTGTTCGGCAGCGGAGGGTCCCGTGACGACTATGTCGTCGAGATAGTTGATGCATCCCGGAATATCCTGGAGAAGTTGTTCGAGATACCGTTGAAAAATCGCTGGAGCACTGGCCAAGCCGAACATGAGCCGGTTGAGTTGGAAGAGGCCAGAGGGAGTGTTGATGACTGTGTATTGTCGGGACTGGATATCCAAAGGGATTTGAAGGTATGCTTCTGCCAGGTCAATTTTTGTAAAGTAGGTACCTCCTGCTAGTTTACGGAAGAGGTCGTCCGGTCTCGGAAGTGGATAATCGTCTACCAGCAGATGCGGGTTGACGGTGGTCTTAAAGTCACCACAGAGACGTAAGCGGCGTCCTGGCTTCTGAACTATGACCAACGGCGTGGCCCAGGGGCTGAACCGCACCGGCTGGAGGATCCCTTCGTCTTGGAGACGTTGAAGTTCTTCCTGAAGTGGTTGTTGAAGCGCTACGGGTACCTGGCGTGCCCGGAAGTATCGAGGCCGTACGTCCGGCCGGAGTTGGAGTGATGCTTCGAAGTCCTTTGCACAGCCGACGCCTGGTGAGAACAGGTCCTGAAACTCGGTGCAAAGGGCGTCCACTTCAGGAAAAGGAACATGCTGAGATACGAGGTGTATGTTATCCTCAATTGAAAATCCGAATAAGCGGAAAGCGTCCAGTCCAAATAAGTCTGCTGTGAGAGAACTGTTAACTACTAAAAAGGGGACTGAACGATGTACAGACTTATACATGACGTTTGCTGTGAATTGTCCCAGGAGTGCTATTTCCTGTTTGTTGTATGTCAGGAGGCGCTTGGGGGCCGGCGAGAGGGGGGGCGAGCCAATTTGCACATAAGTAGTATAATTAAGCAATGAGACTGCTGCTCCTGTGTCGACTTGTAGGCGCAGAGGCTTGCCATTGACCGTAACGTCAATAAAAAGTTTGGATGCTGTGGAAGTGTCTACCTGATTGATATCCATAGGTGCGCCGCTCAACCTGTCTTGGTAAGACCCTGGGCGGCGAGAGCCGGGATTGGCATTGGTGGTGTTGGTGCGGCAGACGGACGCCAGGTGTCCTTCCTTGCCGCAACGTGAGCATTCAGCCCAACGATCCGGACAATTTTCCCTCTCATGTGCTGAATAACAGGCGGGGCAGGAGGGTAGGCGGAGCGGGCTGCGGCGTCGGCGCTGCGGGATCCGCTGCTGCTGCCGAGACTTGGTGCCCCTGCCGGAACGGGCCGGTTCGATGTCCTTCTGAGGAAGCGGTCCCCGGTTGTGGTGTCGGGAGGAGCGCGACTGGGAGCTCTGGATGGCGGCGACGTCCTGTGTGTCCTCTACGTCGGTTCGGATTGCGGCCACATCCGCCCAGGACTCCAGGCGGCGATCTGCGGCCGTAGATATTTCGAATTTGTAGGCAAGTTCGATGACCTGCTCCAGGGATGGGTCCTCTAACTTGAGGGCGTCATGCCGGAGTGCGGCATCTGGTGCAGCCTGTATGATGTGATCACGCACCATGTCGTCGGCGTAGGATTCGTGGGAACAACGAGTTTGAAACTTACATTTTCTGCTAAGGCCTTGGAGTTCGGCCGCCCACTGGCGATACGTCTGATCGGGCTTCTTCCGGCATTGATAGAATTCGACGCGGGCCGCGACGACATGGTACCGGCGTCTGTAGTATGCATTCAGTGTCGTACAGATGGTCGTGAAGGTGAGGGTGTCGGGGTCTTGTGGCTGAAGTTTGGTGAGCAAGACATACATCTTCGATTGGTTCCAGGAAAGGAAATATGCACGTTGGTCTTCTTCTTTGGTTATGTGGTGAATTGCGAAGTGTTGTCTTATGCGCTTCTCGTAGGTCTCCCATTCCTCGACGTCGTCGTTGAATGCTGGGAACGGAGGCGGGGCCGTGGGTTGGCGGAGATTCCTGACTTCCGCAATCAGTTGTCTCTGAGATTCGAAGAACTGATGTAGAAGTCCTTGGAGGAACTGTTGCCATTCCGTAGGTGCTGCTGGCGTAGCCATGATGGTCGAGAGTTCTTATCCCAACCTTGTCGCCACTGAAGTGAACTACACTTAACGGTTCCTTGAAGTTTATTACTCGGTACACAATACAACAGGTAAACCATAAACAAATGTGGGTACAGTTATCAGAAGACCGTCGAGAATTTCAGCCTGGTCCTGATCCGGGGTAGAGTGACGGCTTCTACTTCTCGCGAACTTCCGGTGGTCTTCTGTAGTTGACGCTGGTTCAGCGGTCAGGCTGGAACTGGCGGTGGAGCGGCCGGCTACGCTTATATAGGCGGCCTGGCGCAGGAATTCCGTTGTGTGGTAGTACGGCGACCTCTGTAAGAAATAGTCCCACTTAGCTTCTAGATGATTCTATTTGTTTTCCTGGTTTGTTTTGATGCCTCTGCGCCTGTTTGGAGTCGTATATGTATCCCGGCGTGCAGGCGCGTTGTGTGTGAGGTCTGCCTGGCAGGGGCCTTTACTGGCAGACTGAACACATAATGTTTTATGTAGCTTTAATTTCTTATTTTTCATATATTATTTTGTTTTAAAATATAAGTATAATAAAAATTTTCGAACTATATTAATGAAAACTGAATCTCAGGTAGTAACTAAAAGGAAGAAAAATCTTTAAATGAAATCTATATTTTTTGTTTCTCCAAGTTAATATTTGGTACTAAACTAAAAATTCTCAGAGTAATTCTATACACGCCAAGACCCTCGTGTGCGAAGCAATTAGTTATTAAGTAAATGTACTATGACTAACAAATAAGTCAGTACTATAAATTTGAATCTTAATTGACAGCATCAACCTACATGGAAGTGTTAGCTGGTAAGGCTTTGAGAATGATTGAGCTTTCACAATTATATCCCCACCCACCCACCAATATCCATCACCAAAGTGCACGGCAGGAAGAACTACCCTCCGTCGCAGAGAAACGGATCAGCCAATGAGAAGCACCATCAGCGGGCAGAATGACACGTTTCTGTTCCTTTAGCTAACAATAAATAATAAGAGGATTTAAAATTACTGTCTTTATATTGAACCGAACCGCATCTCTTCAGCTATCAGGTGCATTGACCACTGATTTGCCTATATGCTTTTCGTGAATGCTTAAGCAATCCTAATGCGCTTTAGTCTGAATTAAACCGCTAAGAATACTATTTGGTGAGAAAAGCATGATCAAATATTTGTATTCAAGAATCATTCATTACCGCTAATCAACGTTAAAAAGTATTTATTGTTCTAATAAAAAAGGAATTTGTAATTTTTTCCTCCTTACTAGTCTCAAGATAGGTGTGATGCATTTATCCATCCGTCATTTCCAAAACTAAAATAATCTCCCTATCTGAAGACACTCATTAAAAATTACATACTGATTTGATTACTGTAATATTTCTCCCCTAAAGTTATTTTATTTGAGTGTACTATCTGCCAAGAAATTATTCAGTCTGGCAATTCTTGAAATGCAAATTGACTTACAAGTATGTGAAATTATTCCAAAAATTTCTTTCTGCGGTTAAACTTTTTTCAGTAGCGTACGATTATATCAAAACACTAGCTGTGCCCGCGACTTCGACGGCGTGGAATAGTTATTTTGGGCATCATATTTATTTTTGCAAACAACCTCCTCAGCTTTATAAATTATAGCAGTTACCCACGACTTTGTCCGCGTCAATTTCTGTTATTATTTTAGACAATTTTTTGCAAATTTAGTTTTTAAGTTTTTAAAAGAACATAATTATTTTAAAGTACTTCTGCGTAAATTATATTTTTAGTTTTATTTTCTTGTGGCAGAAGAACATATTGGTTTTCTCCGCAACCCGATCCTGACAACGCGACATATAGTTGGCCGTGTGAAAAGCAGTCTTGACGTAAATCGATTCCTACGTGTTTAAATGTTTGCCCCTGTGATTTATTAATTGTAACGGCGAAAGATAGCTTAACGGGAAATTGAATTCTTTTAAAATTAAAAGGTAAATCATTTGGAATCATTGGGATGCGAGGTATAAGCACTGTTTGACCAACTGCTGGACCAGTCAAAACTATTGCAACGATCACGTTATTGCGTAGAAATTTAATTTGAAGTCGGGTTCCGTTACATAAATTTGGTGGTTTGAGATTTCTAAGTAAAATTATTGGGGCACCTATTTTTAACTTGAGGGAATATGGGGGAAGGCCACTTGGGTTCAAATAATTAAGAAACTCTTGTGGGTAATGTACCGCATCTTCTTGATCCATTACGTTATCAATAGATGTGTAGGTAACTATGTCTCCTGGAAGTTTACTTAAAATTAGGTCGTTAATTTCGTCCACACTACTGTTTCTCGCCGCCAATATTGCCCTTTGACACATCCATTGATGATCTTTATTTTCTATTTCGCTGATTTCAGGGTAAACTTTCGATATTAAGTCCTCAATGTTACTTACTCTTTCTCCTAAATCGCGATCAATTTCAATTTTATTTTCAAAATGAGGTAATTTCCCGTCTCCTATTAAAAGTAACTACCTCTCCCCAAATGTGCTCTCATATTTGTAGTTAATTTTAAAATGTTAACAAACTTCAATAATGGGGAACTTTTAAGGCAAGACTTTACAATGTCTGCTCTAGTTCCCCTTACTATTACTGGTAAAGTCCCCAGCAAACATAACAGTAATCCCACCCATGATTTTAACACAGCTTCTAATTCGACCAAATTTGATTACCATCAAAACGGTTCTAATGAGTTAATCTTAAAAGATAGACATATACTGTCGCGGACATTTTTTTAGATCATTTCAAGCGGAATAATCCTTTCATACATATTTTTTGGTATCTTGAACCGTTTTCGCAGCGCACGCAACAGAAGCCCTCAAAGATGAATAATTTTCCCCGTTTTTTTCCACATTTTCCATTGTTTCTTCGCTCCTATTAGTCGCAGCGTGATGTTATATAGCTTAAAGCCTTCCTCGATAAATGGTCTATTCAACACAAAAAGAATTTTTCAATTCGAACCAGTAGTTCCTGAGATGAGCGCGTTCAAACAAACAAACTCTTCAGCTTTATAATATTAGTATAGATTAGTTTTTCTGCTTTCATTTTTTTATTTCTGAACTCTTGAGTTTCATACTTCATCTCCAAAATGTTCCGCGTACCATACATATTTTCTATTAGGTAAATGTTTCATAATATTTTTTTCCGCTTAAATAACGCTCTTTTTGACAATGGCAACCTGCTTCGGATGTCATCCTTGCTTACTGAATAACAATAACAGCAAAACAGGAAAAAAATTATTCCTTCTTCCGTTTTAACCTTCGTTATTATCCAAATGTTTTGCCTAAATGCCACTAAATATGACTTTTTCAGACATCTGGGAAAAAAGAAATCAAGAGGCCCCGACGTCATATACTGGCAAAACTTCCTAAGTCAACATAATAATTTTTCCTAAAGTGAAATTTTACACGACAACATTTTTTTTCCGTTTATTGTTTATTCAAATTGTACTTTATGTTTCGAATGTAATGTAGCTTAAGTGTTTACGCAATGGTCAAAAGCGTAGACAACAACTAAGAAACATACGATGTGTCACTAAACGACGAAGTTCTCCATTACCATCAATGGGAATGACAGTATTATACGCCAATATGAAACTAAGTATTGAATACATATATTGATTTTAGAGTACTGTAGCTTATGAACTCGTCCTCCCCGGAAATTTTAATAATTCAGCAGCAGATTTGAAAACACAAAACAAAACTTTCATAGCAAAAATTCGTGATTAGAAATATTCTTGACGAGACCAGTACAAAAACTAACAATGTGTATTGTATTAAATCGACATTAAATCACACACACCGATAAAATAACTTAAGCATATTTATCTTCCGATAGCTCTGCATACCACTAGGCAGAATAAATAGCCACTAAATACCCTCCAATCCAATTTTGTTGGATGTCACAGCCGGACGAAGATTGAATTTTATCACAACTTTAATCAAATTTATATTTCCGCGGTATTAAACATTTTAATTTCTAGAATAATTTAGTCATCTGTACACGACAGCTTTTCACATGTAATTATATTCTAGTAAAAATGTTAAATAGCTGATGAAGAGGATAATGTATAGGTAACGCCATCGTCAAAAGTATAGTTTTCAAAAATTGTTATTTTTGGTTGGTAAAGAGAAAATTACTTGCAATACTGAAAACAGTTTTGGTTAAAACTTTTAATTTGCTATAAAGATGTTCCACCAATCAGAGCTCGCAACTTGAATGACTACTGTTTTTTTAAATCGGTTGGCGCAAAATGTAAGTTAGCTCAAGTAGGCATTTTTTTTTATGACTTCAAAGGCTTCGAAATAATTCATTCATTCATCTCGCGATTGTGTTTATAAACAATTCTCATTTCCAAAAATAAAACTTAAACTTCTTCTCACAACAGTTGGTAAAAAAAATAAAAATCATGTCGTATTTTACTAGAGCGTGTTTTATTTTCAACAGAGAATGACATACGGGAGATTCAACAGATGTTTACCAATAGGCTATTTCACCAGATGCTGGCTATAGTTGTCTGCGGTTCGGTGAATTATCCTTCTCCACCACTGTGTATAAGTAATACACTAAAAATTCCTGGGATTGGTCGTAAATTATCATGTACTTCGTTCTGTGTGGCAAATATAAATAAATTTACCCAATGTCACAAGAAACTAATATTTCTTTGTGAGTAAGTATACACAATGTTATGCCGTAAAGCAGGTCGGATACTATAACAGGAGACATGCAAAGCCAAATACGGTGGTAGAATTGCCAGTAGCTTTCCATAGGGAGTCTTAAGTGCTGTTTGAGAGTAGATGACATTTGTTAGGTGTAGTTTCTTCTTGTGTGTTAAGGATGAAAGTAAGGAAAGGGTGAAATCAGTAACGGGCCAGTTCTGTCGTATTCTTCCGAAAAAACTGAAGCCTCCAAGTATAATGTTTTAGTCCAAAGGTTGAACCACCGTCAACAGTAACAAAGGCCCTTAATCCGTAGGTGCTGTTGGGGAAGTTTTCAGATTTAAACCAGGAATCTGGTACGAGATCCTACTACTCAAACCATGTGGAATATCCAGGCTGCTGAAAATAGGACTATACAATTCTATGATCCAGCCATTTGTCTGGAAACATGTATTACAAGAAAGCAAGACGCTAATAACTCCTGTTTGAGAGAAAACTCTTGTGTAAGATATTGGACCGGGACAACACGGTGATGCAGAAAATTGTATATATGGTATAAACGAGAGGAGGAAAAAATTTGGTTGGATCCTCACGAAGGATGACATACTAAGCCATTTTTTCGTAGATAGGACGGCCAGTTACTTTCCTCCGTGACCTACAGTTTAACTTGGAATCCGAACCCGGGAACGTCATGGCATAGCTCATATGATCAAACACTTAAAAATTCTTGTCTTTGCCAGGATTTGAAACAACGACCAAACCAAGAATTTTTGAAAGCCAGCTGGGATGGCTTAGCAATGAGTTAGGTTCCATCCCTCGGATATGATGATCAACCGGAAGAGACAAACAGAGGTGGATTGCCGAGATCCGTGAGGACGTCAATATCTGGTGGGAAAGACAAGTGGTAGAAACCATAATTTGATAGGATCCAATGGCGGCCAATCCTTCAAGAAAAGGAAGAAGTATTTGGAGCTCTTTTCCGTAATAGATGGTGATCTATTGGATTCTGCTGGCTTAAGTGCCGAATAGTAATTTAAATTTATTCCATCACGGAGTATCGTACTAACAAACCCTATGGTAGGCGCCGGAAGTAGGGGGAGAAGGCCGGTGGCGGCTGGAACCCTGGACCAAAAAAGTGTAACAGCAAAGGATGCCGCCTCCCCTCTTTGTAATCGATACCCCCTCCCCCTCCCCTCCTTGTAATCTGACACCATTCTGCTGACCTTGAAACCTCAGTTTCCCCTCTTTGTAACCTGATACTCCCTCTGTGTAACCTGACACCATCCCGCTAACATGGAAACCTCAGTTTCCCCTCTTTGTAACCTGATACCTCCTCCTTGTAACCTGACACCATTCGGTTGACCTCAAAACCTCAGTTTCCCCTCTTTGTAACCTGAATGTCGTAAAGATGTTCCTCGATATTAAATTATTTTTAAACTCACTTCTTTTTGGCCTTTGTCCGCATACGTTAATCAATATTCCACATACAAATTACAACCATTTGAACTTGGTGGGTGAGCAATGAAGTCTTAGTTAGGTCTTCGGGAGGTCTCGAGTTCATTTCTAGACTATTCATATTTTCCGAAACCACGCTATGGAAATGCCGCGGTGGTTCCTTTATAAAGGCACACTTTGTTAGAAGTAGTGAAGAATATGTAATGTCCCCATAAATTAATGAAGAACGTTATAATGCGTGCATGCTTTGGATTCCTTTTAGTTTTTCCTTGGCTCAGTGCTTTATACTTCGCGGCCAGGAGACAGAGTTTGTGGGAATGTTCTAAGTTAGTAACACTATCATAGTTTAGTTATTTAAAGATGAATGAGATTAAAAATAATGATAACAACGCCAACCTGGACTACACTGCATGTATTTTCAATGAGTTAATGAAATTCACTTACATCTTTCGTAGTTCTAGGGTGCAAAATTTACTTAAGGATAGTGCAACTTTCCTAACAGTCATCATATAGCTAGGTGAAACTTTCTAACGAATTTTTATGACTAGCTACGTATTGGGGATTTCATTTTAATGTCTCCATTTTATTCTTCGATAGTTCTTAACTCATATGGCATTTACTCTCTGTTACTATAAAAGAGTCTCACGTAATTACAGATCTTTTAGCGCCAGAGCGACTTAGAGGTTAAAGCGTCTGACTGGAGACTGAAAGGTCCCCGGTTCGAATTTCCGTATCGGTGGTGGATACTCATAGGCATGTAACCAGACATAGCTTGCTGTGAAGTATTCATGGTTCATTTTTCTACGTTAAACTGCAGGTGCCCTTAAGTAAGATAAGGAAGGAACTAGCCACCCTATCTCCAATATATCTCCTTCGGTAAGGTTTCAACCAGAAACTGAAAGTACTTCACTTTTAATTGTACGCGCTAAGAGTGAGTGGCTGTTTAGAAAATAGAAGATAGTGTGGATTATGAGTAGTCGACTCAATGGGCTAAGAGTATTAAAAAAACTAAGGACATAAAAATTAAGGTATTTTGATTTTAGTGAATTATGAATGAAACAAAATGTGAGAATTTGGTGCATCAACTAACAGGAAGCGCTATTTGTTTAAAAATAATTTAGAAGTGCATGTTAAAATTCTTATAGGAGAAAACGCAAGATCAGAGACGATGCCTTGCCACAAGGTCGGCATAGTGAGTTCTGAACAAGGGTAGTTAGAGTAATATCTCCTCCATCAACCAATCTACAAACTTTACCAAACAGGGATTTATATTCGTGCTGTATATCTCTTAATATCACTACGAAAGATTTTACACACTTTTATTTCTAACAGTTTGAACGTTAGTTATATAACGTTGAAGACAGTGATGATGTCACTATCATCGGAAACGTGCGTCGGAAGTCGAAATCTAAGATCATAGAATACCGAGCCTGGTGGGTGAGCAGTAGCGTCCGGATCTATAGTTGGCGAGGATATGCAGCACAGTTTTACAGTCAGGTTTTCTTTCCGTTTCCCCAAAAAACACAAGAGGTGAGTGCTGGAGTTATTCGTCTTGCTTTCAGAGTTATTGTTTTAAATGCTGACCTAAATATCGCGCATGATGGGCTAGTTTTTAACGTGCGGTACTGTCATGAGGGAGGTTCGATTCCCAGTCCGGATGATCATTATTATCTGTTGTAGTAGTACTTTAGACACAAATAGCCGTTTTTCGCCTAGAGTCACTGCGATCACTTTGACAACGAAAAACGCGTTTAGTGGTGTTTGTGTCGGTACGAATGGATGATTTTTTTTTTTATTCATAGCCATTTGAGACAATTTTTCTTTGTTTATTTGGTTGGGAGACCTCGAATAGCTATTCACATTAGAAAGTAACAAAGTTTCTATTTGTCACGCGCTCCATCTATGTCGTGGCTAACAAGCCTACAGTATTGTGTTTCGGGATGGGCAGAGAAGCCCTTAAACAATTTCGTTTTTGTGGACGGTAGGGCTGTTGATAAAATATCGATATTTTTTTAAGAAATATCGATATTTATGAGTGATATTTTTAGGACGATATATCGATATTGAAATCTGGATATCGGAGTCCGATATTTTTAAAAAATAAGTGGTTATTTTCCGTTTTCCTCGTAGAATATTCCTAGTTATTGTTGGAGGGAAAACGATTACCTGTGTTGCACATGCAATACATTTTCATAGATAGAATTTTAAGAAACAGTGAACGATACGAGCACATGGAGAAGCAGGGCCGCTGTAAGCGGGCATGCACGGCAGCATATTATTATGTAGCGGGCGACCTTTTTTTCTTAGCCCAACAGCTGCTTCGGGCGGTCGGCGGCGACACTGGGGATGGCAACAATGGGGGCGGCAATCTCAGAGTTTTTTGACCCGTTTCGGAAATTTCCTAAATCCACCACTGGCTGTAGTTGGACAGGGGGCGGCATAATCGCTATTGCACGCGGGCGCTCAAACAGCTAGCGGCGGGCCTGTGGTGAAGTAAAAAACGAAGGTAAAATAACTCATTCAATATTCATTAGAATTCTTGTCTGGACATTTTGAAAACTTTTTTAAAATTTGTCTTCAATCAATGCAAAAGTATTAGCATTAAGAAACTAATCGTAATGTATCAGGTATGGGTAGGGTTGCCAGATAGCCGGAAAATCCGGGAATACTGATCTCGTGTTCAGGAATTATGTGTTACTGTCCCGGAATTTCCGTATACTAGTTTTTTTCTCAAACTCAGTTCACCACGGTGGTCATGAGGCAAAGCCAAGTATCCCATGCTTGCAGCGGGAGGATGGAATGTCCCTTAAATGAGAGGAATTGAAACTGACAGGAAAATACTCTTTGAATTTTCTGGGACTTTGAAAATTCTGAATGCGGTTAACATTAACTCCCTTTATACAGAGTTCACATGTCTGAAAAGTGTTTTTCAGGTCCTTCCAAAAGACTTTCCAAACGATAAAATCTGGGCCAATTTCTTTAGAACAAGCGTTTTTAATGATTTTGAATATTAAAAAAAAACAGTTGTCAATTCCAACAAGGAATGACTTTTACGAGACAAGTTTTAGCCCGTTGAATAATTTATGAAATAAGAGCGAAACGGAACGTTCATGGATTCGATCAAGGCTGAACTGCAAACTCAATCAATTTTGAAGACTCTTGCTGAGATATTTTATCCGTTTTGTAAAGCAGTGACGGAGAAATGTTTATGAAAATGGGAAAATCTAGTAATAAACATTTTAAAAGTAGATGATTAAGATCTATTTTGATTGATGTTGATTTTGATTTAGCAAAAGGTAGATGCTAATTTTTTTTATTTGTTAATTTTCTGCCTAATTTTAATTAATGAGCCTAACAGAAGTGTTCAGTTTTGGTTTAATATTTATGAGATTTTGATTGATAATACCCGATGTTGATTTTGAACCAAAGTAAAAAATTCCTAACGAGGTGGTCAATTTTTGTTTTAAGTTTAGTATTTTTCTTTTGATTCATAATACCTGATGTTGACTTTCTACTATAGTTTATTTAATAAAGTTAAAAGAGGTGCTATATATACATTAGATAGTATATTTACCTAAAATAGATGTTTTTTTTATTAATTTGCATTTTTGTTCACTCTTTAAACATACTGCAAAAATACTTTTTAGACCCATAAATGTCCCGGAAATTATAAGCCTGTATCTGGCACTCCACAGTTAAATATTTCGCGCGAATTGGATACGCTTCTTGTTCCATACCAACAGAAGAATTGAGCTCCAAAATTATGTCACAGCCAGTTTTGTTATATCGCTTACGAATTTATTAAGATAAGAAATTGAAAAAAAGAATCTACCACTTTTGGATTGCCTTTACAAAGTGCTATGCTAAAAACTTATTATTATAGATTGGTGCCTTTAAAAAACAATTTGTTAACGCCAAGGGAACTGCCTTGAGAGTAGCGGTTCTAGGATTTTTCCAAGCCGGGGAAAAACTGAGATTGCCGCCTCTTCAAACATTGTTGCCAGCCAGACCCCGAGAATCGCCTCCTTGATTGTTGGCCAAACGCATTTATGTCGCCTCTTTAACTGTTTGCCAAATGCATTGTTGGACACGATTTTATCGCCCAGAGCAAGTACCCCGGTTTGCCCCCACCCCTCGCCCTAAATCCTGCATTCAACCTAGAAACTCAGCTTTAAAAAATTGTATTATGGTAAAGCGTTACCCATTTGCGAAGCAATATCAAAGAAGGGGAAATTTTCAATTAATGTAGGGAGTTCTCCATTCATAGTAGAAGAAACAACGGGAAAAACATGAGTTCATACTCTTGAAAAGTATGTCCAATGAAGTTTCTGACATGAGTTTTGGTGCAAAATTTTACTTCATTCACCACCTTAGTTTGGAATTTTTTTTGGATCTGAAACTCTTTTTAAATAACTATGACGTTCTCTCATCATAATTCTATGCAACATTGTCCTAGAAAATGGTAATTTGGTACACATACTTGGTTTCATCCCCATAGTATAAGAAAAGTTCCTGTGTTTTTTCAATGCCAATCTCAAAGCTGAAACGTCTTAGAGAAAATTTGTAGGTTAATTGCTTTCTTCTTGATGAGGCTATATGGCTTGAATTTCAGGAGATCAGGAGCATAAAAAACACAATTAATTTTACTTTGTTACTACATTTAATTTGGAAGTTATTGGTAGTCCTCCACCGATGGTAACAATGCAGACACGGCGAAGCTCGCACAAAACGAATCGGACTCGAGCCCGTTGTTTTACATGAGCGTGCGTTGTCGAGGAAAGTATTTTGACATGAAAATTGGATGTATGCAGGAATATTGATAAATTCGGATACACAATCTTTGCTAAGGTGCAAACATTTGGTCCAAAAAAGTAAGAAGACTCAGAACAAGCTATCAACCTACAAAAAGAAATTAAATTCTAAATAAAACAATACTTGTAAAAAAGTGACTTGGTCACTATGCAAACTCTGATAATAGAACATCAACCTAAATAAATGCCTCTACAATGTTGCACTATTGAGCTTTTAAACTCACAAAAGCCATGATTTCCCTCGATGCTCTTTCTGGATTCACAAGTCTTCGAGTAAATCATAAACATTCTGCCTTTCCTTTTAGTAAAGTAGTAGTATAATGACTAAATCACAATTTTAAAAAAAAAGATTTATCCCTAACGTCATGAAAAACTATTTTTTTTTCAGAAAATCAAAACTTGATTCAGAAAATACATTAAATAGCCACAAGACTTCGCCCTTTTTTAAAATGATTTGTTTTTGTAACATTGTTTTTATATAATAGGGTCGATATATCGATACTTTTTCCTCGATATATCGAATCCGATATAAATATTTTTTAAAATATCGATATATCGAAAATCCGATATTTTTTAAAATATCAACAGCCCTAGTGGACGGGTCATTTGATCTTCACTCTTCAGCTAGCAGACTGTCAAACGCGTAAAAATTCTCTCACTTTACACTGATTTAAAAATCCCTACGGTCGCAATACAGGAATTCGCCGGTAATAACGTCCTCAATGTTGTAGAAAATGTTAGATCATTGTTTATTTTATTTATTAGTGCCAGTGTACGAAACTGCCAATATTTCACATTAGATTTTTATATAAAGTCAGCTGTATGCACTTCGACTGCGAGAAGCAAATATGTCGTTATTTCGTCAAGAGTACATAGTAGTAAGATATTAAACGAGTACGGCAATTAGGAAACACAATGGGGTTCATTACCCTGGTATGTAGAATGCTGACAGGCCGTCTGAACTGAATCTTGACCGATCCAATGTGGGTCAGATGACCGCATCGGCCAGGATCAAGACTGACCAAAACTGCCCCACCACGACTGGAATGATGGTGGGAGACCGGGTTTATGACCCCGGGTAAGACTCGCTGCGAGGTCTATCTCTTTCTTCTTCACCATCACGCTTACAGTCATTTCACGCCGTCGAAGCAGAAAAGGAAGCACCGGTGCCAATACTCTTCGAAAAAAGACATATGCGGTAACAGCCGTTAACCAGATGGGCTCTATTGGGGGAAATGGTTGGCTATTGGGAGCAACATGTGGATCCAAGAGGGGCATCCGTTCAGATATCCTCTCATATTCGTAATTATTCTGCTACAAATCTCCCTCCTTCATCTGCGTCCTTGTACTTCATCGTGTAAATAATATAAATTAAACCTTGTAAATATGATGTGACAGCCTAAAGTTAGTCCTGTATAACGATCCTCTGATGAAATCTCGCCCGACTCTTAGAGGAAATGGACCAAAAACGGGTTATGATCAAAGTACAAGCTATTTGCTGAAAGCGATTTGTACGCAGGCACGAGTATGGCACTGAAGGAACATCGAGTGGTGGGGGGGGGGGGGGGGAGAAAGGGGAAGAGTAGTGGACTTTGCCCTAGACACAGGTGCAATAGATCGATTTTTTTGCTTTTGAGAAACTCAATACTTTCCATGGTATGTGAATTTTAATTTCTCTCTTTCTTACTCATTCACTGAAGTTAATGGATTCAACCTGACTTCAATGACCTGTGCTTCATGCACAATACCTGTTCTGTTCGTTTTGTTTATTTTATTTTGGCTACCGAAACCGTCAGCTTGAATAATTGCATAGTCTAAAAACGGAATATCATTGTTGGTCTAATGACGGGCTAGACATTGACAAGTAAACATCAACATTTCAGCACCCCGGATCAGTGAAAAACTCCTCAAACTTCAGCGTTCAAACGGGTTAGTCCATATGATGTAGCTCCGATTCCCAACACTGCTCTGTAAAAGATCAATCTTGGTTTCAAGAGTGCTAAAACCTGCATCATAACCGGATAACCTTTCAAAGGAGAACTGAAGAAAAGTGTGGAGAGTAAGGCCTCGACAATCAGAAGATTGTAAACGTGTAGTCAGGTTCCTCAGCAATGGAAGAGAATCCAAAATTTCCAAGAAAACCCAAAAACCCAAGGAGAAGAGCTCAACGAGAAGATTTCGACTCGGAAGAAGACCATAGGAGTTTTCCTACTGATGACAATGACGAGTTGGCGATATCTGTGAGAAATAAACGTGGTGACTACAGTGAAGCAGGTATTTTATGTGATGGACTATTTTCAAATGAAGTTAATGAGGAAGTGTGGATTCAGCGCTACAAGTGTGAAGTTTGGGCAAATTCCGAATGTTCTGGAATGGAAAATAAAGTCTGACTAATGCATAAAAAAAAAAAATGAAGAAAATACTTTTTTCGCAAAATTTCAAGTTAATAAACTTTTAAGAAAATTTAATGTGTTTTTTATTTATTACGAGATAAATTGGACTTTTTTTCATAAAGAAGTCTATTTTTGGACAACTTCTTGAAAATCAGTTTTTTTTTTTGTTCCTATGATTTTGGAAAACTAGATTTGGTTATTCACGTTTTAAACCCTTATATCACCTTCAGTAATTGTTTTTAGTAGTAAGAGATGCCAAAATTATTCATTTTGAGCGAACACGTAAATCAGTAGATATCAAAATGAAAGTGGTAGCCGGTTTTTGGATCTTTTCCTCTACTTAAGGCTCCCCTTAGTAAAATAGACCAGTGTTGGGTAGTCAAACTGATCCCTACCGCCCATTAGTGCGCATTTTCGCTTTCATGGTGGGCTGAAGGGGTATTGGCAGATACTGAAGCAGTTTAGTTTTTTAACTTAAATTGAATTTTTTTTAACTTTAATTGCATTTTTTTAATTTCTGAAGATTTAATTATGTGAATTTGCAGCTTCAAGCAGCTAATAAAACTCTTGTAGATTGCCAAAATATTGTGTCATTATTAATTAACAAACTTGAACTACTTCATTATAATCTGTTTAAGAGAGAATTATATCAATTTCCAAAATTATAATCTATAAAACATAATATAATTTCAGAGGATATTGACAGAGTTAGCAACCAGCCCAACAAACTTAAATTGGACATAAAAAAATGATTGAAGACATCTTGAAAGTAAAGGTATATCCTTTTACCGCAAATATAAAACTGATAAAACTTTTCAAAAAGAAGTGTTAGAAATTAAATATGACGAAGAAAATAAACTTAAATTCGATAGTGGCGGATACCAAAACATATGGCCAAATAGAAAAGTCTGTCTTAAATCTAAATATATGGAATAAGGTATTCAGTTTAATGATACCCGTTCCTATAGTCTATCATTTATCGTGTAATCTGGCTTTAGTGCTGTTAATCATATTATGACCAAAGAAAGAACCCGCCAGAATATTTCCAACAGACGACCTTCATTTGTTTCTTACAAAAATTGAGGCAGCTATCCAACACTAGCTTCAGGGATCTCATTAATAAATTAAATAATTAAATGTAATTTCATCAGATTTCATGCTTCTGTGTACACAAAGCATAAATAAAAATATAGATTTACCTACAGTAAGTCGTTTCATGAAGATTTATTCTGCCAATCTTAGATAAAGTCCAACATAAAGTATTTTGTGAGTAATTACTATTTAATTTAACCTGCTGTAACTCTGCTTTATAGAATTACTTCCCTACTTTATACACCAACATTATTGTGGAACCGGTGGTGGGTTAGAAAGTTTTGTTACTAACAGAGATACAAAAGTGTTCGGTAGGTAAAAAAGGTTGAGTACCCCCGAATTAGACAGTTCTATTCGCTCGGGCCTGACTGTTTCAGGGAGATCACTGTTTCGTTAAGTGCGATTCACGCTACAGCAGCAGGTCGGAATTTCGAAGAGTTTCAATCATCATGCAACCCATGATCACAGGACATTTTATCTTGAGGCGGCATCCAGATGCTGAGAGATAAAGATAAACGCTTGTGTCCGTCTACCAGTACGTTTCGTTGAACGCGAATTAAACAAAAACTGCTAGTCGGATTTTGATTATTTGTACTGTCAGTTGGGTAAAGGAAGGGGGAGGAGGAGAACGCGCAATTGGCGCATGGCGCTTGGTCGCTACTGCTTCAACCGCGTCTCCGTTGGGGGGGCCGTGCGCTCGCGGGACAACAGAGAGACTTTAACCATATTGCCAGGTTTTGAAGGGTCTTTGGCCTGGTTTGAGGTGGCGCCGCATCCGCGTCGCTCCCCGTGGATTCCTTTAATGTGTGACGAAGCACGCCTCGCCTCACCTCCCCGATTATATTAGTGGGTAATTCTCCAGATTGTCCAATTCCGCTTCTGGGGTGGCTGTGAAGTGTAGGGTGATTTTGGGTGAGGTTCGTGAGTGGGATTTATGACTGTGAGCTCCGGTGCCCCCGGATTGGCCTCCAACAACGGTTCGGAACGCTGCTGGTCAGATTTTGATGGTGTATCGAACACTGTTCAGTCCATGGTCCCAAGAGTAAAATAGGACATGTTCCCTTTATAGATAAATTAAGATAAAGGTGCCCACAAATCAATACCTATCGAAATATTTGATGCAACACCTACTAATGGCATCGTGTTATTCAACATGTGTTATTTAACTTATTTCTTACAGTCGTAAACCCACTGGTTTTTCTGCCTCGGACTGCTACAAGCAAGTGTGCTGCGTCCGCTGCGGCGGGAACCACAGCATCCTGGTATGCTCACGTTCGAGAGAAGCAACGCCGAGATGTGCTAACTGCGGTTCTGACCACACCGCCAGCTACGGGGGATGTCCTGTGAAGAGAAGGCTCCAAGCCGCCATCGGAAGACGTCAACATCAACCCAGCCATGCCCGAACAGTCGAAGGACCGGGCGGCCCACAGAAAAGGGCGTCAAGCCACGGCAAATACCATCCGCCGACCGACAAAAGTGACCAGCGCGTGCATCAATGCTGCATCCATGAACCAAAACGTGAAAATCAGTTGGGGAAAATCGTCCAGTTGCTAACGCAGCTTATTACGGCGATGATCCCCAACTGACAACACGAACCCAGTAGGGGGTTTTAATATAAGGACGCCTACGCGTCCATAGACATTTTCCCCCCAAAAGTGAACAAAAATGTGTCCCCAAAACAACACCCAACTGACACCCAGAAGTTATACTACCAAAGGTAGTGGTACTTCAACAACAGCCGTAAAGGCACCGATATATAAATATATATATAAAAAAAGATTGTTTGTGGACTGTAAATTAGGAGATGAAATTGTGTGTGTGAGTAACTTCAATAGAAAGGCATGACATCATCTCAAAACATCTTGTAAAATAATAATAAAAAAACAAGTAAATGAACTTACTAGCAACATCTAGTCTCTAAATATAATTTTACTATCCACAAATAAAATGTTTAAAGATCTGCTTACAAGTAACTAGTAAAAGTATCATTTATCACTTTCGTGCCCTTTGGAAAAGTAGGCCTGAATAAGGTTGCACCGTGTTTAATCCTCTCCCTTTCTTCATCTTTCATTAATTCGAATGCAAAAAACACACAACACCGAACATACACACGTTATAGTCATTTCCACTAAAGAGAAACACGTTAAGACATCTCCATCACTAGAAAGCTGTGGTGGAGGAGTATACTCTTCAAGGCAGCCATCCATCTTGGTCGCCATTTAATGGAGGTAATAATCATTAATTACGTTTACTACCCCTGATTAGCCTGCCCTCTTGACTCAGTTTGCTGCGGCACAGTGATGGTGTCCGGCGCTGACACGAGTCGAGTCCTGGAGATGAAGAAAATTTTCGTCACCAGGACTTGGCCGGCAGGACACCAGAGTGTTTGGTTAAATCCAACCTCTGCGCAGTTCGTATAAAGCTAGGGCATACGACAATATTAATCGCGATTCCTCTATCGGATGGTGACGTTAAGTCTAACGACACCTCTGAATTCTTCTGAAGTGTAGGCCTGGATGTATGAACACAGGGTTTCACCTTCTCCCATCTTCCATTTATTCACAGCACCGGGTAGGACAGGAAGTGATGCACAATTTGTAATCACCAAAGTCCTTGGTTAAATCCCAAACTTGTCTGGAGTGAGTACACACGATGATGCTGATTGGTGCGTTGGATGTGGCCGTTATGCTTGGCGGACCCTGAGGTGTATTTGGGAAGGGTAGGCACAAATGGGCCGGCACCTGTTTTCACACTCTCCCTCTTTCATCTCTCACCCACAACATAAACAACACTCTACACTGGACACAAACACCATAACAGTTATCCGCACTTGCGAGAACACATACGAACATCATCACAGTGAGGAAACCAACTAGAAATCACACTAGTTCATTTCCCCATACGTTGCTATGGAGGGGTAAACATCCATCATAACCTACTGAGCTCGACACGGGCATGACTTTCATAGAAGAGATTTTTTTTTTTTTTTTTTTTTTTTTTTTTACTTATGCGTTTACGCCTCGTTGACGTCTAGGCCATTAGAGGCGGGATGGGAATAGGGGCAAGAACGGAAAGGACCTCGGCCATGGTATTTTAGAGGAAGTATTACGGCATTGGCCTGGAGTGATTTGGGGAAACCATGGAAAACCCAAATCTGGATGCCCGGACGGGGATTCGAACCGGCGTCCTCTTGAATGCGAAGCCAGAGCATTAACCGCTCACCCACCACGCTCGGTAGAAGAGGAGAAAAATGCTCGAAATAAAAGTGTATAAAACACTTCTCAATGATTACGAGACAAACACTCACTAACGCCAACTGAAATGTCATCTTACGGGGGCGAACCCCAGTTTATGTGATGGTAATTTCCGATGGGCATCCAATAAGATGATAGTTTCCATTGATTGATCTAATTTCTTGCGCGTGCTGCTATGCGGTTTGGATGTGTACTCGAAGGATGAAATGAAGTTATAGGAAGAAATAAAGAGGTACCCAAATCACTGAATTTGATGTGGGGGCTATGGCAGGTATATTTCGAACTCAACTAGAGCTTCTTATCCCCTGGTATGCTGCCTCTCAGCCGGATGTGTGCGGTACCACTCCAGACGCACAGTGGTCGGTACTTTTTCTCGCGGGCCTGTTTCTTCTCAGAGCGGCTCCGATATATGCCAGACGCCTCGCCTCTCTCCGGACCCGTTTGTTTTTGTTGTCGATCCCGCCCGCTCCGCATACCTTCCGATAAGACGGGCACTCCGGTGAGCCGCGGGCGTCTTATCACAAATTGAATTACAACCTCATCGTTAAAAGTTTGTCGCAACTCCAATTAATTAGGAAAACTTCTCTGCTTTTTAGGGTCCTTCGAAAACTTGATAAGTTGAGACGAAACTCACGGGCCTGCCGTCAAATTACGTATCAGAGAACGGAATATTCAATCAAAATAATTGACGTCTGGGACAGAATTATGTCACGTTATAAAATACTTCCTCAGTGTGCACATAAGGGATTTAAGGAACACTTCATATACATATGGGCAGCACTGTCATAACCGTGGCGCCGCAATTTTATGATGAATTCTTTTGTATCTCCACGATAAAAATCAAAAGTAAATAATATTTTTTATATATATATCTCGCTTATTTCTGGAGATATCGACTCTCAAATACGTTTTTCTTTTGGTCCAGGCCGCATCTCAACCTATCCACAGCCGGAAAGAAGTAGAGAAAAGCATGTTCTTGTGGCTTTGACGATTTTTTTATTTTATTTTATTTATTTATTTTTACCCATTCGCATTTCAACCTAACCTCCTAGGTTTTGAGACATTATAGCTTGAGAACTAAGTGAGATATTGAAAAAATTTATTCTTCGCGTTCGATTTGTCTTGTCAAGTCACGTAAGAATGCATCATCAAATTGCGGCGCTACGGTTATTGTAGAATCCCACACGTATGCATTTGCCTGAATAGTCGTTAAATGTCTTTGTCTTTTAAATATACCTTTCTGCGCTGAGACACTTTATATATTCATCATAGTTATTGCAGTCAATTATTCTTTGAATCTGTCCATTCACGAGATACTGAACACTTTTCGCGAAAAATAAGTCGTTACCTTTCCTCTCATGTATAACTTCGAATCTTTATCATCAGTGACCGTGTCTTGCCTTAGTTGCTATTAACTAGTCGTTACCTCAATGTATCTTGTCTTTCACGTCCAATCAAGTTGATAACATCTTATATCATCCATTATCTTATACTATCTATGATGATCGCTCATCCATCACGTTTCCAAAACACGTCTTCGCTTGTTTCTTCTACGTTACCTGGAATAAACATCTATACTACTTTATCCTAGTATTTATTCTCTCATCATAAAATATTCATCAAATATAATTTCCTCCAAATAATTGAATTCTACGTCGTTGGCGACCCCAACTCGAATTAATCCTACCAGCCTCTTTCTCTCCCGAAAAGCCTGGCCTTGACCCATGTTGGTTTTCAGGAAAAGACAAAAAAAAAAGCAACCCTTAGAAGTTGCTCCGCATTCGTGGCATTTCCTAAGGAATCTCTGTCGCTCAATTCACTTCACAAGAATTTTACTTCGTTTGTCTCATTCCACAAATAGTCCTCTTTAATCTTGCAAAAATGCAACGTCCCACATTCGCGTATTAATATTCTCGCCCCCGCGATACGCAGAAAGGCCCAGACCAGCCCGACACCCTGCCGTACCAGACAGCTGGCTCTTCCGGGAACAATGACCGAGTCCCTGCCTCTTGTCTGGGATCTGTATCCTGCTGTACAAACAGAAAATTTCTTTCAAGAATTCGCAGCTACAAGTACCTGTTCCGTCCCATTCTTGGTAGCATCATAATTATGTAATGATTCAAATATTGAACATTTCACCCTTGACATATATTTTTGTTCCTTGTTTCCAGCCCTATCATCGCTGGTTATTTTTTGTCCTTCACAGATACACGCAAATTCACATTAATTCAGTAGCAAACGCCTTAAAAGTATTTTTATTTATCTTGATCTGTCCTTCAAGTATTAATCTTAAGTCCAGAATTGCTTCTCTTATACCCCGATTTTTCCTAAACCCAAACCGATTTTCACTTTTATTTACCTGTTGAAATACAGATCGTCCAATGAAAACAATACAACAGCAATCTGTAATAAGTTCCCTATAAACTTCGTTATGAAATCTTCCACTGTCTTTCATGTTTATCACACATGCAAAGCCTAGTAATTTGTCGCATTTTATATGCTTTAAGATAAAAACACAAGAAAAAAGTGTCAGCGCCCAAATGAGATCAAATGGGAACCGCATTATTAACAGTATGCAAGGTCTGTTCAACAAGTAGACTATCGAAACTTAATGTTTCTGACGTCAGGAATTAGTGTCCCTCGTATCGAGCACCAGACATCATCACAGTGTGTTAACAGCCTCAAAAGGGGAAGCTAGTCACGCAACAGCAACCACGCCTCAATTTCGGGATAGATTTAAGGCTGAAGTGAATGTAACAATTTTCTGTAACCCCTTCACAACTGGCGTGCTGCGACTTTCACTGATTTCTCAAAGTGGTTGACCGTAGTTCGAAATTACTGCCTCTCTGGTGGTAAACGCACCTTGCTGGCCAGATTGTTTACTTTCCCTTTGGCGGAGGCGTGGAGTGGCTAATATTGAACCAGCCTTCTTCCATTGAGGCTAGCACATTGCCTAGCGTGTCAAGGGCCCATAACATTTAAGCGGGAATAGGCATTGCTCGACGAGATAAATTCAGAAAATAGCGCGAGCCAAACAACAGGAAACAGTTATGGGGCAGTAAAAGTAGTTGGCCCCCTGCATTATGCAAACCACGTGGCGTGGAGCACTATGTACACGTGGGTCTCGATCACTAGACTACGTGTCACGTGAAGAGTGTCACTATATCTGACTGTTACAAATCACTACAATTCTACCAATTAGTTTTTCTTTACCAGCCTGTGGAATTAGCAACGAGTAACAAATAGATAAGGAGATATATATTTCACATAGATTTTTTTTTTTGCTGTTGTCAGTCTTTAAACTGGTTTGATGCAATCCTCCATCCCTTCCTATCCCGTGCTAACCTTTTCATTTCTACATACCCCTTACAACTAGCGTTGCCAGGTGTCCCGATTTGCGCGGGACGTCCCGATTTTCGGGGTCTGGGGACGCGTCCCGATTTACCCTCGATCGGGACGCCAAATGTCCCGATTTTTTGGCTAAATGATAAAAACCAACCACTCAGACGCATGTTATTCACGGCTTATGGTACAACTGATTCCACTGACCTGCACATTGTGCCAAAAACAGTTTAGCATATTTCATAGTGGCAAAATGATGTAGGAAAACAGCAGAAATGTAATGAACCCATGAAAAAAAAAATGAATACCAGTTTAACAACATCGCTGAAAATATTTTTAACACCAATCAAATAGCATCCAAGAATCGAGTAGTGATAGCTGCTTTAGTCACGAAGACATATCACTCGGTCAAGCACACCGTGTCATTTCGGTTGTGAATCAAAACTCGATCGTAGCGATTCCAAAAATGCTGAAAAATTGTCACTTGGAAGAACAAAGGCCAGTGGGATTCCACATAATGGTTTAGGTTCGGCATCTACTCAAGAAGCGATCGAAAATCTTCAAAATGATAGGTATAGTTTTATAGTGTTGTTACATACGCCTTCAATCACGGTAGTACAAATTTTTTTGTGCTGATGATAAGATTTTACAGCCCAACTACAAATTCAAATACTTGAGATTTATGAAGACGCGAATGAAGTTGCATCAATAACACATAAAAATTTATAGATGCGGCTGAAGGAGCCCATTATTGATAGTAAGCATCTTATTAGTTACTATGCAGACAACGCAGATGTGAATTTTAGGTGCCACAGTTTAGTGTTTCCTGTTACTACACCATGATAATGATCAAATTATATCAGTGGGAGTTCCTGCATATATTTTAGATAACAGTGTAAAATGTGCTCTGAGTATGAGTAAATTTTAACTGGAGAGTTTCATCCTGAAAGTGCATAGTCGTTTCTCATATTATGCCAAACGAGCTCAATCTTTCAAACACTTTTATCAAACACATGAATCTAAATATTTGCTTTCATGGCATCAATACCGGTTTCAAATGCGGCAACTGAAAGGAAATTTTCCAGGCTATTATAATTTGGTCTAAAAGTTGGAATAATCGCTGGAGTATATCAAAGCAGACATACTTATTAAAATCGGCTTTAATTTGTCTTGTGACGAATTTTTTATAATTATGTTATAAAAAAAAAAGTTTTGGTAAAAGCAATGAAATCTAAGACTAAATACAATTTTAATAAAAAAATAAATAAAATAAATACTTAAAATTCAACTTGAAAATACATTATTTCCATAATATTTCGTTAGGGGGCGTCCATTAATTACGTGAGGAGTTTTTCCGAAATTCTGGACCCCCCCTTTTTCTAGTGAGATTTGGTGAGATCTGGTAGGAACTTCCCCCCCTCCCCTTTTAAGATGACGTGTGATATTTTTATGAGACCCTCCCTGCTAATCGATCCCCTACTTTTTGATATTTTTTTAAATAATTATTTGTTTTAGCTCTCCTCCTTCCGAGGGTGGTTAACCCCCCCCCCCTCTGCAGGTAGGTTTCTGCGCTGATTTTTAGACCTCCTCTCCCCCAAATCCACTTCGTTTGTAGCCCCCTTTTTTATTTTTTTAAAGCGCTACTGTCCTTCAAGAATTTTAAAAACTCGAGTGAGATTTCCGTCGACCCCTTACTAATCGTGATGAACAAGTCTGACTAGTATTATATTATTTAGTAATAAGGTTCATAAGTTTCTATAACGAGATAGACAAATAAATACATGTTGGAATTACCCCTATCCTCCATAAATAACGAAAATACCGTGAATTATATAAAAACCTATTTTTTGGGAGCTGTCCCGATTTCTAGCACCGAATCCCGATTTCTTTGACCCTCCGTCCCGATTTTTAACAATGTGGACCTGGCAACACTACTTACAACCCACGTCCTCAATTATCTGCTTCATATATTCTAATCTCTGTCTTCCTCTACAGTTCTTACCTTCGACTGTTCCCTCCACTAACAAATTAACCAATCCAGCATGTCTCAAAATATGATCTACCAGCCTGTCTCTTCTTTCTGTGAGCTTCTTCCATAAACTTCTTTTCTCACCCATCATTTCCAAAACTCATTCATTTCTTACTTTGTCTATCCACCTAATTTTCAGCATTCTTCTGTAGCACCACATTTCAAATGCTTCAATTTTCTTTCTTTCCGGTATTCCTAAAGTCCATGTTTTGCTACCGTAAAGTGCTGTGCTCCACGCATAGAGTTTTAAGAAGTTCTTTCTAATTCCTGGATCAATATTTGAAACTAAAAGGTTTCTCTTTTTGATGAAGGCTTTTTTTGCTAATCCTATTATCTTTAATTTGGCTGTTCGCGTCAGAACGCTGTCATTGCGGACGCGTGGAGGTGTGACAAAATTTTGTTTAAACTTCGAGTCGGACAGATCTATCGTGTTAACACCATTTGTAAGCTACAGTGGTGGCAGAGTCTAAATTTCCGAATAAAAAATTATACATTCCACGCAAGAAAGATAACAATTGGAAATGGATCTCATGCACTGAGGCTTCCGTATCCAGATTATATATTAAACTGAATTCCCCCCCCTCCTCCCGCCACTCCCCCCCCCCAAAAAAAAAATAAACACTTTAAAAAAAATTATCGTCGGAATTAAAATTAATAAATATATATTTTCGTGATGTATGTATTTTCTGATTTGGGATTCTCTGTATTCACTAAAGGAAAAATCATGTTTGCAGGGCGGAAAATTTATTTCACAGCAACCTTTTTTAGCTCCAATACTGCTTCGGGTGGCGACAATCGGTGTGGCAAAGACGACAACAATGGGAGCGGCGAAATGATGTTCGAAGGGGCGGCAATCCCCCCGACTCCGAAAATTCCTAGATCCGCCAACTGTCTTAGCCAAGAGGTGTATATTGTAATAAACGCTGAAGTTTTACATATTACTACACGAATTGAACAAAAACTTTAATTATTAAACGCCAATACCTTTGAATAAACCCATTTCGTAGTAATTGATTGCTTCCTTGAATTCTACATATTGAAAACTAAATTTTGTTTCTGTGTGTTCAGTCATTTTACACTGGTTACCGTGTAAGATTATCATATTATTTCGTATGTTTAGTAATTCTTACGAACTACAGTAGTCACTTCTTCATCGTCGTTGAAACATTGACAACTAAGAAACGCCTTTAAGTACCTAAACAGATGATAATCGCTGTTCTGGACGGTATAATGGATATATTTGTTAGTGTTGCCCAAATGCAAGAACAAGACGAGACTTGGCCAGTCTTGGTCTTGGTCTTGCATCAATACACCTGGTCTTGGTCTTGGTATTGCACTCCCAGTCTTGGTCTTGGTCTTGGTCTTGGTCTTGCAGCAAGAGTCTCGCAAGTCTTGCAATTACCTTTTAGCCTGTCGCTATTTATTAAACGTTACTTTAGATATTAGAACAACGCAACAGAATAGGTACATTTTGAGCTTGAATTAACATAGCCATGGTAAAGACCAACCAAATTAATAAGTGACTAAACATTTCATGAGAAATTCAAAAAATCAACTGACACCGGTTGGGGTTTGAACCCACGACCTAAGCGATCAGTGGCGATGCTCTAACTAACCAACTGAGCTATCAACTGTGTCCCGCGGGAGTCAGTCTGTTTCTTAATAAACGTTTACATTTTATAATCTTCAATGTACTAAAACATGGTTTAAACATATAGAAAACAAATTAATGACATTAACTTGACTGTATTTTAAAGAACATTATCTGTCTAGAAAGAGATTGATAAACCCTCTCCTTATATGAAATGGAATAAAATAATTATACAATTTACTGAATTTACCATTTATTTAAATAAAAATACAACAAAAATGAAATTACAGAACAGTACACAATAGCTGACATTACTGTTACTTTATATTAATTCTTTTGACCAAGAATTAATACAAAGCAACCATCTGGCTGACTCATCGCTTAACCTATTTCTATGTTTTCTAATTACTAATGATGCTTTAGAAAATAATCTCTCAGCAGGTACTGAAGTTGCGGTATTGAAAGAAAATCACGGGCCATCTTCGATAAAACCGGATACTCTGTCTCATGCGTCCTCCACCACTCTAAAATGTCTTCTGAGCTGGCGGCTCTGGGTTTACATTGGTACTCCAACTCTTCAATAACTAAGCCTTGAAGACAAGATCCAGATCCAGATGACGTCGAGGTACATGCATACAGTTTATCAAAGTCTATTACGTCTTCATCTTCATCATATTCACATACTTGATCTTTTCATTTTTTGGTGATTCTAGAGATTTATTCACTAAGTGTAGACTTTTATATTCTTCATAAAGTTCATTAAATTTGTGTAGGCTTTCTGTTTTAATTTGCTTGCCCCAAAATGTCATGTCAAAAGTCTGAGCCTTATGCCTTGGGTCTAAAATCAAAGAGGTACAATAAATCCAGTTGCTTTTCTTATAATGTTTAAGCATTTTGTCTCTAGCTGCTTGGAAACCCATAATGAGCCTTTCATCCACTTCGGATCGATTTGGTTTCTCATCTAGTTGTTTTACCATGGATTCAATTTTATCGAGCAAGAGATTGAATGATACAATGACTAGCGGTAATGTAACATATTTTTCTCCGCCAAGTTTCGTTGATAGAAGTTTAAAGTTTATTAGAAACTTATGTATTTTTTCTAGTATTTGCCATTCACTACCTGTGATTTGAAAATCATTCAATTCGGTGACAGAAATATCTTGTGATGCAACAGTCAATATATCAATTTATTTATTTAAACAGTTCTCTCATATATTATTATATTCGGGCTCCTAAACAGTACATAAATCTTATTGCACGCTTTTTATATTATTCGATTACTATTATAGAAAAAAATTTCACGTTTGAAGTGCATTAAAAGTTTCTACAATATTTATTAAATGGGTGACGACATATTTAAGCACTTTGTGTTTTAAAAACCACACAGAACAGATCAGCATAATGTATTCGTGTCCATTCTGAGCACCCAAAAAACTTATTTTGTATAGAAAGTATAAAAATAAAAAGTCCTAACTGCAAGAGGCAAGAGTCTCGCAGGCTTGGTCTTGTTCTTGCTTAAATCTTGCACAGTCAGTCTTGGTCTTAGTCTTGCTAAAATTAGGCGGTCTTGGTCTTGCAAAAATGCATGACCAAGACCAAGACTGCAAGACCAAGACCGATGTTGGGCAACACTATTATTTGTTCTTATCCAAAAGACGAAAACTTCAGGAATCGGAGAAGGAGGACATGGACGTGGCTCGCCATGAACATTAACCCGACTTTGGGGCCGACCCCGGCAGCGTAGGGGTAGCGAGCTTGCTTCGCTTTGCAGGGGTCGCCGGTTCGAGTCCGGCCGAGGGCATGGGTGGTTTTAACTAAGTGTTGTGTTCGTCTTGTGTCGTCCTTACAAAAGAGAGAAAACAATCACACTTGCATGAAATCTATACATTGTAAAAGCGAAAAAACACATTGAGATGGCTGAATGGCTAACATGGCCGAATGCCATTTAAAAATAAAAAAAAATAAAAAACCCGACTTCATAGCATTAACAATGCACACTTCACAAATCTGCTCGTGAATTGCCGCTTCTGCAAAGGTTCTTACACTGAAGATTTGAATTATAGATCGTATCTCACAGTCGGCGGGCGAATCAATTTTCCTAAACATTATAAACTCCAACAGCTCAGCACACAGACGCCTCAACATGCTGGGAGCAGACGCGCATGCGCACTCCGGCGATCGCTCATCACATTCACAAACGGACAATATTTTAGAAAATAACCCTCGTATATCGGCCAAGTGACGCGTCATGAAAAGATGACAAGAAGCATTTCCCCAACTTCCACATATGAGCTGCATGGTAGCTACTAGTATATTTTAAATCGACAGACTTACACGGAACATGGAAACTATGTACGTAGCATAGTTATGTAGCTGTACGATTAAAGTATGCACATCCTCGACAGTATGCCTATTCTATCAAATTTTATTTGATGGGAGTGAACTTCATCCCACAACGTTCAGCACGGGCACTTCAAAATGTTCTGACAGAGGTGTGTTTATGTTGATTAACATCTTTCCGCCGATGTGATGTACGCGGTTGACTGCTGCTCGAGCTGATGTTGTCTAAAACCCTGCAACGCAGTGAAAGAAAGTTCGTGTCAATCCGTCTATCTCTTAGTACCTGGCACTGATACTCATCTCTCACGAAGCGAACTGGTCAGATTAATGGGGAGCCTATGTGACACGACTGGCAGCCATGCGAAGGCTGGGCCGTGAAATTACGTGGCTTCCAGTTACTAGAAATCTCTGTTCAATGCGGTAGTCTAGCACTGGGTACAGAGCAGAATAACCGATTATATATATATATATATATATATATATATATATATATTGCAGAGTCCCACTATGTGGTTCCAATTTGTAATGTCCCACTTTTATCAAGCTAATTATTGGTTAAATCATAAACATTAAATATTAATCTGTTTGCGATATTACATAGTATACACATGATTCTCAGTGGTCGCCTAAAAATTTTGCTGGTGAAAATCAGCCACAACCTACCGCCTTTTGAGTTGGATGGAGAGTGTACTTTAAATACATATAAAAATTCATCCGATTTATATGAAATTCAATTCACGTGTTTCATCCTGCCATAATATGAAACCGAGAGTGGTGGTGTAACGGTTAGCGTTCTGGCCTCGCATTCGGGAGGACTGCGGTTTGAATCCCCGTCCAGGCATTCAGATTTGGGTTTTCCATGGTTTCCCCAAATCACTCCATGTGAATGACTGGATGCTTCCTTCAAAAGGCCACGGCCGAATTCCTTCCCATTCCTTGCCCCCCCCCCCCCCCTATCCTTTCCCGTCTCTTAAGACCTCGCTGTTAAAAGACGTTAAGCAGTTTTTTTTAAAATAATAATAATAATATGAAATGCAGTATGCTTCATAGTCAAATAAAAGAAAATTATTGTGTATTGTTACTTTTAAGCAATATTCCATTAATGTAATAATAAAACACTAGGTTATGTTTTTCTCTCTGGCAAGGCTATATATACAAAATCTTTGTATTAACGTACAACCGTGTTGTAAATTTCTTGTTCTATTAATGGGTCAACAGGGGATACTCCATCGCCAGCTAAAGACACCTTCAGCCTCATATTGGTAAAAAAATTTACTAAACATGCGTCAGTTTTCAGATAGGTTAAGTTTATTGGGATTTAAAAAATAAAATAAAAAATACTGGCAACCAAGTAAGAGACAATGACTTTGACAGACGATTTTACAGTGCCAAAATTTACATCTAGTGCAAAAAAAAAATGAAGTACAATGTCCTACTGGAAATAATGAAAAAGAAATTTGGCAAGTGTTCTAATACAAAAAGAAAGTCACTTGTTAGGTAAAGGACACGGGGTTCAAACGGCTCCTGCCTCTTCCCGTAGGATTCACGGGGTAGTGCTCTGCACTCCCATCGGAACTAGAATGGATGTGACGGGTTCAGCACCAAGCTCCGGCCGTTCTTGAAAGTTACTTGTCTTAGGTACAAATATTTCGAAGAGGACCGTGAAGATGTTAGTGATTGCCTAATACATCGTCTACTGATGCATAAGGGAAAATACCCATACACCGTCGCCATAAGTAAAATATCAATTCTTAAAAAGGTTTTAGAGTTAAAAATAATTAAAAAGTCGATTTAAAGAACTTATCTGTGCTTTTAGTGTAATTATACTAAACAGATATTTGTTAAAAAAAATTTTAAATAATGAAAAGAACGCAAATTTTGATTTTTCAATGTCTGAATTTTGTCCCCTCGTTCCATTTATTATCTACTCATTCGTTTTTTTTGGAAAAGCTGACTAAAAGTGTTAATATCTATTATGGTAAGTTTATAAATATAACAACATGTTTATAGATTTTACTACACAATTATTTACCCATCCAGAAAAAAATCGTAAACAAAGTTTTTTTTTTAAAAAAAAAAAAAAATACACTCACCTCGTGACACCACTGGAAGCATTTTGAACACATGTACCACTTCTCTCCTCAATTGTCTTGGACAAAACGCTTTCCACAAATTGGACAAGACACATCATCACAGCTTGAGCTATACTAGTCATCGATGGACCAGTGTTTCATACTCAGAGTCGCTTGAACTTATGTCATATTTCTTTGTTTTCTTTTTGGGAAATATGTTAAATCATGTTTCACATGGCCTTTAGCATCAACGAGGAGACGACTTTTGGCATCTGATTGCGAATGTTTCTTTTGACACTTACCCGCATTTTGTTTCTTTTCTATAGAGGCTTCTAGAATCGTCTTATGCTGACTTTCTGTTACCATGAATTTGGTTCCGTCTCTATAAGATGAAACTTGCTTTTTTTCCCTTGTAGATAACAACTCTGTTAGCCTCATAGACACCTTAAGTCATTCTCAAAACTGTTAATTTCTTCGTAAAGCACTGAGTTTAATACATATGTGTCATTAATTACGATGATCCCAAATCCGTCCCGGGGACGGATTTGAGAACGGATTTGAGAATCTCAAAGGGGACTGATTTAGGACTAGGATTACAATAAAACTGGTGACAGTAGTGTCTGAAGGGGGCTGTGAGCTCGTACCCCGGACCAAAACACCCCCGTGGCTAATTGATTTTAATTGATGTTAATTGATTTTAATTGATTTTAATTGATTTTAATTAATTTTAATTGAGGCTAATAAATTTTAATTGATTTTAATTGAGGCTAATTGATTTTAATTAATTTTAATTGATTTTAATTGAGGCTAATTGATTTTAATTAATTTTAATTGATTTTAATTGAGGCTAATTGATTTTAATTGATTTGCGGAGGGGGGAGCCTTAATTGATTTTAATTAATGCTAATTGACTCACGCCTTGGAGCGGAGGGGAGCCGAGGAACTAGGGTCGCTCCCCCACGCAGCTGCAGGATGCGGGTCCGTAATTGAATGCGCCACACCCGGAAGCCATCAATTATCGCACCCCACGCAGCTGCAGGATGCTGGTCCGTAATTGAATGCGCCACACCCGAATTATCGCTCCCCACGCAGCTGCATGATGCGGGTCCGTAATTGAATGCGCCACACCCGGAAGCCATCAATTATCGCTCCCCACGCAGCTGCAGGATGCGGGTTCGTAATTGAATGAGCACAGCTGCACCACACTCGAATTATCGCTCCCCACGCAGCTGCATGATGCGGGTTCGTAATTGAATGCGCACAGCTGCGCCACTACATTCATCATCGTGGGCGCAGTCTTCCCACACCAATTCTCCATGGCTCCAGACGCGTGTATAAATAGGGCTGAGACGCCCCTTCTGCCATCCAGTCTTCTCTGAGTCGTCGAGCTGAAAACTTCAATCATCGCAATGTCTTCTGAGGATCTTAGCTTATTCAGCGATATTGGTAAGTAAATTATTGTTATTTAACTTGTTTTTTCTGGCTGTTTTAAATTCTTTCACATATACTGATGAGCTTTTTTTTTTCTGCTTCAGACATTGATGAAATTCTCGTTGAGGATGATTTCGGTAATGATAATATTTTTTTAACGTAACTATATTTATGAAAATGTATAGTGCTGAAGCAGTAGTCTATATTATTAATTTATTTGTTCGCAGGTGATTTGGATATTTCATTCAGCGACCTTTTTTTATTTCAGTACGTATTTATCTATAGATTATTTTTTTTTCCATGTCTTTATAACTATTGCTAATACATTATTTTTTTTTCTTTTTCAGATGAACCATCACGCCCAGAGAAGCGTAAGGGTAATTCTTCCCATGAATTAAGTAGCCCAAAAAGAGCTTGTGATTGCTCACAATGGAGCATGCTCCCAAATATTGACGTGGATGTGCCGCAGAGCATGTCACCACCACATAGCATGCCGCCAACTCCGCCACCACAATGGGTTCTTCCACAACCACCAGCACACTGGAATACGGTAAGTCCAGTACATCAGTAATTTACCTATATTATTTTATGCTTACAAAATTATGGTTTTCATGATACCTAAACATTTTTCTTCTTTTTTATGTTTCAGAGGGGGCGGTCTGACACCAGGACAACGAGGCAGTTCCGCCACCAATATGGAGACCATGGGAGACGTCGGAACCTAGCCGACCGCCCGCCACAGCAGCAGCACCTCGCCAGTCCGCCGACCCATCGCCGGGACCCAGCCGACCATCGCCCGGGTCCAGCCACCACTTCAACAGCCCATCGCCGGGACCCAGCCGCCACTTCAACAACCCATCGCCCGGCTCCAGCCGTCAGTACGCCGGTCCATCGGCCGGGTCAAGCCGACAGTAGGCCGGTCCTTCGCCCGGCTCCAGCCGGCAGTATGCCGGTGCAGGGGCAGCCTTATGCAGTCATGATCATGCAGCAACGATGGGTGAGTCAGCAGTATCGCGATTAGTCCTTGAAGACAGGCTTAGTGCATTTAAAAATAGAAT
>CM061919.1:182713613-182860511 GCA_031002005.1 Vandiemenella viatica
TTGGCCATATTGGTGGCGGAACTGCCTCGTTGTCCTGGTGTCCGACCGCCCCCTCTGAAACATAAAAAGAAGAAAAATGTTTTAGTATCATGAAAAACATAATTTTGTAAGCATAAAATAATATAGGTAAATTACTGATGTACTGGACTTACCGATATTCCAGTGTGCTGGTGGTTGTGGAAGAACCCATTGTGGTGGCGGAGTTGGCGGCATGCTATGTGGTGGTGACATGCTCTGCGGCACATCCACGTCAATATTTGGGAGCATGCTCCATTGTGAGCAATCACAAGCTCTTTTTGGGCTACTTATTCTTGAGAATTTCCCTTACGCTTCTCTGGGCGTGATGGTTCATCTGAAAAAAAAAAAAAAGTATTAGCAATAGTTATAAAGACATGGAAAAAAAATAATCTATAGATAAATACGTACTGAAATAAAAAAGGTCGCTGAATGAAATATCCAAATCACCTGCGAACAAATAAATTAATAATATAGACTACTGCTTCAGCACTATACATTTTCATAAATATAGTTACGTTAAAAAAATATTATCATTACCGAAATCATCCTCAGCGAGAATTTCATCAATGTCTGAAGCAGAAAAAAAAAGCTCATCAGTATATGTGAAAGAATTTAAAACAGCCAGAAAAAACAAGTTAAATAACAATAATTTACTTACCAATATCGCTGAATAAGCTAAGATCCTCAGAAGACATTGCGATGATTGAAGTTTTCAGCTCGACGACTCAGAGAAGACTGGATGGCAGAAGGGGGGTCTCAGCCCTATTTATACACGCGTCTGGAGCCATGGAGAATTGGTGTGGGAAGACTGCGCCCACGATGATGAATGTAGTGGCGCAGCTGTGCGCATTCAATTACGAACCCGCATCATGCAGCTGCGTGGGGAGCGATAATTCGAGTGTGGTGCAGCTGTGCTCATTCAATTACGAACCCGCATCCTGCAGCTGCGTGGGGAGCGATAATTGATGGCTTCCGGGTGTGGCGCATTCAATTACGGACCCGCATCATGCAGCTGCGTGGGGAGCGATAATTCGGGTGTGGCGCATTCAATTACGGACCCGCATCCTGCAGCTGCGTGGGGTGCGATAATTGATGGCTTCCGGGTGTGGCGCATTCAATTACGGACCCGCATCCTGCAGCTGCGTGGGGGAGCGACCCTAGTTCCTCGGCTCCCCTCCGCTCCAAGGCGTGAGTCAATTAGCATTAATTAAAATCAATTAAGGCTCCCCCCCTCCGCAAATCAATTAAAATCAATTAGCCTCAATTAAAATCAATTAAAATTAATTAAAATCAATTAGCCTCAATTAAAATCAATTAAAATTAATTAACTTAGCCTCAATTAAAATTAATTAGCCTCAATTAAAATTAATTAAAATCAATTAAAATCAATTAAAATCAATTAACATCAATTAAAATCAATTAGCCACGGGGGTGTTTTGGTCCGGGGTACGAGATCACAGACCCCCTTTCAGACACTACTGGTGACTGCTTGTAAGCAACCGACTACAGCTACACATCTGTGATAATTTGAATGCATTGTTAAAATGACAATCTATAATTTCCAGTCTCTAAATAATGAAAAACGTACTGTGAGACGACAATATAACTATTTAAAGTTAATTACACAATGTAGCAAGCGTTCACAAAACATATTTTGAAACATTCGTGAGTAAACGCTCTCGTTGGATTTCAGCTCTTACCGTGGAAGTTAAAAAAAGGGGGGGAGGGGGAAAGACGAATTTAGGGAAGGAGACGGATTTCAAGCACTTTACCTTAGGTGGAAAAATCTATTTTCCTTAAATTCCTGTTCATTCACTATTATTACGGAGACTGCAGAAGTATTTTATACCAGTTAAGAATATTACCTGATCTTTAGGCATGGATCGAATGATTTTCGAATTTCTTTCTAAGTTATTGAAGTTTCAACAAAAACAGAAATGTAAATTAATTGATAACGAATTGTTAAGTGAAGTTTTCGAAAACTTAGCATTGCTCCAAAGCTTCATAAAATATGGCGGAATTTCGATGTATGGCTTCAGTATCGAAATAAAAGCCCATTAGAATGCTTTCAAAGAGAGAACGCCAAACAGAGATCGTCAGATGAGGTAAATTACATGCCGTGTAGATGCTTATATGAATTCTTTCTTCCCCATTGTTATTTGGGAATGGCATATACTAAATGAACCCTCTACCACCCCAATTTGAGATTTTAGTGTGTAGATATAGACGTAGAATCGCTCTATGAACACACACGCTCTTTGTTTAAAACATTCGAAGAAAATGGCCAAAATTTTCGAAAGCAAATCGCAGAAATTGGAGAACAACGCATCTCAGTACTTGTCCTTATACATTTTGGCAAAAATGAATGTATTTAAGCTGTCACCAGCAGCATTGTTCCCGGCGTGTTGATGTTCGTTTCGAGTGCGATCTCTGGCATATGTGGTTTTGTTTAAGGCTTTATTTCCTTTTAGTGTCCTTACTGCACTTACAGCAAGAACTCAAATGAAAGTTTTTAATGTATTAAAAAAGAGAGTTGGAGCTGATATTATGATAATGATGAATAAAAATTATTTCATTTTTATTTAAAAAATCAAATCTCTGTTTTGACTCGATGGTGTTGTGCCGACGTATTAACCAAGATCTCATCAGATTTGTGTATTGTGCTAATGGTAAACACAGCGTACAAAAGTCTTTCTCCTGGTACAGAAAATTTGCGGGAGTGCATGAGGATAGAAACCACGATATCTTGCCTAATAATCCAACGGACCCCGTTCGACAAGAGGTTTAGACAACTTTACGGGCATCTGCCTTTTTTTTATGGCTTTTCGCCTCATTGACGTCGAGGTCATTAGAGGTGGGATGGGACTGAGGACGGGAAGGAATTCTACCATGGCCTTATGAAGAAAGCATCCTGGCATTCGCCAGGAGTGATTTGGGGAAACCATGGAAAACCCAAATCTGGATGCCCAGACGGTGATTCGAACCGACGTCCTCGGGAATGCGAGGCCAGAGCGTTAACCGCTCACCCACCACTCTCGGTGGCATTTGCCGTGATACTTGCTGATTTAACATGACAAACAGCAGTACCTTCGAATTCTGTAATATACACCTCCTCGTCCAAGTAAAACGGGCGACTTCCCAGGAACAGATCCCAGGTACCTAACTAAAGAAGTACAAAGTGTTTGTTTTCTATTCCTCTTGACGTGTTGCAGGTAATGTAATTATTACGGCGTCTGAACTTTTGCATATTTACTTGTAGAGAATGTTATCTTTTAGAGAATTTCTGCTTTTGTTTGCATTATTAAATGAAACCAGACAGTGGGACATTTTCTTCTACATTAAAAAAATATGTATTAATGTTGGATAAATATTGTTTCATCCACTTATGGAATACACGGAATGGTACTTTTCTAATTAAACAGCAAACAAACTTGAAGGTAAACATGCCGTTAATTTATTACGTCACAACCGTTGCGTCTAACAAAAAACATCTTCTCTGTTAATTAAATTTCTGGTCCCACTCACCTTATTAACCCTGGTATTTACTTAATTATCATAATTTATATTGTCCTTCAAGTTAAAAACAGCGTGTATGTAAGGGACATTCGAAATTCAGAAAACAAATTAAAAACGCTTGTTTCGGGATTCCGTTTATTCATCCATATTCTTATCATGATTAAAATATTGATTGTCTTTGTCTTATATTGTATTACCACAATAGCTTCCCTTTCGTAATTGTTTTCCATAGAACTATTTATAGAAATTACTTTGACAGTTCGCCTACAGTATTCGCTGCAAATTCTGCTTACTCGGAGCTCCAGTTAGTTTAATCATAACTTAAACAGAATTCCGAAAACCAACCAATCAACGTTTTATTAGCATAGATACTAGCCAATGAAATTTAATTATATGATACTCGTTTAATCTATAGCTATAAAACGAAAACCGTATATATCATCTCCTGAAAAACTCAAAAACTACGGAGCAGATTTCGATGAGGTTTTCGCCAGATTAAAGCTTAGAATTAGAAAACTAATGAGAGCTTCTTTGCTTCTTGAAGCTACAATGTTAGGTCGCACAGCTACAATCTCTGATGTTTGGAAGTGAAATTAAATTCGCTGTTAATAGTAAGTAATGTATATAGGTTTAAACATAAAAGTGAGAGGTTCAAAACATTTATTGTTGGCATTAGAAGCAGTTTAGGAAAATAAAGATACTTTTTATTCAACTGAAGCCTTTTTGATAGTACTGCAGATCGTGACGCATTCTGTATTATATACGTGTCCCCTATAATATTGCATTTATTCATTTTACAATTAATTATTTTATTCGGTAATCCATTTTCGAGATTTTTATAATTTATTTGCTAGACGATTATGTCTTTTCCACATTTCCTGAAAATATTCGCGAATGCCTGTGGTTATTTTCATGGTACTTGGAACATGTGATCCTTATTGGGCGACTAAAAATATTCTAGGAATAAATCAATCCAAACTCATCTCTTTTCGGCTACATCGAAGGTTAGTAGTTTAAATACATGTAGCAAATGAAGCGATTGACATTAAATATGTTTTGTAGGTGGATGAAACTGAAATCTACTTAACTTCGACATTTTTAAACAAATACGTAATTTGACGTAACTTGAAAACTGTACGAATCTTATATTCTGATTAATAAATATGAAAATATGTAATTTTTAAAAAATATTATCTACCACACTCGGTCACTCATAACAAGGATTCTTCAATGCAGATATTGCATATAATATGATACTTCACATTTCAGGTCCTGTAGAATTTTGTTTATGAAAAATGAGAATTAAAATTATAACAATCTTCTCTAACCTAACCCTCGGAATGACGACTACTCCCTTCCCCCTTCTTCGGCCGGTTGCGGTTTCTATCCAACTTTCCAAAAAGTGTTGTTAGTTTTTCGGAAAGAGTTGGGAGAATTCGATACACATTTTTTTTTCAAATTGCGCAACTAAAATTACTGTATGGGCAAATCAACGTTAATAATACCGGACAACGCCAGGAACTATGCTGGTATAAAATAATATCTTTTTCACAATTGATCGATTGGACGCATATAATTCTTATCAAAATTTGGATTTTCTAATACAAAAATATAGAGTTTTGAATCAATCTGCAGAAGCTTCTTGGTAATTCTGATGCAATTTTCTTTTATTTAATACGAATTAAATTAATCTATTTACACTCGTTTCAACAGAGTTTTACATACCTGTATGTTTCTGCAAATCTGACTCTATGTAATTTTTGTGATTAATATCAATTTACCATACACGACGTGATTTTCACTAAATTCATTACGAAGCTGGGCAATTGTGTGAAAGGAAACTGATTCTTGAGCAAAGAAATATTCTAATAACTACTGTAGTAATGTAGTTGTTCTATTATTGTCAATACACGAACTGTCCAACAGTGATTCCCTAAAACTGATCTCTTAATTGGCTATGTGACTCTATTTTGACGTGAAAAAGTTTTGAAATAAGCGCCTAGCATAGGAAGGTAATCGCGTCTAAATGAACTACGGTTTCTGTAGAAGCAATTTCAAAATTCAGTAACTCGGCTAAATATCGGAATAACGATGCCATTTTGGTCCAGTTTTAAAGAGAAAGAATGAAAGTCTGTTCAAGAACTCCTAATGCGTTTGTGGTATCTGAAGTAGGAAGCTTCTTTACTGGGGTTTAATTGGTTTTACTTATTATTGCCAACTAAAGTTCTGATTTTAAATTCATATTTGAATTAGATTTTGATGAGTAGGGTAATTTATCAAGATGTTTATGTAAGTTAAGCACATCATAACTTGACATTTATTGACAAATTTGCATTCAGATGACGTGGTATATTACCGTATTACCGTTAATCAAATAAACAATCCAAAAGTAGTTTTCAAACAAACACCGAAACACCAACGCCTTACATTACTGTGTCGATTCTTTATAGCACAAAACAAATGGTCTTGAAAATATACAGCAATTTTAATTACCATTTTTCTGAGGTAGCAATTTTAGAGGATTGCATAACATTCAATGTTAATAAAAGGTATTTGAGAAAGGATGCAACTGTTAACTTATCGTTTTGTGGTTTAATGGGCACCAGTTACTTTAGACAAAAATTACTCATAAAAAAATTGAAACAACAGTATATGACTTTGAACTCAGGGTCCATGGTTCGGTAGAACATGAGTATCTCATCAGACAATTTTTTTGTCCAGAGCGTTGTAGAGCAATGGAAGTAAAGGCACATACACTGAAGACGGAAAAATGAACTGCTGCATTGTCTTTACCGTTTCTAGCAGTCACAGCAGGTCACACCAATCACTTGAAAATACATGACTTCAATCTTCAGCCTACACACCAGCTGTATATCTCAAAATTTACTAAGTTCGCCAATAACTTTTATGTTTAAGACGAAGTCTTCAACTGTGCCGCGCTGTTGGTTCTTGGCACTCGACCCATCATGGGCGCTGGGAGGGGGGTGCAAGGGGGTGCATTTGCACTTTCACTGAGTAATGGGACTCCACTGCTATGAAAGAAAATACACAGAAAAATATTAAGAAATAACAAATTTATTATTAAAATCTCTGTTTGAACAATAACATAAGGCATCTAGGTTTTTTTCCAAATTTGTTCAACATCTTGTCAATAAATTCAGTATCCTTAGTTAATAAGTAAAAAGTGTTATATATCTTATATATAAAAATCAATGTTTGTTTGTGGGTTTGTTCGTCTTCTATGCATTCCTATACTATTTATCAGATTGCAATGAAACTTTGGAGAGTTTTCGAGTGAGCGTCTGCGAAGGTTCCTGTGAAAAAAATTTCCAAAAAGTCACCCCCTATTCCCCATAACACCCCATAATTTAGGCAAAACCACATTTTTTATCCGATTTAGATAGGAATTTGTACACTTATACTTTAAAACAAACAGAAAAATACTGCCAACATATGGTTTCCGAATATTCATCCTCTCTCCCCCTTTCCACCCCCATTACGTTTTTACCCCATAATTTAGGCAAACCACATTTTTTATCCGATTAGATAAGAGTTTGTACACTTATACTTTAAAACAAACAGAAAAATACTGCCTACGTATGGTTTCCGAATATTCATCCCCGCTCCCCATTTCCAACCCCATTACGTTTTTACCCCAAAATTTAGGCAAACCACATTTTTTATCCGATTTAGATAAGAATTTGTACACTTATAGTTTAAATTCATATTCATCCCCTCGCCCCCTTTCCACCCCCATAATTTTTTCACCCCATAATTTAGGCAAACCACATTTTTTATCCGATTTAGATAAGTATTTTTACACTTATACTTTAAAAAAGAGAGAAATACTGTACATATTAATTTCACATAAACCCAATCCCTTTCCTCTCTTTCCACCACCTTAATTACCCCCTCTTCCCCATAACACCCCATAATTTAAACAAACCCGCAAACCGTTCATCCGATTACGGCGAAGCTATGGTGAATTGTCGAGGGGATGTCGAAAATGGTACCTGTCAAAAAGCAAATATTTAAAAACCCACCCCTCCTCCCCATAATTTAGACAAAACCACATATTTCATCAGATTTCAATGGGAATTTGCACACTTATACTTTGAAACAAACATAAAAATACTGCCTGCATATGTTTTACAAAGCGCATCCCCTCTCACCCTTTCCAACTGAAAATGAATGAAACAGCAGTTTAAAATTTATATGTAAATATTTTTCATTTAATCTATGTGCCTACTCAAGTCCAGCAATAGTGAAGCATTGCCGGGTCAGCTAGTAATGTATAAAAAAAACAGATGCTCCTCCCTTAAAGTAATCCTGTCGGCACCCATGCGACTTGTCGAATCTGGTGATATGGCCACGAATAATCTTCCCTCTCGGATACAGTTCCCAAGTCATCTCGGTTCCGTCATTCAGGAAACGCCGCGGTATCTTGGTAGCCAACCAGAGATGGTCTTCATCCCCCGCTTTCTCGAGATGTCCAGACATGCGAACCAACATGTTCAAAAGTTAGTAACAATTTTACTTAAGCTTTATGCTATGGGAGGAACTCAATGCAACCGTCACTCATTTCACGCCTCCAGAACTTTTCTTGTTTCTTATTGGGCAGACAATTCGTGGTGTCACGTGACACAGTCCTTTCTTTCTATATCCGTTTCTCTCCCTCGCACAAATACATTTATTTCGGCGGGTGACATTGACATATAGAAAGCAGACTGTCCTTAGGATGGTTAGCTGTGTTGTTTTATGAAAACTTCCGGCGTTATTGCCGAACAAAATGTAACGTCTGCATCCATGGGTTGCCAGCGCCTCCGTTTAGTCCCCTCATGGTCGGTCCACGTCTTAAAGGTGTCCGCACAAACAACTCCTCCCATTTATCCCTGTCGAACTACTACACATCTGCTAGGGGACCGAAAACTTGAGTCTTATCGTTGGGTTCTAACACATGCACTAAATTGCATATTATAATATGTAGATTACGCAATGTGTCATTCTACAATATATAGAAATGATTATTGAATATTAGTATTATTCTAACCCACGAAGAAATATATAATTAGATCAATAATTTTGGTTATAGAAGGATGCTGAAAATTAAGTGGACAAATAATGTACGAAATGAACGAATTTTGGAAATGATTGACGAGGAAAAAAGTTTGTGGAAGAGTCTTACAGAAAGGAGAGACAGGATGGTAGATCATATTTTGAGACATGCAGGATTGGTTAACATGTTAGTGGAGAAAACAGTTGAAAATAATAACTGCAGACGAAGGAGATTAGAATATATGAATCAGATAATTGAGGACGTGAGTTGTAAGGGGTATTTTGAGATGAAAATGTTAGCACAAGGTAGGTAGTGATGGAGGATTGCATCAAACCAGTTGAGAGACTGACGGCAGCGAAACAAAACAAAAAAAAAAAAAAAAATATGATTACATCTGTGATCATATATCATTCCCATAATAGTTAATTAAAAATAACATTTTTATCTACTGACATAGGATAAAACGGTAAAGCGTTATCAGATTTTAATATCGATACTAAGCCCAAAGATTTTTTAACAGTAAGTTAAATTTTACTCATGCTTATTACGTTTCAATCACGTATTCCGTTTATTTTAACGTACTGCAGTTCAGAAAACTTAAAAAATATATAATTGAAATCAAAAAATAAAACAGAATACAGAGAGTAGTAGTGTGATCTTTTCCCAGTATTTCTTGAAAGGAGTGCTCATCTCAAATACAGAGTGATCTGTGGCGCAAATATGTCCTATTTCGAACTGATTTTGCTCCCTTCCTTGGTAACATAGAGTCATAACACATTTTAGCAGATTTGAAGCTAGACAGTGAGCTCTAAAAATTTGAAAACACAATCCAAATATCATGTAGTTTTTGCGTCTAGCCATTTCAAATCCTCAGACACAAGTAGCTCACTTACAGGTTTATAATATGATGGTGGCAGTGTATGTGATCGCCGAAATATCGTGCGATAACACTTCGTTAACTCGGCTAGTTACCCGAGAACATTTTATATATTCCAAATGCCGAATGAATCTTCGTTCCTAGAGTTATTATAATTCAGATTTATTTAAAATTTTCCGTTAATTTAATTTCAGTTCATTATACACTACTGAAGATTTTGTGAAAATTACCGAGGCAGTGTCTGACACTGTGTAATGCGTGTATTTGTTTCTTCCGAATGACGAAAGTGTGCAAAATGTCCATGGCTACTTCGATTGGGAAATAGGAAATCACAGTTTTTTGTTTTTTTTTTTTTTTCTACTCACAGCGACCCATCCTAACATACTGTGTACATCCAGCAGGCTGGAAAAACGCGTTGCAGTCGGCGCTGGAAATCTCGCCCACCGGCGCGTCAGTCCTTGACCTCACAGTACAGAGCTGTTCCGATTTTCACGGTCCGATTTACACCAATTCGATTCACTTCCCCTCCTCCTCTCCTCTCCCCCCGAGCCGTGACAGGTGTACTGGTGGATGACATTCCACTCGCTCGTTACTGCTACATCCGTGACTGTCCCGTAGCCATTAGGCACGCCACGACAGCCGGTGGTCACGTAACCGCACGCAGTTCCAATTGCGGCGAACAGATTAAAAAAAAAGAAATAGTGACGTCAGTCCCGGCGAAACATTGTCGCCAGTCCCATCTCCGTATTCCTTGCTACTTCTTCTCAGGTTTTTTTTTTTTTTTTTAATGGCATTCGGCCGTGTTAGCCATACAGCCAGCTCAATGTGTTTGTTTTTCTTACAATGTACAGATTTCTTATAAGTGTAATTATTTTCTCTCTTGTGTAAGGACGACACAAGACGAACACAACATTTAATTAAAACCACCCATGCCCTAGGCCGGACTCGAACCGGCGACCCCTGCAACGAGAAGCAAGCACGCTACCCCTACGCTGCCGGGGTCGGCTTCTTCTCAGGTATACTTGGATTCATTTATGTGTCAGAGTTGCCATATTTCTCATTTTTATCCGACAAAACTTTACCAGATGCACTGGTTTGCTTCACTCCTCCAGTGAGGAGGGGAACTAAGACCCATCCGGGCATCCAGATTTTGGTTTTCGATGGTTTTCCCAAATCACGCCAGGCAAATGCCGGGATGCTTCCTTCAATAGGCCGTGGTCGAACTCCTTCATACTTTCATCTAAGTTTGTACATAATTTCCATTTTTTTTTTTTGCAACATTTGTCATTCCGTACAACACGTTTTTTTTATTTTCGGCATCAAAGAAATATGCCGCCTGTGAAGAAGCCCGGTTTTCTTCGTCATCATTGACCATTTGACCACCAAATAACTCTGTTAAGTACCGGAACAGGTGAAAATCACTGGGTGCCAGGTCTGTACTGTAAGGTGGATGATCCAGTTTTCCCATCCAAAAGATTTGATTAGACCTTTTGTTTTTGTAGAAACATCTTGCATTGCATTGTCGTTGAGAAACATCACACTGGAAGACATTAGCCCATTGTATGGGACGCCGAGCTTTTTCAAGGTCACAAAATACGCATCAGAATCGTATTATTGTGCCTCTCGCCATAAAATGCATTAACAAAGTTCCTTTCCTGTCCGAAAAGCCAGTTGCCATGTTCTTTCATGCTGAAATTACCTGTTTGGCAATCACTTGGTGACGATATGTGTTGCTATTCCATTGACTGTTGCTTGGACTCAGAAATCCTCTTCTGTAACGATATGGTCCAAAATTCGTCTCTTCCTGATACTGTCGAGTCAAAAACGATAAAGCACAGCATAATCTTCTTGCTTTGTGATCGTCAGGATGCAGTCCTGGAACCCAACGACAGCACAATTTTCGAAATCTCAGTTTCTCCGAAGCATTGGTGTGTAAAACTGACCTTGAAACCTGTGGAAAATCAATTGATAACAGCGAAATCGTGAATCGTGGGTCCTCTCGAATTTTGCTGTCCACAACACGAACCAAGTCTTCAGAAATCAGAGAAGATCAACCAGGGCGTTGCTTATCATGCGCAATAAGGGGGCGTCCCTTAATTACGTGAGGTGGTTTTCCGGAATTCTGGATCCTCCGCCTCTTTATGGTGAGTTTTTGTGAAATATGGTCGAACCCCCCCCCCCTAAGATGGCGTGAGATTTTGAAGGGACACCCCCCCCCTCCAGATCGAGACATCAAAAGAACACATTATGTTTTATATGTCCCCGTCAACCTGCTCGTGTTGTACTGTGCCGCCAAGTTAAATGCAGAAGCCACTCTTTCCGACGACACAGTAGAGGCTTCGGACATCAGATACTTCATCAACGCATTAACTTCTACTCATCAATGAAAAAACCAATTGAAAACAGAAACTGTAAATTTAAGTCAACCTTCAACTTCGCAACATGAATGCTTAATCAATATTCTTCAAGTTAACTAAAAATAATCCAACCATTAACATTCAAATATGTTACAAGAAACATGACGTTGACGTTGACGTTAACGTAAACCCGTTAAAATTGAACATCATTTTTAACCTGTTAACCGTTGATGAAAAATTGTTAAATTTTGTGGGATTCACTTTGTTTAAGACGTGATTGGGTGATTGGATCAGGTATGTACGTATGACTATCCAATATATATGCAATACATGAAGTTGGAAACTGATTTGCGTTCGTTCAAAAATATAGATTAGCTACTTAAAATTAATACTCCAAATGAAATATTGATTTTTTATGTAGCGAGAATAAAAATATAGTCGATAAATATAGATTATTTATGAAAAATATCGATATTTTGATACATCGATATATTTTGCCGAAGACTATACGCCTGCAAATGGCGTCTAAACATGAGCAAAGTATGCTGGAAGCAGACTCACATGCACACCGCATCGATCGCGTATAATCCTCACTCTCATTCAAAACGGCCCTTATTTAAAAAATTTACCTTTGTACTAATGGAAAGCTGTACTATATTGAGAAACAGCACCTGTGTCAGCGTACTTGTTCCAGGTTTAAAAACAATGGCAAGTATGTCAGGTTTATATACTAGTTCTGTATGCCTTTGGAGGAACTATCTTGCCCCAGGGTTCAGTCTTATCCATCGTATGTTACAGAGTAATATTTTTTTAAAGTAAGGTAAGAAATAAAATTAAGATCATTGTCTGAGAACACCACATGTTTACCATTTACGTAAATCGTCTCTGATAACTATTACGAAATAATGAGAAGAAATGGATCCGATAACCTCTTCACCCAGGAAATTTATCAATCATTTACTGAATTTGATCCCTCTCCGTGAGTTCCAGTTTTATTTTTGTGTGTAAAATTACATATTGCACTAAGATATACAGTTAAGAAATATGTTATATACATTTTTACTATTATTATTTCTTTCTTCCCATTAACTGAGCGTTTACCATTTTACGGTGCTAGCAATTATTCTCAAGTACGCCAGTCATACTTTTCCTAGTTTAAGAAATTAAACCTACTGAAAGTAATAATAAATCTGGTCATGTGTTATCATGCCTCGAGCAATAAGGTTTCGGTAAACTAGTTATCATAACAAATATGATGTGGTAGATTAGACGGCAGTTGCCTGGCGCCGCAGTCAACGTTGAATCCACGATGTCTCACTTCGACAATAGAAATAGTTTTTTTTTTTTTCAGGGGAAAATCGTTCGTGAAAAACTGTTGCGAGGGTGGCGGTGACTTATTGACAAGATAATTAAATATGCACTGAATATCGTCATTGTAGAACTGACAAATCAAACTCGACTAAAATATTCCTCATACTGAAGTACTTGATGGTGCTACTGGTCCGGGTTCAAGGGAGAAATCTGTGCAATTAATCTTAAGAAACCCATCGGGAAAAATTTATATTGCATGTTCCGTGAAATCCATTCACACAGCCATCTTCTATGCAATGTTATCACTAATTTTTTATGTTTTTATGACTCGTCGATTTTGTGGGGATTGGGTACAAGGAATTTGGCCACGGTCTTTGGAAGAAAGCACCCCGACATTGGAGTGATTTCGGTAAACTATGGAAAATCGAAATCAGGATGACCGGAAGGTAATTTGAACCCACGGCCTCCCGAACGGATGGGGTGTTATTACCAAATATGTAATGAGCATCATACATCCATTTCACGACGTATTATCAGAACCACGTAATGTGAAACACAATGTATTTGTGTGATTAGTTATGTAGTCATAATTTGTTTAGTAGGTAGTAACAAAAGTGCGCTAATTTGATAAAGAGTGAAACTATTAACTAGAGAGAAATAAAAATAAAATGTCTCTATAGATAATAAATACAATTCAAATGCATTGTTTATGAACATGTCCTATTGATCACCAATCTGAAATGTTGTTTGTTTTCTATGTCTCTTGTGCAATTCCTTTGGTTGCTTTACTATCGAAATATTACCAAAAGAAAAATTATCATTCAATTTGATTGAGCAGTATAGGATTGTTGTGAACAATAAACGAATCTAAGGCATAAAAACTATACGCTCAACATGGTTCCAAATAATTAACTAACTTTAGCTCAGTAAAAACGAAACTCTTAATGTCGTATTCTCGTTGCAAGATTCAAGTATTTGTACTGAATAGTCTGCATGAAGTCAGACCAGAAGCGAATATATGAGAAAATTCTCAGAGAAATAAAACAAGTGGAAAATACAGTGGTTAGGAAGCTGTAAAACGAATTTTTAAAAATAAAACCGAGAAATATATCTTCCTGAAGTGATACATTGCGGCGCTGTAAAAGTGCCAAGCGCTGCCACCAAGAAATGATTATCAGGAGGGAGTGAGCAAAACGCAGCTAACTTAACTTTAATCGTCTGAGTTGATGTTAGTTGAGGGTCAAGCGTAGTTGACTTACGCTTTAATTACAGTGTTTAACAAACATTAGTACAAAATAAAAATTAATTCTTTTTTATTTATAACTTCATGAGTCCAAGAGGACATTAGAGGCTGGAAAGGTCTGGGGGGAGGAACGGGAAGAAATTCGGTCATAGCTTTTAAAAAATAAAAAAAATAAAAAAAATAAAGCATCCCGGCATTCGCCTGGAGTGATTTGGAGAAACCATGGAAAACCCAAATCTGGATGGATTGTTGGGGATTCGAGCACACGACCTCTCGAATGCGAGGCCTGAGCGTTACCGCTCACCCATTATGCTTGGTGATAAAAAGAAAGAACTTAAAAACAAAATTACAAGAAACACGACGAAATATTGCGTCAATAATTACAAGCTCCGATAGTTATTAATATTGATAATAGCTTGATGAAATCCATCCAACATTTATGGAAAAATTATTTATCTTAAATTTTCCGACAGAAATGAATCAGGTGAGTTGACGTTAGTGAAAATTTTTAAAAATGTGTCACTAAATTAAGTGGACAGATGAAGTACGAAACGAACGAGTTTTGGAAATGATAGGTGAGGAAAGAAGTTTGTGGAAGAGTCATACAGAAAAAAGAGACAGGATGGTAGGTCATATTTTGAGACATCCGGAATTGGTTAGTGGAAGAAACGAAGGTAAGAACTGCAGATGCAGACGGATATTGGAATTTATTCAGAAGGTAATTGTGGGCGTGTGTTGTAAGGAGTGTGTTGAGATGAAGAGGTTAGCGCAAGATAGAAAGGGATTGCATCAAACCAGTCGAGAGACTGATGACAGCAAAAAACAAAAAACAAATATCGCTAAATAAACTGTTAGATAAATACCGAGCATGTTGGCTGAGCGGTAACGCTCTGGCTTGGAACTTCTGTTTCAATCCTCTTCCGGCCATCCAGATTTTTGTATTCCATTCTTTATTGTATCAGGGGTCAGTTCATTCCAAAGAGAATGGTCGTATTTCTTCCTGTTCCTTTCCCCCCCTCTTTCCCATCCCTCTAGTCTAAGAGGCATAAATCCATAAGCAAAAAGTTGCATAAAATCTGTTTATGAGGTCAATAAACGGTTGTGAAAACGGTTAAAATGATGACAATCATCTTACTTATAACATCACTAGCAATGAAAAAGTGGTTGATTAACGGGTTAGCTTGCAAATTTATTTAATTAAATGAGGTATAAATGAAATTTTGGAAGTATTTTACCTTGTTACAGTCTCGAGAAAGTCGATTCACTGTGTGGTTCAATACTTTTATGTCAGCTCCAAAGACGTGGGATGACTGATTGTAGAACAGTGCCAATAATTCAGCATTACGTTGCATTTATTATATATATATATATATATATATATATATATATATTTACAAGTCGTTGACGTTAGTTATATAATGTACACAAGAAGAGAATACTAGATGTGACTAAAAAAACTTACTATTCATTTATAACTTACTATCTATTTCCGTATGGAACCACCCATACTTCAATTTTTTTATCTTGCTTAGGGCATTACGGCTCGTAGAAGTCAAGATCATTAGAGGCAGAAGAGGAATGATTGCATGGAACGAGAAGAAATTCAGAAATGGCGTTTTGTATGAAGCATCCCGGCGTTTGCCTGATGTAGTTTGGGGAAACCACGCAAACCAAAATCTGACTTGCCGGACGGGGATTTGAACCCTCGACCTCCCGAATGCGAACCCAGAGCATTACTGCTCACCCGCGAGGCTATGTGCATTGGGACAGCGTCACATTTGTTTGTTAATTTTTTCTTTGTTAATGTAGTCTCCGGCTAGGTAACAAGCTTTAGGCCTGAACACAAGTTTTCGAACAGCCCGGGCGATCAGGATTCGCTTCCCGATGAAACCAGGGATTTTTCCTGGAAGCTGATGGTCGGGAACGGCTCCCAAGCCCCACTCAGCCTACTGTCCAATTTCTCTTCCAATCCCTGACAACCTTTCCTACGGAAGAAAGTTCAATTTCTCTTCCAATCCCTGACAACCTTTCCAACGGAAGAAAGTTTTCCCACATCCTTATACTTGAAATCGGGTGTCAGCTTGAGGTTATGGTCATCTACTGTATACCCTTCCACGCATCTCTATTAATTCTCTCTGCAATATCTTCCCACGCATCAGCACCAATTTGCGCCTTGTACACTCCCAGGACCCTCTTCATCTTCCTTCCTTCTGTCCTCCAATGAATCCCATTCCAGCTCATTTATCATATTAGTTACTGGTTGAGTTCTGCGGTAATTTCCAAACACAAATCTAGCAGCCCTTCTCTCCACCTCGTCCAACTCCTGTATTTGATACACAAAATGTGGGTCCCATACTACACCACCATATTCAAGCAATGGCCTGACCAAAGTTTTGTAACCCATTTACCTCACAACTCTGGTACATCCTCCAATCACTATTTCCAACGTGTAAAGGGTACTGAACCTGCCCAATGTGTCCTGCCCATTTAAGTTGTTATCAAATGTTATGCCAAGATATTTACTTTTAGCGTATTCAATAAGTAATTCCTTCTCAACTTTATAATCATATTCAACTAGTGAGGTGTTATTGCTGCTGGTGTATCGCACTATTTTCTCTACTCCGTCCCTTTAGATGTATTGTACGTGACAGTATGTCCGTACGCAGTCTTATGTACAAGGGGTGATCAAATGAAAAGGTACGAAACGACACGGTGGGTACAAATGTAGACTTTATTCAAAATATACACCATAGGCCTGAGCACAACGATCCCACTGATGAACAAGCCGCAGGATTCCTTGTTCCCAGAATTCCTGTGGCCGTGACGAGACCCAGTCCTTCACAGCGTCCTTGAGTGCGTCGTTCGAGTTGAAGCGCTTCCCTTTCAGTTGTTTCTTCAGTGGACCAAACACACGGAAATAGCAGGGCGACATGTCCGGACTGTAGGGCGGATGGTCCAACGTTTCCCACTTGAACTTGACCAGTTCCATGTGTGTGACTCTGGAGACGTGTGGACGCGCGTTATCATGGAGCAGAACCACACCCTCCGTGAGCAGCCCCGGTCCTTTGTTCTTGATGGGCCTGCGTAGGCGTCGGAGTGTCTCACAGAACACATCCCCCACCTGTACGCCATCCTGTCCTCATACGGACTGCCGCATAATTTGGACGCCGCTTTTGATAAGAGCCTCTGCTCTCTACTGCGCATGCGGGCGCCTGCGCATGCTCCGATCCCAGTCAGAGACTCCAATCGCATCCCGAGATGTCTCGCTAAGTTCTCCAATGGCGGAATATGCAAATATTTAACTGTTACGTTTTTACGTCGTTTCGCACCTTTCATTTGATCATCCCTTGTATCTTTATTTTATTTTACTTTCTTCCATCTGTATACTTACCGATATTTACCGTTATTCGAATTGCTTCTTGCTGACTTAAAATATCTGGTTTATTCCGACACCTTAACATCTGAAAAATCTTTACTTTAATCTCATTGAACTTTTCATTCATTTATTTACTTTCTGGGATAAGTCGTTCAGTTTCTTAGATTTCATTGCATTAATTCATATTAATAAGATAATATACAATTAATACTTGTCTTAGGTTATTTTTCATGATACATTCCTTCCTATTATTATAGTGTCTTAAAAACCATACATTAATCCTCATTCATTTCTGTATACATTAGATTTAACCTTTACACACTACTTGTCGTAATACAACTTCATTGAGAGTTTCTTCTTCGAAACGCCCTCTTCGTTTGATACACAGTTCCTTCATGCTTTCATCAAAACCATTTCTTTTTCGACTCTTCTCTTAATCTGTTCTTTTTTTTTTCAAAAATGCTCGGCACTATCTATGGGAGTCTATGATATTTAAAACTAAATTATCATAGTTAAAATATATGCTCTGTGACCTCACTATATTTCAAAAATATTTACAACACAAACCGTAATTTCCGAGAATGCCTATGTACCTTACAAGCGTTTAGTTTTTTATCGGTGTACCAAATAAGTTGACTCTTCTTTGAATTTATTTTCATCCTATGTTGATTCACTCAGCTAGATATCCTGTCCAGATCACCCTGCAACTGTTAATAGTCTTCTACTGGTTTGATCATATTATATAAAATTGTGTCATCTGCAAACAATCTAACTTCTGATTGTTTGCAGATGAAATTTACCCTCACCTTTCTTTCAACTCTCATCGACAATACAAACAGCATCTTACAGTAAACACACACTAGAAAACATTAAATTATTTAAAAAAAATCTACTTCAGAAACGCAGGACTCCATATAGAACATCTCTACGCTGTACCTGGACGCTTCCACGGAGGGGTAAAAATCCTAAGTGGTAGCCGCCTACCCCCGGAATCGGGTATGGTACACACAGACATTTCAAAACCGAGTGTGACTGTAGTACTAGTCGATATTAATAGACCTGAAATTCTACATGATAGAATATTAATTTTGAAATGATAAATATCGAATCATGCTGTAAGATCCGAGACTGACAAGCGTAAAAGGTCCGATTGGGGGTAGGGAGTGATATTCCGTAAAAATGTAACGTCGCAACACACTCTCCGCACTTTCGTGCTCACGAGTCCGTTAAAACTTTCATTCCTGCTCATTGTCCTGCTTCCACTGGGGGCAGTTCACTCTACTCAGAGCTCCAACTTGTTCTCTGTATCAATGCTGACCGATTCTCCCCGTTGAAATTCTGCCCGCGTTGCTAAAAACGCCCCTCATGTGACTGATTTTTCCTCTCTCTCCGAGTTGGATTGTTCATGCGCTCTGCATGCAAAAAGCTCTTCAGAGTATAGCAATGGACACGTCACAATTTACTTCATCTCGAGCGGCCACTGTATCGAAATTCGTGGTGGACGAAAAGTTACGGTATTCCCTATTATCGTATGCAGTGGAAGCAACGATAATACGGTACAACCTGAAGTATTAATATTCCCTTAATGTTCAACGCGTATCTATGGAAGCAATCTAGTAAGTTAAAGAAAATTTTAAATTTGGCATAAGTGTTCAAGGAGAAATAATCAGTATGCTACGATTTAGTGATCACTAGGGTTCAAATCTTTATGACAAAAAAACAAAACAAAAAACCAACAAAAAACAAAAAAAAAAACAACAAAAAAACAACAAAACAAAAACAAAAAAACAAAAAACAGAGAAATAGTCAGGCAAATATGACCTTAAAAACCAGTAAATATGACCTAAAAATTACAAAATATGACCAAACATTTAAATTTATTGTATATCAAAACATGCTCCATTATAAAATTTATTTTATCTAGTGTTGTCGTTCTCATGTAGACAGCATAATTCGCTTCCGTGCACTCTCTGCACCATTAGCCAATTAAATTTTAAATCGCTTTGTCGAAGTCATCTTAATTTCATATAATTTTCTGAATAGAACTCTTTCGTCTGTACTAAATTCCCTTACATAACTCCATAACTGCGCACTTTCAGAAAAATTTATGTTCGGCACGTCGGTAGGTCTCCTCGCTGATACACTGCATATTTAACGATAACTGAGGATTATTGTCAAAAGTATTTAATTGAGATACCGATTGACGCGGATCGACACATTGTCGAAGTTAAAAGGGGAGCGGAACATTACGTTTAGAAAGTGACAATTATATATAACTTTAATTCTTGACTGGTGAATTCTGACCAGACTGAAAATTAGTTTTGTTTTTATCCCTCCAATGTATAGCAGAAGTACAGTTCTGTGATTAATTATCTTAATTTCTTCTCATATATATCTAGTGAATTCCTGGTACTTTTAAAAAACTACCAACTTTTTCCACAAAATATAACCATATTACCAAAACTAGGAAAATTGCCTGAATATGCATTTATATGCTATATAAAACACATTTAAATACAATCAGAAACGTTGAATCAGTGTTTCATTCACCATTTCAGCTCAAAACGGAGGCAGGAAAAAAATGTGACTTGTTCATAAGATCGGAACCCTCGTCATCACATTGCCCTGATAGAAGAATAGTTTGAGGATCTTGAGATGTTACAGCATAGCATGAACAAAGTACTGAACGAAAATTTTAGACTAAACATCAAACAAAGCAAGACGAAAATGATTAAATGTATTAGAAATAATAGCAATAATATTAGAGTAAATATAAAAATAGGATCAAATGCAATAGGAGAAGTAAGTGAATTATCTTAGTCTCTGAGTTAGGAAGTAAAATTGCAACCAATATTCCAAGGTGGAATGATGTTAAAAGCAAAACAGTACTAGCGGAAAGCCTTCTAGAAAAAGAGGAATCTTTTAGTTTCAAATATTTAACTAGGACTACGAAAGAACTTTTTAAAACTCTATAAGTGGAGTTCAGAATCTTACGGTAGCGAACTATGGACTTACCAGAAAGAAAGTAAGATAGATCAAACATTTGAAACAGGGTGCTGTGGAAGGATGCTAAAAATAATGTGGACAGATAATATACTAAATGAACGTGTTTTGGAAATTATGGGCAACGAGAAAAAATTGTGAAACAGTCTTACAGAAACACGTGACACGATGTTGAGTCATATTTTAAGACGTGCGGGATTGGTTAATTTGTTAATGGAGGGAAAAGTCGAAAATAAAAATTGCAGAGGAAGACAGAGTTTAGAGTATATGAAGTAGATAATTGAAGACGCATCCCCAGATCAAGAGTTAGGAGCAACTTAAGAAGAGATGAAGGATTGCATCAGGAAGAGAGACTTTTTTTGCTGTCATCAGTCTTTCGACTGGTTTGATGCAATCCTACGTCTCTTCCTATTTTGCGTTATCATCTCTATCTCAACGGAAGAGACTTATGACCAAAAACAAATGTGTGGCTAGTGATCATTACGATTGTCACTAAAAATTGTCGTTTCAGTAACAAAATATTCTCCTCCAAAGTTTTGTTATAAATATACGGGATACGTTATTATACATTAATCACGTCCAGAGTCCATGGTTGTGTGGGAAGGAGAGGAGAAGGATGAAGCGGATTATTTCACCGGCCAGCCAACTACATATAGTTTTCTGAAAACATCACAAGTGCATAGTGTGATAGTTCTTTCGAACGCTATGTCAGAATTCCATCCAGTTCCTTGTTCCAAATTCCCGCACGACCATCTTGATATCGACTAAAACGATGTAAGACTGTATGTTTTCTCGGTGTTGAATATGAATAAAATCCTCTGGAGTATCTAGCTGAGTTAGTCCAGCGATAAAAAACGGCGTTTCGGCGGTCACTAACTCTGCCACCATTATCAAATGACTGACTTAAACCGTACAAATAAATTGGCCAATCGCGTATATGCATGCCATAGGATTTTGTAGCTTTTATGGAATAATTTGTTGATATACAGCTTTTGCAAGACTCAGTTCTATGGGTCATTAAAGAGCGTAATGTTCTTTACTGAGCATAAATCTTCCTGCTTTAACTACGGGAGTAAGTGTTTATGGTATAATACGAATGTTCGCTACTGAAGGCAAATTAATTGATAGTTCAGCTGAATTGATGAGCGTCGTGTTTACCCATTGGTCGTCTTCTCCTGTGGCGTCGCCGTGGTGTCCGGAAATGTCTGTGACAGATACGCAGTACGATACATTAGATTCATAACGGAAAGTGATGTCGAAGCAGCAACATCTTTTGAAGTCTCAGAATTTCTCCCCGCAGTCATCCTTATTAGCATTAAATTTTTTCGTAAGGTCGGATCTAAGTCTTCAATTGAGAATGTGAATGATTCGCTGCTATGTGTTTCGTATTTTTCTCTATGGGTGTGAAAGCAGGACCTTAGATCAAAATCTAGAGAAAAGAATTTATGCTTTTGAAATGTATTTGTTTCGTCGTCTCTTACGCATATCTTGGGCGCTGAAAATCTCAAACGAAGAACTACTTTATAGGATGGAGAAACAAAGAGAACTGCTGCTCACTAAAAAGCAAAGGAAAACACAATATCTAGGTCAAATTATTAGAGGCGAGAGGTACCAGCTGTTACGACTCATCATTGAAGGAAAGATAAATGAGAAAAGATCTGTTAAATGGAGAAGGAATTCGTGGCTGATGGAAATTTGGAGATAGTACAACTGCACGTCAGTAGAGGCTTTCCATGCTGCTATGTAACGTCCAGAGCTTAGCTATGTGGACCGCCAACAACCGATAGGAGAAAGTGCCTTAAGAAGAAGACGAAAAAGTCATCCTTACAGCGTAAGTCAGCAAGACGGACGTAGCGAAATACAGTTCTCTGGAAATTCCAACCATATCGACGTAAGATAACTGTGTCTGACACTTGACTAAGTAGTTTATAAGTGCTACCTGCAAAAGCAGCCTACCATTAATTTGCAAGACAAGTCGGATATGTGCCGAGGCACGAATCTCGAAAAATATACCGTAAAAACAAAAACAAAAAAAGCAATGAATAGCTCCCTCACAGACTCTCGGATCTTCGCTCCATTTTTCTAAGTCACTAACCCTGTCTCTCATTGCACAAACTAGTCAATAATAGATTGGTTGAAGACCGCCACTGGTTTTAAAAAATCCGCGTGGAATCGTTATTTTTTCGCCATATCTGACAACACGTGCTAGACAACTCATTCCTCAGACACCAAAATGCCTGGAGTCTGCTTAAATCCCGTTAAAAGGTTTGTCTGCCACCAAATGTCTGGATCTTTATCCCACATTTAGGAGAGCTTGCAGGCTACGTTTGTAAAAAAAAACACCACCCCACCTATACAACGCACGCAAATGATTATAGATGATTTTCCTGTTCGAGGAAAAAGTGGATTTATCGCTCTTGACACCACACTGTTAAATATCTTCACAAACGATAGAAAGTAAGCGCAGTCACGAGACTTTATTGGTAATAAAATAGTATGAACATTCAAAAAGACTTCTCAGTATACTTCATCTAACACAATTTCTGGTGAAAGTGATGCATTCCCATCTCAATGCAGTTTATCGCATATTATTGTCATCTCATAACTAAAAATTACACAACTCAATGTAAATGTCTCTGAACAGCATTTACTGTATATTTATTTATTTTGAAAGTACTCTGAAACTTGAACGATCTGTTTTTGGTCAGCATAACACATTTTCATGTGAAATTTCATCGCAAACGACTTCATTTTTGCACGGAACCATAAAAAATAGCAACAAATAAGCAGATATAACTGTGCTCTTATAATACTTTGTGTGATTGCTATTCGTTTACGTATACTTTTAGTTATTTAATATATTCTGCTTAGCTAAGTTTCGCGTGAATTCTTAACAATTCACGTGAATTAATAAAACAGAGTCCCAAGAAAAAACTGCCTAAATGAATGTATTAATTCCGGCTGAAAACTCATTTTTAAGATTGTTTTATATTCACGTTTATATTACGTTTCGCGTGAATTCATAGTAGTTCATGTGAATTAATATAGTGAAGTACCAAAAAAAAAGCACCTAAATAAAGTTTTTTTTTTGCTGATGTGATTCATTTTGAAAATTAATTCTCAAGTAAAGCCACAAAATGTTTTATAATTTCACGAAGAAAATAATTTAAACTGCTTTCGAAACCCACATTCGTTGAGAACCGGTGAAATCTCAAAATCAAAACTTTTGATGATCGCAATAACATCTTTGCATTACAGTTGTAAGAAGACAGAAGAAACGATTGTACACCATCTGTATTGTGCAAGGTGCACATCGGCTACAGCCAAATCAAGAAATGTTGAGGAACATAGCAATTATTACTATAAATAAAACATAACATACAAAAAATAATAATTTACAAAGTCGGATAGAATTGGAGAATGGTTACAGTAATTTAACAAAAGACGAGAAGGAGTGCGTAGTAGTATAAAACCAGGCGAGGGTGTGGGCACAAAAGTAATATTCGAAGAAATTTAATTTAAAATTAAAATTCGAATTGAGATTATTTATCGTCGCAACAGCTTGCGACTGGTGCAATTAAGTGGTGTTACTACGGCTCTGTGCATGATTTAGCAAGACTGTTTTCTACTAGTTAGATATGGACTTGTGAAATGTTCATTTGCACTCCATACCAAAACATTACTTACTAAACATTCGGCCGAGTTTCATCTTTTTCCTTTGTCGCGCTTAGGAGAAGAAAAGGCTGTAATAGCACAGATTAAGGCGAGCTCCAATGCAGTGCTCAAATTGCTTTCTGCTTATTGAGTCAGTAATACACTTTGTTTTTTGCTATATGAGATTACTTTTTTTCAATTTAAAATCCTACAATTGAGAATTTAGAATTCTTTTTATTCATATGTACATATTTAAATTCAGAGATGTTCAGTAAATTTAGCAATGAATGTCACGTTAAAGGGCAAACGTTCTTTGTGACTAACGACGTGAATAATTTATTTAACTCCATCTTATCTCTCTGCTTATGCGATACGTGTTAAATTAGTCCTTATAACACTTTCGTTCTCTTTCAATATCGCGTTACGTTAGTAGTGACGCAGACCACTGCTGCTTCTTATTTAGTTCGGTATCTGGAAAGTGTCTGGAGTGTTTATGATAGATCAGCCTCGCGCGCTATATTTGAGTCGGTCCTCTACACTTTCCACTCTTCATCTGTGAAAGACGCCTCCCAGTTCATCCTAAGAGTATCAAGCTATCTCGGACTGTTTAAGAGCCGTAAATAGCACGCGGAAATACAACTCCTGAGAACACTTCCATAAATCCTTCTAATTTTACTCTGTAAATGTGCAGTCACGCCAGGTTTAAGCTGTGAAGTTTCAACATCGAGAAAAGTATAAAATTTTTACAGAGGCAGCAAACATAAAAAAAAAAAATATGTTTTTACGTTTCTAAAACATCTAAAATGGAGTCTCCATAATTTCATCATGCATTTTTTTCCATCTGTTTATCACAACTTCATAATTAAAAGGCCTAAAAATAATATAAAAAACTAAACATACTTCTCCATACATAAGAGAGACATGTAAAATTTTTCGCTTGCCCAATCGGATTTGGAATCAGGTATTCAAAATGAAATCAATTATGTCTTTATTTAGTCACGTATTATGCGAAATATGAGCTCTACATTCGTTAGCAATATCCTCCCCTTCATCCCCATCTTATTTCATTAATCCAGGGCTGAAAAATCTGAAGAAATTCAAGATGGCGGCACTTGGAGCGCAAGCTTAGAGGTCTCTGACACGTGCAGCAAATCCTCAAGGTTTGAACTGAACAGTTCAGGCGTGAGGATTATCCCCAACGTGTGTGGGTATTTCCTTGAGGCCATCGCAGGCCCCCATACAAATCGGATTGAATAACAAATCTCCCGGCTATATCTGAGTAAAACAGTGTCTTCCTTCGTAACAAAGAGATTTTTTTTTATCCGCTTAACATCTCTCTAACAGTGAGGTCTTTAGAGACGGGAAAGGATGGGGGGGGGGCAAGGAATGGGAAGGAATTCGGCCATGGTCTTTTGAAGGAAGCATCCCGGCATTTGCCTGGAGTGATTTGGGAAACCATGGAAAACCCAAATCTGGATGCCCGGACGGGGATTCGAACCGCCGTCCTCCCAAATGCGAGGCCAGAACGCTAGCTGTTACACCACCACTCTCAGTGTAACAAAGAGAATGACCAATAGTAAGAAATGTTAATAGATATACGCATCTATCCTCAAATAATTGAGAAAGACTTTGATGAAAACATTCATTTCCGAAAAAAAGATTTTTTTGCGAGTATCTTCTTCTTTTGAGTATACACTGATAGCACCAAACACTAGTTCTCCTTGCGCGAGTTTTAACGCTACATGCTGAGATTAACTAACAAACAGCTGCCTATACATCATCATCACCAGATGTCATCGTGACGCCAGCTCAATGACTGAGAAAAACTTGAAGATTCCATGCCCCGACATGCATTCGTATGCCTATCTAGTTCCATTATTGTAATATTTTCATGGATAAATACTGGGATATTGGAATGTATAACTCTGTACTAAATTAATTAATTATCTCCAAGTAGCTGCCGATGTTCCATGGTTCCATGGTCCATACCAAAACGGATCCACCACCATTTTCCTTCCTGACAACCTGGATCCAACGCTCATGGTGTTTCCGTCACACTCAAACCCTACTATCAGCTCTTACCAAATGGAGTAGTTACTCATTTGATTACGTAACATTTTCTCAGTCATCAAGGGTCCAACCCATATGTTCACGAGCACAGGACAGGCGCTGCAGACATTGGCATTTTGTTAGCAGAGACACTTGCGCTGGTCTTCTGCTGCTATATCCTATCAACGTTAAATTTCGCTGCACTGTCCGCAAAGACAGGTCTGTCGTAGGTCCCGCATAGAGGTTTACTGTTCTTTTACGCAGTGTTGCCTGTCTGTTAACACTGTCACCTCGACTTTGACGTCGCTGATCTGGGTCATATAGAAGACTTAGTCGACCACTGTGTTGTCCATGGTGGTAGGCAATGCCGCATATTACATATTCGCGGCACATTCTTGACACTGTGAGTCGAGGAATGGAGAATACGGGAACAATTTCAGAAATGGAATTCCCCTTGTATCTAGTGCTAAATACCATTCCGTTTGAAAAAACCGTCAATTCATGTCGTGTGACACTAATTATGTCAGAAGTCGACTGTCACTGATGTCTTCATCATGCCGTGGTCCAACCAAGCGTTGGGGGTGAGATGTAACGCTATGGCCTCGCATTCTGGAGGACGCGGGTTCGAATCTCGGTACGGCCATACAGGTTTGGGTTTTCTATTATTTCCGCAAATCACTCCAGGCAATTGCCGAGATGGTTCCTTCAATGGGCCATGGCAGAATTCCTTCCCGTTCCTTGCCGAAGTTCTTTCCCACCTCTAATGACCTCGACGTCGACGAGGCGTAAAGCCATAAGCAAGAAAAAAAAAAAAGCTCTGGTGCAGTTGTGAAGTCGGGATCCTATAAGACGTAGCTATAAATACTCTTGCTCCACTCCAAATACGTAGATCACTGTTTAGTAAAACTTGTTTCAACTGTACTTGTTCGCATGCTATGCCGAACAATATGGTTCCTCTTGAACCACATAGATTGAATCCCATCGTAACATATAATCTCCTCCATGCTCTCTCCGTAGAAGAAAACTCGGTTTGCAGTTTTTATTAATGCGCCTGGGAATTTGGCCATTTACGATGTCATACAAATCAACGCTCCCAGATACATTATGCCTAACAGAAAAAAAAAAAAAACTCTGATGTTAGTCCTCTCAGAAAATAATCCTTATAACATATTCGCTGTATACCTCTTCCTACTGTTCATGTACACAGCATTTTTTAATTTAAAAAAAAAATCTTGTCCGTTTGTCGATACGGCAAATTTGAGGAAGGCTCGGCTTACTCTCACATACTTAAAATGTTGACAATGTTTTGTAGACCCTCACGGCCTTCCACACCCTTTCGAAAGTACTACACTGCTTTGATCTGGACCGACACACTAGGCCATTAGATAACTTTGTCTTTAGAATGCAGGCCACCAGTAGTTAATATTCTTTATGGTAAAAATAGTAATAAATTGTATATTATCATGTACCATTAACTGATACATTTCACAGTACCCATAAAACAGTAGTTTCTCCGTACCATTTGTTATTGTACTACATACCACAATGTAAAGGAAATAGAATTTCTTTCTCTTGAGTGTGTGTGTGCCACCATTTTCTTGCTGAGCAGGAACTCAAGGAAAATGGGCGAGAAAAAAACTTAATTCTTGAGTATTAATATTTTTAAACGTTTTATATAATACGTTGTGTGGGATAAATTCAGAGAAATTGTATTTCTGTGATTCGTACTTTAAGTATCTCTAATTATAACGAAGATAATCAGTAAATTCGATCCATCCCTAGGAAGGAAAAGGGTCTTTCAATTCTCTGCAAACTTTAAGTAAGCTCTGAACTATTATTAATGTGAGTGTTTTAATTCATTAACGCCGGTTTCAAGGTCTCGCATGGATTGCTGGAAAGCAGGTTAAAGTTGAAAGGTTATGTCTTATAATGAATAGTTTCCTGTAGAGTGACTTCACAATATCGTAGAAAATCTAACTGGCATCAGAATCGGAAGCAGACATTCTTGTATGTAACTAAACCACACGGCTTTTTTTTCATTAACACGGTAGTATCAAACGATCCTACTCAAAATTGAAAAGAACTAATGGTAAAGATAGGCATACGGCCACTATAATTCACTTTTTTCCCTTTCATTACGGCTTCGATCATCAGAGGCGCAAAGGACTGGTGGAAAGAAAGGGGAAGGAGTTTGGCCATGGCGTTTTGGAAGGACCATTTCGATATTCACCTGGAATTATTTCGGGAAACCACGGAAAACCAGAATCTGGATGGCCGGACGGGGATTCGAACCTGAATCCTCCCGTTACTGTTCACCCACCACGCTCGGTAATATAATCAGAGAAATGTTCCAATATGGTACGTTATCTCTCAAGTGTTGTAGCAAAACCAGTTACTCTGCAAGAGCTCCCGGAAGTGGAGTAGTCTGGGAGTGTTTATCGGCTTTTGGTGGTGGCAGTGCTTTTCGTTTCGCCCCACATTGCCAGATTCCTGTTGAAACTTTCATGAGAAAGTGATTTCATTGAGGGGTGGCATATAATTCAAGTGCTGTTCCACCCCGGAGTCGGAATCTTTTCCCCCTTTGCATTCGATTCACCAAATGAATGTACGGCACTCCTCTATCGGAAAATATCATCCCACCTACTTTTCTCGCGATCTCGAGAATTGGACGAGGTTCAGCGTATATCATCTCGCCTGGCATTCAATTTCGCAGTGGTTCTTAAGGATAAACGAAAACAAAAAAGGGGCAGAGAATAGCAATCGGCTCGAATGTTTCATTCATATCTAGATCGATAGACATATCTCAGAACTGAAATTATGCCAAATACTTTTTCCACAGATCATCCGCTCTGCTTGGGCAAAACATATAATCTTCCCTTTAAGAGCATATGTGTTGATCTTCTTATAAAATCCGATGTTTCGCTTTTCTCTTTCTTGAGATATTAACCGTGGAAGCGATATGATTGTATTCGTTAGACAAAATTAAAATTGTGGCGAATCAACATTTTTAACTGCATGACATCAAGATTGATACAAATGTCGCTCACGCTTTACTGTACCGTATTCCAAGTCCAGTGACTAAACTAGTATGGGTATCACTAGAAATCATCCTTTATTAAATAACTTAAAGCGATTCTATGCGGGCAAAACCAGAGTTGAGACATTCCATTCAGCTATGACTGGGAATAAAATAGTGTCAACTTATGTATTAATTTGTGCTAAAATGGAAATAAAATTTTGAATTTTTCAATCGTTTTTTCACCTCTCGGCATTATAATTTTCCTCCTGCAAGCCTTCAGGTGAGTAGTTTTATTTTTAGTGGCAAAATATTCGATTGTAATGGTACAGTTTTCAAATACACAGTTATGGAAAATGATAATAAGTGAAAATCCTGTAAGACATTGTTACTTCAGTTACGTACATTTGTATGCGAAGGGATCACAGCAAACATCAGAGAACTTGCGTGAGTGACGAACAGGGAGTTACGAATGCTGATACCACCCCGCTATGGCGAACATATTGCTGAAGAGGCAACTAGGCCTGATTTATAGACAAAAGAAGACATGTGTTTTGAGGGGCTGTGAATAGCAAGGGATGCTTCGCAATAGGGAAGGCGATATAAATCAGACTTTCGTAAACTTTCTTGATTATAACCAAAGCAGGAGCTGGTAATTGGTCACGACAGTATTTCTTCTGTGTAACGGACAGGAATCGATTTTGGGAAAACTGTTGGACGACACTACTGGGAACTTCATGCTACTTTACGAAGCCACACTCCAGAAGGAAATCATGTGAGACAGCCAAAAGTTTTCTCGATTTTGAACAAGCACTGGTTTCTTGGTTTTTATTGGTTAACCACATCCTCTTAAAAACACAAGAACAATAGCGGACCTACATTGGTATCCAGGTGTGAGGTACACAACTTCAGCAATTGTGTGATTTATGATTACAGGAATAATTTGTTATTAAGTAATTATGATTATATATAGTAACTTTGGACATTTCAAGATCAGAGAACGTCGAGCCCGAAAAAAGATCTCTTTTTACAAATTAGTGCTGTAAAAAAAAAGATGGCTTCAGAAGTATGAATAAAAAGACGTTCCAAAATCCAGGCGGGAGGGACGAAATACTTGTAATTTAATATTGAAAAAGAAATTTTCCAATGGCGGAGGAGAAGTATACTTGTACCAAGTTATTTATTTATTTATCGCATGGCTAAGCAATTATTGTAATATGTATAAATATCTACAATATATACAACGACAAGAACATTGGTACCATTCACAAGCTGACGTCCATTTGTTATGGAGGAAGTTGTAGCACTGAAACATATTGAAATGGCGCGTAGATTATACCAATGAAATGTAAACATTGTGTTCGAGTAGAATAAAGTTTATAAACTGGATACTAGAAGTAAATTGATAGTAATTGTTATTGTGAAAGTGTAATAAAATATTTGAGTTGATATTTAAAATATAATTGACTTCATATAATAGATAATTTACTTTCAGCGGTGGTATTAAACCCAGTAATGGTTATAGAGGATATGTAGGGATCCTGTACTACTGATCCGAAACTGGAAATTTTTAAATATAATTGTTAATTTATAAATAATGAGGAAACCTTACACAGGGTAACTTCCATGTAAATGTGGGAAGAATAAGAACAATGTAGAGAGAAGGACAGTTGATGTCTGGTGCAGACGAGAGGAAGAGAAATCAAAATTTGATAGTGCTGATACAACAGAAGCTGAGGGATAGAAGCTGAGACTGAAAATATTTGAAGTCGGATAGAATCTTGAGAAGTGACTATAACAGCTGGAAACACACGTCAGCTAACGAAGTGTTTGGCTACCCTGAGTGCTCGTGTTCGTTTTCTGTAGGCAGAGACACATCTGGAAAGCAAGAGATGATAGCCACTTCCGGTGACTATAGACGTAATCGAGATGGTAAAGTGAACCTCGGCTAACATAACGCACGACAGCTTTACAAAATTCTAATCTGCAAGCGCCTGTTTCATGATAAATGTAAAGCCAAAAATTTCATTCATGGTATTCAATTAACGTGTTTCTGTTTCTATACTTTGATATACGTTTATTTGATAGCCTGAATTCAATTAATGTGTTTCTTGATCTCTGGCATTTGATGTTACAGCCACGGCATATCTTTACAAGCCTGGTGTCGATTACTATGATCGTTGAAAAATTCAAAGCTATTCAAAAATTCGTATTAATTTTGTGCCAGATTACTTTTAATTAACGTGTTACATGCAGATTGAATCAATAAATGATTGAAAATTCTACTTTACAGGTGTGTCGGCACAACAAAATGTAAATTGAAGTGTAAAATATTGTTAATTTTAAGAGGCCAATTTGTTCCTGGAGGTAACAATTTAAAACGAATCTCAGCACATATAAAACTGTATAAGTTATAGTATAGTATGTGAGGCGATTCATTAACATACAGAACGTATGGAGATCACCGTGTCGAAACTGTTAAATTCTGTTGGCAATTTTGCTTTATCCGCGGTGAGGTAGGAGTGGAAGGGAGACGCGCCAGGGATTTACATTTTCTGCGCTGAATATCATCGCTCGCAATTACACGCATGTTAACGCCACCACTAACGGACCATGCACAAAGCCACTGCTAACGAGATATTCGCGTACTCTAAACCGTACTAACGTCAAATTTCAACAAGCTGCGTGAATATTATTATTTTTGTAAAAAAATAATTACTTTTTCTTAGACCCTTTGCTTTTATTTTAATACTGCCCCACAAAGAGCTCTTTATCGCTGACAAACGTCAAAGAGTTATTTTATAACTTCTGTACTCTCTTTTACTATCCACAACAGTAAAATGTACGGAGACATTTTAGACGAGTGCTTAGATGCCACAGCATACAAAAAAGCTATTCTACTGAGTTTCTGAAGACTTTCATGCTGTACCTTAAGCTCTGTGGGGAAGTAGACGTATAACAAAATATGCTTCTGAAAAGTATGCTTCTTAAGCTGTTTGCACTAATGACTTGAAGGGGTAGACAAATCTCTCTTTAGCTAAACTTTTGGAGGGGAAAGGTTATTATCGCATAATGATTTCTATCTTCTTTCATATTCAACTCATCTTTTTGTTAGGTTAGAAAGGATAAATACGAAACTACAACTAAGATTTTATGAACAGCTACAGATTTAAAATGAACGGATTAAAGCTTGTTTATATCATGGAAGTCTCAAAGTACACAACCATGAAAGTGCTGTTACGGATTTTCATGTTTACAATCTATGCGAGTAGCAATTAACTTACAACCAACCTCTTAAAACAATTACACTCAGGTGTAATACTAAGCTTAGATTAAATATGAAAGTAGTGTCGGATGCGATAGGAGAATTTAGTGAATTTTCCTACTTATGGAAGTAAAATTACAACCGATGTCCGAACGAGGAATGACGTTAAAAGCAGAATAACACTAGCGAAAAGAACCTTCATGAAAAAGAGGAATCTTTTAGTTCCAAATATTGATCTAGGACACAGAAAGAACGTTTTTAAAACTCTATGTGTTGAGCACAGCACTTTATGGCAGCGAAGCATGAACTTTAGGAATACCAGAAAGAATGAAAATTGAAGCATTTGAAATGTGGTGCTATTGAAGGATGCTGAAAATTAAGTGGAAGAATAAAATACGACACGAACAAGTTTTGAAAATGATTGACGAGGAAAGAAGTTTGTGGAAGAGTCTTACAGAAAGAAGAGATATGATGGTAGGTCACATTTTGAGACATGCAAGGTTGGTTAAGTTGTTAGTGGAGGAAACAGTCGAAGGTATGAGCTGCAGAGGAAGACAGAGAATAGAATATATGAAACAGAAGATTGAGGACGTGGGTTGAAAGAGGTATGTTGAGATGAAATGGTTAGTGCCAGATAGGAAGGGATGCAGGATTGCATCAAACCAGTCGAAAGACTGATGACAGCAAATTGTTCGTGAATTTGACATCCCTCGATCGACAGTGAAAAATGTGTGCCGTAAATATGTAAATTCCGGCGTTACCTTCCGCCATTGACAACTTAGTGGTCGACAAAGTCTACTTAATAAGCGAGACCAGTGACGTGTGTGTCAGTGTTGGCAGATAGGCAACACTGAGTCAATGTGGGACGTACGGCAGACGTGTCCAAGCAGGTAGTGCAGCGATATTTGGCGTCGTCGATGGGATATGGCAGCAGAAGACCGACAGGAGTCCCTCTGCTAACAAAATGCCTGCAGCGCCTCGTGAACATATCGGTTGGATCCTAGATTAATGGAAAAATATGAATGGTTCAGATAAGACACGATTTCAGTAAGAGCTGATGGCAGTCCTCAGGTGTGGCGCACACTCCACGAGGCGATGGAGCCAGGTTATCAGGAAGGTCCTGTATAATCTAGCAGTTCCATTCTGATATTGGCTGTGTTTACATAGAATGAGACCTCTGGTCAAACTGAATCGACCATTGACTACAAACGGTTATGTTTCGCTACTTTATGAACTTTGCCCCACACGATATTAATAGTCATCCCAGGGCCAGGGTAATGACGATCCGATTTTAACACTAGATAGGGTGATTCAATACCTATTAGTGTACGTTCAATCAGATTTTCCGATTTTTCAGATACGAACTTTTTGCATGTGTTTTCGTTATACTTCACTTCGTTGAATTTTTTGATCAATTCTTTTATTTTACTTTTAACGTATTTTTTTAGTAATTAAACTATAAGTTAGGAAAAAAGTTTCTAATCCGTTTGGTAAGAATTGAGTAAAGGTCAAAGTATGCATTTGTAATTTTGGTGAATTTTCAAAGTCTGTTGTTGATCAATTAAAAAATTTCAAAAAACTTGGCTTTCAGAAATATATAAAACATAATGGCATTAACAAGGTAAAAACGAAATACTTTATTTACTAGGCAACACTATTAACGTAAAATAAATCAGAAAGAAAGAAAGAAAAAAATTAATTTGATGAAGCGAAAATCGAAATTATTTCTTTTTAATCGTATCTGCATGACCGTAAGCAATCGCTGAACATGCATGGATGTTATTCTGGTAATTATTGAATCACTTAATTCAGTTTTCCATTCTAGGCGTCAGTTCCAAGTCAAACCTGTATCATCCGAAGATTAACAATTGGAAATCATTTCTTACTAAAGTGTACCAAAAGATATGATTTATCTATAAATCGACAGGTGCCCTCGTTGATTAAAAAAAAAAAAAAAGCAAACCAATTCTACTCGTCAATTCGTGGATGAATGGCCACAATCTCATCTCGTCATTAGGATGTAGGCAGTGGTCAACATTTTTTGCAAAAGGCTGGAATAGCAAGGTGCAGAAGTATGATCTAAAAGAGGTTTATCTCAGATTTATCTGAATGCGGGTGCGGTGCTCCTGAGCAAACTGTCGCCCACGTTTTTTTTTTTTTTTTTTTTTTTTTTTTTTTTTTTTTTAATGTCCCAATTCGTGATTAAAGACTGATATGAGATTATACAAGTTAGTTCAGCAGCTGTACACTGGCTAACCAGCCTGCCCATAAACCTGTAAATACATTGATTTCATAATTTTATGTTTCCAAATCTCTCAATATGTTTATCAATTGTACCATTTTTGTTTTATTTAATTGTATTGCATTTACATCGTTAAAACTCGTTGAATTCCATTCGATAAATAAAATAAATATGATTTTCACACTGAGAGCGGTGGATGACCGGTAACACTATGACCTCATGTTCGTGGGTTCGAATCCCCATCCAGCTATTCAGAATTGCGTTTTCCATGGTTTCCCCAAATCACTCCAGTGAATACCTCCAAGGTTCCTTTAGAAGGTCATGGCTAAATTCCTTCTCGCTCCTTGCCCAAGTCCATTCCCGCCATTAATGAAGATGTTGACCAGGCATAAAGTCATAAGAAATAAATAAAAAGAAAAGATAAAGAAAAGAAAAAAAGAAACACGTTGTCTTCACAAGCATCTTGTAGTTTCTCAAACTGTTCCACATTTTTCAAGTTAAGTTCTGTATTTAAACATTGCGTTTAGTTTCAGGCCACACATTCTCCATCGGGAATATTGATGTAGAGGTTAATAAAAAAGCTTTAGCATATTGAACATAGTGACGAAATGTGCTATTGCACGTTACCTCCTTTTGAAATTACGGAAGGAAAACAATTCGAGAAACTTAGTACAACTGATTGCAGGACCTCCTAAAACTACAGCGTGGGTGAGCGAGAAGCTAGAATCAGCCCTAGCATTCGGGAGGACGTAGGTTCGATGCATGGTCCAGTATTCCAGTTACTGATTTTACAGAATTTCTCGAAATGACTCAAAGTTCATGTCGGTACGGTACCTTCAAATAGCCATGCGGAATTTTTCTTTCTAATCATTCTCGACTCTAATCAGTAATGATTTCATCGTCAAGAAACCGTAAAACCCTAGCAAAAAATGTATTATTCATTATGGAATTTCGCAGAGTTTTCCTCTCGTCTTTATCAATATATTCTTCCTGTGTTAACCTATTGTTCCAAATGATCTACATCATTTGACTGAAGCACCAAATCCCTAGTAGATTTAGTCTCTCCACTTCTGAAATTAGAGAAATATTCGAGGGAAATTATAAGTTCCATTAATTGCTAGAAGTAGTTTTGTTATTGTGCTATTCAGAACAGTGAGACGCCATCTACTGTGGCAGCATGCACCAGTACCCGCATTGAACATAACGTCGGTTGTGCTCTGATTGTGCCTTATGGCTAGCAATCAATGACTGTATTGAGCAGTGAGAACGGACTCGTGCAGCAGGGGCGTTTAGGCGAGCCGACACAATCGAATAACAGACTGCAGCTACTGACGCTAACGAGTTTCGCTAACAGCTGCAAACAAATCACTGGCGTGACGTGAATCTGGGTCGTCAACTGACTCATGCGGACGCTAATTGTTACCACCACGCGGCGCTGCTAGTCCGGGAGTGTTCAAATCGAGAACATAACCTCAAAATCGAGTCGGAGGAACACGAACTTACCGAAACACGCCACAAAAATGACTCTATCACTATCCATGCCTTCTGACATCACTACTTGTACGCGCTTGGAGGGCCTCTTATGCAAATAAATCCATAACGTAGGCATTAGAACACTTTGAAAGTGTGTAACTCAGCAATTAGGGAGTGTCCATAAACCACGTAACTCCATTTTGGCCTCCTGTAAACCCCCCTCCCCTCCCCCACGTAGCCCGACGTGGCTTTTGACTCTACCCCTCTTCCCCCTCCCACGTAGCACGTAGATTTATTCCCTATTGATTCCGAGAAGATATTTTGTACTACTGTTTTCTGCCTGTCAGACTATCGTAATTCTATACGGAGATAATTAAATGACAGAAATAAATATTCAACTGCTGTTGTGTGCTCTATACCGTATTTTAACTGTGACAAATAATAAGAAATAAGAAGCTACGTGGCTTGGCTTGGAAACCCTCCCCTCCCCCCCCCCTACGTAGCTCAGCGTAGCTTTCCAGCGAACCCTCCCCCCTTTTAGACAGCAGTCACGTAAGTTTATGGACGCCCCCATACAAGAAAGGCTAAGATATTCTGCATGGTCACGAACAACACCCATGTTTGCTATCTCTTTCCAGCAACATTTCAGAAATAACAGGATCTGAAATAACAGCATACTTTACAACCCACTTGGAACAATAAAACTTGAAACTATAAAACTGTTCAAATTCCTTTACAATCTTTGTAGTAAAAACGTTTCTTCTTGCAGTGGGTTCAATCGCGCTTTACCTGGAGAGCGTAAAATGAGAACAAAGTAGGAGTAATTTCTCTTTAGGCGATGGTTTCTTCCAGAAGGATCTCAAAACTAATAATTGAAAACAATTGGTTAGAGATAAACTACCTTCACTCAAAGTTTAATGCACAGTTTCCTTTTTTTAAAAAAAAACATCTGCTTGACGTGTCTCTGAACAGCGAGGTCTTTAGAGACGGGAAAGGATGGGGGGCAAGGAATGGGAAGGAATTCGGCCATGGCCTTTTGAAGGAAGCTTCCCGGCATTTGCCTGGAGTGATTTGGGAAACCATCGGAAAACCCAAATCTGGATGCCTGGACGGGGATTCGAACCGCTGTCCTCCCGACAGTTTCCTTTTCGATTTTGTCTCAGCATCCGCTATAGTGAAATAATTCATTCAGAAGAATCAACCAAACAAAATTATACCAGTCAACTATTTTTCTTTAGCAAAACCAATCACATTTCTGTTATCATCAAAAAATTAGCTTAAAGCGTCTTGAATAATTTCCTTACAGCCCCTAAAACCTTTTTTCAATCTCATGTTATATGTATTGCGCAAAAATGATTACTATGCGTTTTTCCATTTACAATTAATCCTTAACAGTTTCTAACGATCATTCGCCTACATCTTGCACAATGATGACTTATCATGCGTCTATCATTTATAAAAATTCCTAACCTTTACTGCATATGTTGCACAGTGACAAAATAACGCAATTACTTGTAAAATACTAAGTGGTCATCAACTGCTGCTAATAATGTTGGTTTTAATCCGAACTGGGGATTCAAGGTCACACAATCTCCTGCTTAATCCCTAACTTGGGCAGACAACTCGATGACTTTCTACAAACTGTAACTCGACTGGGCGTAAAGCCATAAGCAGGAAAATCTGCAGTATTTCAATCACACTTTTGTCCTGTTTCGAAAGAAGTGTAATGTTTCTTCTTTCCTCAGACATTTTCACGACGACGTACAGACGCATGCAGAAATAAGAATTCATGCCACTCTACGACGTGTCAACATAAACACTGCTTTGAGACTCTGCAAGACCGAGGTTATGAAATCTTATATACATACCTGGTTGTTTAGTGCTCCACTCGACGTCATATGATGCGAACTTCCTCGAACCTACCTCTCAGGTCTCGTATCCGTTGATAGTCCAAGTTCTGTAGTTTTATAGCGTGATCAGTTCCGCCCCTTCTCCGCTGCTCTTACCCCTACATGCGAAGGGGAAATAGTTACCGTGCATGCTGAAACGTCCTGTCAACGTATGTAGTACAATATTTTACATCTAAAGTGATGTTTTATTTAGTAAAATCAATCATTTTAAATACTTGTCATGAGCGAAATGACTGAACTGTACGTCGTTGAAATTGCGTGTTACCAACTACAACTTCATATCTTAATAAAGATTAAAAAACATTACATGGCATCAATGAACAAAATTATCTGCTTCTAGTGATCATTTTTGGTTTTAAAACTTGCGCGAGACTTTGGAGAATTAAATCTAATTTTTAATAGCGTTTTCCAGTGAAAGTTAGTTATCAAAAAAAGTCGTGTAAATTTTGTAGTGACGGAAGTTATAGTTTTTTTCAGAAATCATCAATATGAGCAATCGCAGACAGTTTGGATCTGTTACATACACGCTTATGTCCTGTTGGTAACTATTCACCACATTGCTCTGCTTTTACTTTTTGCGATTGTCTAAAAAGTAAATTAACTTTCTCTTCGCATTTTCCTAGTGTCTTAAAGAAACCATACTCATCAAAAATAATTGTTTTTTACTATCGCGTAAATAACAATTATCTGATACAATTTCAGTCACAGCGTTTTATAACGGTGCATTGGTATGACTTTTTTTTTTTTTTAATCACTGCCTCAACGGCGTTATACAGCCCCGCTACGATTTGTAGCTTTATCTGTGGTTTCACTGATGGTGATAGATTTTATTTTCGCGAAATGTGCACTTTGGGGGAAAACCGGCGTTGACCGTAGTGATTACGGGATTACGGCCTGTGTGGAAACCCTTTTGATATTCTTATTTGTTCGATAGGTAACTGATTTCGTGTGGTCAGTTGGGGATCATTGCCGCAATTAGTTGTGTTAACAACTCGACGATTTTCCCCAGCTGATTTGCTCGTCTTGGCTCTTGATTACAGCATTGGTGCCCGTGTTGGTCATTTGAGTTGGTCGGCGGATGATTATTGAAGTGGCTTGATGACCATCTCTGAGGTCCTTCCGGTCTTCCCATTTGTTGGGAGTGACTGGGTTGACGCTGGCGTTGACGGCTTCTGATGGCTGCTTGTAGCTTCCTTCTTATGGGGCATCCCCCATAACTGGCGGCGAGGTTAGAGCCACGCGGACGTGTGCAAACCAGGTTGTTATGACTCCCTCCGCAGTGAACGCAGCGCACTTGCTTGAGACAGTCAGAAGCTTGATGCCCAAAGCCTTGGCAGCGGAAAAATTGATATAACGTTGCCATTGGTCTCCGCTTCTGTGACCTCTTGTTGGAATTCAGTATACTCCTTTTCATGCCTTGCTACTGGCCGGGGCGGATGTCTTGGTTGCCTCAGGCTTTCTCGTATCTGGTGCAGGGCATGAGGAGGAATTGTCATCTTGGAGTTTTCCCTCATCCATGTTGCAGGAGTCTATTGAAGCTGTTCCTTTTTGATGAACCCCCGTTGTTGAATACCGAGTGTTTTCTTGGAAGTCCATGTAACTTATGTTCCTAGTTTCTAGGAATTGCTTGATATCTTCGAGGTCCTCTTGGCTCATACAGGCGACCAGCACCTGGTTTGGCAATGAGCATGTATGCGCCAATGAGGACTCATTCTGATGGGCTTCTCTTGACGGAGGACGATCTTGGTCATGTCTGATGCTTTCCTGGTGCACGAAGTCCCCGCGGTTTGAAGTCAATGATACCTCTTGCTCCATCACTTCCTCTACATTGTTGCTTGGGCTCCGGGGGCTGTGGAGCGTTCGAAGGAGGTTTGCAAAGTACTCCTCCTCCCTAAAGTTCTTGGAGAGGACGAGTGGTAGATTAACATGGCGAGACCAGCCTTTCGTTTTGAGATGATGGGCTTGGCGTTTAGTGCTTGTGCTGCATCCGAGAGAGTTTGTTTGAGTTTCTTGAAGCTCTTGCTAGGGATATCCCACGCAAACAGCATTTTCCCGGCTTTGACTCGGAGCTGCACTTGGAGCGGAGATTCATCGGCGTAATAGAAATTCTCGAACTTCCTTGGTGTGAAGGGCTTGAACTTGTACTTATTGCCTGCGCTCTCGCAGTAGAAGTAAATGACGTTCTCCTCTTTCTTGAAATCGTCGTGGTCGATGAGAGCGGCTTTAGGTGAAGACCATGATACCCACGATGACTCGTCCGCTCCAGACCCCTCCGACAAGGAATCCTCTTGGCGATTCGCAGCAGGGGTGTCGTACTGGGCGGGACTCTCACCGGCGTTGACTTCTGCCGAATGCCGTGGCGTACTTGTAGGTATGACAGCATCCATGAACTTTGTGGTTCGGTCTTGGTGGGACGGGGGGGGGGAGGGGGTAGGGGGGGGGGGGGTGGTTGTTGAGTAGAAAGCTACGCTGAGCTACTTGGGGAGATTGGGGTTGGGAGGGGTTCCGATCCAAGCCACGTAGCTTTACATTGAAGTTATTTGTCACAGTTAAAATAAGGTACAGAACACATAGCAGCTTGTAAATATTTATTACCGTCATTTAATCATCTCAGTATATAGTTTACGAGTCTGACAAGACAAAGCAGTACAAAATGTCTTCTAGAATTAATAGGAGAAAAAGCTACGTGCCACGCAGGGGGGGGGGGGGGAGGGGAGGGGGTGTGGCGCACAGGCATAAGCCACGTCAGGCTACGTGGGAGAGAAGGAGAGTTCACAGGAGAAAAAAATGGAGCTATGCAGTTTATGGACGCTACCTATAAACAGGAAAATATGCAACAATGCCTCTTGTCTGCCTGTATGCTCGGAGGGGTAGGGGGGGGGGTGGGGTGAGATGAGGAGCGGGACATGACCTTGACCCGCCAGTTCAGAGTTTAAGATGATACCGAATGAAACAATAAATATTTCACATAGGTGTTAATGGAGTAAAACTTCTTACGATTTCTGAATATTGCGACATATGACCAAAAGGTTCAAGTTCGTATCGCTGTAACTATGGTCCATTCACTCCGAACTGGCGGTTCAGGGTCACCTAGTTCCTTGCCCCAAACCTTGTCGCTCCCCTCCTCACTTCCTAACCGAACATCTCTGAGCTTGCGGGTCTTGTTATCGGGCTCTTCACTTTTACACATGTATGGGTAAATGCAGCGGAGTGGACCTTGATCCGTCAATTCAAAATGTACGGACTATAGTGTTACCGGATATACCAACTCGTGCGAAATACAAAATTAGGGTACACACTACTGTACAAAAAAATCTTGCTTTCTAATACAGTGTGCGGCGGGAAATCAGACGAATTAATGTACAAAGTTTCGGCAATGTATTTTACCTGCCACCTGACAATGTATCTGAAGCCACGAACGCCTAAAAGAAACGACTCCGTCCCAACCAAAATGTTCCCTGATGGATAAATAAAAAAAAAACAGTCCTACTGAACCTCATTATTCCGGTTTTCCGATTCACATTTTTTAAAATCTTATATATATATATATATAAAAATAGACGTGTTTTTTCCTATATTTCACTTTTCAGCCACCACTACCTAGCACAGATCACTGATGTTTGGGGGTGGAAGTAGCATGGAGTTTCCTGTCGTGCACAACGTTGGCCGAATGCCGATAGCTGTGGGGATGTGGGAGATATAATTATTAAAGTTGGTCAGTGCAGGGAGTTTTCATATTTCGACCAAAAATTCGTATCTCCGTATACTTCTCTTTCCTGCCACAACTACATAACATAGACTTTTGGTGTTTGTGTGTGGTAGTAGAATCGTCTTTCCTGTCTTGCACTATGGTTGTTAGATGTTGGTAGCTATGGGGATGTGGGAGATATGGGGGTTGAAAGTGGTCGACCTGTGGCAGTTTCATACTTCTGCCAAAGACAAAAGTGTCATGGTGTATCACTTTTCAGCGAAAACTATAGATCACAGATAACTGGTGTTTGTGTGTAGTAGTAGCACAGAGTCACCTTTCGATCACAAAAGCGGCCGAATTTCAGAAACTGTGGTACTGTGGTAGATATGGTGGTTGTAAGTGGCCGACCAAGGATATTCTTGTATTTCGACTGTCTCCGCATATGTCACTTTTCTGCCACAACTACATAGCATAGAGCATTGGTGTTTGTGTTTGGTAGTAGAATCGTATCTCATGTAGTGCACTATGGTTGTTAGATGTCGGTAGCTATGGGGGTGTGGGAGATATGGAGGTTGAAAGTGATCGACCTGTGGCAATTTCATACTTCTGCCAAAGACAGAAGTGTCATGGTGTATCACTTTTCAGCGAAAACTATAGATCACAGATAACTGGCGTTTGTGTGTAGTAGTAGCACAGAGTCCTTTCGATCACAAGAGCGGCCGAATTTCAGAAACTGTGGTACTGTGGTAGATATGGTGGTTGTAAGTGGCCGAACAAGGATATTTTCGTATTTCGACGATAGGCATGTGTCACCGCAGATTTCACTTTTCTACCACGACTACATAGCATAGAGCATAGGTGTTTATGTGTGGTAGTAGAATCGTGTCTGTTGTCGTGCACTATGGTAGTTAGATTTTTGTAGCTATGGGGGTGTGGAAGATATGGGGGATGAAAATGGTCGACCTGCGGCAATTTCATATTTCTGCCAAAGACGCATGTGTCACGGTGTATCACTTTTAAGTGAAAACTATCAATCGCAGATCACTGGCGTTTGTGTGTGGTAGTAACACAGAGTCTCCCATCGATCACAACGTTGGCCGAAATTCGGTAACTGTGGGAGTGTGTGAGATATGGTGATTGAAATTGGTCGATCATGAATATTTTCGTGTTTCATCCAAAGACTTGTGTGTATCCGTAAATTTTACCTTGCTGCCGGAACTACATAGCGCAGAAGACTGGTACTTGTGTGTGGTAATAGTATCGAGTCTCCCATCGTGCACTAGGGTGGTTAGATGTCTATAGCTGTCAAAATGAATTCTTTACAATCACGAACGATGTCGTGGGTACCAGCTAGTGTATACAAAAAAATTGAGAAACTTCTTTGTCACAACTCCTGCATCCTTGTGCAGAAAACTAAGTGGGAATGATGACTCCACGTAGAGTATTCGGGCATCTATGATCCGAAGATATACTTTTGCCACAAACTGCTTCTTCCTCATTCTCTGCGGTACCTAGATACATTTTAAAGATAAATCTAAATATGGCGACGGCACTGCAATAACATATCTTAAAAATCAAGAATTCTGTAATTGCCATGCTGTATAATCCCCGAGTCTACCTGATATTTTAAGATACCATACTCAAACACGCTCCTAATTACCTTTTAACGTTTAAAAAATACTTTTTGTAAAGTTATAGATACATCAGTATGAATACATTAACGATGTAAATATAACGGTGCATCTGTACTAAAACTTTATTACATAAAAAACTATAAAATGCCTGCGAGAGAAACGAAACCTGTTATAGCACTGTTCACAAAGCAACATTTCCTACTTTACATACACAAACGTTTGGTGTCTGTATGTTCCCACATTACTTAAAAGCTAATGGACAGTTGTACAGAATACCAACTTACTTCACTAGTTAGGATTTAAGATACTTTCTATCCAAATAAATGTGTGAAGTGGTTCAATAGAAGAGCTACTGGCCGACTGGTGTATGACGTGACTGTAAAGAATTTATATTAGCATATCCGCCCGCGGATGACTGACAGTATAGTCCTCGATTCTCGAAAGCAAGATACCTGATGAAGCCAAAAGAGAACGTTGTCGAAACATCGACTTTTTATGACACATTCCTGCAGCAAATCCGTGAAGACTATACTGCAAGGCTAGTCTTCTTGTTCCTTTCTTTTTTTCGCAAAAAGGGCATTTCCCTGATAGTTTATCTCCTAATCGATGGCACAAAACTAAAATTTCGCATGGACAAAGTACCAAATAAAACTTGCGGAAGAACCAAAGGGAAATGGTTAACAGTTTTTGGATGTCCGATATCCGCATCGTAAACGAACAGACTGCAATTCTCATGCCGACAAATACAGTATCTTGCAGAAAATTCATTACCACACTTGTTCCAGTTTTTGTGTAAAACGTAAATTACTTTTTTGTTTCTCAAAACCGCGCATCGAAGTTGAACGCATGATAAGACGAATGCAACTTTCGCTCTGATCCTGTATAGACTTTAACCGACTGAAGACAAAGTGAGGTTAGGTACCAGGACAAAAATTGAGAGGATGAGAAGCAGCGAGAGGCTTTTTGTGAAACCGAACGCTCTGATGACCACAACTTATTACGTAGCTAATTTCACAGCGGATTCGAGTAATAACAGTGATAAACTGCAACCTGAAGCTCAACTGGTTCGCATTTTTGTTGGCTGTTTGGAAGTTGTGCTGTTACTCAGCACAAAGTTTTTTTTTTATTTTGTGAGAATTGAAATTGAGCACTGGATGAGAGCATGGTGATAAACGCAGTCATTTTAAGCCCGTTTTGTCACCAGTAACTTTTCTCCGTATGTTTATACACTGAAGAGCCAAAGAAACTGGTATAGGCAGGCGTACGCAAAGATATGTATACTTTTACATATACGTATATGTATACGGCACTGCGGTCGGCAATGCCTATATAAGATAGCAGGTGTCTGACGGAGGCGTTAGATCGGTTACTGCTGCTACAATGGCCAGTTATCACGATTTAAGTTAGTTTGAACGTGGTGTTATAGTTGGCGCACGAGTGACGGGACACAGCATCTCCGAGGTAGCGATGAGGTGGGGATTTTCCCGTACGACCATTTACGAGTTCACCGTGAATATCGGGAATCCTGTAAAACAACAAATCTCCGACATCGGTGCGGCCGGAAAAAGATCCTGTGAGAACGGGACGATTGAAGAGAATAGTTCAACGTGACAGAAGTGCAAACCTTCCGCAAATTGTTGCGGATTTCAATGCTGGGCCATCAAGTGTCAGCGTGCGAACCATTCAACGAAACATCATTGGTATGGGCTTTCGGAGCCGGAGGCTCCTCATGTACTCTTGCTGAGTGCAAGACACAAAGCTTTACGCCTCGTCTGGGCCCGTTAACACCAACATTGGATGATTGGACACATGTTCCCTGATCTGATGAGTCTCGTTTCCAATTTTATCGAGCGGATGGACGTGTACGGGTATGGAGACAACCTCATGCGACACCCCACACGTCCAGAATTGCTGCAGAGTGGCTCCAGGAACACTCTTCTGATTTTAAACACCTCCACTGGCCGCCAGACTCCCCAGACATGAACATTATTGAGTATATCTGGGATGCCTTGCAACGTGCCGTTCAGAAGAGATCTCCACCATCTCGTAATCTTACGGATTTATGGATAGCCCCGCAGGATGCATGGTGTCAATTCCCTCCAGCACTGCTTCAGTCATTAGTCGAGTCCATGCCTCGTCGTTCTGCGGCACTTCTGCGTGCTCGCGGGGGCCATACACGATATTAGGCAGGTGTACCAGTTTCTTTGGCACTTCAGCGTAGATACGTGTGACGAGAGTTACTAAAGCTACAGTGTGTTGTATTCTATGATATTTATGAAGATGAGGGAAATGGAGTATGACACAGATGGCAGCTTATCCAAACCTATTCTTCCTAATGGCATCGAAAGAGCCGCTAAGATATACGTCTCCATCCGACTGAGCAATCACCATCTACAGGGCAGTGTGACCTCACTCCAGACGCACTGCGGAGAAAGCGGGGATTTTTAGGTTCGCTTCCATTTCATGAGGGAACGATCTCGAGGATGTGAACCAGTACTACACTAATGAGCCGAAACATTATGACCACCACCTTAATTGCATGTTGTTCCACCTTTGGAACGCAATACAGTAGCCATTTGGCCTGGCATTGATTCGACAAGTCCTTGGTAGTTTTCCGTGGGTATCTCGTATTACTGTTTCTTTAAATTAAGGACCAGTAGTTTGTAGGCACGGTGGCTGGGAACGAGCATCTCAGTTGGCTGTTGCTTCTGTCGTTAGCATTTATGGAAGTCGGATGATGGACGGTGGAACCACTAGTAGGTGACAATGTGGTGCCACCCACTCCTCATCACAGAACATGAAGGTCAGAGTCTTGCCCCCTCTGCGAAGCTGGATAGGCGGTGATCTGTGGCAGATCTGACGGCAGAGTACAATGCTGGTGCAGACACAAGTGTTTCGAAGCACAGCAATAGCTGCTGTACTGTGTACCAAAGGTGAAGCAAAATGCTATTAAGCAGGTGGTCATGATGTTTTGTATCATTAGTTTATATTTCTTAACAAAACAAAAAATACCATTCGCTACTGATTTCAGGTTAGTTACTTGACATTCAATAAGTATAACCAATTTGTAGTGTTGGATGCAAGTACATAAAGACCCATGTTATTTTTCTGTTTTTGAATACAATTTCCAGAGACTCTTGGTTATTCATACTATATCGACAATTCAAAAAAAAAAATACCATATTGGTGACTGTAATTTCCTCCTTCCCTCTCTTCCTCACCACAAAGCATATTTATTTTCTCAGTAAATTTCAGTTATCAATTTCCAGGAAGAAAATTCTTCTACAAAGTAACATAGGTTTTGAACCAGTGATAGATCCTTTATTCCAGATTTAAATAAAGTTGTCAGATTTTTGTCATTTCATTTCTTCTGGTAGGATATTTTACTAAGGAGTTGATGAAGTCACGGATGATAAAAATTTCTTCCACCGCCTTGGGTCGAAACAGTTAATCCGACATCATGCGTATGTTGTGTAAGACAAGAAAAAAAAGATTTCTTTAGAAACTATTTGTTAATGTTTACAAATGTTTGAGCCTAATACGTTTGTGGCAGTTTTGGACAGAATAGGTTCTTTGCACGCGATTTATAACTGTCACTTATTCCCCGCCCCCCCCGAATACTGTATAGCGGAAGTTGCTTCAATAAAACAAAAAAAAATCATTGCTCTGTAGCAAGTCTAAATTTACACTATTGCATTGCTTTCCCTATAATATCTGATATTAATAATAATCCTTATTTTATCATAATATAGTGCTTAGTTCACTACTCCTGACGGAGATACAGCATTTTATATAACATCTTTGAAGCCACGTTTACCTCTTGACCTACTGATGACTCTGTTAATGGATTCGGCATAAGAGTTAGTAGGTATATCACTGCGGGAAGAACTTAATGAAGTAAGATTCTTCTGGAAAGCGCATGTCGCAGACATATACGATGCAACTGCTCGTTTCGTCAGTAGCAATTATCATATTAAGTTACATTACCTCAGTACTCAACATATAGGAGCCACGTAACCGTCCTATTGAGACACATTAACCAATATTCTCAGATACATCTCGCAGTGAAACACTTCTTACTAGCCCTTCAGGAGGAATCAATTTTCTTGGGGAGGGGAGGTGTGCATTTGGTCCTTAGATTTATTTTATGCCTAACACGTAACACTAACAAATTTCTCCATTCCGCACCCAAGAATATTCACTTCAATAATAAATATTTAAATTCAAATTGAATTTTTCAATAAAATTTTAGCAAATGAGCAATACAGGTATATAAAATCAATTAAATCTGTGTGAAACAATCAAATTCTACATTTAAATTAATTGGCTGAATTAAAAAAAATAATAAAACATTGTTTTCAGCTGGTACACACATAAAAATATAAATTATTGGAACCGAACATTCATTCCGTGACACGGCGTAGTGTCTGAAAATTTTCCCAATAGTGGTTTTTGTACTATATTAAAACTATCTTTTGAACTGCACATACAAGAAACCTATTAGGGCCATTAGAGCTATGAACCCAAATTGCGTGAAGCACTACTCGTAATTTCTCTTTTTTTTTCGTATAATCTTGATTTCACTAGTTCATCTCGTCATAGCGGACTGTCAGGGACAAAATCTGGCTAACAGTAAGTCATAACTAGGTGGCCCGTACGGAAACTTCACGACTCATATGCAAGGTTGATTGCTTTTAGTAGGATCAAAGAAGAACCAGTTCATTTGTAGCAAGTGTTTATTTGTCAACTGAAATGGGTGCTTGGCAAAACGCTTATAACGTCTTACAGAACAACTGGAAATGATGAAATGTTTCCGTAATGGAAACAAAAAATGTCAGAATAATTCCTTACTCTAGAAAACACACACAGTTTATCCATATCTGTGTGATATATCGTGCTGCTATGTAGCGGTAATGCGATCAGTCCTCATCCACGACAACGAAGCTAAGCAGCTTGGCTCTGAATCATCTCATTTTGAAGCAAAATTTATTTATTTCTCAACCGATATACGTAGCGGTAATACGATCATGACCCACGCGAAAATTTCGACATGTAGTGCTGCTATCTAACGGCATTCGATCACTCCTTGTCGACGCCAGCGAAGCCTAGCAGCTTGATTCTAAACTATCGCATTCCCGTTGACACTGAGTACTCATAATTTTGCCATTTGCGTGTTGATTGTCGAAAATTCCTTTCTTAATTAACGATGTTACAAAAACGAAGAAATTAATCTTTAAAACGATACAACATTTATAGATCTTGGTGTAGTATGAATGAAGGCTCACCACAAAAAAAACAAAAAAGACAAAATCGCATATAAATAACATATATGATTAAAATCTGAAGTTCCTCGTAGATTTTTATGGGATTAAAAAAACTGGCTGCGAAATCTTATTTTGGCGACGGAGGATCGGATCTGCGGCGCGGTTTATCGGCGGCTTACACGTGGCGGAGCTTTTTGCGCGCGCGTTCGGCTTTTTGCGTGCGCGCTGGAGCGTCCCCCCGACATCCATTTGTTGCGGGACGTTTACGGGCGGCGGTATTTACGTCGCAGGTTGGTTTGGGGGTGAGGGGCTAATCGCGTTACCCCGTCGCCAATTTACGGTGCTGAGCCGACGCCGCCGGCTCGCCCCCCCCGGAAATTAAAGAGCCCGCTATACCGGGGGGACCCCTCACTCGGGGACAGCAACATATGGATGTTCAGGTGCCCCATCCAACACGCTCGGCATATGACTGCCAATTAGTAACGGCTGTTTCCTGATATATGCGCAGGATTACAAAGACAACCTGCTGTAGTCTTAGACATCGGATTTGTTGTTTGCTAAAGAAAAATTCATTTACAGATACGTTAAACGAGTACCCTGTATTTTTCGAGTTTTTTGTTGTTTTTTGGTTTTTTGTTTTTTTGTGTTTTTGTTTTTTGTTGTTTTTTTGTTTTTTTTGGTTTTTTTGTACTTTTTGTACATTTTTTTTCTTATGTTGCTTACTGGTCTCGTCGACGTCGAGGTCATTAGATGAGGGAAAGAACTGTGGGGTTAGATAACCTGAAGCAATTCGATCATTGCGTTTTTGAAGGAATCACCCCGGCAATCGCCTGGAATAATTCACTCCAGCCTGAATCCCGGCGTGGTTCCATTCAAAAAGCCTATAGCATAATTCCTCCCCTTCCTTGCCCTGGTTCTCTAATGACCTCAACAAGGCGTAAAAAAAGAAAAAATGAACATCGGAATTTCCACTTATCTGTTTACCGTATCGATTTTTTATTTTGTGAAATACTGAAGTTATTTAGTAATACGACAAACAGAAATAAGCGCTGACAATAACAGAAGCAGCGGGAGACCTGAGAAACAGGGTTTCGTATTTCTTTACAGGAATCCAGCCTGACGTAACTTGCAGCCTCTCACTTTACACTGTATCGCGTTTCCTGGAAACAAAACACTGCCGTCAAAAGCTTCAATAACTACGGCTTGCTGCAATTAACATTGGAATGGTACTGAGGCAACAGAAATTATGGAGCACTAGATACTACCAGTGACTTCGATCGCTCATTTTCTTAATTTAAAACCCGCGCAGACCTATTTATGTGGAGAATTTCGAGTAAAAATTATTGTCGCTGAGAGAGAGAAAAATCTAAATGTCATTCCACAAGTTTCGTCTCTTTTAGCTACATCCTTACTTCCAGTGCTCAGAAAGTTTTGATTCGCTTTTTCTGTATATTATAATGATGCATATTTTCGAAAATATAAGAAATTAACTAATGAAATGTTCATAAAGCTACTTTAAGATAAAGCATTTTAATACTAAAACGAAAATATTCAGCTTATTTTTTTAAAAAAAGCTTTTAACGAGACGTTAAAGTTTTAGAATTGACACTAATCGGAAACTTTGGTTAGTTCTATCTCTGAGGTTTATATGTAGTTTCGTTGTAACGTTTAACGTGAAGTAACTAACAAAATTTATTTCAGTGTTAAGTTTTTGTGTAAAAGTGCAATTTAAGTTTAGTGTATTTCTGTAAAAACTGAATAAATAAATAACTAAGTTATGTAGTCAAAAATAGTATTAGGAAATACGTTGAAGTTTTGTCATCTTTGATCGTTGTTTTTCTTTTTGAATTTTAAAAAAAGCAATGTTTACCTTGAAAGCTGTTGTAAAAACTGAATAAATAAATAACTAAGTTATGTAGTCAAAAATAGTATTAGGAAATACGTTGAAGTTTTGTCATCTTTGATCGTTGTTTATCATTTTGAATTTTAAAAAAGCAATGTTTACCTTGAAAGCTGTGTGATCTTCGGCGCCTATCTGTTCTGATTACAAACGGTTGATCATTTCTTGTTCCGTCATCTGGTAATGTAGAGTGATAAGATATACCGCAGTTTTTAAGTAATACCGTAAGATTTCAAATCGTGAAAACTCCTTCCGAATTGGATCGAAAATTTTTGTATTATGAGTTAATAAACGGACATATAGACACAGCATATAGAGATTGGTACTGACAAGAAGTCAGAGTTATTCCCATGAACAATTTGGCCTTCTTATTTGCAGCCAACGCATATAATGAGAAATTCAGAGGGGTCACGACCCACTAAATTAGTTAAATGACTGACGAAGATAAATAACAGTTTCAGAGGCTGAAATAAATATTTATGGGAATCTTCAACACTTTGCGTATATCCTTCCATTTATGTCTACATGAGTTTCTTCCTCTGGTTTTGCAGTTCTGAATTCGACTTCTTCTAGTTTATTTACTATAGTTTATGGTTGTACTTCCTATACCAAGTTAAGTGACCGACCTAATTTTTTGTATCTGAGCTATGGGAAAGATATTTGATTCTCGGCTCTTTCCGAAGATAACCAAAACATACTCAAAATGGGCAACGGCCTGGTGGCTTAGTAGTGAAGGCTTCTGACTGGAGATCGAAAGGTCTCCGGTTCTAATCCCTATGCCAACGAGGATTTTCAAAGGCCCCTAACACAACCCTCACCTCTGGCCCAGCACGCCAGAAAGCTTCCGTGGTTCGGATTTCACGTTAAACTGTGGGACCCCTACAGCCGGTAGGGTTAGGTTAGGTAAGTACGAAAGGAACTGGCCTCCCTACCTCTGATACCAGGCATATACTATGCCTCCTTCAAGACGCTACAACCAAGTTTCGGATTGAGGACCACGCTTAGCTTAACCCAAAAATGGAGAAGTCCCTTCCCCATGCGGAGCAAGATGATCTCCAAACCGAAATGTGTTGGTGTGCGGTACGAATAAGGCATGAAATTCTGGAGGACCTTGGTTCAAATCCCTATCCGGCTAATCAGATTTCGGTTTTACATTGTTTTCCAAAACCAAGAGAATGCCGTGACGATCCATCCAAAAGGCCATGACAGAATTCTCGTCCCTCAGTTTTTTTCCCCGTATCTAATCACCTCAACCTTGAAGAGGCTCTAAAGTTATTTTTCCCAAAGTTTTTCGTACCACTCCCCCCTTCTATCAAAAGAAAAATTCCCCCTCTCCTCTATTTTACTATTATTCAGGTAAATTCAGTACTAACAATGACATCTCAGAGGAAACGCACTAAGTATATGGTATTAGAATAAGAGCTTTCAGTTCTTAGAGACGGCGAAATAGACATAATACTTGCGACGATTTAGGGCCAGGGCATCGTCTACACGGGCGGCGAACCTACCTCGTAACCCCCTCCTCCCCCCCCCCCCCGCCCTTCGTCACCCACAGTCACCCACCTCCTGCCCCCTATATTTCCTCGCGCCCCTCAGCTTGGGAACATCTATTCTAAAAGGAAAAAAACTGTCCTAATCAGACGCAACAAATTCTGTTATTCTTCGGATAACGAGTTGTATAACGGGATATTTTAAGTGAATTTTACATTTGAAGCTGCAGTACCAATTTTGTTATCATCGTGTTTTCTGCAGTTTCACCCAGTATAAGTTGCAATGGGTTTTACCTAATTGTATGCTATTGAGCGTACGTAACCTGTTCCCCAGTGGATCGTTGTGCAAAAGCCAATGATTCGCTAAAAGTAATTAACGCAGCATCAACTGTTGTTAAATCGGTCCTAACGTTGACACAGTGCGCAGAGCTGCAGTCAATGGACGGGAGGCAAATTGGGTCAGCTTTTCAGAGCGCGGGATGACGAATAATGACTGTCAGGACGAATGATTGCGTTGGCAGGCGACCGCAGCCCAACAGTGACGAACAGACAAAGGTTACGAGATTCAGCTTTGACGTCCTTTTATTAGCTCGCCCATAGCGACCGGCTGCGGTGGTTTTGTGAGCCCGCTCATCAGCTCCGAAACGAACAAGTCTCTCTCGTGAATGTGAACTGTCCACAACAGTTTATATCAATATCAGTTGTAACCTTCTCTTCGGAAGCAACAACGCAACGCAACTTTTACCTAATTACTAATCGTTTACTGCCATTGGCCGCGTCTTAAACAATTCAAAATTATTCCACTTTTCCTTTTTATATCTCCTTTATGTAACTTGTTTCCATCCTATGCCGTCTTTAAGACATAATTGGCTTCTAACTCTAGCACAACGTTTTAACTATAATAACTTGGTAGTACACATCGGACAAGTAGTAGGAAAAGGTTTCAAACTACTTCAGTTCTTGGGGAGAGTGGTGAGGGGATAAACCAGAGAAGTAAGGGAATTGGGTTACAAAACTTTGGTCAGGCCATTGCTTCAATATGGTGGTGTGGTATGTGACCCACATTTTGGGTATCAAACACAGAGCCTGAGGGGGTGCAAAAAAGGGCTGCTAGATTTGTCTTTGGAAATTACCGCAGAACACAATGGTTAACCGATGTGATAAAGGAGCTGGAACGGGATTCACTGGAAAACTGAAGGAGGGAGAAGAGAGTCATGGGAGTGTACTAGGCGTATAGCGGTGATGAGGCGTGGAAACATATTGGTATAAGTATTAGGAATGGTGCATGGAAGGGAAAAGATGGTTATGATCTCATGCTGGCACCATTCGATTTCAGACACAAGGGTGTAGGAAGATTTTCTTATTTAGGTAAGAGGGTCAAGGATTGGAATAAGTTATCAAGATAAATGATGGATAATTTACCATATATACTGACAGAATTTAAAGTCGAAGTTTGTGGATGGCAAAAGTAGTCAGCTAGAGTAAAGGGGAAAATGTACGTATATGTAAGGAAATTTATTGTCACCGGAGTGTGCGTTGCATCAGAATTAAATTAAATTAAACATCGTCGATCTCACCTCTATTTGATTTCTTTATCTGAAAAGTAATTCTTTCTTGATCTCAATTTCATTCTTGCTACTTTAACTTCAAGAGTACCATCAAGTCGGATGACCGCAACTAAACTTTCATAATTTAACACACTTTTAATCCTCAGCACCTTATATATTACAAATTACTCAACTCAATTTTTACAAATATGTAACTTTTATACCAAAAAAACCTTTTCACTTAAGGACCAAATATTTCGTTAAGTTCAGCGGCTTCGTTCTAGCTGTTTCCTTATCATCAAGCAGTCTTATTCATGCCTCTCCCTCTCCTTTAATAATCATGTGCATCGTCTTCTCTTTGGTCTTGGGTCTGCCTCGATCGGTTAATTCGTTACTGCCAAAGATGTTCCGAAACATGCCATTAATATTTCACAAATTATACCACATTTTTATTCTTCCGCACATTTACAAATCACTTCACAGTGTAATTCCGTAAAAGAATGTGCGCAACATAAATTTACGAGAGGCACACGAATCGGTCTTCTGCTGCCACATCCCAATAACGCCAAATCTCGTTGCACTGTCCGAACAGGCACGTCTTCGTACGTCCTACATTTGGTGTTGTTCTTTGACATAGTGCTACCTGTCTATCAACACTTACACCTCGATGCAGACACCGCTAGTCTCAGTCATTAAGTAAATGTGGTGGATCGCTGCTTTGCCCATGGTGTGAGATGGTGCCATAAATTTAATGTTACGACTCGCTATTGCCACTGTGGATAGACGAATGTTGAGTCACGAATAATTTCCGAAATTTAATACCCCATGCGTCCAGCGCCAACTACCATTTCACGTTCAAAGTCTGTTAATTCATATCGTACGGTCATAATCGAGTCAGAAAAACCTTACATACGACTCACGAGAAAACAAATGAAAGCCACGACATTGCACAGCACGATTATAGTTTCCTACCGCAATCTAGATATTTGTATATTCTTGTCCCATGACTTTTGGCTTTTCGGTGTATACAATGTAATCTTCAGTCAAACAGAAACATTATGAATTTAAGCACCTGCGAGACTAGTAGATCCGGACCAATGTCTATCGTGAAATCGATGTTTTAAGAACTACTAAACCCATGGAGTTTATCAACGTATCCAATGGTAAGATCTCTAAGCGGGACATTACCTTGCATATGAAATTCGTCTTTCTTCCGTACATACTAGCAGTCACAAACCAAACTGGAAAATTCATGAAGCGGCAGAGGTGCCAAAAGTTAACAAGGCACATTCAAAATTGACAGGTCACTGATTAGGATAAATAACCATTACCCACACAGCAGATCGCATGTGGCGGATAGACTTAAAGAGCATAGCCGCCACTACAGAAAACAAGAGCAATAGATCCGTCGTTGTTCGCCATAACGTCAATACCGGCCACGATATCAGATATACCCAGCGCGGTGGTGTAACGGATAGCGTTCTGGCCTCACATTCGGGAGGACGGCGGTTCGAATCCCCGTCCAGGCATCCAGATTTGGGTTTTCCATGGTTTCCCAAATCACTCCAGGCAAATGCCGGGATGCTTCCTTCAAAAGGCCATGGCAGAATTCCTTCCCATTCCTTGCCCCCCCCTCCTTTCCCGTCTCTAAAGACCTCGCTGTTAGAGAGACGTTAAGCAGATAAAAAAAAAGAGATCAGATATGAAAACTCAAGGCTGATGGGGAGAGAAGGCCAGTTGTATCCTAGACTAGTGAAAGACGTTAGAAATTTTAAAGAACAGCAATAATTTGCACAGAAACATCGGGTTAGTACGACGTTTCTTTGACGCTATCTGCTGAGAAAAATATAGTAACTGTGTAGCGGGCTACAATACGGCAGCTTTTGCCCGTAAAATCTAGTTATTATTAACAAACACGTACGCGAAATCCATCTAATTCTATCGTATGAAATTGCGTAAAAATATAATATATGCTGATAACTAACTAACAAATCTTTCTGTTATCTATACAGCCACTCTAAACTCTAGTAAAATTTTTATTGTTAATTCAAATAGTTTCGTTTTACAATTGAAATACAAAAGTTATTAAATTGTCAGATTCTCTGTATCATAGACATCAGAGAGACGCTACTATTTTTAAAAGGTAACAATTTAAATTTTTAACCCTATAATTAATCCGTGGAAATTGACGTATACGTTCAATAACAATCACTCCATCATGAGACAGTATACCATACGTCTCTGCACCTTGTCACACATACGCAATTTCATTCTGTCGTGTATTTACTTCTCTGTTGGTAAAAATAATAATAATAATAACTGTGAATGGATCAATCAATTCTATAGGTGGACGGAACCGATACAAATACATTGGTGCTCCATCATCTGCTAACTAACTGCCTTTACTTCCGTATTTTTATTTCAAAGGAGTACTAATCAGGTTAAAAAAGGTCTCTGATGAACAGTGACATGGCTAACTTGCATGTATTATTCTATTGTTAAACACAGCTTCAGTCTTCAAAGAGACTAAAGATTTTTTGTTACTTTTAATATTGCTGTGACACATTGTATTACACGTTAAGAATCATTTATCTCTATCGTCAAATTACAAAAATGATTGAATTTTAATCTAAGTGTTCATTACTGCTGGACGTTTTGGAAAGAGTTCAGGATATTACACTTGTCACAGGTAGTTACCATCGTTGGGGCCCAAATCTGACACTGACTTCATTGATATCTTCATAAGATTTTCTGTAATTATTTACGGGGAACTGCGGTCACATTCACTGTCCAGCTTAATAATTTCATTTTGAGTATAATAAGACGACGAAATCTAAGCTTAACTATTTGTGGCCAGAGGTTGAACTTCAGTAACACATTTAACTCTGACTTTTCACCACCGGACACAGTAGTCCGGTGTATTTTTCATCAACTGTGCTAAATTTTAATTTGCTGTTGTGTAGACACATTTTTGTCATAGCACAGCCGATGTTTAAGCAGGAGACTTATTTTAAAGTAAAAAGTTATTTTTAGTATTAATTGCAGTGAAGCTTATGTCCCCAATGGCAATTTCCGTACGTACCTACGTACGAACACTTTTTACCTAAAAATCCTTTACAGTCAGAGGTATAAGTAATTTTTTCTCACGGAGCGTGGTGGGTGAGCGGTTACGCTCTGGCCTCGCATTCGGGGGACACGGGTTAGAATCCCCGTCCGAGCATTCAGATTTGGTTTTTCCATGGTTTGCCCAAATCATTCCAGGCGAGTGCTGGGTTGTTTCCATCAAATGACCACGGCCAAATTCCTTCCCGTTCCTAGTGCCTTGTCGGTTCCCGCCTCTAAGGGCGTCGACGTGGACTAAGAGTAAAGCCATAAGCACATACAAAAATTTGTTCCAGTAACTACCTCTCTTACCTACAAATAAAAACTTTCCTACTCTCTTATGCCTGAAATCAATCAACAATTTACTATCAAAATCCTCTTCATCCTTCCAGATGCTTTTTCTAAATTATCTACCTATAATCAAGGCTTCATTACCATGTTATGCCTTATTAGTCCCCACAAGTATATTCACCTGACTTCTATCCTGAGACAACTCGCAACTTTTGTGTCATTTAGTTAATAAGCGCATCCTTTGATGGTTTCCATAGACATATCTAGATGTTTTCCTTTGCAACTCCAACAACTCCAGTGTTAGACACTCATTTAATCCCACAATTGTCTGGCAAGACCCTTATCAAAATTTTGTAAAACATTTCTTTTACCTCCCTTACACATGCTCTCACTATCCTGTGCAACAAATGTTTGAGTAACTCAACCGATTATTAGCAAATTGAAGCTGTGCGACATTCCAACACTTGTATTGCATGCAGCTACTACACTTTTGTTATATTTTTTATATGAAACAATCGATAAGCGCAGTCTCATAAATAATTCTTTTGAGAATTAGAAGTTATCACTACTTCATCAGCAAGTATTGAACATTGTATATGGATGATGAATAACTCATACGAGTTTAAATGGACTATAGGGAGAGACAAAATATTTTTTCATAATTTGCGAGGACATTAAAATTTATAACAATTCATTATTATTTCAAAATATAAAACGTGTAGTTGTTTTTCGATATAGCATCCCTTTTTTCATTTCAATAACGTCATATTTCTGGCGATCATTGGGGTAGTGCTGGGATTAACTCCCTGCACTACGCTTTTGGCAACTGCCAAAGCCGGACTCAAGCAAACACTTCATTTGGCATATATATATATATATTGTTTCTAGCTTTGTGCATCTTTATTGTCGTCGTGGTCATCAGAGTCGGTGGAAAATCGTAAACGAGGAACGAGAAGGAATTTGGCCATAGCTTTTTGAAGGAATTATCTCTGGAGTGATTTCGGGAAACCTGTAATCGGGAGGCCGGATGGGAATTTCATCCCACGTCCTCCTGAATGCGAGGCCCGAGCATTACCGCTCACCCAATGAGCAGTGGTTTCCCCCATAACCTTCTCCTCTCTTCCTAAAGATATGTTCACTATTAGTTTCATCTTACATCAATCGCAATGAAAGATAATTTTCGTTACAAGGGTATTCGCGGAATGAGAGGCACAGATGCGTGCTGCAGAGAGCAGCGCGTACGATGGAATGAGGAGTGAACTGCGAGTCACAGCTCAGGGCTCAGCATACTCCACCGCCACAACAACCGCCTCAAAGAATCCAGGCGGCGGCTTTGTGGAACAGTTAATTAAAAATTAAAAGAGTAAGCAGGAAATTACACCAGAAACTTTCTTTGTGTGCCAAGTCCCCTCTCGAGTGTTTTTTACGCCGTCCCTCCTGACGCTTCTTTGTGTCGCTGTGCAGCATCTCCCGCGACCTTGCCATCACAAACAACGCTACTGTAATTAGTAGAGTATACGAGGCCATCCGACGCACAAGCTCACCACTGAGACGGCCAAGGTATCTGTTGCTGGCTAGTCCCCATTGTGAGGGTTTTGTTTGCTGCTAACCACTGTTCCCCTCAATATTCTACACGTTTTGGCCAAACAAATTAAGAAATTAGTATAAAAACGATTTCAGAACATAAATTTCAACACTTCCTTGCGTTAGTACCAACGTGAATCTGATTTGAATGATATCGTACTGATGGCAATTCTCACTGATTAAAACGTGCACTTTATAATCCATTTTATTCATAATTATATACAGGTTTATACAATACTAGCAGAGTTTCCGGCGTTGCCCGGTATTATCTAGGTTGCTTTGCCATAACAGTAAATACTGCATTGACGTTCATAACAGAGGTCAGTTTTCTGCACTTGTGAGTCAAACTACATTTCAGTCGTTTCATTTTCGTACGTATTTAAGCGGCGAACCCGCGGTGTAGAAGAAAAGGGGCTGGAGTTGATTTATTCATGCAATATTTTTAGCCATCCTACCAGTAACATGTGTAACAAGTTTCATCAAAATAACTACAATGATTCGTGCAGCAATAGAAAGAATGGACGTTTTCAAAAAATATGGTAAAGACGAAATCGTTCAATAAAAACTTGTAAAAATACCGGAAATGCCAACAGTAAAGGTTTTAAAGAGTTCGCTTTCATGTTCAAACCAATCAAATATGCATTACTTACTATTCACAGCGAATAGAATTTCACTTCCAAACATCAGAGATTGTAGCTGTGCGGTCTGAGATCGTAGTTTCAAGGAAGGTTCTACACTAAAGGTTTTAAACAGTTCACTTTCATGTTCAAACCCATCAACAGCGAATATAACTTCACTTCCAAAGAACAGTTATTGTAGCTGTGCTGCCTAAGATAGTAGCTTCAAAAAGCAAAGAAGATAGCGAAAGCTTTTGTCATTATATTATTAAAATTAATTTACATATTTGCCGTTTTAAGCAATTTTCTCTTCGCATTCTGTACGGAAATCTGTCGGGTTCAAAGACTAAAAACCAAAGTTTAAGGAAGGAAATGTTACATACGATAATATTTATTTTTCTTTACGAAGTATGTCGTATGCATCTATTTGGTATTTCATCTTTGGCAATACGTTCAGATTTTCACTTACTGCTCCGAGTTATGATAGGTTAAAGCATAAGACATACCAAACAATTCAGTTGAATTTCTAATCTTGAAACCCCCATCTGCTCAGTAGTTTCTGAGTTTTTCTGGAACCAATATATCCGGTTTACGTTTTATAGATATACAGTTTCTCTACCACACTACATGCATTCGTCTGCTGCTATCAATTGCAGATCAATGTTGCCGACTGCTTACAAGCGAGAATTCCTTCTCACTTTCAGGCAGGGGCAGGCCACCGACCCAGCTTTTCATGCCTCTATGCAATTGTAGCCTCTCCACATAGCTGAGTGGCTATGGCACTGATAATGTTTATGAGTATGCTTACGTCGTCTAAGCAAAATACGTCGTACGTGAAACCTCAGATACAAAATTATATATAGATCTAATATATACATCTGCGACACACTACTAAATTGAAGGGTAATTGTAGGACGATGTCGATCTGGTGATTTTAGAATTTGAATTCACCTCATATTTTTGTGAACAATACATCCATAGAACTGCAACCAAACCGAACATGCTCATGTTCTTCGAAGCAACAGGAGCAGAAGGAGGTGTGGGTAACGTCCCCACTGCAGTGTGTTCGTGGTGGATTTCGTGCTGCAAACGAGCAGGTCATAACCAGGAAGTTGGCAATGCTTTCGGGTCGTGACCGTAAAGAGACCCACTTGCGGGAATTCATCTTGTCTGTCCGCTTCATCTGTTCGTTATATTTACGGCTACGCCGACGGCGCCATTACTCTTTTCCTTAGGACCAGCTGTAAAATATATTATCCCGCGTCGGTGTGATTATAATCTGGGGAAGTTATGCCTCTTTGTGGGCTACCGTGGTTTACTGCCCGGAACTTATTAGACCCGAGTGTTCGGGGCTCTTTCGTAACAGGAAGATATGACTGGAAATTATTGAAAGGGAACGAGGCAAAAGAAATATTCCAACGTATCAAAGTGACAAAATTCTGAAAAACGGTGCTTCGTCAGACCTAATCGGTTATGATGAACAGAAACTTGTAACTGAACTTCAGTTCAGGCTCCATTTTTTGTCCTCGTCCATTCCGAACTTTACATTCGGAAGAACACACTAAGGGGCTTGCAATACAATTATGATTGGCATAAATTCGAAGTATACAGTCTTCTGAAGACTGCTATGGGAATCATATCCTAATGATGGGATGGTTGTTCCTCTGGGTAACAGATTTCAGAAGCAACTTCGTATTTATGTAAATTCCTAATTTTTTGATGTCGCAAGAATCAAGATTGGGATTTCTATTGTAATATTAGATCATTTCCCTTATACTTCCTGTTTTGTGGGTTATGCTAGAAGTATATTGAAGCGTTTAGATTTTGATATTACAAATCGATTTCTTATTTCTGGTTTTTGTTGAAGTAATTTTCACTGCTGTGTGTGTGGAGACTTTCCCGGCGTACTGATGCAATAAAATCTTCTCGGGTGTCCAGCCGGATAGTGTTGTATAAACCCGACGTTTCGACAGCTAGCTCTGCCATCTTCATCAGGTGTCAGTCTAGGTGGTGACAGTCAGCTTGCGACGGCTAGAAGGGATCTGACACCTGATGAAGATGGCAGAGCTAGCTGGCGAAACGTCGGGTTTATACAACACTATCTGGCCAAGCACCTCTATAAATTTTCCCATCAATATCTTTCCATGATTCATCACCAGTATAGGCCTTGTACACTACCATGACTCTCTTCACCCTCCTTCTATCCTCCAGTGAATCCCACTCCACCTCCTTTATCATAATTGTTGCCGATTGTGTTCTGCGGTAATTTCCAAAGACAAATCTGGCAGCCGTTTTCTGCACTCCCTCTGACTCCTGTATTTGATACCCAAAATATGGATCCCAAACTACACCACCATATTCCAGCAGTGGTCTGACCAAAGTTTTTTACCCCAATTCCCTTACTTCTCTATGCATCCTCTCATCACTCTTTCCAACAGGTGAAGGATTTTGAACCCTTTACCTATTACCTGTCCAATTTGTCCTGCCCAGTTAAGTTTGGTATCAAATGTTATGCCAAGGTATTTACATTTCGAGTCTTGAATTAGTAGCTCCTTCCCCACATTATAATCATAATCAACCTTTAGATTTTTATCTGTTTACCTAATAAGCTGGCTATTCTTTGCATTTATCGTCATCCCATATTGACTCACCCACCTAGTTATCCTATCTAGATCACCCTGCACCTCTTTAAAGTCTTCTATTGTTTTGATCCTTTTATATAACATCATGTCATCTGCAAACAATCTAACTTCTGACAGTAAACCATTAACACAATCATTCATTAGAATAACGAATAACAATGGTACCAATACACTACCCTGTGGGACTCCCATGTTCACTCCTACTTTTATTGATACTGTATTTCCTACCCTAATTTTTTTGCTTTCTGCCTTTTAAGAATTCTTCTACCCAGCTGAAAGTTTTCACATTAAGACATCCGACACCCGAATTTAATATATGTAACCCGCACCGCACAACACAAACAATACTGAATACACACTCTATCACAATCACACACACTACGAATAACACTGAAGAACACACGGAAAACCACCCAGTTCATCTTCTCAGACGTTCCCATGGGAAGGGAGGGGAGAGGGAGGGGTAAACACCCCAACGGTAACCCCCCCTCACCCTGACAAGGTAAAGGCGTTCACAGAAAAAGAATTATGTATATTAAATCAAACTCTACTGAGACGTTCTTGCATTCATACTTCATTATACTTTGAAGGTTTGTAAGAGCAAAGCTACCAGAAAAAGACATTACATTAAGATATTCTTGATGTCAGCGTACACAAAACAAGTATGTTGCACGAAAAATAAGATTTTTTTGTAATAACTTATTTATAGCAGTCTGATTTGAAGAAAAACTGAGTTCCTTCCTTGTTAAGAAAAGAAACTGAATTTTCGAAAGTTTGATTGCAGCTATAGACAGGAGCAACCGGTGAGGCAAAGGACATTGCTTCACAAAAGACTATTCAGTCCCTCGGAGACGGCGAAGCTTCCAATAAGAGTCGGAGGAAATTTCTTAACAACTTATTTCAGCGAATAAACGCACAAATCAGCTGAGTGGAAAGAGGAGTAATTAAATTGCTTTCTGCCTTTTAAGAATTCTTCTACCCAGCTGAAAGTTTTCACATTAAGACATCCGACACCCGAATTTAATATATGTAACCCGCACCGCACAACACAAACAATACTGAATACACACTCTATCACAATCACACACACTACGAATAACACTGAAGAACACACGGAAAACCACCCTAGTTCATCTTCTCAGACGTTCCCATGGGAAGAGAGGGAGGGGTAAACACCCCAACGGTAACCCCCCACCCCCTTGACAAGGTAAAGGCGTTCACAGAAAAAGAATTATGTATATTAAATCAAACTCTACTGAGACGTTCTTGCATTCATACTTCATTATACTTTGAAGGTTTGTAAGAGCAAAGCTACCAGAAAAAGACATTACATTAAGATATTCTTGATGTCAGCGTACACAAAACAAGTATGTTGCACGAAAAATAAGATTTTTTTGTAATAACTTATTTATAGCAGTCTGATTTGAAGAAAAACTGAGTTCCTTCCTTGTTAAGAAAAGAAACTGAATTTTCGAAAGTTTGATTGCAGCTATAGACAGGAGCAACCGGTGAGGCAAAGGACATTGCTTCACAAAAGACTATTCAGTCCCTCGGAGACGGCGAAGCTTCCAATAAGAGTCGGAGGAAATTTCTTAACAACTTATTTCAGCGAATAAACGCACAAATCAGCTGAGTGGAAAGAGGAGTAATTAAATTGCTGTCGGTGAGTGGGCCGCTAGAGGGTAGGTCGGACCCTCTGGGACAAACAGTCTACGGCCGGGTCTTAATTGCCGCAATCTGCCATTCAGACAAAACTTTCCGAGCCTTGCTCTTCTTAGTAGCCGATATTCTTTGAAGAAACAACTTCAAGACGAGACAGATTTCGACCATTCAGATAATTTTTTGAACTGAAAAATAAATACGAAAAATAGCAAAGTTGAAATATTTATTTAAGTGTATACCTCGCTTCCTACTGTCAGTTATGAAAGAAACGATACTCACTTTCTATTTATTAAATTGTGACTAATCTGATTTTAATGCAGTAATGTTATGTACCCAGTTTATTGTTGGATGATTTACAGTGTAGTGCTGATTGAAAGAATAAACTAAAAAGATCAACTAAAAAGATCAAATAAGGTACTGCCAAAGAATACTTGAACTGGATGGATAAGGTGCTAACAGTAGGACCTCTTTTTCTAGTATTAGTAAGTGTTCCAAGTACTAGAGACAAATACGTCAAGAACCTAATATATACATCTACAAATGCAATATGTTCATTGTTGCTTTCACTGCAGGTTACAGTTGGCTACGTGAGTCTGGGAAGACACGTTTGATGAATTCTGAGACGCTAAAGCAACAAATTAAATTTAACCAAACACAGTGAAGCCATCACATAACTTCTTCTCACTTCGGCGATGAATGGACGATGTGAAATAACTTCATGCTTTCTTCTGTTTTTCCAATATTTATATACAGAGCATGCTGGGTGAGCGGTAACGCTCAGGCTTCGCATTCGGAACGACACGGGGGTTCCAATCCCCATCCGTACATCCAGATTTGGATTTTTCGCTGTTTCTTCAAATCACTCCAGAAGATTGAAGTGGAATGGTTCCTTCAAAAGTTGATGCCTATATTTCATCCCATCCCTTGCCCCCTAGGCTTTCCCCTCTAATGACGTCGACGAGACGTTAAGCAGAAACATTTAAAAAAAAAGATATTTCTTTATCATATGACCGTGTTTTTTTTAATTCTTCAGCCCTATTATATATTATTATTATTACTATTATTATTATTATTGGTGCTTTCTCTTGGAAACTCTGAAGATCCACATACAAAGGTGTTAAATATTTCTCTCTTCTAAGATTTATTTTTGCTTTATCTGTTTAAATCGTATTTGATTTTTTTAAATTTTTTCGAAAAATATCGTTTCTGTATTTATTCACGCCAAGCGTCCATAAAAAGTAATCCGAAAGTTTTCCAATTTCCCTACATATTACTTCATCACTTCTTTTTTCATTTATTTTCGGTCCATATTTTTCCGTGATTCTTCTGCATTTTCTTTTATCCTTCAGTTCTTTTGAATATAGCAAAAACCAGATACCTCCTTAGGACCATCCCGCGGTGGTTTCCTTCCGCAGTGTGAAAGTATTCGTATTATTGTCAGTTTGGATGACTGATCGTATGTGCGGTTTAGTATAGCTGACTATTAATCTGCCGAATTTACGACCTTATTCGTGGGACAAATCATCGATTGCGTTGTATTCCCTTTCTCCACACTTACCGCGGTGGCTATGCAATCTGGTGATTATGAATCGCACACCAATAACTTTCCTATCCCGCTGGCAAAGTTTGTATGATGAAATTTTTGTATCGCTTCATGATTAGAACCAGCTAACCACAAGATAGACACTGGAAACCACCATGGGACCACAACGACCTGAACTGACAGGGAGGGTTATTTTATGCGGTAGGAAACAGAAGCAAAGTTTGGGTCCCAGGTGTATAGCACATTTAGCTAACATGTCCACGGGTCATTGCGCCTTAATCCTTTAGAAGCAGATGTATTTTACAGTATTTAAAAGTGACAATAAATTAATCTTGAGGGCCATGGGTATTAATCACGTGACATTGTATGATCTCTTAAATTCGATTTAAATAAAAATACCTTGCACAGACTCAATCTCCTAAAAAATGAGTTTTTAGCGACAAAAAAAATAGTTTTTGGGGTCCTAGGTCATTAACGTTTATCCTGATCTGTTTTTATTATTATTATTATTTTAAATGGCATTCGGCCGTGTTAGCCATTCAGCCATTTCAATGTGATTGTTTGTTTTACAATGTACAGATTTCTTATAAGTATGATTTTTTTCTCTAATGTGTAAGGACGACACAAGACGAACACAACACTTAATTAAAACCACCCATACCCTAGGCCGGACTCGAACCGGCGACCCCTGCAACGAGAAGCAAGCACGCTACCCCTACGCTGCCGGGGCCGGCTCCTGGTCTGGTTGAAATTGTAACTTGACCTGTATTTTGATATAATATTTGAAGAATTTCTATTGATTCTGAAGGATATGGAAACATTAACAAGGAATGGAGACGATCTCGCATAAAGTAAATAGAAGGTCTTCTCTGTTACGCTACATACCTTTTATATGGACCGTTAACCTTGCAATAAGAACTCTTTGTATTACTCTAGAGGAAAATACAGCATGTTATGGATGAGAAGGTCCATCTCATCTGGAACACATTCAAATTGCTGATCATTTAAATTTTAAATTCTAATAATGTTGGTTAATTTAGATCCGCAAAAAATGATGGGATCTATTTTTATGACCAAAAAATATTTACTGCTTCAAAAGAACCACTCGATTTAATTTCAACTGAATCTGTTACCATAATAACACTTAAACATTCGTAAAAGCACTTCTAGAAATAATTACAAGCACAAATTATAAACTTCTAAACACCATATGCAAAGCCTCTGTCACTCATGCGTGCCTTCCTACAGTTTGCGCTTGACTCTTTCTGACCTCAGATGTTTTACAATCGATACCACCCAAAGACCGTAATACACCTTATCGATACTAGATTATTCTATCCCCCAAAAACTAGACACACTATGGCTTTTGAAATCGTTTAATACACAAATTAATTTACGTATATCTGTACAATCATTTATAAATAGATATAATTAATTAGAGAAAAAATAATGATTTGTGGAGGGTGATATTGTCACACGTTTTCAATACGGTTACTTTGAGCAGTGTTTCCTGTCACGGTCGCCATGCGGTTCCAACGCGGTGTTTGAGTGCGGCCAGCTTGCCTGTAGCGCAGGGTACTTAGCACCCGGTAACGCAGTGAGCATCTGATCCGCGGCTCACTGGCTCGGCAGACACCTAATGGCATAACGCAAGTTTGTGATGTGAGTTGGCGGCCGAGGTTGCGTTACACCGGGACGCGCTAACGTCGTTACCTCGCGCCGGCTGACGCTTCATTCCGTATTCTCGCAGACGCCCGGCTCGGCCCGTGTAAGCCAATTACGTCGCATCGGCCGGTGTCAGCAGCACGGCGGAGCCAGCCAGCTATCCGGAGCACGTCCCGTCACGCAGTGACCCAGAAATTCGACCATCTCCTGAGATCGATCTAGGTCGTTGTGGGCCCCCTCGTGCCTCACTTCTGTCTACAGGTTGAAATATTTAACTTCAATGCGAAGCAGCGGGAAAATGAATGAATGAGTCTCAATGAAAATGCATATTAATTTCATTGTTTAAAAACAATTCTAGTAAAGTAAAAAACGATTAGTTTATAGAAATGTAAACAAATAAGAGTCTTGGGAAAATACAACCATGGTATGAAAATAAAGTGAGCATGTGACAATTTGGATACTGTGGGCCATTCCCTCAATTGCGATACATTCAATTTTTATGAATAATTGTCATGTTAATGAAACTGAATTTGCTCTTTGTTTTCCGTATGCCTTTCACTTTATTCTCTGAAGCATCTTCAGCAGTTCTGTGTGTTGGGTGTTTATATATGTAATTAATTTGTCCTATGTTGCGATTTACACATGGAAATTATGGTATAAGTACATATAAGGCTACTTACAATTTCATTGCTCACATTTGATTATAATTGTGTCTGTATTAGAATCATACAGTAGGTGTTTGTTGCATATTTATGAACAATTTCATAGCACTTTCACTGCACCATAATGTACTTACTTCTGATGACTGATATTTGTTTACTATGTGATGTATATCGCTGTACGGTAGGTTTGTTTATCGCTTGTCTTTTATTTTTTCGGTAGGTGGCACACTTTTATATAGACGTTTGTGCTTAGTTCGGTGTGATTGGTGTATTTTACTATCGGCTGTATCTTTTTGTGGTAGATTGTTGTGTCTCTTATTTCGTTTAAAGTACTGTATTAGGTCCGTCAGGTTCGTGTATTTATATATTGTGTTTTTTTCTTTCTGCCAGTGATTTGTGAATGTGGTAGTTTCCTGCTATATTAGTAGTTGTGGTTTGCTATTATTTATGGCTAGTATTTGCATGTCTGTCTCTATGTTTGTGGGCTGGTGGTTGTGCTCTAATAGGTGTTCTGCAAATGTTGAGTGGCTATTGCATTTTATTGCTCTTAAATGTTCTTATATCTTGTTTCAAACTTCCTGCATGTTCGTCTTATATATTCTACAATGCAGTCATTGCAAGTTAATTTATATATACCTGAATTGTGAAATTTATTGTTTTGTGTGTTGTTTCTGCTGTTTCTCTGTAGTGAATTGTCTGTTCTAAATCCTATCCTGTGTCCTTGCTTTTTCAGAATGTTTGCTATTTTGTGAGTGTTCTTGTTTATGTAGGTCAATGTGTGCCACTTTTCTGTTTTTGCTTGTGTGTGTGTGATATGCTGTTGAGTTCATGTGGGTGCTTATGGACGAAAGTAACTTTCGCATGCTGTGTCACTGCCAAGTAACATTACTCGATGAAACGTGAAACATACATAGAATGATTTGCTAAAAAATGGTACAGCAGGCAACTGAAAGAAATACGCAATGACACTTTTATACGCAGACAGTAAGTTACACTGAAGTCAAGGCGACACATGATGGTTCCATGGACATTACTAAAAGGAGGGACATGGTCGTTGAAAGGGTGTGTGACCATTACAGATAACCATGTATGCCCTCCCATCCTGGCCACAAGGTTGGTAAGGAGGTGGTAGGACGTTGCATTCCTCCACCAGCGTGTTTGACAACAGCTGGATGGTCGTTGGTACATGTGAACATGCCGTAATGTATCTCCACAACGCATCTCACACGCGTTCGATGGGATTTATGTCGGACGAACGAGAAAGACAGTACATTCACCGAATATTCTCTCATTCCTAGACCTCCTCCAACTCCGCTGTTTGATGCGACCAGGCATTGTCGTCCATAAATATGAAGTCATGGCTGAGTGCACCTCTGAAAAGACGCACAGGGGGAAGGTGAACAGTATCGCAACAACGTTGACTGGTGAGTCTTCCGCGTTCAAAGATATAGTGGTCGTTATGCCCATGCAACGTTATTCCCTCCACACCATCACACTTAGACCACAAAAATGATCGTGTTCGGCAATTTTCCTGGGTGCGTTGTGTCTTCTCACTTCTCGATAGACGTGGATACACCGAGAATCCTTACTCAGATTGGACCTGCTCTCATCTGACAAGAGCGCACGGCCCATTCCACATCGGTCCAATCCTGGTGTTATTGGCCCAAACGCAAACAGTATCTCTGATGTGCTGATGTCAACGAGACACAACACAGTGGTCGTCGGGCGAACAGAACAACCACGTGCAGTCGCCGTGGCAATGTTGAGCGGGAGGATTGTGGACCTTGCAGTCCTGTTAAATATGGTTTCAATTGTATTCGCTGTCTGACGTGGGTCCCATTGTATCTATTGCACAATTCAGCGGCCATCTGCTGCTGTAGTTGATCGTGGTTGACTACCTTATCTCACTTGGGCAACAATATCTATGGTTGGGAATTCTCTCCATGGGCATGAAACAATACTATGAGCAAAAACCAACTCCTGGGCTACAGTTACCACACCTAGGCCATTTCCCAGTATCCCGATCATTCTTTCACTTTTGAAGTCATCCGAATGTAGTCTAATGGACATTTTCCAACGAAGAGCAGTACCAACATGTTACGAAACAGCTCGGTGATTCACCCAAACTGTCTTGTCACGTTCCTTCAACTGCCTCGTGTTGCGGGATAAGTCGCATTTGGCGCAACAATCGCGCTGATCTCACCCTAAGTAACGTCCAGTTTTCTGTGTACATGTGGGAGACATCTGGTAGCATGCTACCTCATTTCCATCCAGTAGTTGATATATTAAGTTACTTTATCTGTCTCGTCCGCTTTGCTAGCCAGTCTAATATTAGGGTACCTCGTAGTGTTGCAAATTGAAAAAAAAAGTTTTTTTATCAACTTTGTGAAGAAAAAAAGACATAAAAAATAGCACCCTTGTTTTTTTTCTAAATTTGTTTTTTTTCTAATTTTGTTTTTTTTTTTCCCAGAAAACAATATATTTGATAAATTATAGTTTCATTTACAGAAATTACATTATACAAGTGTGTTTTAAATCTTACTGAATCATATAATGTCTTACATAATGGTTAATAAATGTATCTATTTGGGTAACATAATTTTATTCATCCTCTACGTCAGTAACACATTCACTAGTGTCAGCACTATCAACACTAGTTCGGTCGGTGTTGGAATTTTCTGTTTATTGGAATTTTCTGTTTCTTCTTCTGTTTCCTCTAGATCCATAACTTCAGAAGTAGTTACATTTTCTTTTACTGATTGTTCTTGTATTGTACGCAAAAGATTTTGAGATTGCAATTTTAAATTGTGAGCAAAGTACACACTGTGCTTAAAGACTGCACCGATAGTTCCGTATTACGGTCTTTTAAGTTTGAATTTAAATCTATTATCATACAAAATAGGAGCTTTATTTCTTTTCAATCATTGGTTTACGCCAACAATTGCAAGGAAACGATTCATAATTACTGACAATTTAATGACTCAGTATCAATATACGCTGAGAGTTTAACAAGTATACTAATACAAGGGAAGCACAATAAGTAATAAAAAGAGGCAAAAAACCGTAGATAAATTTTAAATTCCTAATTTTTTGAAAAGATCCATAGGTCTACAGATAAATCCGTAGTGCTGGCAGCACTAGTTTAAATAGCGAGTATCAATTCAAACAACGGGGAACGGGGATTCCTTCTCGTTAAGAAATAAAAGAAAATTTCAGTCAATGTTGCCAATATTTTCGTATTTTTTTTTTTCTACTGAACCAGAAAAATATAGTACATTTAAAAATTAAGATGAGTACTTAGAATAAACTCTAAAACAGTCATATTAAATGATAAATGCCTTACAAATTTGAGATTTAGTAGTTATGAAAAAAAAACGTGTACCAGAAAAAAACATGGTTTTTTCATGTTTTTTTTTAAGTCAGAAAAAAAAGGTTTTTTTTTACAAAACTAGTAACTCGTCTCCTCAAAATGTACTTTGGTTCCCCATCACTTCCTATATTCCGAATCCAGCGAAAAAATTTTAATCACCCATCGAAAAATCAATTCTGAAATTGAAGTTCAAAACTGTGACTTTTACCAATTCCTCCTGTTTTGCTTTAACAAGCACTGAGTTATTGTCTGTGCCACGAATGGGCAATAGGTTGGAGAAATCTTCGATCCTGGTTTGTGACATGAGACTGATAATAAACTTTTATACTACATATCATATATGTAGACTTGCTTGTTCAGATTCTCGGTAAAATTGGTGCAGGTTTCTAAAGCAAATGTAATCACTACATTTCCACGATTCTTTCTTTAATTCTTTTTTTTTTTTTCAGAAAAGCATACGAGCGTAAAATTTTTTCGAGATTGACTAAATACTTCAGATTTGTGTCACCACCTCAACTTTAAAACAATTTTTAAATTTCAAGTTCGAATTTCTCGGTATCTAATCGTCTGATCGGAATCGGACCAACGTTATAAGAAAATAAAAAGAAATAAACAATACATTTTATGAACTTTCAACATATAACCATCCACTTTTGACCGTTTCCGTCCGTTTTCGAGATATTCACAAAAAACCAAATGTAGACCTTTTTTTGTATATACGGAAATAAAGGATGATTTATATTAATGAACTGCTAACATATTATTTAGATATAAACTGTTTATTTCTTTCATATGTAGATGTAATGGTAATACAAAATTAGGACAACGAAGAAATGAATTTTATTTATATGGTAGTTACAGTTATCGTCGCTGTATCACGAGTCCAATTCAGTTCCAAATGTAGGATCTCTAATTGTTAGTCTTCCGTTAAATATGAGATCTCTCGCAGTTATATTTTTAAAAGATAGTATATTTATAACAATGGCAACAAACTAATTGCAATATTGAATTTAAAAAATCAATAATTCTTTTATGGGAATATTATGAATATGAATTTGATTGCTAAGCGAAATTTTTTTTTGTATAAATACAAATAAAAAAAGAGTTCCATAAATTTAGCAGAAATGATAATTACGGGAATAGATTCGGTATAAAAGTAGAGTCAGGTTAAACGCAGTATAACTGCAACAGATTTTCGAAAATTAATAGCTCGTACAGCTGAAAAGTGCAGGTACAAGAAACAGATGAGTGTGTAGTGAAATTGCACCTGATCGTGCGCTCAATCGGAATTAAATTTAAACTGAAGCAAGAACGATCTCAAAAGAACTAGTGAAATGGAGTGTCTGAAAAAGAGAAATATATTAATATCAAATACTGATATTTTTTAAATGAGGCAAGGAGGCCAATAGTACTAGACACAGACTTTGGTGCATAAGATCTTAAGCCGGCCCCTGAAGAGATCCCTCTCGACTGTGTGACGTCACAGTTTTGAGTTCTTTGCATGGCGGGTGATTTAATTCAGAGTTTCTTTTTCCGCCATTCACTGCCATTATTTTCTTGGCAGTCTACTATGGAGTTCTTGTCTTTCGACATTTTCTCCTTATTCAATTGATGGTACATTACGTCACTTTAGGTGTGTCATTTTGGTTGGCGTGATTTGATTAAATTTTGTTTTGGCTTCTCGGTGTTGCCTAAGCAGTGTTAGTGGTCTTCTGTGCCGGCCGGTGGGAACTTCATATCGACCGAGCACGCTGACCAGTGGGTTGATGCTCGTCTCTGCTTTCCGATAAAACGCCGTAGCGAGTGCTCGGAAGCGGTCTCTAATGGTTGGAACGCCTGCCGCCTCGTGCAGCGCCGCAGTCGGGAAGTGCGATGGCAGGTGTAGGGCGCGCTTCAGCGCCCTGTTTTGGATGACTTGTAGCCGGTTGACGTGTTTGTCCGCCGCGTAGCCCCACACTGGGCAGGCATACTCGAGAAGTGGCCTGACCAGTGTGAGATAAATCTCCACGCCCAGTGCAGGTGGTAGCGCACTGGTTCTGTTCAGCAGTGGGTAGAGATCTTGCAGTCTTCCGCTAGCCCTCCTGCGTACTTCATTTATGTGTGGTTGCCACGTGAGCTTGGAGTCGAGTGTGACTCCAAGGTATTTTAAGGTAGTCTTCCACGGAATATCTACTCCATGGAGTTTCAGTACTGGATCCGCGTGGTTTCTGTTCCTAGGTCCGTATTTCCTTGTGATGACAAACGCCTGGGTCTTCGCGGCGTTTACTTCAATACGCCATCTGCGCGCCCAGGCCTCCGTCTGTTGGAGTATACCTTGTAACCTTCTGGTGGCGATGACTCTGCTTCGGCTGCTGGTGACGTAAGCTGTGTCATCAGCGTAGGTAGCCGTCTGCACCCGGTCCGCCGTAGGAACGTCGGCCATGTAGAGGGAGTAGAGTGTTGGACCCAGTACGGACCCCTGAGGGACTCCTGCCATGATGCACCTTCGTGTTGAAGTTTTCCCGTCGACTCTGACATGAAAGGTTCTTCCAAGCAGGTACGAACGGATCATCTTCACTAACGGCCCCGGAAAGCCTTGTTGGTACAGTTTAAGTAAGAGGCCTGTGTGCCACACCGAATCAAACGCACGTGCGATGTCGAGCGACACGAGGGCACAGTATTCTTTGTGCAGGAAAGCTCGGGTCGCGGACTCCACGATGCGTAGCACCTGTTGTGACGTGGAGTGGCCACGCCGGAAGCCGAAATGATGAGCGGGTAGGATGTTATTTGCCTCGATGTAGGAGTTAATCCTTTTCAGGAGCAGCCGCTCGAAGATCTTACTGACGGATGGCAAGAGGCTGATCGGCCGGTAGTGCTGTGGAAAGATGGGATCTATCCCGCTCTTGTGTACCGCCACGACTTCGGCGTGTTTCCACCGACGTGGGTATCTCTTCGTTACCAGGATTCTGTTGAATAAGTTCGCTAGGTACACCAAGGCCTCGGGCGGCAGGTTCCTCAAGCACCGATTCGCAATCCCATCGTGGCCGGTTGCTGTGCCCAGCTGCAGCTTCGTCAAGCAACTGGCCACCTCCGCTGGGGAGATCGGTTCTTTCTGCTCTTCACCATCATCGGCGTCGAGATATACTCGTAGACGGCGTCGAGCAGCGCGCAGTTGCCGGTCATTTATATTTACTTCAGATGGGCGGAAGTTCCGTTTGAAGCTGTCAGCCAGGGCATTCACCTTGGCCGCTGGCTTGTAGACGAGCCCATTCACGCCGTGCAATGGTGGGATGCGCTGTCTTCTCCCTGCTCCCACATGGTTCCATAGTCAGGCTTGAGCGAGGATACGCGGGCATCCCAATCCCGGTTCCGGTGCTCAACCAGTGCCGCTTTCAGTTCCTTCTGTAGCCTGTTAAGGAGTCTCTTAGTCACAGGATTTCTGGTGATCTTCCACTCCTTGCTGACACGGTTCTTGTGCCGGATAGCCGCAATTAGGTGTGGCGGCAGACGTTGCGTAGCGACTGGTCTTCGGTTGCGCAGAGGTGTGGATGCTGACGTGGCACCCTTGACTATTTCTTCGAAGGCGCGCAGTGCTGTATCCACGTCTTCGACTCGCTGGTTGGTTAGAGCTGTAGAGACAAGTTGTCGGTAGCTTGCCCAGTCAGTGTTGCGGAAATCCAGGTGGTTCTCTTCTGTTTCCTGCCACGGTCCAACATCCACTGCGACAATCACCGGCGAATGGTCAGACGACATCCGGTTGATAGTGGTCGCGTCGATGAATCCAGTGAGGCCTTTGGTCACCGCTATGTCTATGACATCCGGCCGATAACCGCTGGCTGGGAAGTGTGTAGGCTCTTCTGGGCCCCACACACACATATTGTGCCTGAGGGCCAGACGTCTCAGTAAGTTGCCAGCTGGGTTTTTGATTCGAATGTTCCAATCGGGATGTTTCGCATTGAAATCACCACCGATCAGAACCTTGCCCCTGATTGTCGCCAGCGCGGTGAGGTCGGCTTCCAGCATCTGCCTGGTGGGGGGCCAGTAGACTGCCACGACCGTAAGTTTATCGGTAACAGTGGTCACCTCCACTCCGACGGCTTCTGTTTGCTGCATTGGCGGTAGGATCACTTGGCAGTGCGGTAGTCTGCGTTTGATGAAGACTGCAACTCCTCCCCCGGCGGTAAGGGGGTATCGTCTGTAGCAGCAGTAGTTAGCTGCTGAAACACGAAGTCCCTGCTTTAGGTGGGATTCGCTGATGAGGCAGACATCTATATCCTGCTCCCTCAGAAACTGCCGGAACTCGATCATCTGTGAATACATGCCATTGGCATTCCATATGCAGAATTTGAGATTTCGTATGTGGGGTACTCTATCCATTATGGTTGTGACATTTGCATATGGGAGAGGCCGTAGCCGACGTCGCTGAGGCATGCATGCTGCTTGTCATGGTGTCGATTCTCTGCATTAGAGTGACCATCATATTCATTGTGGTATTCATCATGGTGATGAGTTGCTCCATGTTGTCAGCTGGTGCTTGTGCGGTCCGCTGCATCCTTCGCTGGTCGGGATTTGATCTGGCTGCAGGTTGCCGAGGTTCTTGTATAGCAGTCTCCCCCCTGGGCTGTCAGGAGGATTTCCATTAGTTGAGTCGCCAGCAGTAGCTGCAGCAAACGTGCGGTTGTCTCTGCGGTTGTTGGTTATCTTCTTGGCAGGTTGCCTCTTGCTGGTTGCTGCTGGCCCAGGTGTAGCTGCCAGCTGCCGCCCCTGGTCTGCTGACTGTTCATTCTTCTTTTCAAGGTTCTCTCTTGTGGTGTTCGTCCCACCAAGTCGATCGCGTGCCCTCTCATAAGCGCTGCAGCCCTTATAGCTGGCAACGTGGTTGCCGCCACAGTTGTGGCATTTGGCGGTGTCCTTGGTCTTCGCTGCAGTGCAGTTGTTGGAATCATGCTGGCCGGCGCATTTAACGCAGACCGACTTCATCCTGCAATGCCGGGCCACGTGTCCGAACAGCTGGCAGTTGTAGCATTGGGGAGGCCAGGCTGAGGAGCGTAACTTCTCGGTGGTAACCTTCAGGTGACATATACTTTCCACCTAGAAGATTCCACGGTTCTCCACAGTATCTGGTACTACTGCCAGAAAAAGCGGCATTTCGACGATCGTTCCTGGGCGCCTTAGTAGGGCAACAGCTTGCAATTCGAAGCCCAAGGCCATCAGTTCTTCTTTGAGATCGGCGACCGGAAAAGAACGCGGTATTCCCCTGAACACCACCTTAAGTCGCTTAACTTCTCCAGTAGGGAACGTAAAATACGGAGTCTGCATCTGGTCCAGTTGCTTCGTCACGGCGGAGTAGTCTTCCACAGTGGTAAACGTAAATTTAATTTTATCTCCGCCCGCTGTTTTGGCAGAGAATGGGTCTTCTACAATTTTCTTCACCCATTCATGGAGCTTCTTATAACTCTCTTGGAATTCCACCACGATGGGCGGAATGTATGGGCTTCTGTTTCTGGGAGGCTCTTCTTCTTGTAGCGGTGCAAACTGATTTGAGGTTTCCAACCGCTCGGGCTCAGGCGACGGCAGCGGCTTGCTCGTGCGGCGAGCCAACACGAACCCCTCGCTGTCGGGCAGATCTTCTGCTGTGCTGCATCCAGGCGTTGCAGTCTGGCAGCTGTTAGCGGCTATTTCTTCTTCGGTGGTCTTCCTGTAATTTTTCTTCACAGCACCTCCGGGCTGAGCCGTGGTACTTGGCTCAGGGAAGCTGAAAGCCCCCTTAAGATACTTCTTAGCTGGTTTCTTGCCTTTACTAGGCGCCGAGAGCTGTGAAACCGGCACGCTGATTTTAGAGTTGACACCCCTCTCTTCATTATTGGAAATCTTCGTCTTGCCAGATGTATGTGGAGAGGTACTCCTTTTCGTAGATCGGTTGTCTACAGGACCGTGGGCTATCCCAGTCGTCAGCTGCGAGTGATAAGCGTTCCGATCAGAATCCATTTCCAAGTCCATTGTGGTTTGCTGGGTCGTCATAGGCAGTGGCTGTATTGATCCATTCGAAGCCCCACTCAAGTCCGTTTCCGTATGCTCGGTCGTCAACATTGCCGCGGTTGCACTTTCCTCGTCGCTCGTCATAACAGCACGGCGGCAGACTCGGAACCGATAATTCAGAGTTTATGGTCGTATAACATCACTGGCACGGGTGATACAAACCGACCAATGGGGAAATGGAGGGACGTGGCCACTGACGTCACAGTTTCTGTCTCTTTCTAACGGCGGAAACCCCTAACGTCGTTGTTCCAGGCTACTCAGGAAGGTATGCCCCGGTGCGTGCACCGCCGGAAATACCATGCCATCGTCCGCAGGAATGGGATGTACCCAGCTATTAGTGATCGACAAGGAATGTCCTCCATTGTAAAAGCAAGCCAAGTATTTCCGTCTGTGTTTGCTAACGACAAGGAAATAGTAAACAGCCCCGTGCACGCGATAGTGATCAACCATTAGCTGGCCACCATTGTGAAAGCAAGCCAGGTTTTTACATATATGTTTGCCAGTGACAAGGAAATTTCATTAACTATCGCCAAAGCGTAAACAGTTCCTTGCACGCGTTCGTCAAGGAAACACCATTGTGAAAGTAAGCCATATATTTCCGTCTATCTCAGCCCTCCATCAAGTACAGTAAAATATTATCCTTGGTTCAATAAGAGGTGTAAATGAATGATATTGTATAACCTAGCAACGGTCGAATCTCTATCCAGCCATCCAGATTTCCGTTTAACAGGTTCCATAAACACTCAGAAATTAGGATGGTTTCTGTTCCATAGATATATACTTGGGCCTTTATCTCAAGTCCTGAATGCATCAGAACCTTTGCTAAGATCGTTCTCTGAAGGAATAATAAAAAACAGCAACAGGAAAACTTATTATGAGGTGAATGTAGTAATTATAAATCAATTTTTGTAGACAAGACAAAAAGCTAAGAAACTCTTAGGCAACTAAATGTAGCGTCTTTTACGTGTCGTATTATTTATTTTAAAAACAAAACTCAAAATTATTGTTTCCTCGTCTAGAGAGTGTAACACCGGTTTGAGACATTCTAATTGAATAAAAACTTAAATACAGATGATTCGAAAGTTAAACTTTTTCCCTTAAAATATGTTAGGGGACCCAAATGGAGAAACCAGTATTACTAAACTAATTTATATTGTAGAACGTCGAGGAGGATGTTTCTTGGAAGCTTGTAGTGAATTCATCAAATGTACCCTGATTTAATTACAAAAAAACGAGAAATTTTTGTTCTATCGTACTCAAAGAACATTTTTTTCTCGTTTTATTGGCAACCGCGATACTTAGTAAGAAAAAGAATCGGTTTGTTGAAGTGTACAATAAAATGGGGACTAAACAAAGCTTCGGTCATAGGCTGAGTTAATTCTAGACTACAAACTTTGAATTTTTGATTACTTTAACGCACAAACAATGGAGACAGCATATAAAACTCATCTTCATCTGGACTGCTGTTGTGCTGTGCCGCAAGGGATTTACTGACTTTTTATACAAAATACAGATAAGAGCCACCCAATCGTGATTGCTTGCCACAGTTCTTACGAAAGCTTGACAGAATTGAGACATAGATTGGACTGGGCAGGCAGGCGATGTAGGTTTGAACTTAGTGGTAAAAATGCAGTACTTACCTTAATTTACGAGTGCGATGTTATATTTCATATCAATGACAGGGGAGATACGAATTCTTTCTTGAATTCTTTCTTGCCTCGTGTCATTCGAGTTTGACACTTGTAATAACCTAGAGAAAACAATCAACTTTTTCTTAACCTCATTTTTTGTTGGCTGCCTTTTGATAAATTTTGCTCATCGTTGCTATGGTCAAATTGTAAGCTTTGATTTTACAGCCTTCGTGCTATTGCGGGAACTGCTTTGTCAATCATATCTAACTACTCGTTTTTTTCATGTGTATTCTCGTCCATGTGCCCAAGAACTGAGTCTAGAGGGTTGGCAAATAAGCTTTAAAAAATAACAGTCTGATTGGTTTGACATCAGTGAAAGGTAAATTGATGGAGAGAGTGACATAAGAAATGTCTATAATGAAAAGTAACTGGTTTTCAAATCTGCAATTTGACTTTAGGCAAAGATAATCATGTATATCTCAGTGAGTGGGCTACGTACGCAATGTTTCAGATGAAATGGACAAGGGAGTTCAAGTTAATGCCTTAGCACTAGGATTATAATGCACAGAGTAAGATTACTTTTGTTGGTACATACTAGTTGCTTACCTTAAGATTCATTGAGGTTACGCACATATACATCAGGAAATCCCTTCAATGCCTCTTTGAGTTTAAAAATTGATGGGGTTCTCGCTGTACGTCTCGCCTTTTTCAGCATCGGAAGCATCGTTGCGCCTAGTTTAATACAGCCTTTAAAATATTGGAAACATAGCCGAAACTTGTGAGTTATCTTTAATTATGTTAACTATTAATTATATTGGTTCGTAACGAATCCATTTCTCATTCAAAACGATGTTTCTGTATGTTTTTCGTATCTTATTCGGTGAATGAATTTTTAATTTCTGTCCGTTTCGATGAACGGAATTCTCGCATAAACTTCGTTTATGATTTTAATGGAGTTTTGAGCAATGTACAGCTGCTAGTTCCGTGGTAACATTCTGTAATTCTAAAGATGAGAAATTTAAGTTAAAGTGACCATCAATTCGCGCAAAAACTAAGGATCGGATATTGATAGCCCTTTAAATAATGTACAGCGACAAATTTAGCTTGATTACAATAAAGGAGTGACATATTAGTGTCAAAAGGAATAAAGTTAAAGCTTTCTCATTGGTGATGTAATAATAATAACGTTGGCAAAATTGGTTTCCGAGGTATTTCCGGCCGTGCGGGCACTTGGGCATATCTGCCTGAGTAGCCTGGGGCTATGATGGCAGGGTTTTCCCCCGCTAGAAAGAGACAGAAGCTGTGACATTAGCGGCCACTCCCCTCCATTTTCCCATTGGTCGATTTGTATCGCCCGCGCCAGTGACATCATACTACCTTGGACTCTGATTGTCTGAATTAAATCACCCGGCATGCAAAGAACTTAAAACTGTGACGTCACGCGGTTGAGTGATATCTCTTCGGGGGCCAACTTAAGATCTTTTGCACCAAAGTCGGTGTCTAGTTACTACTAAGATTTTACACAAGTGGTAGAAGGACAAGGAGCCAAAATTGTTGATTTTTTTTCCTATTAAAACCTGATGATAACTTTGAGGGGCCTAAGAATACAGAAGGAATAAGTGAAGACGAAGAATTTCTGACCTATATATGACCAAAGATGGTAATGGCGCAGTTATAAAAAAAAAGGCCACAAATTTCATAGTTGGAGAGATATTCCAAGAGAAGGTTCAGTATGAAGGAGGAGACCTCCAATATGGGTTAGAAAAAGTGGGAACGGTTCAAATAGATAATAATAATTTGGGAATAAATGTTTTTAGCCTAAAGCAAAAATTAAAGTGAAACATGGAATCGGCATAGAATAAACAGGAAGATGAGAATGCTAAAGATGTTGGTAAGAACAGAAAACAAGAAAGAAAACAACAAGGCAATAGATAATTCATTACACAACTACACATTGAATTAATAGCAGGAAAAAAAATGTAGCTAAGAAAAATATTATCTATAAATAGCGATTACTTAATTAAACTTATAGAGCTGAAAAACGCGGACATTTTAGGTAAGTAGTTCAATGAAACAATTATTGACTATCGCTCACGGATGGGAGGGGGAAAATCACAGAACGACTGTCTCCACATAAATAGAAATGAGCTGACTAGGAAATTACAGACAAATATGTAGGAATTAAGTACACTGATAAGTTAAACCATGTCCACTAAAAAATAATAATAAGACCAGTATGAATAATGTTAAAGCTATCGGGATATGCAATTGTACAATCCTTTGAAATATTATTTACTTTGATTCCGAACTTGTTACCTACCACAGAACTGAAAACATGGCATATTAGTGCCCGCTCATAAATAAGGACTGACATACAAGCTTGAAATTTACAGGATTAGGTATAGTTTAGACTTTCATTTGCAACTAAATTCAAAATGTGTGTGACGGAAAAAAATGGTTTGTTAATCACCAACATGAGTTCAGGAGAAGAATCGAGATGCGTGCAAGATTTTTCAGATGAAATGCACAAGTTAGGAGAAGTTGGTAGAGTAGTGAATAAGGGGGGAAAAAATAAACATGTCTAAGTGGCTTACTGGCTGGCAGAGGTCTTCAAAGGTATGAAGCAAAGAGATAAGGTAGGAATTGAAGTTTAAAAAGAGGTGAAAGTGAAAAAAGAAGTGCCACAGAGTAATGTTTTAGAACCATTACAATTCATAAGACTAATTAATAATTGTATTAATGGTTTAATGTTAGAAGTTCGACATAAGATTATGCAACAGGGTTGCAACGGACAGAAATGCGAACAGCTAACAAAAATCTACAAACGACGTCGCTTCCAACGTTAACGAAATACAATAGGAGGGGAGATGAAAGTGAAAACAGTAATGCCACGAGTATTGTGTTGAGACCATTATTGTACATTACTTTAACGCAGCGGTCGGCAACGCGCGGCCCGCGGGCCGCATGCGGCCCGTGACCTCTCTATTTGCGGCCCGTGTCCGTCTTATAAAAATCATATCGAAAGCCCATATTATAAAATAATAAAATATAAATGCATAAAAGAGTGAACGCGATCTAACAGCGCAGCAAATAAACTACGCGAACAGAGCAGGGCAAGTGCGAACGGTAACGATTCCCCCCACTCTCTCCTATGATTGAAACAATAGATCAGCGTTGACAATAATCTCTCGCTCGCCCGCCGTCCATCCGCGCTGGCTGTCTCATTGACTGAAACAAGTTATTTCATGTGTGTACGCCGCAGCCGCGGCCCTGCACCTACGATTTAGTTATTGTTCTGTCACCTACGAGTGCCTACTATTTTGTTTACAGTTCGGTAAGTGTGAGATACTGATAGTTCATACAATTACATAGCGAGATTAAGTGACATGTTTTCAACACGGCTTTTATTCTTACTGCGTGTATTTGGCATTGTTGGTTATAAGTTTTACCGATGGCTACAAAAAAGAGGAAGTTAATTGAAGAAAATAGAGTGTTTAACGATGCATGGACAGCTTTACAATTTTTCATTGATAGTAATGGAAAGTCGCTATGCTTAATATGCCAAAAAAGCCTTGCTATATAAGTCAAACGTCACTGTTATTCCAAGCATAAAGCAAAACTTGCGTGCCTAGTTGGCGATTCCCGGAAAAACAAAATCAACTCACTCAAATCTTCTTTCAAGAACCAACAAAGTGTTTTTAAGGTGCAAATTCAAAGTAACGAGTCAAATATACGTGCGAGTTTAAGGGTGGCCGAAATACTTGCCAAGTCTAGGTGACCGTTTACCGACAGCGAATTGATAAAACAATGTTCCTTAGCTAAGGCTGAAGAGGTATGCCCAGATCAAAAAAAGAAATTTGAAAATATAAGCTTATCTGCCAGAACTTGTACCCGGCGCACTGAAGATTTGGGCGATAATTTATGCGAAAAACTTCGGGAAAAAGTACAACTTGAATGGTTCTCCTTAGCTACCGATGAAAGTAATGATGTGTCAGATAATGCCCAGCTTCTAATATTTGTTCGTGGAATTGATAAGTACTTCAACGTGTGTGAGGAACTTTTACAGTTATGTAGTTTTAAGGGAACGACTACGGGAGAAGATTTGTTTCGTCACATAGAACAGGCAATGACGTCAATGCAATTAGCGTGGGAAAAATTGGTAAGTGTAACAACTGATGGAGGTAGAAACATGAGTGGGCAAAACAAGGGCCTGGTGGGTAGAATTAAAACAAAATTGGCAGAGATAGGAGATAGGTTGTGAAATCCCGTTATTTTTTCATTGCATTATCCACACCAAGAAGTGTTATGTTCCAAAGTCGTTTCATGGAGAAAAGTAATGGACATCGTGATATCCACTGTAAACCATATCGGAAATAATGGGTCAGTTCCGAGAGTTTCTATCCGAAATGGAAGCGGATCATCAAGATGTCCTTTATTATTGAGAAGTAAGATGGTTAAGTAGAGTTGCAGTACTGAACAGACTTTTCGATCTCAGAAAAGAAATCAACACTTTTATGAATCAGAAAGATAATCGGTTCCAGAGCTAACAGACCCTCAATGGTTAATAGATCTTGGATTTTTGACAGATTTAACTCACGAATTAAATACGCTGAATGTCAAGCTTCAAGGGAAAAACAAACTAATATCTGATATGCATACAGATGTAAAGGCGTTCCAAACTAAAAACCGACGCTTCACAAAACAAATTGATGAAAAAAAATAGACCACTTCCCGAATTGTCTCCTGGCTATCGAGGAAGCTGGCATTGATTTTAATTGGAATAATGAAAAAATGAAAGACATTTTAATGAAGTTACAAGGTCAATTCAGTGACAGATTTGGTAATTTCGAGAAGGTTTCGAACAAACTAAAGATTTTTGCTAACCCTTTTTTCATGCGATGTTGAGGATGTACCCAGTAATTCACAAATGAATGTGATTACGAGATGAATGATTTGGCCAAATTTTATGGTAGCTTGCCGCCTGATTTTGTCGAATTGAAAAAGTTTGCTCAGCAGTTTATTTCAATTTTTGGAAGCACTTATTTATGCGAGGAAACTTTTTCAATCGTCAATTATCGAAAAAAAAAATACGCTTCTCGTCTCACAGTTGAGCATTAGAGAGAAATATTACGTATTTCAACTTCTAACATGAAAGCTGATATACAAAAAATAAGCTAATCAAATGCAACCTCAAACTTCACACTGAATTTAGTATGTAAGATCAATTTTGTAACTTTGCTTCATTTGTATCCCCATTTGTATTCATAAATTTTGAAAACTGAGTTTTCGCATTTATACTGTCTTTACTTCGTTTTGCCATCTTGTGGCCCTTGCCTGCTAAAAGGTTGCCGACCGCTGCTTTAACGAATGATTCCGTTGTTGGAGGTTAGATCGTCGCATAGGATATCATGCTGACTACTGATCGCCCAGGGGTCGAAATTCAACCTAATTCATTAATTTTTTTAGTTTCTTTTAGTGTAAAAGAGTGATATTCATTGTATACATTTTTTTGAATTTGTTCTATTACATTTGCTGCGCGCGTGTACCGATACGTCATTAGCTTTTAGCTTGTGTTGTTTGCCTTAATTCCCCGCAATACCTATAATATTAAAATGGTACACTCCACGCGTGACTGAGTTCGAAATTTTAGCTTCTGAACTGAACATAGCAAATGATGAATTGTATTTACAAATGTTTTCAAAATAATTTTATGACTTTATTTTTATTGGTGATTTATTTGAATATAGTCCATCATAGAATGACTTAAAATATTCATTTTGACTTAAGGCTGGTAAAACTGCTTTAACCTTATGACAACATGAAGTGAATGCAGTCTTCTCACCAGAAGTAACTTCTGATTGCATTGCAAAACCTGAATTATAAATTCTGAACTATCAAAATTTCTTGGAATGACATTTAGTGCGCATTTAAGTGTATCCATGAAATTCATCATTTTGTGTAATATGTTCACTTTTTAAATCTGGTCTATTATCATAATTTCACGCAAACTGGTATTTGTTCTTCTTTGTCTGTTTTGTTTCACCAAAGACACCACAGAATATCTCATTGCTTGGAGAACACATCACACAGTTGTTGGCCCCGAACCGATCCTACGAGTATTTCACGCACTCACACACGCTTGCAAATTATTTTTTTATTTATTAATGTATTTCTAACACATATATTAACTATGCTTATTATATGTTTTTTTTTACTGTTGACGAAAGACTACAGACATTCGTAGAATCGCTAAGTGTAGTTGCCATTAAAAACAAACAATTGTAAGTAAATAACAAATATTTTATTTTATTTAATGTATTTGTAACTCATATTACATATAAATTTTAGCTTTCTCCACTTCATCTGCATATAAACTTTAACTATGCCAAATCTCATACTACTCCATGCGCGCAATATTCTCAAAAAGGGATCCGAAGTTTTCGCTTCAGTTATTAATACAGGGCGTTCGCCGGGAAACGCAACCCACTGTTAGCGCTACAAGGAAGAAACTGCTCCCGGCGAGCGAGCGCTCAGTTTCCGGCATTGTTCGACCGTCGGCCGCGGACTATTTCATAATAATTACGCTTCATAAACTTCATAAACTTGTGTGCTAAGCATTTAAATGTGACGTAATTCATTAGCTTACCTTATAAAAGATGCTGGAAGTGTTGACCCTCTTGTGTAATGCACATTTCACATCTTCTGAACATATTTCGAGACACACGCTGCCCTAACTGACTTGATGATTTTTTGGGTGACTGTTCTAGTCGAAAAGCGATATCGTCAATTTTCTCCTCTGTGAGAATACGGTTGACCGACAGTCTCTTTTTGTTAAAAAATGAACCCGATTCTCTTACTTTTTTAACCAGACGCAGAATTGTTGATTTAGCTGGCAGTAAAGCGCCAGGAAATTCGCGACGAAATTTACTGCGACACTTTTTAAACGACTTCTTCTTCACATATGTATCGTAGAGAAATATTCTTTGTTGCAAACTGTAACGTACCATAATTTTACTCACACTCAAACACGGTACAGATTAATAAGAGTATGAAGCCCCAAACCAGCCAAACCGCAAAGAAACGTTTATTCACAACACTGATTAATAAGAGACTGATGTCACAAACTATCTACAATGCAAAGAAACCGTTCTTAACAATGTAAGGGTCACTGCACTGCACTGTTGGGGCAGCGGAGGTGTTAAACAGTGCGGTGATTCACGGTGCCGTGTGGCGAAAACTGCTGGCGCTACTGACCGAGCAAGTTGCCGACGGCAACAGACTGGGAGGGTAGCGTTTTCCGACGAACGCCCTGTATATGGATACAAGGATTACATCGAGAGAGGATTGTGAGCAAGTCCATCGAGATCTAGACAAGATATCTAGCTGTGCTCATAAACATGGAATGAAAGTAAACACCAAAATAATCAACTTAATAGATGCACACATAGAAAAATACATGTTTTGCATGCTTCTACATTAAAAGCGTAACTGCATTTTTAGGCATAAAATGTAAATACCTAGAAATATAAGTATACAATAAGCTAAACCTAGCAGCGTACGATGATAAGGTTGTGAGGAAAAAGGATCAAATACTGCTCCTATAGAAAGGGTAATGAGAGGTTGTACCAACGTAGTAAGAGAGATGAGCCATAAAACTTGTCTTCGGACTCAGAAAGAACTTAATATTTCGTCCATGGTGGACTTGTGGAATCAGCGACTGTGATATCAAATTAGGTCAGTCACAGTTTATGGTGTTGCTTTACTTTATTATACATTACCGGTTTCAAGCATACATTGCTCATCTTCAGATGGTTTTTAACAATACAGATGCGAATTGCAGGTGTGTTTTTGTGTCATTAGGTGTCTGCTTATATCCGAGAACAAAGACTTGTATTGAACACAGTTGAGGAGGCACATTTTTGTGTAACACTATGCACTATCACCATTATATTGCACAAATATACGTATGTGGGATAGACACGCTGCACACTTGCTACTGTATTTACGTAAATAAACTGTGCCTGGTCGCTGTATTCAATTATCAACCTAACCAGAAAGAATTTTCTCAAAAAATTATGTATCGTGCACAGCACTTTATAGGGGTAAGCTTCAACCTTGGTAGTCCACTCAAATAGTAGACTATTTTTAATAGGAAACTTGTGGGGTAATTTTTATTTTTTTTTCATTCTGTATGGGGTGCTGCATCTGAATCTGATGTTTGCTAACAAAATTACGTGACGCATTTCATTTTTGGTGGGTTTTTGCTCATAACTCTGAAATTCTAAACTTTTCGTAAATACTATCCTCCATTGTGGTGGGTGCCTTGGTGGGCAAACCACGTTACAATTATCTTTCATTCCTTTATGATTAATAATTGTGGATTTTAATCTTAATTTTTATGAAGGAGTGGGAATTTATTAATTTTGCAAGAATCTCGGCGTTAGTTGGAATTTAGGAAAAATTGTCACAATATGACATTTATTTTCTTATCACTGGCGATTACAAGTCTGAGCGATTTTACCGTTAACATTAACACAAATTGGCAAAATCATAAAAGCAACGCTCAGAGTTACAATTTAGCCGTCATGGGCAAGCAAACAATTATATATTTACTTTTAAATATCTCAGAATCAAAATGCAAGAAATAATGACAACTGGAAACAATGAAAAATACAAGTTATGACTACCTCAGACAAAGGCATCATAATACTGTGACTTTACAGTTAAAAAGAAAATCATGGGCGCCAGAATGAACAATATATCATTCGAAAATAACTAGTTCTGGCAAATTATGCCGCTAGCTCAGGGGTTTTTACAATTACAAAGTGAGAACATGGACCTATCCTCTCAAAGTCGCTTACGGGTTCTGTTTCACGGAATGCACAATCACATGGCTTGGTCGTAATCAATTACCATTGTAGTTCTGCGTCTGATGTCTGTGATGAGTGTAGCGGACCCACGATATGTGAGATTATCTCACAAGTCGGCTATAGGCATCTCTGGTCTGGCAATGCGCATCATCGCATTACCGGCTGTGTTGCGGTGATACGCTCGCTCCAGCAAGGCAAGCTGCAGTTAGCGAAAGAAGTCAACTTTCCAAGTCAACCTCAGACTGGTGCGATCGAAGTTAGAATGTCCAGCTCCTCGCTCTTCGGTCCACGAGGAAACTTCTCGCTCCGCCCATTTGTAGTCTCGAAGCTCACATATAACAAAAATTCCCAGGATTTTGAGTTATACGCTCATTTGGATTGGATCTTCAGGTCGGCACCTAATGTCACGTGATATCCCTGATACGTGATTTGGCCAGCGTATCGAACAGAGGTCGGACATATTCGGCTAAGTTCGGGGACGACTCTGGCATTTCCCGCCCGGTGAGTAACCTTGTTGACCGCCTATCCCTAGGGAGCAGAGTGTGTGGTCTGGCAAATCCCAAATCCGCGACTTCTTGTCGCCAAGGCTCGGAAACACCAAGATTAGCTTCAAGCCTACATAGCTCAATAATTCTTGAATATTCGCTTTGCTACGATACACTGTATAAGTTCACCATTTCATTACAGTTCTCACTTGGAATCTTGCGTACTTTATAAAATTACAACAAAAATCTATTCACGTGGTCGCCCAAGATTTATGTAAATTACTCTTATATTATTACATATATAATAAAAAATGCACCTTGTAACGTGGCGACAGCGCGGCTCGTTACACCATATTCAAAATGAAATTACATAAAACTATTCCACCAGAAAGAAGAACAATTGAATGGTTTGATATGTAATGCTATAGAAGCATTTTTAAAACTGAGTAGACTGACAAAGTAGGAATTAAACGTGTTTTAGAAATAATGGGTGATATAAGAGGTTTATAATGAATCTCGCAGAAAGTAGAGACGGTATGGCGGCATACACTAAATAAATTTGTGTTTTTTGAGGAGGAAACAGGAAAGAAATGTAGTTAAGCAAAGCTTCGAATACCTGAAGCAGATAAAAGAGTTCAGTATGTTATTGGGATACAGAAATTAGTTCAGGATAGGAAGTGATGGATGACTGCATAAAACAGCCTTCAAGTGGTTAAATCGTGTAATGGTTTATTCCCTTTGACCCTTTTTCAATTTTTTTTTTTTTTTAATAAGATTGGGCCGAAGGACGTTTGTTAAAGTAGTGAATGGATTGTTGAAAACGTCTGGAAAGAAAGTCGATTACTGCCTATAAATATAAATAAAAGGTTACTAATGTCACTATGTCATCGAGTTCGTAACAGTGACGTAAGCTGGCAGTCCTTCGTTACTGGACTAACTGCGACGAGAGATGCTACTGCGAAATTGTGGTTATAGGTGTTATTTAATAACAATTCTATTTTGTTAAGCAACTGCGAGGAAATGAACAGCCAGAGCACTGCGCTCAACCGGATTTTGAGGGGGCCTACAAGATATTTATATTCGATGTAAATGTTTTCTATGAGTGTGACAGAACTTCGCGTCCAGCTAGTCATTACTGAAGGGCATAAAAGTTAGTATGAAAGAAACAGCGAAATTTATCAATGATTTCGACAAACAGGACCCAAATTTGAAATCTGGTTAGTTGGTTCCGTAAACGCAAGTTCTCAGGAATGCCATACCCTAAACTTGGGGGAGGGGGGGTAGTTTCATTAATTAAGTAAGATTTTTTCTGGAAATCGGGACCCTTTCTCCCGTGGTGATATTTGGTGAGATCTATTCGGACCCCTATGGTTAGGTGAGATCTTGAGCGATCCCCCCGCAGATTACGGAGACCTTTACTAACTCCCTTCCACCCCTAACTTCAGGGGATTGGCGTCTTTTGTAGGCCTTTTTTTTAGCTCTAATGTTCTTTAAGGAATTAAAAAGATGACATGAGATTTCTGACGACCCTTCCCCTCCCCCCTTGGTGAGCTTTCGCTGGACTCCCACCCACCTTTTCATATCACATAATTAATGCACGACCCATTTCAAATTAGATTCCACACCTAGAGTGCTGGTTGAGTGGTAACGCTCTGGCCTCGCATTTGGAAAGACGCTGGTTCGAATCTGCGTCCAGCCATCCAGATTTCAGTTTTCCATGATTTTCCGAAATCATTCCTCGTGAATACCATGATGGTTTCTTCAAAAATGCCATGACCGAATTGCTCCCCGTTCCTTGTCCCAAGTCCTCTACCGCTTCACATCAACATCGACGAGGTGAAGAAAACCATAACAAAAATACTCCAATTTAGAATAATTTTTCTGAGACTTGATTACCGGAAATTTTTATCTTTACGCACAGTTCGCGATCCTGTAACGCAGTGCGTTTTAGTCTGACCGCTGTTGCTGGAAGAACTGCTGAGTCGCTCCAGACAGTACATTAACTTATGCGGCGACGTAGTGCTGTTCTTGAGGCGTTCTTCACACAAAAGGAACGACTAGCTTCGAGCGTGCATCAGCCGCAGTAAAGTGTGTCCACTCCTCAGCCCAGACATCGCTTGTGTCTGCAGTAAGGAGTAACTTAGCTGCGGAGGAGGCGAGAGATGGGGGGAGTGGGTGTGGAGTAGGGGGGGGGGGGGGAGAGTTGGCCGCTCTGTATGCGACGACGCCTCGCGCCGGCTCCAAGACGTGAGTAGCATCCGGCGCCGAACGGACGGCGGCCAATCGGACGAGCATATCAAGTTGGACGTCCCAGCAGGCCGGTAGTATGAATATGGAGCGATCGTTCCACAATCCGAACCTCCCTTCCACTCCTCTCCGCGTCGTCATCTGACAGCGTAGTAGTCGGGCCGCTGATTCAGATTCTAGGACCGATTCCTCTGTAAAACACTTGGGAGAAAGTCTTTGGCTTGTCTCCAAAGTTAGAGACTATACCGAGTGATTCCCTGAAAATATTACAAACTTTCAGGGACAATGGAGAAGGGTAAATATATCAATTAGTGGTAAGAGACCGTGGTCCAAAAATGACCTAGTTGAAAGTTATAAGCGAAAATATACTCTTCTGCTTTAGCCACGTGCAGCACTCAAACTAGGGACTCCACCTTCCTAACCCTGATCATTTACATCTACATCTACATATATACTCTGCAATTTACAAAATTGTGGGTGGCAGAGGGTGCTCAGCACCAAAGCTAATCTCTTTGTTGTGCATTCCAATCCCTAATGGTACGAGGGAAAAAAGAATTCATATAAGAATCAGTCCGGCACCTTATTTCTCTAATATTATCTTTCCTGTCATTCCGGCTCAAATAGATTGGTGGACGAAGTATTTCACTACACTCGTGAGTGAAAGTGGGAGTACACATGTTTACCAATAAGTTTGAACGAAACGTGCGTCGTCTATCTACCAGAGACTCCCAGCTTAGTATACTAATCAGTTCTGTGACGCTTTCATAAGGACTGTAGCAGGCGGTCACGAATCGAGCGGCTCTTCTCTGTACTTTCTCTATACTTTCGATCAACTCCTTACGAAACGGATCCCAAATGGCACAACAATAGTCCAAATGTGGACGCACAAGAGATTTGTACGCTATCTCCTTTGTTTGTTAATTACAATTTTTCAATATTCGACCTATGAATCGCAGCCTAGAATAAGCTCTACCTACTAACGAATTAATGTTAAGTCCCATTTCATATTCCTTTGTACTGTTACTCCCAAATATTTCATAGAATCGACCATATCAATAACTGAATTGTTTAACTTGTATTTCTGTACAATTGGATTCTTTTTGTTAGTTATGTTCATTGTCTTGCACTTTTTACATTTTAGCGTAAGTTGCCACTCGGCGCACCATGCCAAAATAATATCCAGATCACGCTGAATTTCTAAGCAATCGGCCAAATTCCTTACTTCCCTATAAATAACCGCATCATCAGCAAACAATCTAAAAAGGCTTTTCACTTTGTCTTCGAGATCGTTTATAAAAATTAAGAAAAGAAGTGGTCCTATTACACTTCCTTGAGGTGCCCCCCATGTAACATCTAGATTACAAGAACTTTCTCCTTCAACGACGACATACTGCGACCGACCAGTTAGAAAATCCCTGATCATAACGTACAGAAGTTCCGCTGAATACTCCCCAATACCCTCAAATAATTTTCCCTGTTGATGCACTACTAATGGCGCACGTAAATCCTATGCCTACTGTACAATAATAATGAATTCCATTTACCTGCACTAGTTTCACAAGCTTCTACATTTACATCAGTTGTTCGAAATGGCGTCCCCCAGCGTCAATGCACAAAATTCAGTAGTACCCGTTCTAACATCCACGGTGTCGTTTGACCAGTTTAGCAGGCAGCGAGAAGTCTTGCCAGGAGATTCTCTTCAGTCTCGACAGGCGTCTTGTACACAGTACTTTTCGCATTGCCTCACAAGAAGAAATCGAATGGGGAGAGATCAGGTGGACGTGCTGGCCACGGAACAGGACCACATCTGCCTATCCACTTTTCACGAACCCTCAGTCCTAACTGAGGTGCGGCTTTACCATTTTTTAATCACATCCGTTGACGAATAACAAATGGGACATGTCGCAGGATCCTGGAATTCTACCAACAACAGTACCGGTACATGTATTCCACTGTCAGAAATATCATAGCGATTTTAGCTTGTAACTTTCGACTTGATCGTTATCGGACCAGGGTCCTTTACCTCCAATTGATAAATTACCCTTCTCCATCATCCCTGAAAGTTTGTAACATCATCACGGAATCACCCTACATATATACACTAATCAGCCAGAACATTATGACTACCTGCCTACAACCGATATAAACCCGTCCAGGCGATAGCAGCGTCACCTGAAGAGAAATGTATGCTAGTCAGACACACGCAAGGTGCATGTAGTATCAGTGAGCGTGCTATCCGTGCGCAATCTACCTGACTTTGACCGAGTGCAGATTGTGATGGCCCGGAGTCTCGGCACGCGAATTTCGGAAACTTAACGATTTGTCGGGTATTCGAGCAGTGCTGCGGTGAGTGTCTTCAACAAGTGACGAGACCAAGGTGAAACCAAGTCCAAATGTCGACGGGTTGGGCGGCGATCCATCATTACAGATGTCGGACGTCATAGGCTGGGCAGACTGGTAAAACAGGACAGGCGGTGAACTGTGGAAGAACTAACATCAGACTTTAATGCTGGGCAGAATACAAGTGTGTCTGAACACACAGTGCCCCGAACACTCCTAACGATGGGCCTCCGCAGTCAACGACTCATGCATGTGCCAATGTTAACAGCACTACATCGGCAACTACGACTGTAATGGGCACGTGACCTTCGTCACTGGGCATTTGCGTAGTGGCAGAGCGTTCTATGGTCTGATGAATCCTGATACCTTCCTCATCATACCGATGGGAAGGTGCGAATCCGTCATTTTCCAGGGAAACAGCTTCTAGACATCTACACTGAGGGACGGAGACAAGCTGGCCGCGCCGGCTCAATTATGCTCTGGGGAACATTCATGTGGGCATTCATGAGTCCAGTGGAGCTCGTGCAATACAATGACGCCTACACTGGCTGCAGACCATATGCACCCCTTCATGATAACCAGGTTTCCCAACGGCAGTGGCATTTTCTAACAAGCTAATTCCCTATGTCACACGGCCAGGAGTGTGATGGAGTGGTTCGAGGAACACAGTGGCGAATTGCAATTGATGTGCTGCCCCCCCCCCCCCAACTCGCCACATCTGAACCCGATCGAACACGTCTGGGTTGTGATCGAACGTGGCTTCAGACCTCATCGCCCCCCTCCCCGGAATTTACGGGCATTAGGTGACTTGTGTGCAGATGTGATGCCAACTCCCTCCAGCGACCTACCAAGGCCTCGTTGCTTCCATGCCAAGACGCGTCGCCACTGTTATCCGTGCCAAAGGTGGACATACCGGCTGTTAGGTTGGTGGCCATAATGTTCTGTCTGATCAGTGGAAGTCGCCATATGGGCATCGTGTAATCCATGTTCTGTATAAAAAATTCTAATTTTACCCTCAAAATGTGTAATTTATAAGGAAATTGTTGACCGTCCAAAATTTGCCCGTATACCTCAGTACAACAGGTCTGTGGCTTGAATCAGGGTCTTTTGTATCTCTTCAAATCCATTTAACGTGTACGGTTCCTGCCTGATGGATATCTTAGTCCGGAAATTTCGCTCTAGTTCATGTGATAACAATTCTGTGAGAAATAATTACTTCTTAGCATACTTTCAGGTATTTTATTCTCTTAAATAAATTTATCAGAATAAATGGAGTCTACACATCAAAATGGAATTAGAACGGCAAACCAGTGATGACGTGCGTCACGTACATAAAGGATGCTTTGTGGCAAGTGAACAATAGATTAACAACCTCTGAAATTGCGGCTCTGTTGGTAGTGGAACCAGAGACCTTTTGAATCAAGCCGCTCTGAATATGGTGTGGCCTTAGTACGTGGTAGCGCAATTTCGATCTGCCACGCATTCGGCCTATGTCATAGCTCAAACTAATTATGTAATCCTTTCAAATGAAGGAGGCCATTAGCTAAATGTAGGGAACGGACTAAAAGGGATTCATGTCCTATTTCAGATACACAAAGCCAGCTTTGCTAGAGGTGAAGGACATGTTAAGGGCCCACAAAATTCCTGGTATATTAATAAGTGAGCCACCAAATTGTTTTGCGCAACAAAACTTAATCGCAATCGTATTTTGGAAATGATATCCTTGTATGTTTCTACTCGATTTAAACTGTTATCCCATTTCTTCTGGCGGTTTCTACCTAGAAAAATATTTTCACATTTTCCCCCAAAACCACTTGTTTTTGTTTTAGCGTATTACTTTTACTGCCTGCGAAATGTTCAACCTGTATTTTTTTAGGATAAATGTATTTTGTGCTTGTGAAACGTGTAGTTGTTTATGCAGCGGTGAATGTGTACCGTGCAACATTTGCCTAGATCAGGGATGGCGAACCTTTATTGATCAACGTGCCATTTTTTTTCTAAAGAAATGTTGAATGAAGCCATGGCGTGTCATCAAAGAATCATGACTTAGTAATTAATGGTAAAAGAAAAAAACTAAATACTAGCACCTTAAAACTTTATATTTGCAACCAGAAATATACATTTTTAATACTAAGCAATAATAAGATCAACAGTTTTGTGTTTATATAAGTAGATGACACTAGTGAAACTTCTGTTGTTGCAAATTAAATGACAAGTAACTCATTTTAGGTTTATATTGTACTTTGTTACTTTTAGCAGCATCAAGCATAAGTGGAGTCATTTTTCGCTTTTCTGACAAAGAGATTTGTTTCATAGTGCCGTTTTACAGATGATGTTCTACATATCACTGTTCCAGAACATAAAACACACACCACTTAATCACCTTTATTAATCATGCCATATTCTCAATCCGCCGAGGTTAAAATTCTCTATTACACTTATCATGAACTTCTTTTTTTTTTTTTTTTTTTTTTTTTTTTTTTTTCTTTTTCTTTTTTTTTACCGAACCAGCCTTGTAGTATAGTTGTACATATAACTCAAACAAACTTAAACAAGCAGCTGTGTTAACGAAATTGGTTTAAAAACAGCAACAACTATGCGTAAGTGGTAAAAGCAGTCAACGAAGTCAGCAAAAACAAACAAACAAGCTAAGAGTCCCTCCCGCCTCTCTCTGTCTGTTCGGTCAGAAATTCACTCGGAATAAACCTCTCTTGCGCAATCTGTTATCGTTCCAGCACCGGTAGTTTCGTTCACATTGAACTTTGTTACTATGATCTTAAATTATGTAGACGAAAAAATAAATTAATCATATAGATTAGATAGCTACTTAATTAATGCCGTGCCCAAATTATTTGGTCGCGTGCCATCATCGGCACGCGTGCCATTGGTTCGCCATCCCTGGCCTAGATGGTTGAGGAAATCGCCCGAAAACTGCGCCCATTGTACCTCAACGATCCACTGTGTTGGCGCTTTAATTAGCGTAACCACACTGGCGGGTTTATAAAACCATTAAGTTGTGGAACGTGAAAAGAGAACTAATGTATTAGATACGTATTGGCTAGTCACGGTCCCGTCATTATACTTTTTGTTAGACCACCCACCCTTCCCTTATCACCGCATATAATCCGCAATATTAGGGAACTATTGAGTTGGATATTCCTTTCGCTCATGTAGAAGATACTTAGTATTGTAGCATTGCAGTAGTTTCCTCTAGAACCACTATAGTAAATCCAGAATTTCCGACGTCAATGTACTGTAATGATTCACCGACCTCTTAGATTGGGATGTGAACCAGCTCTGTTGGAGAATGAACTGCATCAACCACGATGGTAGTCTCTCAAGTTCGTAAACCGACCAGGAAAACTAAATACTACAGCTTACATATAATTTGTGGAATACATTACTAAATTACTTCCTAGAAAATACCTTTATTTTACTACTAGCTCGTACCCGCAACTTCGTGCGCGTGGATTAAGAATTTCTTTGCCAGAATTAAATATAGTAAGTTGTTGGTAACGAAGGATTGGTCCCAAACAACACCGATTCGGCATAATATGATAGGAAAGTTATCACTATATCATTCTACCGTCGAACCTGTCTCTTGAAGAGAATCAATTTCCAACATATTTCTGTCACCATTCGATAAGGTCTCAAAATTCTGTGACTACAACTGTTCATCATACTGGAAAAAATGTCCTGTGCCCTTCATACAGATTTTCTTGTCAAATTCCATTATTATCGATATAGCCATTTGGTCGTCAAAACGCAACAAAAAGACAGAGACTTACTTCCGTATTTATAGTATTATTACTGCGGTTCACACACACACACTGACTGCAAACAACCCTGAGGGATCATTACAACGTAAAAAAGTGAACACCTACAGCATTGCAAGACTACCTATGATTTGCCTCGCATTGCACCCCTAACTTTGTAATATCTACAGTTTAACATTCAATCCGAAGAACCGACGGCCCAGGCGTGACTATTACGATAAAAAAAATAAAAAATTAAAAACCTTAGCCTCCACGGAGATTTGAATCGGAGACCACGACCCAAACATTAGTAAGCCAGCGCTTTAGCCACTTTTTTTTTTTTTTAATTTATTGTTAACAAACAGTTTAGACATTCATAACAGCAAATTTTACAAATTTGAATAACAGAATTTCTTTCTGGATTTCTGGTCATAACTAATCTAAAGGATTACAATTTGTCCCATCTCAGACTCTTCACTCGTTTTCGACGGGGCGCCCGGGGCGTATGGGAAGCTCGAGGGGTCCACTGTGGCGGCTGCAAGGCCTCTTGGGGCGTACTCATTGTCGGCGGTCTCTTCTTCCTCTTGCGTCAGTCCGCACTTCAGTTCGTTGCTGGGCGTCGGTTCTGACGTGGGAACATCTCTTACCGGCGTCTTTTCTTCGGGGTCGGTATCTTCCGTCTTGCTTCACCAACGTTGTCTTGACTTACTGGTATCCCTTGATAATTGTGGGTGCTGGAACTCTTATTTCTTCTGTTGGTTTTATGGAGGCATTATCACGCTCAAGAAGCGTGCGAACTTATCTTTGTATTTTTCCCTTTTAAGTATTTTGTTGTGTGCGATGGTTAGGTAATACCAGAAGTCCTCTATTGACATCTCTCCTCTTCTTCTGATGACGTAGTGGGTGTAGTTGCCCAACAGCCAAAAGTGAGCGTTTCTTTTAGTCGCAGGATAAATTGTAACATCTGGGAATAAAATATCTTCGGGCGTGAATTTCTGTGGAGTAGCTCTATTGATTATCGCTAATTTGCTTTTCGTCCACCTCCATATGTCTGGAACTTCACATCCCAACAGACGATGTTGTATTGTATCCTCTAGATTACAGCGTAAACACTGTGGGGAAGGGCAAAGGTGTAGTGAGAACAGCTTTTCATTTGTGTTTATCTTCCTATGTATTACACTATGCCAAGTGGAACGTGCGTGGCTATTGATGTATTCATTGTGAACATTCTGCCATATTTTTTTCCAGTCGTCTCTTCTGTACGTAATTTCTAGTTTGCTTTGCGTCTCTCTTTGCAACATGTCATACAGTTTCTTAGTTGTTGGAATAGGCTCACGGCTGGTTATGTTTAAATAGCTATTTTCTATGTAGAATATGCGAAAATGTCTTAAATTTGCATTTATATGGCTGATATCGACTGGTGCCGTACTGTTTCGTGGTTCTAGTTCGTTTAATGTGTACCCTGTTATACTACTTTCCATGTCTTTACGGTGTTTGTACATGTTCCTCATGTAGATGGCGGTACATTTCGTTTGTATATCTACGAGCTTCAGTCCTCCTTTATCATATGGCATCTTAAGTATTTTGTGATGGATCTTAAAAATGTGTCCACTCTGTATGAACCAATTTATCGCCATTTCCATTTTCTTGCTATTTCAATCTGTATTGGAAATATGTGAGCTAGGTACCACAGTTTTGGGAGCGCAACTCTGTTTATCAGCTGTATTTTTTGTATGGTATTTAGTTCTCTGTTTGCGAAATCTTTCATCTTGCTCCGAATTGCTGCTAATTGCGTCCTCCAATTTGCAGCCGATGCTTTCTGTGGTGTATTATTAGATTCAATGCCTAAGATCTTTATTTTGTCACGTGTTTGGTATCCAGCTTGTGCTGTCCGCATCCATAGTATCACTTATTTCAGACGTGCGGATTTTTTTACATTGAGTTTTGCGTTTGAAGCCCTTTCGTATGTCCTTAGTAACTACCGTATTTTCTGTATGTCTAATGAGTTGGTGGTGATAATATTTATATCATCTGCGTACGCGCACACCGCAATTTTATTCTCTCGGATTTTTAATCCAGTAACCGTATTGTAGACTGCTGCTAGAAAGGGCTCAACTGCGAGTGTGAACAAAAGCATGGACAGTGGGCATCCTTGTCGTATGGATCTTGTTATTCTTAATGGCTTTGTTATTACCCCCGTTTATGAGTACTCTTGTTGTCGCTTGGTGTAACAGCGTGTAGATTATATTACATATTTGCTGGCTGAAGCCCATCTTTTCCATAGTTACTTTTAATATGTATGGTTTATGCGGTCAAAGGCTTTATTGAAATCTAATGACAGGACGGATGCTTTTGCGTTTGTAGCCTTCGAGAGTGCAATTGTATCTCTGATATTTGTTATTGTTTGAATTATCGATCTGCCATTCCCAGTACAGGTCTGATATTCCCCTATTACTTTCTCGGATACATTTCTAAGCCTTATGGCGATAATTCGACTGAATACTTTATAGTCCGAGTTCAGCATAGTGAATGGTCTAAAATTTTCTATGTCTTTCTTATCTGGTTCTTTGGGGATTAATATAATTCATCCTTCTACTAGTTCAGTTGGAGCTGTGTTCATAGTCAATAGCTCGTTGTACATGTCTTCAAATTCTTGTTTTATTAAGTCCAAGAATTCCATGTAAAATTCTATTGGTAGTCCGTCCGGGCCAGGCGACTTCATTTTCGGGCTTCTTCTTATGGCATTTTTCTATTTCTTCCCGTGTTATTTTCTGGTTTATGGTTTCATTGTCTTGTTGAGATAACACCGGATTGATGCATTGTAATATTTTGTTGACTTCTTCTTTATCAATTGTCTCTTCTGTATATGTTTTGCTTAGGTATTTTTTTATTTCTTCCTCTATTTGTTTTTGATCCACAAGTCTGTCCTCCTCCTTCTGTTTTTAGCATCAGTTATTAGCTTTCTTTTTGCGTTCTGTTTTTCTTTGACAAGATGGAAGGTATATGTTGTTTCTTCTTGTTGGATGGAGCCCATTTTTGCTCTTATTTGATATCCTAGCAGTTTCCTGCTTGTTATTTAACTATTCTGGCTTTGAGTTGTTTTATTTTCCGGTTGTTTTGCAACGTTTCTGTGTTATTGGTGCATAGCTCTCTCAAGGCCATGAAAAGGAATTCTTTGTGCTATTTTCCCATTGCTTTGCTGTCTGGAGTAGTTTATCATGGCGACTCTGAGTTTGGGTTTTGCACATTCCAACCACCATTGCATTGTTGTATTATATTTACTTTTTTGCCTTTTGCAATGGTTCCACTTGTCGTTGACTACGTGTTTCAGTTCGTTGTCGCTTAGAAGGGAGGTATTTAATTTCCACTGCCCCCTTTTCTGATTATTTTTTGCGGGTGTAAGTTTATTTTACAGTGGTATGCATGGTGGTTTGAAAAGGCTAAAGGCCAGATCTCTACTGAGGAAACTTTGCTGGTTATGTCAGGTGAGACATATATTTTGTCCAGTCTACTTGCTGTGTTCTCAGTGGTGTATGTAAAACCAGGAATTTGCCCATTTTTTACTTCCCAACTGTCTGACAGTGTTAATTTTTTTATTAAATACTCGAGTTCTTGTTGAAGTTTGGGTATTGGTCTTTTGGAGATATGACGCAGTTAAAGTCTCCTGCAAGTATTAGACTGTTGCAGGTATCTGTCAGTAATTGGGTTATCTCTGTTTTGTAGAAATATCTTCTGCTTTCTCTATTTTGATTTCCGGAAGGCGCATAAATGTTTATAATGCGCGCTCCGGCTATCATGCAGGCTATGCCCCTTCCATTTTCTAAGATTTCGACGTTTTGGATTTCGATACCTCCTTGGTTAAAATTGCCGTTCCTAACCGTTATCTATGCCGGGATTCTTCAATTCGTGTATCCAGTGATGCTTAATGCACCTTCCCAGGCCACTTCCTGAAGGAGCGCTATATCTACCTCCGCCGCCCATAGATATTCTTTAGGCATTGTATTGTTGTTGGGTTCTTATCCCATTTACATTTAGGGTTGACACACAGTATGTTTGAGTCTGCGTTGTACTTCTATCTGTCATTATGTATCTTTACAGTCACGTGCAGTTGTATCGTTCATATCTCTGCTTCATTTGATATATCCTCTTCCTCGGTGTCATCTAGTTCTTCCGACCATAAGGATATATTCTCTTCACGGGCTATATCCATGTCATGTGTTTCGACGGTCTTGTTTTCGTTGTTGCTTGCTTCCTTGTTGTGGTTTCCGCTATAGGGAAGTTCAGCAGATTTTGTTTCTGTTTGAATGGCGGGGATTTTCCTTGATTTTTCTGCTAGTTCTTCTTCTATTGAGTCCACTCTCTTCCTTTCGAGTCTTGGCCTTTTGGTATTGGGTGTATTTTCCTGCTTTCGTTCTCCCATTGATAAGGCTTCCTTTTTCTCTAAAGGGTACTGTAAGCAATGGGTATTGTTTTGCATTTGGCATGGTTGTTTTTCCTCTTTCAGTGGTGTTTCGGAAGAACGTGTTTTGACATTTTTGTTGTTTCCTTGCTCTATTGTGAGACTGTTTTCTTTTTCGTACATCGATTCTTGGGGTGCTTCTCTAATAAGTGTATTCTCTATCTCCATTGGGGTGTTTGGTGGGTTATCCGTTTCCATTTCTAGCACAGGTTCATCATTTCTTGTTGTATTGATTCAGGTAGTACCGTTTGTCACATTAGCATATGTTTCTTTTAGCGGCTCCCCTGTAATGGCTGTATGGGGGCCAGCCGTTCAGATGGTAGTTGCAAAGGTCTCCTTTGAGTGCATTCCGCCTTGAGGTGATCATTGGAATTACATATGACACACGTTCTCGGCTGTCCTTCGTAAATGACAAGCGCCTTAAACCCTGCAATATTTACATACGAGGGTATGTGGGATTTTAGATCGATTTTGACAGATCTGATACCACTGTCTACCACGAATCTCCTACTACCATATCTTTTGTCCGATGTTACGTTGAATATTGTACCGTATTTTTCGAAAGCTCTCTGTATGCTATTTGTTGAGATTTCGAAGGGGACGTTATGGACCTTAACATTTCTTATACCTAGACCAGCATGCGGTATAGAGACGCTGCTTACCTCGCCGTTGCTGTGGACGAATTTTCTTTCTCCATTAGTCTCCTTTAAGATACGCAGACACTCCTCTTCATCTCGAAGCTTGACGTACACCACATTGGCGAGGAAGTCGACTTGAATGCCGTACACACTCTCCTCTCGTAAGCCGATTTCATTGTAGAGCCACTCGTCGATTTCCACTGCCTTTGGACGCATGTACCCGTAAGCGAAGGAAAATTTTATCGTAGATTTTCGTACGAATTGATTTGCTTCCATGACTTTCACTAGGTTTTGTTGTATCTACTTGATAAACACTTAACCACACAACACCAGACACCAGGAAAAATGCGAAGCGAACCGCTCGCTACAGCCGGCCGCAAGCGACTGCTGGCGCCACTGGGCTATATGACCGCTACACGGACAACCAGTAGAGAGACCTCCATATCCAACGCGTCTGTCTAACGCCGTTCAATAGTATTTCGAAATTTTGAGACAACGTGTATTATTTATACAGATAATTTTTCAACCAAATGTAGACGGTAGTTTTCTGCTTGTTTCAAAGGATAAGTGTGCAAAGTTTCATCGAGATCGGATGAAAACTATGGATTTGTATGAAGAACAAACAAACAAACAAACAAACATACATACATTCATCTTTATATATATAGATAAATGTTGACGGTGAATGATTTGCGCGATTAATCTAAAATCTATTTATTTTCTTTGTCGGCGTTTAGGTCATTAATGTAGCAGGGGATTAGGGAAAGGAACGGGAAGGGATTCGGTATTGGCAGCAACGATTTCCGGAAAATATGGAAAACTGAAATATGGATGGTCGGACGGGGTTGTGAACACACGACCTACCGCTCACCAACCTGGCTCGGTCTAAAATCTAGATTCTAGAATAAAGGACCGAGCGTGGTGGGTGAGCGGTAACGATATGGCCTTGCATTCGGGATGATAAAGGCTGAAATCCCTGCCTGGTTATCCATGCTCTCTCCAAATCACTCCAGTCAATACAGGAATGATTCCTTCGAAAAGCCATTACCTAATTAATTTCCGTTCCTTGTCCCAGTTTTTTCCCGACTCTAATGACTTCGACTTTGACGAGGTATAAAGCCATAAGAAAAATATAATAAAGATATTCGTACTATAATTAAATATTTGCTCAAGTAAGTGATATCATCAAAGATTCGTTGCATGTGGTGATTGGCGATCCTGACTACAACACAGTTAAGTATTTGGCGTTTAAATTCATAGGTAATCAGAATGAAGATGATCCCTACTCCGGAAGGCTTCTGGAAACAGTCAGCTAAATGTGAACTGGTACAGGAGCTGGTGTTGAATATAAACGCTTCGGAAGTTTGAAGAAATATGAGGCATCGCAAAAACAACAGTACGGTACATTCCGACAGAGTAAATGAATATTTCGACATGGGAATCGATTCCATCCATTAGATCAATAGGTGATGAGGAGACAAATGTCTACAGAAAAAGAACCCTCTTTGAAGCAAATACAGCAGATTTTGTTGAACGATTTGTGGCTACCTCTGAAACCTTTACCCCTTATTCGAAGCAACGTTCAACAGGAAAGCATCAAAAGAAGGTAAAGACAGTTTTATCAGGAAACTGATGGTATCTGTTTTTTGAGATTTTGAAGATGTACTGATTCTATATTTCCTGATTAATAGCGTAATCATGACGGCGACATATTACGCCAATCTTGCAAAAAATCCACGAGCAATTATCGAGGGAGAGAGAAGAAGAAATTGTGAGTAAAGATGTTTTTCATGAAGACAGTACACTCAATCATGAATGTCACGGTGCAATTCATGAATGAGTGTTTCATTCTATTTCATGACCTTCTAAGTCAGATGATAAAGTCAGTTTGGTTGTAACCCCATCTTTTGACACCTTTGAGAAATCCTCTGACGAAGAAAATATTGGAATGGTATTAGAGGAAATGTACGGAACTAAGAGGGGACTGTGTTCTAATTCAGTCATCATTTTCAAGAAACAAACTTACTAGACGTTTATAGTAATACTATTATTTACTAGAAGATTTCTGAAGAAAAATTACTTAAGAACTTGAATACAAGGTGACTCTGGAACATATTAGATCGAACACGTGTTAAGATACCTGTATTTCTAGTTTAGGTAATTTTAGATATGCCATAACCAATTTCACTCCGAGTGCTTCCTAGCAATCTTCTCCAGGTCCACTGAGTCAGTTCTCGTGAAGCTATTATTTAAAAACTCAATCCAAATGGAGGTTAGGAAAGATTGAAGAGAAAGTGTATGTTGATATGATAACTCAGAACGTTTTCAAAATCATGGGGCGAAACGAATAATATTATGCAATGAGTAGTCTACAGCTTTGCTGCCTTAACTGCTAGATTTGTAGTAATAAGAAGTGTTAATAATTGTTACTAGTGATCGCCCAGCGATCGAAATTCGACCGTAATTCATTAAGTTGTTTAGTTTCTTTCATGAAAGAGTAATAATCTAGTAATTCTCTGCATTACCTATAAAATTAATACGATACACTCCACGCGTGACTGTATGCTAAATTTTAGCTTCTAATCTAACCATCGCAAATGATGAAATGTATTTATGGATGGTTCAATTGAATTCAAAATATTCATTTTGATTTAAGGCCGGAAAACTGCTTTAGCTTTATGAAACATGCGCATTTAAATGTATCTATCAAAATAATTTCGTCATTTTGTGTGTTCGCTATTTAAATTAGGTCTATTATCATTTTGAAATTCACGCAAATAAGTATTCCTTATTTCTTGTCTGTCTCTCTCACTCTCTAATGAAATTACTGAAATTAAAAAATCAAAAGACATTTAACCAAAGTTTAACATTTTAAATAATCAAATTACCATATAGAATCTGGCAGAATCGCAACATTCCTTTTCGAAGTATTCCTTTCATAACTTCAACAATCTCTACTTTATCCGAGTCTTTCTTTTTACCAAAGACCAATGCGGGGAATTCACGAGAGAACGATGGCTCCGATCCTATTTCACACACACACGTTCGCAAATTAATTTTTTATTTTAATAATCTATTTGTAACATGTATTAACTATGCTTATTATATTTTTGGGTTGGATGGGACATTCTCCACCAGTGAAAAACTGTTTCTGACCTGTTGAAATTTGGATTAACTGTTTCCTTATAGTGTCCTCTTCACGTTTAGCACTCTCCTTTTCCGGAAAAGTCGCCGCGAATTAAATTTAAAAATGCCGAAATATGGGATGCTCTGCAACCGCGAAATATTAGCAGCACTGTAAAAATGACACAAAAATTATCGGTATAGGGATCATATCAACCTAAATAGGTTCGTTTTGTCATAGGGGTAATCATGGTTAGGTTGAAATGCGACCTGGACCAAGAGTAAAACGTTTCCGGGAAATTTGTTCTGCGCAGTCCAAGTCGCAAACCAGAGACAAACTGCGTATTTGTTTACAACTAAAGCAATCGATTGTCTTTGACTGCTTATATCGATTCCAAGGTTTGTAAAATATATTATATATAATTTTAGCTTTCTGTATTTCTTTAAGTTCCTCCGTTCGCCCAATATTCTGGCCGCTACTTGAGCTATCTACTAGCCCACGAAATGTTGCTTCTTGCTTCTATATAAGTTCAGAGATTAACTTAGACTGTTTTGTTTCACCAAAGAAGACAAGTAAGGCCGCTAGCTGCGCCATCTACCAGCCATCTGAGCGAACTACGTAGGCGAGCGACCGTTTTACTTTACTTAATTTAATGTATTTGTATCGCATATTATATATAGATTTTAACTTCCTTCAATTCTTCTCCATATAATCTTTAACTATGCCAAATCTCACACTTCTCCGTGCGCGCAATATTCTTAAAAATGTAACATAAGTTTTCGCTTAGCGTATTAATATATAGACTAGACGACCCGTGCGAAAATTTCGCGAATAAAATGCGGTGAATAGTGAGGTTGAATATAATGTCACCAAGTTCAGTCATTACTCTTCGTACTCCTACTTCATTTATCAAATTTTGTTAGAAATCCAGGGAGATAAATGGCTCGAAACACAAAAAACGTATTATAGAAATATTGACATTTTTGCGCTTTATGGATCGAATTACGAAAAATTCCTTTCTTAGAATATAATGTTACCACGGCGGAAACCTTAGTCTTTAATACGATATGTCATTTATCTATATCGATTAGATATCAAGGGAAATATAAGGCTCGTGACACAAAAATACGTTGTAGAATAATTTATACTTTTTCCCTTTAATAGTTGAATTCCAAACACTTCTTTCTTAAAATATGATGTCAGCAAAGCTGAGACATTATTCCTCACAATCGTACTTGATTTATCGATTTTGGATAGATATCAAGGGAGATAAATGGCTCGAGACACAAAAAACGCATTTTAGAAAAATTGACTTTTTTGCCTTTTATGGGTCGAATTACGAAAATTTCCTTTCTTAAAATATAATGTTACCACGGCGGAGACCTTATTCTTTAATATGATATCTCATTACTCCTGATACATTACTCCTTATATTCCTACTTCATTTATCGATTTTGGTTAGATATCCAGGGAGATAAATGGCTCGAAATACAAAAAACGCATTTTAGAAAAATTGACATTTTTGCCTTTTAAGGGTCGAATTACGAAAAATTCCTTTGTTAAAATATAATTATACCACGGCGGAGACTTTATTCTTTAATATGATACCTCATTTATCTATATCGGTTAGATATCAAGGGAGAAAAATCGCCCGTGACACAAAAATCGGTAATAGAAAAATTTATACTTTTTTCCTTTAATGGTTGAATTCCAAAAACATTCTTTCTTAAAATATGATGTCATAAAACTGAGAGATTACTCCTCATAATCCTACCTCATTTATCGATTTTGGTTAGATATCCAGGGAGATAAATGGCTTGAGATACAAAAATCGCATTTTAGAAAAAGTGACATTTTTGCCCTATAAGGGTCGAATTACGAAAAATTCCTTTCTTAAAATATAATGTTACCATGGCGGAGACCTTATTCTTTAATATGATACCTCATTTATCTATATCGATTAGATATTAAGGGAGATAAATCGCTCGTGACACAAAAACGCATTGCAAAAATATTGATACTTTTGCCCTTTAAGGGTCGAATTCCGAATACTTTCTGGCTTAATATATGACGTCACTAAAGCGGAGATCTTAATCTTTAAAACGATACTTCATAAAACGGTTTCAGATAGGTATCCAGGGAGATAACTGACTCGTAACACAGAAAACAGCATTTTAGAAAAATTTACATTTTTACCCATTAAGGGTCGAATTCCGAAAACTTTCTTGCTTAAAATACGATTTAACCAAAGTGGAGACCATAAGCTTTAAAATGACACCTCATTCATTGATTTCGGGTAAGTATGAAGGAAGATATAGGCTTGTGACAAAAAAATACCTTATAGAAATAATATATATGATGCTCACCATACCCGGTGATCCAGGCGTTGGCGTGGAGGTTGTTACTCTTCGAAGGGAGTGTTTTGGGAAATTAAACTGCGATGGATTCCCTTTGCTTTCCACAGTGATAAAAGTCTATGTAAGTTTTCAGCTTGTGTGGATGAGTGTGGTGTGTTTCTGTTCAGTGCAGTGTGTGGTGGAAGAAGGGTGAGGGTGAAATCCAGTGCCGATCCATTCAGACCTACTGTTTCGAAAGAGACCACCAGGCTGCCAAGAATTAAGTCCCCACCCGACGAACGAATTAAAATTAACAGTGCCGCATGGCCCCACTCCTTACGCACTGTGTAGAGGTTCAGGATTTAACCCAGGACTGGTACACAATTTGGTGATTAGGAATCACCAACTCTCCCAACATGTAGGCCAGTATTGACAGTGAAAATTTTTTCAGCCACCGGGATTAGAACCAACTAACCTCTTATCATACACCGATCACGATCACGGTTCCGCAACCATATCAGCCTGTAGGGTGGACAAAAAATGTTACTAATTAATTAAAGTATGATGGTAATGAGGTATTGAAGCAGGTGTCCCACAGGGCTCCGTACTCTGACCAGTGCTATACTCCCTGTATACTGCAGATTTTCCGACTTCTAACGGTGTCCTTACTGCAACCTACGCCGATGACACCGCGTACCTTGCATCTAGCCGCAGTAGAGTGCTGGCCACCCGGCGGCTACAAGAAGTCTTGCAGGTTACTGAGGCGTGGGCGAGGAGGTGGCGTATAGACATAAATCCAACCAAGACACAAGCCATTATAATAACTAAGAGACTTGGGGCCCGTCAACCAACACACCCGGACCCTTCACTTCACATGTATGGTAGTGATATTCCATGGTCCCCCACAGTACGCTATCTAGGGGAGACCCTCGATAGGAGATTAAATTGGATCAGCCACATTAACGACATCAGACGGAGAACAAGCATCAGATTGCAGAACCTATTTCCAATACTGAATAGAGATAGCAAACTTTCACCATCTACAGGAGTCAAACTATACACCTCTCTCGTACGCCCCATCATGGAATATGCATGTCCAGTGTGGGCATACGCTACAGAACGTCAAATGCGGAAGCTTCAGATAATTCAAAACAGGGCATTGAAGAGAGCCCTTCATCTTCCGCACCGGTTCCCCACGGATGCACTCCATGAGGCAGCCTGTATACCAAAAGTGAGGGACAGATTCCGACAATTGGCGGAAACATTCTACAAAAGCACAAGGCAATGCAACAACCCAGTGGTAAACACAATCGGCCGCTATGATACTAGTGTCGACATACGTAGAAGACCACTCAGCCTATTAAGAAATTGACACCATAAAGCAGACGCACCAACCGTAATGCATTGCAACCCGATAATTCCGATGGAGTGAATGTCTTCGGACAAAAACTCTTCCTTCCACCTGCCTGTAAAACTAAGGCAGTGACGGTGCCACGGCATGAGGTCTCAAACAATTCATTATCACTAGAGTCCGGATCTTCAAGATAAAAAAAATAGAGAACTTTGCAGGCAAATATGACCTTAAAAACGGGTAAATATGACCTAAAAATTACAAAATATGATCAAACATTTAAATTTACTATACCTCATACATGCCCAATTAGACATCATTTATAGTATTTTAGCCAGTAGTGTCGCTTTCAGGTAGACAACATAATTTGCTTCCGTGCACTCATGGCACCTTAGGAACATTAATTTTTAAGTTATTTTGTTGAAGTCATTTTAATTTCACATAATTTACAGAAAAGAACTCTTTCATGTGTTCTAAAATACTCCTCTCCAAATTTTCTTACGCAACTCTGTAACTTCGCACTATCAGAAAATTTTCTTTTCGGCATGTTGGTACTCACTGATCCACTTCAGATTTAACATCGACGGAGGATATTTCCAAAAGTATTCCGTTGAGACTGATTGAAGCGGACCGACACAGGTATCCTGCTGCTGCATTGTCGAGATTAAAGGGCGGGTGGAACATTAATGTCTATAGAGTGACAATAATACATAACTTTAATTCCTGATTAGTGAATTCGGACCAATTCAGTGACAGTTAGTTTGGTTTTTCTCCAATGTATAATAGGAGTACAGTTCATGAATAATGACCTTATTTTCTTCTCATCTATATGTAGTGAATTCCAGGTACTATTAAAAAAATAACAGACTTTTCTTCAAAATATGACCATAGGACCATAAATATTATCATAATATGACCAAAACTAGGAACATTGCTTAAATATGCATTTATATGTAATATAAAATACATTAAAATACAATCAGAAACGTTCAATCATTGTTTTACTCATCATTAAAGCTCAAAAGGATCGCAGGAAAAAAATATGACTTGTCCTAATGATCCGAACCCTAATTATCACCATATTCATATTTCTAGTTTCAAATCGCTGTTATTTTTCCGATCTTTACACACGCCCGGATCACTTTATGAAATTCAGTTATTGGTGTCAGCTGTAACGCAGAGTGATAAAGAAATCGTGGTGAATCAAAAGATAAAACCGAGTTTGTTTAATAAGTGACAACGATCAGTACTTTAATTTTGAAGGACACTGTTTCAATACCTAATTAGCCCATCCACATTTTTTCTTTCCTTGTTTACCCTAAAAAAACTGTTGAAGAACGCTCAGTTGGTGCTTTCAGTAGCTATGGGCGATTTCATTCTCGTTAGTCATTCATAGTTCTCTCTAGTTCACCTGAATAGACCGTTTACAAGATAAAGATCACCGTTTTTCTTTTTTGCATTCAGAATCTAAAGATAAGTAAGGTTAGTACCATCCATGTTAAACGTTTAGATAATGTTAATTAGGTAAAAGAGAAGAAGAGAAGCCTATAGTAATATGATAAATAATTTCTTATCAAGCACAGTTTATTAACAATTAATTAACATACATCGAAGGTAACTTGTCCACAATGCTATGTTCTAAATTTGTTTATTGGGATCAAAGTTGAATTTAAGAAAACAGGAGAAGATGCAGGTCAACAGAAAATCACTAAAAAGTCTAAGTAGAAAAACAAATTTTGAAATAACAAGAGAAACAAATAGAAAATATTTCAATTTATGACAAAACAGTAAAAAGGTAATGTTACCTCTAAAGGACGTGTAATGGCACATAATGACTTTTTAAATAGCAGCTTCAGAGGCCGGCTGTTTTCTGTGTTTGGACTCTAAGAGCGTCAAAAACAAGGTCATTAAGCGCCTTGAAAGTAGAGCTACTAACAAAGGAAATAATTATGTTGTTCTTAACTAACTCTCTCGGAAGATACACGTATCTGAGCTAAGAGGCAGGGATGTCAACATGACGTAGTGCATCGACGTTGTAGAAATTGATATAAAAGAATATTGATGTTTATCATTGATTTGCTGAACCGAAGAAGGGTACTTTGGAATAAAGATCTTCTTATTTAGAGCAATTCTGATGCCCCTAAAGCAAGTAGCAACTCACATGAATAACTCTCCCAATCAGAATCGTTGCTGGTCTGTAGCAATAAAATATCTGTTCTCGCTATACAGATAGCTACAGTTCTCACCTAGGTCATCTACCATGTAATCTAGAATACTGTCTCACGTTACATTAGCTATTTTCTTACGTTTTTCCTGCTGTTTGCTTAGATTTAATATAACTAGACATGCACTCATTGTGGTTATGAATTGTAATTTCTGCCTTGCTTAAATTAATTTCACCTGTCTGTCGTATGTTGAAAATTTTGTGATTGATGTTTCACCACCTTCCCAGTATCTGGCTTTGCATACACTCTCGTTCCTTACTACAAGACAATATCAAATAATCATAATTACTAATTTTAACTAAATAATTTAGTGAAAAATAGCTAAATCTACATTATCAATATGCCTTCCTCTTTTTCTTCGTGGTTATGAAGTGAAATCGTTGAATTACTATCTAAGTTTAGTAGTTTGTATTGGAAGATAAACTAAGGAGAATTGTAGAATTTCTGCGGAAAAGAAGGCTTTTGGCAAAGTAAAACGAATGCTAACATCATTTGAATTAAGAAAGAGTTTTCCCATTGCTTTTCTGATGGAGTGTGGTGTCGTATGCATTAAAGACGTTAACGCTGAAAAAGAAAGGGAAAAAATAATTTGAAACATTTGAAATGTGTCGTGGAGAGTAATGGATAAGGTGAAAAGGACGGACAGAGCTAAGAGGTGATGAAAAGGTTAGGAGAGGAGAAAGCATTATCAGCATTACCTACAATATTAGTTTATATTCATTAGGTTATTAATATTGTCATATGCCAAATACAAACAAAATACATCTTCTGGAAGCAGGTCAAGCTTGATGGAGTGTGAGCAGGCCTCCAGATATTCTTGCTGGACAGTCCATCTCAATGTGCTCATGGGTTTGGATACCACCTCAGTCACACAACGCATCTTCACGGAGACCCCACATTCGTGCGGTTGCATTGCATACTCCGTGACCTGTGCGAAATCTATTCAGTTGACACCAAAGACGCCTGGGCAAGTGAAACCTTGGAACACAGGTCGTTGAATTTTTTACAAGCCTACAATTGTGTGGGCCGTTGGCTTTCCACTCCTTTCTCCACTCTTCATACAAATTAAAGTTGTTATTAATGAGCTTGGCTGCTTTCATGTAGGCAGGTCTCCTTGATTTTAATCGTGTGCGAGGCAGATGGAAGAAGGTCAGTATGAAGAGGTTATATTCTACTTGGAAATCGTCTGCGTAAGAGGGTCATGTGTGGAAACAATAGAAGGAAAGTTACAAAATCGAAGTCGTCAAAGTTTAACAGACATCTAAAGAAGTAGAAGCTGTTAACAATTGAAGGAAGTCAAACACATAAAAAGAAGCAAAGATAGAGAGGTTAATTACTCTCATGTGTGGCAGTGAACTCCGACTGACTGAAAGAAGAGAGGATTCTCCAATTCGAGTTGGTTCCGTTCCTTTTTTGTAATTAATCTCTGTCAACATTTGCGAACAAGGACGCTATTTTTTTAGTGTGCCTGTCCATTGTTTGTAACAGAATTAATTACAAATAAAGCTAGTAGAATTGTACCTCCAGTTTTTCACAAACATTTACAGTGTTCAAACATTGAAAAAAGAATTTATTTGTTCTATTGAGCGAAGAATGATCCAATTCTGTTCATTATCGGTGAGTTGCATCTTGATAAATACAGATAATCACCTAAATCAGATCGATCGCTGTTTTAGGTCCAAGCATTGAATCTTTTCCATTACCGAGCACGGTGGGTGAATGGTTAACACTCTGAACTCGCATTTTGGAGGACGCCGGTTCGAATCCCCGTCCGGGCATCCATATTTGGGTTTTCCGTAGTTTCCACAAATCACTCCAGGCGAATGCCGGGATGCTTCCTTCAAAAGACCATGGCCGAATTCTTTCCCGTTCCTTGTCCCCAATCCCATCCCGCCTCTAATGACCTCAACATCAACGAGGCGTAATGCAATAAGTAAAAAAAAAAAGTTTTCCATTTCCTTTGTTTATTAAAGTAAGCCTTGTTCCAAGCCATCATTACTGATGAAAGAGCTGTTATGATTCAGTGCCTTCCAGTTATTACTTTTATTATTTCTAGACATAATGATGAAACGTAATTTTTATATATTTAACGTTTCTGCAGACAGTATATTTGATACAAGATTGTAGCTCCAGACGGTTAATTGTTTCTTTCAATGTTCTAAATCGCTTATGGGATATCTCTAAAAATATTTAGTATTATTGGATTTTTATTGCAGTTATGGACAAACTTTTTCTAATGTGATTTCGAATGAGCATATTCTACGGCAGCAATTTCGTTACATACCTTCTTGCCCATTTCACCGTTTTTATTACTTTCTTTAATAGTCTGATCGAAATTTTGCCACCTATCTACTTCTGAACATAATGAAATTTAATTTTTAATTCTTTCAGTGTTTCTGTCCAAATGATAATCATATAAATCATTCAGTTTACTAACAACGTGTTCCCATCTACTTACTATATAAGTTGTTAGCTGGAGCAGATTGGTTAGATCTATACTGGTATGAGTTACCAATGGTGTTCTGAAAGGTCATGTCAGAAGACATAAAAATGTTAAAAATCGAAAGTAATGCGTTTCGGTGCCATACTGAAATCAGACAAACACATGCTATACCATGTCGCACATCACTGAGATACATTGTTAAAACATACAGACATTAGAATGTAAATTTCTGTTATCACTCAACGAACTTTGCTCCTTCATGACATCACGTGGGTAAAAATTAAGTTCATTTTCGTAAGATAGATCTAACTTCATCTAAATTGATAATAATTGAAATTATCTCCTATTAATAACACTTCCTTTGCATTTCCTGTGATTCTTAAATTTCCCAATTATTTTTCTTAATAGCAATGTACAAAAGAAACTCCATAACAACTTTCTGAAGGTACCAGATGGGTTATTAAGAACTTTGACGACTTAAAAGTATCCACTTTAGGTAGTTCTGTAGTTACCACAGAAGTTCCTAGCGGATTTAGTAGTTGTAATGCAGCTAGTTTATTCTATTGATTTACTTCTCTCTTCCTTCTGCTGAAATTTCCTTCCAAGAACTGAATTCCGTTTGCAATGCAGATGTATTAACAGTTACGGTTGTATTCTGCTTTAGCTACTAGTTCTCCCGGTAACTGAAATCTTGTGAACATCTCGAGAGGAGTTTGTACTGTGAGGGAATGCGCTAGCTGTAATTCCTCATTGGTCAAAGGAATTTCAATAAACTTGAGAACTTCAAAAGAACTGAGAGGTATGCTAAAGGCAACGAGTCTACAGTTTGAAGTTTCAGATGATCTACCTCTGTTGGAGTACATACATTTGTATCGTACAGTAAAAGTTTTCCAGATCAGTGTTTAAGAAGTAAGACGGATGTGGGTTAGTTCTGTCAAAATCAATTCTTTAACAACTCATTTACAAAACATGTTTTATTAGTTTTCGAGGGAGACATCTTGAGCTACTACAAATTACCCATGCTATTGCAACACCGTTAATATCCCGAAGTCATCAGTGTAAATAATGTAAGTTGTTCTGTTTGGCAATTTAATTATACCTATTTGTTCTATTTCAGCCGGCAGTGGTAACATTACGATCAGATAGAGATTTTTAGTATCAGTAATGATACATGAACCATCTAGTTATCCGGCATCACTGAGTCGCCATGATAGTGTTTGGCACTCGACACGGGATTGATTGGTTCAAGCTCCCATGGTGCAAGGAATTTTCATTATTGGTAATTTCTGTAGAAGTCTTATTATTATTATTATACTTTTCCAGAACGTATCTAGTCGTGTTGCAAACTAGACCTGTTCTGAAGCTTTTATAAAGTACTTCGAAAGCTGCGAAATATCCCTCGCTTACCAAAAAATTGTATTAATCTCTTGAAATATGAGATAAATGCTTCGATAGGAAGTATTCTTCACGCTCCACAATCACGCTTTATCACACTTCAAAAATGGCAGAAATATTCTCGCCGCAGGGACTTTTTTTTTTTTTTTGCTTTCATTGGTTTGATGCAATCCTCCATCCGTTCCTATCTTGTGCTAACCTTTTCGTCTCAACACACCCATTACAACCGATGTCCTCAATTATCTGCTTCAATATTCCAATCTCTGTCTTCCTCTGAATTTCTTACCTTTGACTGTTTCTTCCACTGACAAGTTAACCAATCCTGCGTGTCTCAAATATGACTTACCATACTGTCTTTTCTTTCTTTAAGTCTATTCCACAAATTCCTTACATCGCCCATCATTTCCAGATCTCGCTAGTTTCGTACTCTATCCGTTCACATAATTTTCAGCGTCCTTCTATAGTACCACATTTCAAATGCTTCAATTTTCCTTCTTTTTGGTATTCTTAAAGTCCATGCTTTGCTGCCATAAAGTTTAAAAAAGTTCTAGATCAATATTTGAAACTAAAAGATTTCTCTTTTTCATTAGGGCACTTTTCGCTAGTGCTGTTTTGCTTTTAACATTTTTCCTGCTTCGGCCATCGGTTTTAATTTTACTTCCTAAATTCTCTAAATTCTTCTATCACATCTGGTCCTATTTTTATGTTTAATCTATTATTATTAGTATAATTTCTGTTATATTTCATCACTTCTGTCTTCCTTTGGTTTACATTTAGTTCAAAATCTTCCTTCAGTATTTTTTTCATGATATTCAGTAACTTCTCAATGTACTCAACTTGTTTTAACTAACAAAACAACGTCATCAGGAAACCGTATCATACGGATTGTTTTCCTTGTACACTTATAGCACATTCAATTCTTTTCCTCACTTCCTTTATTGCTTCTTCTACATACAGGTTAAAAGGGATAGACTATAACCTTGTCTCACGCCTTTTTCAACTGATGTGTGTCTCTCATGATTCTCTACTTTTATTATAGCTACTTGATTCTAATAAAGATTATAAAATATTTTTCTATCTCGGTAGGGACTTCACCAACCTAAACTGATTTCTTACTGCTGATTATGGTTAAACTGAAATGCAACCTGCATCGGATAAAAAATTAAAAAGCCATACAGTAAATTTCCTTCTCCAACGTTCATGTTGAAATGCTTTATTTGCTACAGCGGAAAAAAATTCGTACGGAGCGTGGTGGGTGAGCGGTTAGCACTCTGGCCATGCATTCGGGAGTGCGACGGTTCGAATCTCCGTCCGGGCATCCAGATTTCCCCAAATCACTCCATGCGAATGCCGGGACGCTTCCTTCAAAAGTCCATGGCCGAATTCCTTCCCGTTCCTTGTCCCCAGTCCTTTCCCGCCTCTAATGACGTCGACGAAGCGTAAAGCAATAATTAAAAAAAGGAAAAAATCTATTCTCTCTATAGATCCAACATGGCGGATCACAGTGCAAAATATTTTGTATACGTGTTTTAGGAGCTTAAACGTCAAGAAGACATTACAATGAAGGAATTAACAAAATTAAAGAGATTTGTATTGGTTTCGCAGTGTGGCAGGCACCTGATAGAAGGACGATTTTTAATTTAATTTCTGTTTTTAATTTTTGTATAAAACGTGGGTGTAGAACGAGAATAAAACATCGTATAGAAGGAGTTGATCAAAATTCCAAAGGTTTCGCAGTAATTATTAATAGTCATTGGACGTTTGACAGTAACCATACAGGTGGCTGTGAGAGAAATGTAATTAGTCATTTACCCCTCAAACAGTAACCTCGCATCCTTAACGAACTACAGAATTTCTTGGGTGAAGGGAAAAATTTGTAGAACGATACTTTCATAATGGTCCGCAGCTGTGATAGCGAATTTTCCTAAATGGCGTCAATGTATTCTAAATGACGACATTCAAGAGCGTATATTAATTCAAAGAACAAAACGAATTGAGCTGCAACTAATAAGGAGAGGTCGCCAATTGAAAAATTCAGAATCAATTCATAATGTAATAAAAGATCATGGCGAAAGTTGTAATGTGGCAAAGCAGTAACATGTCAAGAAAATCGGCATTGAAATATTCCGCTGTGTTCAAATATGGAGATTACGATTGGAGAGTTAAAGAGGCGTGCGGCATAGCGAGCAAGCTCTCTGCTTTATAAACAGATTGTCGTCGGATCGAAAATGCCTTTTGCCATGAAAAAAACCGACGGCCCCTCGTTTCGACCCTCCTACCCCCTGGTGCGGTAATGAACATCTGCCCTTCAACTGTAACGATCGACTAATGATATTTGTATTTCATAACTGCCGAAACAAAATAATAAAATTCGAAAGCGTCAATTTTTCACGACAAATTGCATTTAAAAAACTTATTTATGTATAAACGAGACTCGATCCACCGACGGTTGTGTTAGGGGCGTCCATTAATTACGCGAGGTGAAATAGGGGGGGGGATGAAATTTCACCAAGGGGGAGGGAAGGGTCAACGGAAATCTCACGTAAGTGACGTTTTGAAATTTTTGTAGAATGGTAGAACTAAAAAAAAAACTACAAATCACACGAATTTCGATTTTAGGGAAGTATTTTCGTCCAAAAACCGACTTTAAGGGGGGGGGGGGGGTATAACCGTCCTTGGGAGCATGAGACCTAAAAAAAAATATCAAAAAGTTGCGAGGTCGATTGGTAGGGGGGGAGTGTCTCCGTCAGAATGTCATTTTAGAGGGGGGTCGTATCAAATCTCACGAAGTCTCACCAGAGGGGGAATGGGGTCCGAAGTTCCGGAAAAACACCTCACGTAATTAATGGCGTAATTTAGGGCTCAGGGTGGTTGCTCGCTGCACCACGCGCCTCTTTCAGTGTCCATAACGTACAAAGTATTTGAAAACAACGGAATATTTCAATGCCGATTTTCTCGACAACGGCAAAAAAACGTATATTACTGCCACACCACTTTACACCTTTGGCCATGAGCTTTCATAAAACACAGTATTAATGGAATCTAAATTTTACAATTGGCAGCCTGCCCTTGTAAATCATGCGAACATGAAGTTAGTAACACGCTCTTATTCCCGGAGGTGATTGACTGCACGAAATCCCCACTGAAAAACAAGATCGAAAAAAAATGTTATTCACCGTTAGTTCAGAAGATTTGGTGCAGCGCAACCAACAATTAATGTTTGGCTGTATGATTTCTACGTCCATCTGTTATTTTATTGAAATGCAATTTTTATGTATAATTATTAGTAGCAGAATACGATTCTGCCGGATTGCCTATCCAAATATGGCCGCAAGTTTTTCTCGTTCAACTAAAAAAGTTTCTTTTTTAAATTTTCGTTCACTTCGTTTTTTTAAATAAATTATAATTTATTTTAAACACAGACATAAAGAACATAAAAAGTTTGGGTTGCCTACGTAAATGTGGCCGCAAGTAGGGATTGCCCTGTTAAAGATACATAAAGCTGCATTCCCACGCCACATTGTGGGCAGGCCGCACCTTTCATCTTCTACCGCCTGGCGACGGGTCGAGGCGCGCCGTCCATGCTAGCATATGCGGCAAAGATGAAAGGCGTCCACAACCACGCGCCGAGGGAACGCACCTTAAAGGCTCGTTCCCACGGCGCGTGCTAGGGAAACGCTTGTCATCTTTGCCGCATATGTTAACAGGGACGGAGCACCTCGACCCACCGCCAGGCGGTAGAAGATGAAAGGCGCGTCCTGCCTACCACTCGCCTTGGGAACGAACCTTAAGAGGGAGAGAGAGTTAGCGCACTGCACCGTCCATCAGACCTATAACAACTAGCAACCCAAACTTTTTATGTTCTTTCCATGTCTCGTTTTGAAACGAATTACAATTTATTTAAAAAAAAAACCAAGAATGAACAAACGTTTTTAATTTAGTAAAAAGTACTTGCAGCCATATTTTTATAGGCAACCCAGCTAAATCGTATTCTGATATGCCCAACTAATAATTATACATATATATTGCATTTCAATCAATTAACAGATGGACATTGAAATCATAGAGCTCGGGTGAATGAGGCCCTCGGTTGGCGGCTTTTGCGATACCTCTGTTGTTGTGGTCTGTTTTGGAAGGCCACCTTGTGGAGATGTAATTTGGCAACGACAGTGTCCCCATCATATTCCACGGCTGTCCCGCCCGTAATTACGAACTCATACAGCGTTACGTCCAGCTCTGCGTGGGGTTTACATTACAGTGAAAATAACCTCAAAAAAAAATACCAGGCGACGTGATACGCAGGCCGCACGCATGGAAATGAAACGAAAAGCGAAACAAGAGCGTTAACACACACAGCGACGGCGGGGGGAAGAAATAAAAAACATCTGGAGCGACGTGTGGGAACCACCCACCAGTGCTGCCAACACCAAGCGGCTGTAATTAACAGAGCTCGGCGGGCCGACTAATAATGTAATGTGAGTAAGGTGGTAGCCCTGTGCCGTTCGAGGCCTCTGACAAGGGTAGCTGCTTGCAATTAAGGCCGTAATGACTTGAGGAGCTCCCTTTGTCACACACCGCTCTGTCTCCCATCGCCGATGTTACTTCAACGACGGAGGCATTACGTTTGCCGAGTACGAACGCAGTTATAATGCTGCATGGAATATGACACGGCCTGCTGCGTAATATTCGGTTTCCCGTTGTTTCATTCGAATCTCGGACTCTGTACGACGTCTTTATTCTTACAACTGCATTATGTATAGACCAGAATTTCTCAACCTTTCGACAATTAATAAAATGTTAAAAATAACTCCACTACTCACTAACTCTTATGAGCCAATTTTTTTTATCTATGTTTATATTGTCAATCAACTCTAGCAATTGTTATCTGCGCGTAATGAGGTCCGTTAAGATCTACACCTTCAATAAGGCACTCATAAAACAGTTATTAACTTAATCCTCAAAGGAATGCCGCTCCCTTTGACGTTGACTCAGATCTTATAGTAGTCTTAAGGCGCGTTCCCACGATCCCTTGTAAAGAAGGCGAGACGGGATGGGACGAATACTCAACCACACGCCATGGGAACAGGGCCGCCTCTGCTAGCGGAGACGAACGCAGCTACCCACTCTGAGTCGGTGAACATCACAGGCGTGTGTAGCGGTGCGCTGTTGCCATCGGTTTGCAGCAGCGGTGCGCACCCCTTCTGTTGCTGTAAAGTGCTTTGTGCCAAACGACACTAGGCAACGTGGTGCGGAGGTGGCGGCGAGGTAAGCTAGGACTAACCTGCGGCCCGCGGTCGTCCCTACACTTCGGCTAGTGAGATCCCGTCCTGTCTCGCCTTCGTTACAAAGGATCGTGGGAACGCGCCTTAACAATGCAATCGTATCCTCATATCCTGAAATAACCATGGATTTTTAGAATGTTTGGCTTATAGCTTGTGGTATTGTGCGGTACGAATACGATACCAATTATATATGAATAATGTTTACAAATATATGTTTATTATATCTTTAATTCGATTAGAATTTTTAATATTCTGCCTGCGGAACTTATGGGTGCTGTGGGGCTTGATTTAAAATTAATGGTTGCTTTTAATGATGTTAGTTCATATGCTGTTACTAGCTCTTACCAGTACAGCCTTCCACAGTTGCAGGGTCTATTGTCTTGGTCGCCAGTCCAGTGGTCTAAGCCTACCGAAAGGTTGAATAAGCAATATTCAGGTACTATTACATGCTACAGATGAAAGTCAGCGCACACTTGTATTTAATCACAGATCACAAAAGCTTTATAAAACTCAACATAGATTCCCCAGCGCTGGACACCGGACTATTATAAAACTTCTTTACTGAAGTTGCTACGTTCGTGAAAACGATTGATGAAAGTGAGTCGTAGCCCCAATAAAAAATTTAGATGAACAGTTATTAAAGCACAGTTCTGTTCCACACTCTTGTAGATGCAACAACGCTACCAGTCGGAAGTTGTATTCACTCGCGATTCAATCCTAGAGCTCTGCCCACTATCATACACACAGCATATCGTCTCTCTCCACGCTGTTTCTCTTAATCGTGTCTGTCATTACGCGACGAGGCTCGCGGTTTACAATTCACATTATACTTGTGCACTACCGGTGTCATCTTGACACGTCCGACCCCCGCACTCAACTCCTGCGATAATTTTTATTTTTTACTTGTGACTTTACGCCTCGCCGACATCGAAGTCGTTAGAGGCGGGATGGGACTGGGGACAAGGAACGGAAAGGAATTCGGTCTGAAATATTCATTAAAAAGCCACAAAAATATTTTTAAGTTGGGAGGAGAAATAATTAATTTTGATGTATTAAAATTATTTATAATGAATTACCTTGCTGGGAAACCTTTGCATTTACAAAAAGCAAGTTTGATATTTCACAATTATCATTTATTAAACAAATTGACACTTTTAAGAAATTAATATGTAGAACATCACATTCATGATTGAAACTGAAACTTTTTAAGAAATGTAAATTTTAATTAATTAGGGCGCCACCTCAGCTAACAATTAAAGAGAGCACTGAGGAATCTCTTTATTACACAGGTCTCCCTGCCAGGATCGCTTCAGGTCCCACCGAAACTGAAGTGCAATGCGATTTTCTTTTTAGTTAATTAACGATAATTACCGTTGTTGCAGCCAATCTGCACAAGTTGCATTGGTCCACACACGGCACACAATTCCACCATCCGCGTCACTTGTAGGTTACCATCCAAGAGCATTCATCACTGACCTAGGCAGATCTCTATCCGCCGCGGCGCTAAACAGTTGGCTCCCCATTGCAAGTCCGGCCACGGTGGCGTCTCCCGCCCCAGTATGCCTCTCCCCCTAAGTCTGGCCGTGGCTCCGTTGGGTGCAGAGAAAAGGAAAGACTCTTTTAGAGGCCACTTTGCATTTTGGCACATGAATCTACGGTTCATTCACTTGCCACTCTGTTCTACAAAGCTGTTGCTGGAACTCCCTCGCCAGGTCTCTACTCCCTGCCGTGTCCAAACATGTGGCTCGCAGGAGAACGACAGGACACCGGCCTTTACTTCCCCCGTGCGTGCCTGCTGCCTAAACATTCCTTTAGCTGTAGCGTCCTCGCAGCTACAAACAAAACGCTGCTGATTCCCGTGAATATACCCTCAATGAAATGACTGAATTATAATCATTTCAAATTCTTTGAAGGAAACATCCCGGCATTCGCGTGGAGTGATTTGGGGATCCTGCGATACTGTTCCACGCTCATCGAAATCACGCTCTAACAAGCTTATAGATATTTATATAATTCCCACTGTGGCGTTGCAACTGGTCTAGACGAAAAACGAGTTTTTTTTTTGTGGCTCTGCAATTTGTCGATGGCGAGGTGATAAAGGACTGAGAGCCAAGAACTGGAAGGAATCATCCAGACTTTCGTCTCCTGGAGTGATTTTGGGAAACAATGAAAAACCATAATCTGGACGGCCGGACACGTTTTCAAATCTGCGACCTTCCGAATGAAAGGTCAGATTGTTACCGCCACCCATCACGCCAGGGGAGTTAAGTTAGATAAGATTCTTGAATATTTTGACAGCGAAGTATTTCGAAAAAAATGTTTTATTCAAATGTTAACTGATGTAAAGGTAAAAGCAAAGTGCATTAATTTTATTTTTAGTACGTTTCGAGGACATTTCAAGATTAACATAAGTTATTTTAAATGTAAACCTATATTTTTTTTTTTTTTTTTTTGCTGTCGTCAGTCTTTAGACTGGTTTGATGCAATCCTCCATCCCTTCCTATCCTGTGCTAACCTCTTCATTTCTACATACCCCTTACAATCCACGTCCTCAATTATCTGCTTCATATATTCTAGTCTCTGTCTACCTCTGCAGTTCTTACCTTCAACTGTTCCCTCCACTAACAAATTAACCAATCCAGCATGTCTCAAAATATGACCTACCAGCCTGTCTCTTCTTCCTGTAAGCTTCTTCCATAAACTTCTTTTCTCACCCATCATTTCCAAAACTCGTTCATTTCTTACTTTGTCTGTCCACCTAATTTTCAGCATTCTTCTGTAGCACCACATTTCAAATGCTTCAAGTTTCTTTCTTTCCGGTATTCCTAAAGTCCATGTTTCGCTACCGTAAAGTGCTGTGCTCCACACATAGAGTTTTAAGAAGTTCTTTCTAATTCCTAGATCAATATTTGAAACTAAAAGGTTTCTCTTTTTCATGAAGGCTCTTTTTGCTAGTGCTATTCTGCTTTTAACATCATTCCTGCTTCGGCCATCAGTTGTAATTTTGCTTCCCAAGTAACAGAACTCACTCACTTCTCCTATTGCATCAGATCCTATTTTTATATTTAATCTGCTAGTATTGGTGTCATTTCTGCTACATTTCATCACTTTTGTTTTACCTTGATTTATATTCAGTCCAAAATCTTCCTTCAGTATTTTGTTCATGCCATTCAATAACTTCTCAATATCGTCAGCCCTCTCTGCTAATAAGACAATGTCATCAGCAAATCGTAGCATACTGATTTTTTCTCCCTGAAAACTTATGCCGCATGGAAATTTTTCTTTGACTTTCTTCATTGCTTCTTCTACATACAAGTTGAATATTAACGGGGATAGACTACAACCTTGTCTCACACCGTTTTTAACTGATGCATGTCTCTCGTGATTCTCTACTTTTATCACAGCCACTTGATTCTTATATAGTTTATAGAGGATTCTTCTATCTCGATACTTTAGACCTGACTTCCTTAAAATTTTGAACATCTTGTCCCACCTAACATTATCAAAAGCTTTTTCTAAATCAACAAATGCCATAAAAGTATCTTTGTTTTTCTTGATCCGCCCTTCAAGTATTAATCTTAAAGACAGAATTGCTTCCCTTGTACCGCGATTTTTCCTAAACCCAAACTGATCTTCACCTACTATCTCTTCTACTACCCTTTCCATCCTTCTGTATATTATTCTGGTCAGTAATTTTGAAGCATGTGATGTTAGACTAATTGTGCGATAATTCTCACATTTGTCAGCTTGTGCTTTCTTCGGAAGTGTGAAGATGATATTTTTTATTAAAATCAGTTGGAATTTCTCCTGTTTCATAACTTTTTGATATCAGCTTGAATAATCTTTCGATTCCTTCCTCTCCTAGAGATTTAAGAAGTTCTGCAGGGATCTCATCAATTCCAACTGCCTTATTTGCTTTCAAGTCATTCAGAGCTTTATTAAATTCTGTCCTCAAAACAGGATCTCCTAAGTCATCTATGTCGACATCGCCTTCCTTTTCCAATACACTATTGTTCAAGTCGTCCCCAACATACAGTTTCTCAATGTATTCCTTCCATCTGTTAGCTCTATCTTCTGACCTTAAAAGAGGTTTCCCATCGGCAGCTTTAATGTTCATACCTCTTTTCTTCATTTCTCCAAAATTCTGTTTGATCTTTCTATATGCAACATCTACTTTTCCTGCAACCATTTCCTTTTCTACTTCTTCACACTTTTCTTGTAGCCATATTTCTTTTGCTATTTTGCATTTCCTATTTATTTGATTTCTAAATTGCCTGTACTGCTCTTTTCCTGCTTCATCTACATACAAGTTGAATATTAACGGGGATAGACTACAACCTTGTCTCACACCGTTTTTAACTGATGCATGTCTCTCGTGATTCTCTACTTTTATCACAGCCACTTGATTCTTATATAGTTTATAGAGGATTCTTCTATCTCGATACTTTAGACCTGACTTCCTTAAAATTTTGAACATCTTGTCCCACCTAACATTATCAAAAGCTTTTTCTAAATCAACAAATGCCATAAAAGTATCTTTGTTTTTCTTGATCCGCCCTTCAAGTATTAATCTTAAAGACAGAATTGCTTCCCTTGTACCGCGATTTTTCCTAAACCCAAACTGATCTTCACCTACTATCTCTTCTACTACCCTTTCCATCCTTCTGTATATTATTCTGGTCAGTAATTTTGAAGCATGTGATGTTAGACTAATTGTGCGATAATTCTCACATTTGTCAGCTTGTGCTTTCTTCGGAAGTGTGAAGATGATATTTTTATTAAAATCAGTTGGAATTTCTCCTGTTTCATAACTTTTTGATATCAGCTTGAATAATCTTTCGATTCCTTCCTCTCCTAGAGATTTAAGAAGTTCTGCAGGGATCTCATCAATTCCAACTGCCTTATTTGCTTTCAAGTCATTCAGAGCTTTATTAAATTCTGTCCTCAAAACAGGATCTCCTAAGTCATCTATGTCGACATCGCCTTCCTTTTCCAATACACTATTGTTCAAGTCGTCCCCAACATACAGTTTCTCAATGTATTCCTTCCATCTGTTAGCTCTATCTTCTGACCTTAAAAGAGGTTTCCCATCGGCAGCTTTAATGTTCATACCTCTTTTCTTCATTTCTCCAAAATTCTGTTTGATCTTTCTATATGCAACATCTACTTTTCCTGCAACCATTTCCTTTTCTACTTCTTCACACTTTTCTTGTAGCCATATTTCTTTTGCTATTTTGCATTTCCTATTTATTTGATTTCTATATTGCCTGTACTGCTCTTTTCCTGCTTCATCCTGAGCATTTTTGTACCTTCTCCTCTGATCGATCAGCTGCAAAATTTCTTCTGTGATCCAAGGTTTTCGGGCAGCTTGTTACCTAAAGCCTAAGGTTTCTTTGCCAGCTTTCATTATTTCGGTCTTTAATGCATTCCATTCGTCCTCGGTTGAGCTCCTTTCACAGTTAATTCTTAGACCTAAGTCTACCATTTCTGCAAATTTTTCTCTTGTGCTAGATTGTTTCAGTTTATTCACTTCCAGTCTGTTCTGCTTATGCTGCTTCCTTATTCGCTTGAATTTCAGCCTGCACTTCATTACTATCAAATTATGGTCCGAGTCTATGTCTGCTCCTGGGTACGCTTTACAGTCTAGAACTTGATTCCTGAATCTCTGTTTGACCATGATATAATCTAGCTGATATCTGCCTGTATCCCCAGGACGTTTCCAGGTGTATATTCTTCTTGCATGGTTCTTAAACAGTGTGTTCGCCACTACTAGCTTATATCTTTCACAAAATTCTAGCAACCTGCTTCCTCGCTCATTTCTTTCTCCTAGACCAAAACTTCCTACAGTATTCCCCTCTTTTCCTTCTCCCACTATTGCATTCCAATCACCCATGATTATTAGATTTTCCTCCCCTTTCAAATATTGGATTAATTCTTCAATTTCAGCGTATATTTTTTCTATTTCTTCGTCATCTTCCCGTGACGTTGGCATATATACTTGTACTAATGTGGTTGGGACGGGCTTAGTTTATTTATTCTTACACCTTGTGCAGTAGTAAACACGTGATCTTATTTTTTTTTTAAATAATAATTTTTGAAAATTTAATTAAAAGTGCCTGCGGCCACATGTTGACAGGCAATCCGGCGGAACCGTATTCTGCTATTTATAATTATACATCCACATTACATTTCAGTTAAAAAACAGATGGACGTAGAAATCATGGAGCGGGATCTTCTACGCTGCCGGCCAAGTCCCTATGGCGAAAATTTCTTCTACCTCCAGGACTAACTTCTTGTCAAATGCCAGATACCATCACGGTGCTGCAACAAAACGTGCCAAAACTCAATCAGAAGAATTTTATAGGTGAGATAAACCAGATACACGCTTTCCGCAGAGTAATGTTATTTAATATGGGTGACTGTAATCAAATGTCTTAACGTTTGTGTGCATAGTATACGAAAGATTTTCAAAGGATTTAGTCACTACTCCACACAGTCTGTGTTAATGAATTAATCGAAATAAATAAATATTCACATTAAAAGAATTAGGCTACTAAAGTGGATTAAGAATCTTCGCAGTAAAAAACTGATAAGTTAAAGAAGGTAACTTTATTCTGCAGTATTCTATCATCAGGTTTCATACTCGTTTTGAATTTAAAACAAAAAGTAATACGAAAGGACACAAATTACTGAAACTAGGATAATATCGCAGATATGTATCCGGGAAGGTGACGAAATTAATTTGATTTACACACAAAAGTAAGATAACTCTAAATCGCGTTATACGGTGCCGTCGACTTTAAATAATCAGCGGAATGCTTTGGGCGAAGAACATTCTGCAGCATACCTTACACTACGCAAAGCGAAGCAAAGCTTTCTAATTTATGAATGTTTCATCTGATTAAATATCTTCTGATGTAAGCACAAAACAGAAATTCTTAATGCAGTTTTAGCTGTTATCCGTTTACAAATATTCCTTCAAGTTCTGTGCAGCGCAAACCTTTGCATTTTGCTTACAAACAAGTAACTGAATAGATAGAAAAAATTAAGAAGAAAGGTATATTTAAAAAAAAAATTACTGTAGTAAGAGGTGATTGTTCCGAGTAAGACCATACGAACACAATTTTATGATAAATACAAGGCATATTCGTACAGATTCTATGTGTGCATCTCATTACACTCCTCTTCTTCCTTTCGTTAATGCGTACTAGGGACAACGTGTCAATTTTAATTCCACATCTGTGGTTTTATCTTCCTTCATTGTTGCACTCATTTTGTTCTCCTTTCTGTTTTCGAATCCTGCCATATTCGGTATCTGCTTTAGAAAAGCAACTTTTTCCATAGTGTCTTGTTCACTGATATTAATTCCGTTTCAGATCTTTCTTGACCTCTTAATCCAACTTATAGTTGATTCCTTCTCCCAGAAATATTTGAACACTTTGTGTATAAGCGTTATATGTGTCCAAAATAATTATTCTCCATTTTCTGATTGATTCTGTTATTTTATCAATGTTCTGGCGTATTTCCTCATTAGTTCTTAACTTCCGTAGTACTATATTTATCAATGGAACTAAAAAATTTCTCTTAAAATTCACTTTCCGATACTTCAAGTTTATTCAGTCTATAATTTAATACTAACATTCACTGATAGACATTCTGGTTTCACTGCCGTATTGTAGTAACCAATTTTTAGATTTTTACACAGGCACTTTTTTCTGTAAAAAAATTATTAATAATAACATATGTTTTTCCCATTTTGCGCATCCTTTTTTTATATAGAAACTTTTCTAACATATAACGAATTATGAACTTCTGCTCATTAAACTCGTTTTCTTCATCAGTTTTTATACCGGCTTCACATAACCGTTCATATTCACCTGATATTTGTTGCTATCAAGTATTGACACATGGACACCACAACAAAGGCAATACATTTACACACACAACACTTAAACACCCATGCCCTCGGCCATACACGAACCGGCGACCTTCGGCATGCGGAGCTAGCACTCTAGCCCCTACACTACCGAGGCCGGCATTCACCTGAGATATCCAACACGGAATTCATGTTGTGTTTGCTCATCGCTTGCTGCATCCTCCTGTATTTTTCTTATTCACTTACCATTAAAAGCTATTTTCAACGCAAAGAGCAATACGCTTCCCTGGATCATTAACAGTTTCTTAACCGTCTTAAGTCCTTATACCAAAGTATTCTAATGCCAGAAACTTCTGTGTCGAAAATGGATACACTGAATGGGGTTGAAGTCAATGGATGATTGGAAAAAGTTCGCATATTAGATGTGTAGTCATTGCAGATTCAAAAATATACCTGTGAATTTTAAACTTTGGACAGTGGAGTTGTATATACAGGCATTTGTGAACGAATCTGAGGGAATGGTTGGATCCTACGGGAAATGTTCGCTCTAATATTCTCCAAAAGGAATAACGAAAAATGTATTTAAAAAAAAACCTAGGATTTGAAGCATAATCCTTTAGAATTTCGGACGCAAACTGTAATTTGAATTTGACAGTGAAATTTTTAAAAAATTTGCTGTTAAATTATTCTAGCCTGTTGTGGCGTAGCAGCTATATTCCAATGTGGTGAAGGACAGACGGTAGCGGGTGTTGAAGGAGAAATTTTTTGGTCGAAGCCTCTCTGAGAACAACTAATGATGGCGAAAATATTTTGTTTATGATGCACATATATGTGAGTTCAAGTGAAAATATGAACTCCCGCAACTATTTTCTACTTAAATATTGGTTACCTCAATTATAGCCTGAGCTGTAAGCTTAATTATACTTATATTCTGTCCCCTTACAGCATTAATCATCAATGAGGGGGTCTTCACATTTTTCGATGATGCGGTGTGGAATTAGTATTTTTACCTCTTTGCATAAGGGATCAGTCTACTGCAAAACTGTGGTTCCTCTAAACTCTAGAGAGTTCTACATATGCATAGCTTCAAAAATTTCTTTCTATATCATGCGCCAATTCTTCAGACTAAATGATTCATCTTTTGGAAGATGGCTACTTTCAATATTTTGTCTAGCACATCTACTTCTTAAATCATGATTAATAACATTCCCTTACTGCTTTTGTTTAATCTGTTCCATTATGGGATTAAGTCTCTTGATATCATTTTCATTTTAGATGCTAACATAATACGAATATTATACGTTGCTCTCTACATTATATATTCTGTCCGTAGAATAAGTTTTTTGTTATCTTGCTATGCGGTGATTGCAAAACCAAATATTAGCAGTGGTTTTTCCTCCCTTGGTGCCGTTGAGATTAGTGTGCTGAGACCTACCGGTTCGATTCCGGCCGAGAGCATGAGTGTTTATTGTGTTGTGTGCTTTCCGTGTGTTAGGTGTTGTCTTCCTCTTGAATGATCAGATAAATACGAGATGATCATGTTGATCATATAAAAATACATTGAGGAGTGCTGACTGAATGGCTATTAGGCTGATTACCAATTAATGATAAAAAAGTGGTTTCAATTTTGTAATTACTGGTATCAGAAACAATTATATAAAAGAGATAATAACTAATTAACTAAATAATCATTAACTAAGCCACTACAGTGCTATCAGAGGGCTGAGACACCATACACTGGATCGGGGAGGCTCAACGGACCGGGCACGAGCCCATGTCACCGCGAGCCGAGCGTCCTGCCCGCGGTTTTTATGTGGTTTTCCTCAGACTTCAAAGCAAATGTTGGGACGGTACCCGATCTCCTCCTCATTAACTACACTTTTCACAATTGAAAATACACTTATCACACGCTGAACATAGTTATACGTTTCACAGACAGATGGTAACACTTCACTTTCCCCATTAGGGGGCATCCATAAATTACGTAAGGTGAAATAGGGGGGGGGGGGTCCGGTGAAATCTCACCAGATCTCACCAAGGGGGAGTGGGAATCTCACGTGAGATTTTTTAAAATTGGGCAGGACTGTAGAGCTAAAAAAAAAAGGTCTACAATTGACGCGTAAGTCGATTTTAGGGGGGTATTTGGCTGAAAAGTGTGGGTGACCCCTAACCAAAAAAAAAATCTCAAAAAGTTGCAAAGACGATCTGTAGGGGGGGGGGGGTCTCACGGGACCAGATCTCACCACAGGGGGGGGGGGGAAGTGGGGGGCCAGATATCACCAAAATCTCACCAGAAGGGGGGGGTCCGAATATCCGGAAAAACACCTCACGTAATTTATGGATGTCCCCTTAGTACTTGGTACGACCTGGCAGTAGGTATGAGATGGTTGGCGTCAGCAAGGACATAAAAACAAATATGACCATGCCAAAGATAAGTAAAACTCATAGAAGCCGGACTCGGTAGCGTAGGAGCGAGTGTACTGGCCCCGCGTGCCGAATGTCACCGGTTCGAATCCGGCCGAGGGCATGGATCTTTAAGTGTTGTGTGTCTGTGTGAATGTCCTGTCCGTCCTGTGGTGTCCATACTTAGAAGCTGCAATATATATACTGGATGACTGATTCACTGGAAGCTACTATAATCACACTGTGGTGGCTATATGGCCTCAGTTGCCAAATGTCGTTAAAAAAAAACTCATCGAAGGCAGCTGACCTCAGAATATTGGGAAAAGGTGGCGAAGAAGAAGAAAAAGAAATAATTATAAACTACTCCCTGTTACCCGCGACGTCGTAAGAGTGCACTTATAACTGGTGTCCCAAACAACACGGTGTCTGTATAATAAGGTTAATTATGATTGTAGGGTGGATAAGAATTGTTGTTGAAAGCTTGAAGTTTAAATATCTTGGCATAACGTTTCATAACAAACTCAACTTGACAGAGCACATTCGGCAGGTGGTAGGAAAAAGTTACAAAATCCTTCATTTACTGGAGAGGCTGAAGAGGGGATGTACCAGAGAAATTATTGAGTTGGTTTACAATACTTTGGTCAGACCATTGGTTGAATATGGTGGTGTAGTTTGGGACCCACATTTTGGTTATCAAAGGTGTGCAAGGAAGTGCAGCTAGATTTTTATGTGAAAATTATCGCAGGACCCAGTCAGTAACTGATATGATAAAGGAGCTGGATTGGGACTAATTGGAGGAAAGGAGGAGGGTGAAGAGAGTGCTGGGAATGCTCAGGGCATATATTGGTCAAACAATTGGGAATAGTACATGGAAGGGGAAAGGCAACCATAACCACAAGCTTGCGCTCGATTTCATGCATAAGGGAGTGGGAAAATTTTCTTTTGTTTGTAATGGTGTCAGGGATTGGAACAAATTACGAAGTGATGAATAATTTATCATAAACGCCAAATTTAAAATTAAAATCTGTAAATCGGAAAACTAAATGGGGGAGGAAATTTAATATATATAAAGGGGTAGTTAGATGACTAGGGGAATTGCCACTGGAGCCTTAGCTCCATCTTAATTAAAATTAATAATAATAATATAACGGAGAAGCCATCAACATATCATTCTACCACTGAATCTAAATCATGAAGAGAACCAATTCGCAACATGATTAAAAATAGAGGGAGGTGATTAACTGTTGGAGACTACCTACCAACTGCGGGAGAAACAAAGCCTGAGAAACCGATATAACATTACAGATATATACACATGCTATCCGCATATCTGTCACCATTCTATTAGTTTTCAAAATTTCATGACAACATAGTTATTTATGTCCTTCCTAATAATATATAGTATTACCTTGTCCAATTTAATCAAGTTTGGTTTAGCCGTTTAGTCATGAAAATGTAAAAAACTGAGAGACAGAATTACTTTCCCATTTATAATATTACTAGCTCGTACTCGCGACTTCGTACGAGTGGATTAAGAAATTTTTTGCCAGAATTAAATATAGAAAGTTTTTGGTAACGAAGGATTGGTCCCAAACAATATCGAGTCGGAATAATATGACAGGAAAGCTATCACAATATCATTGTCCCGTCGAACCTGTCTCTTGAAGAGAATCAATTTCCAACATATTTCTGTCACCATTCGATAAGGTCTCAAAATTTTGTGACTACAACTGTTAATCATACTGGAAAAAATATCCTGCGCCCTTCATACAGATTTCCTTTTAAAATTCCATCACAACCATATAGCCATTTATTCGTCAATCGTAACAAAAAGACAGAGACTTAATTCCGTATTTATAATAATATTACTGTGGTTCACACTCACACACTGACTGCGAACAACACCTGAGGGATCATTATAACGTAAAAAAGTGTGCACCTATAACATTGCAAGACTACCTACGATTTGCCTCACATTGAAACCCTAACTTTCTAATATCTACAGTTTAACATTCAATCCAAATAACCTACGGCCCAGGCCTGACTCTTACGATGAAAAACAATTTTTAAAAATCTTAGCCTCCACGGAGATTTGAACCGGAGACCACGACGTTCGTAAGCAATCGCTTTAACCACTGAGCTGCCAGTCCACTACACGGAAACGTGGTATTGAAACGTCCATATCCAACGTGTCTGTCTATCGCCGTATTTCGAAGTTATGAGACAACATGTGTTATTCATACAGATAATTTTTCAAACAAATGTAGACAGTATTTTTCTCCTTGTTTAAAAGGATAAGTGTGCAAAGTTTAATCGAGATCGGATGAAAACTGTGGATTTGTATGAACAACAAACAAACAAACAAACATACATTCATCTTTATATATAAAGATTATATAATGGAAATAATTTAACAATAAAATTATAACAGAATTGAATTGGACATGAAATAAAACTACAGTTCTAAAATAAAACGTAGACTGTCTTCATCTAACATTTGGTTACTGAATCTCTATTTTCTTGAGAAGTGGTATTCCTGAAGTAAAGACTGGGATCAGTGCTTCAAAGAGTATAGCGCGTCAGTGTTTCTTAACGTCCAGCCGTCATCGTGCTCCGTTCTGCGGCAGTGCCTACGAGGAGAGAACTACTTTGGCCACAGCCACCTCCCCGGAGTCCATCGAGCGATCGGCAATGGCGCAGGAAGGCGTTACGGCCAACGTCACGCCTTATCTGCGCTCAAGTGAACGGCCGGCGTCTTAGAGCTGCACGACGCTGGCCGCGCGGCGCCTGGCCAAGGCCGTAAAGGCACAGAGACGGCGTCTGCACACTAACAACTGATCTCCCCACACTAAAAGTGTCAACTTAAAATCTCTCTGAAGAGTACATTACGAAAACGAACTCACACTTTCTTCTCTCGTGGTAAATTCAACTTACATGCTACGCTTAGAGCTCCGAATACGAGTTTTCCTCTCAGTTAGAGTGGAATGAATAGCTGACGACAGTTACCAAACAGCCTCTGAACAATTAGATAAATTGATAACATTCCCATACCAATTGGGATAACAGCGAGTTATGGACGATAAAGGCCCAATCTCGTCTAGAACACATGCAAGCTCCATCTCAGTTTTGTTTAATTATTATTTATTTATTTATTTATTATTTGCTTTAATTAAATGTAGGTAATAAGGGAGCGTCCATAAACCAAGTAGCTCCATTTTGACCTCCTGTGAAATCCCTCCCATCCCCCCACGTAGCCCGACGTGGCTTTAGTCTCTATCCCCCTTTCCCCTCTCTTTCCCCCGCGTGGCACGTAGCTTCTTTCGCTATTGATTCCACAAGACATAGGGGGCATCCACAAATTACGTGAGGACGTTGAGGTGTTTTTCCGGATTTCTGGACCCCCCTCCCCCTGGAGAGATTTCGTTAGATCTGGCCCCCCCCCCCCCCCCTCTGGTGAGATCTGGTCCGTGAGAACCCCCCCCTAGAAATCGCCATGGAAACTTTTGTAGACCTTTTTTTTTTTTAGGTCACACCCTAACTTTTTTGACGAAATACCCTCCTAAAATCGACTTTGGCGCAAATTGTAGACTTTTTTTTTCTTTTGGCTCTACTGTCCCCAAATTTTTCGCAAAATCTCACGTGAGATTTCCGTAGACTCCCCCCTCCCCCCTGGTAAGATCTGGTGAGATTTCGCAGGACACCCCCCCCCCTATTTCACCTCACGTAATTAATGGATGTCCTCATACCGTTTTCTCTTGTCAGAATATCGTAAATTACATACGGAGATAATTAAGTGACGGAAATAAGTATTCAGATGCTGTTCTGCACCTTATTTTAACTGTCATAAATAATACGAATGAAAAGCTACGTGGCTTGGCTTGGAAACCCCCCTCCACCCACGTAGCCCACGGTAGATTTCCAGCCAATCCTTCCGCCCTCCCCTAAACCGAGCCACGTAGTTTGTGGACTCTCCCTAACCTATAACCGCCAAAAACCTTAGGTACTGTTGTTAATGTTGGAAACCCTTTCATAATTTATAGTTAATTAAAGAAGAATAAAATATTTAAAAATAAACAATAATAATCATGATAATAAAAATGATTGATGGAGTGCAAGACTGCAACACGAGGCGCGCTCTGAGTGAAAATTCCCTAGTGGAATTTCTCATTTCTCTGTCTATCAGTCTAGGTGTCGGTTACGGCCTCGCAGCTTCAGATCCCTTTAACTTAAAAACTAGTAATTGTGCACTTTTGATAACGCTGATATTAAAGCAAAAATTAGACAAATCATTAAAAATAATTATACTAGGTTTTTTGGACATAATTAGAATTATTTGGAAAATTTACGTGGGTATTAAGAGAAAGTTGTCAAACCAATGGCTCTGAAAATATATGGGTTCTTTTTATTACACGATTTGTAAGATTTTTTTTTTTAATAAAAAAAACCTTTGTCCCCCCTCCCTTTATTTGCGGAACTGATCTGTAAATTCTTTTTTCATTATCTATAGCAGGGGTGGCCAACCCAAATGATGTTGAGGGCCAGTTTGGAAATGCATCATAACTCCGCGGGCCGCATATAAATTTATATACTCGATTTTGGATTTAGTCCCACATTGTTTTGTGCGAAAAATTGAAACATAATGAGTTATTATTATTGTGTTTACTATTACTCTTACATGTAAACATAGACAAGATAATAATAATGATGCTAAAAATATCTGTCATATATTTGCAAGAATATTATTTTAAAATCAAAGTTATTTTTTCTCATAATTAATACAGTTAATCTTTTAATACATGGATGCACAAATAATGAATTTTTTGAAACATTGGTTTTCATTAGTTTTGCCATTGTAAAATAAATATATTTTGTATAAGTGTGATGGAAGAATCTCGCGGACCAAAAAATGTTCAAAGCGGGCCGCATGAGGCCCGCGGGCCGCATGAGGCCCGCGGGCCGCGGGTTGGCCACCCCTGATCTATAGCAATACGTAGCCTGCTAGAGAATACACGAAAACTGTAATAATCGTTATGGAGTTTATAGATTTCGCAAAAAATTTACATGACTAAGTACTCAGTAGATATTATTTTATAGACAATAAGGCAAAAATATATAGTGAAAATACTTTTTCCCATCATAATATATTCTCTAAAGTTTATAAATACTATTACACCGATTATGACAAGACGAGGTGGGAATATTGTGCCCCTATCTCTGTATATGCACGTATAATATTTATCGGATTTTACGCAATTGTGCTAAGGTTTTGATCAACCCTCCGAACACCTCTTAAACGTAGTTTTTGATACAGGCTTCCGAACCATCATCTATTTTATTTTATTTGCTCTTTGTGGGCTATATGTTGCTGTTTCAGCCTTCTCCAAGAGTTTATATAGAGGAAAGACAAACAGAACCAGATCCAAGTAATCTGTTGTGAATATACCATTGAATTTTCCTTTTTTATTCAAAACTTCAAAAAATTTGAAACATAAGCTGTTTCATTGCTGCCACAAAACTTTTCATGCTTACTTATTCCACAATTCAGGTCATTTCTTTCGGGTTGCTTCAAACGAAAAGAAAATGGATTCAAATTTCCAGATAACTTTTGATCTACCATTCTACTAGCTGGGGTTAAAGTTGAAACATAAATTAAGAACGCCCTTGACAATTGATCGAAATCATAGTGGAGTTATATCCTCCAATCCGATCTGCTTCAGCAAAGAACTCAGAACTCGCAGATAAATTTTCAAAGAAAGTATCCTCACTATTAGTTGTTTTCATAAGCAATCCAATATGGAGTCACTTTCGTGTTCTGTTTGAAACCTACATGCAAGTGGTATAGAGTCGTTGATCTCATATTTCCCACACATTATTTTACTAAATAGTTAACCAAAACAATTTTCATTGTTTTTGCTGTAGCTGAAATTTATTTAACACTCCACGGTGCATCATACAAAATTGCAAGATTAACAATATTCACTAACTGCTTTTGGAAGTTTATCGGCAATATTTGGTTCTGTCATTTGTGATGTCGAGAGTTCGATCACTGTTCCGCCAATCTAGTATTCCATGGTTTCTCGAAATCACTGCAGGCACTTGTATTCTCTTGGGATCAGTTAGTTGATTAATTATGAATATTCGATTGTTCTGAACGTGACCATATAAGCTCATTACTAATGACTTTACGTACAAATAGTACTTGTCACAGCAGCAGAACACTGGTGAAGCAATGCAATCTTGTTAGTCGCTTTGGGGCTTAATAAGTAAGGTGTTTTCACAGTTATACAGTAAGGTTATATGTCACAACTCTTTATTCTTCACCTACAGCTTTTAAGTCCTCTACGCCGTAATAGATTCGAGTGTCTTCTGGTTGCTAGTCTGGTTAGCTACGCTAAATGAATTATGGAATCAATCAAAGACAAAGGTTAAATACGTGATGTAGGTAAAAGTACACAAAAGGTTTTATTCCACTTGATATAAATTCACCAAAACCTACCCACCAGACATTGTAGTTTCATCATCGAATAATAAGGTGAAACAATGGGCGAGTAGTACCACTAAAACAGTTTATGCAGTGCAGTTCTGTTGTTCGCTCTCGCAGACTTCACAAGATCGTCGACCGCGGGTTACATTCTCCCACAACACCACGCGAACAATGTCCGCCGTTCCACACATGGCAAGCTCACTCTCCACACACTGCTTCACTCAGAATCCCTGTGGTTATATCGCGATGTTAACGGATTGCAATTCTCATGTTTAAACTTTAACACTCCCGGACATATTAGCACACCCGTTACTAATGTATTACTACGCGCAACTGACTGACTCAACTCCAAAAATATTCTTAAACCATCTCTGCGATCTCACGCACCTACCAGCCCACAAATATACATAACTTTCAGTGTCGTTACACCCACAAGTCTCTCCACGGTTCAATGACCTCATCATAGACAGGCAAATTGTAAACCCTTAACAACAGAAAGGAAAATAAAACATTTCTTACCCGTAAAAAAATAAAAATAAAATGTCGAACACAAATAAAAGCAACATCAGCAAAGGAAAGTTTTTTTTATGGAATTCAAAAAACGAACGAGATTAAAACATTCTGAATTTTATTTTGTCTGTAGAAAGTAAAATACAATAGTTAAATATTCCAACACTTTTTTTCAGTAAATAAGAACAGAGTTAGGTTTATGAAGGGAGACACCGCTACCTGGATATTTTTTTATTTCTTTTTCGAGTTAAGAGCGTTTAAAGACTACCCGTTTAATACTTAGCTGGAGGTACAGCATAGTGAACGGTGGAGGCTTGTTGCAAAAATACTTACACACCCCGCAGCCGTCAGAACTGCTATTAGCCACCTGCTTACACAATCTTAACCATGGAGGAAAGAAATATATGGAGACGACACAAGGGACCTTCACCACGCATTGAAGTGACGCCGGGCAGAGAGGAGTGGGGAGGCCTGGCCGCCATATTACCTATCTATACAGACACGGGAAATATGTACATAACCTCAAGGGGACTCTAGGATAAACGTGGTGCGGCAATCTGATGATGAATTATTATGTAACTCGTTGAGACAAATATAAAATGAACAATAATTTTTTTAATTTTTTTTTTTATTATTTTTTTTTTATTTTTTTTATTTTTTATTTTTTATTTTTTTGATATCCTGCTTAGTTTTCGAGATATTCTGTCTCAAATGTGAGATGTTTTTTGTTGAAATTCAGAAGAAAAAAATTGGTCAAAGTCAAATTTGATGATGGATTCTTATTTAAAATAACGAGACAAATAAAAAATAAAGAATGAAAATTTTCGATATCTTACCTAGTTTTCAAGATATACCTTCTCAAAAGTAAGTTGAAATGCAGAAGAAACATTTCGCAAAAAGTCAAATTTGATGATGGATTCTTATGTAACACGACGAAAAAAAATCGAAAATAATGATTAAAATTTTTCGATATCTTGCTTAATTTTCGGAATATACTGTCTCCAAATAGTTATTGTATGGATATGTATTTTGGCCACTGCGCATGCGCAGTATCAGCCGAGAGTTAAGAGGCGGCGTCACAGAATAAGCGGTATTTCGTTTCCATATATTTCTTTCCTCCATGGTCTTAACCCGCTGACCGAGTACGTGAGGGGCTTCCTCGAATGACTCCAGAGACGCCTTCGGCAAGTGGAGGAGGCTTCCCGCTAAGTACATCCAGGGGCTATGGAAGCTACAGTGTTGCCGTCAACAAAGATACCTGCAGCACCACTGTGCGAATACCACAGATCTGTGTTTAATCTCACAGTTGTCAATTCTGATGAGATATGTGTTGCATCTTTAGATGAAACGCTGAAGAGTAGCTGCGTTTAGTTTCAGCGACCTGTGATGTTAACATAACACCATCCCTGTTTTCCTGTGTGTGACTAACGTGTAATGTTCTTTGGTTCTCCTTGTGATTCGTATAATGTGTCCTCAAAACCGATGCATGACCTTGAAACAGCAACATAGCAGCCACCGATGAAGTTACTTAGCGTGGTAGTGGCACAATATGACAACACAAAAAAAAAAATTAAAAATAAAAGCGAAAATGAGCTTAAAAACTTTTTTATATTATCAGAAAAAGAAAGAATTACTGTTTGTGGGGCACATGGAGCAAATTAATCCATAATGACTAACAAAAGGTTTTTTTTGTTTTTTTTTGCTGTCGTCAGTCTTTAGACTGGTTTGATGCAATCCTCCATCCCTTCCTATCCTGTGCTAACCTCTTCATTTCTACATACCCGTTACAACCCACGTCCTCAATTATCTGCTTCATATATTCTAATCTCTGTCTACCTCTACAGTTCTTACCTTCAACTGTTCCCTCCACTAACAAATTAACCAATCCAGCATGTCTCAAAATATGACCTACCAGCCTGTCTCTTCTTTCCGTAAGCTTCTTCCATAAACTTCTTTTCTCACCCATCATTTCCAAAACTCTTTCATTTCTTACTTTGTCTGTCCACCTAATTTTCAGCATTCTTCTGTAGCACCAAATTAGAAATGCTTCAAGTTTCTTTTTTCCGGTATTCCTAAAGTCCATGTTTCGCTACCGTAAAGTGCTGTGCTCCACACATAGAGTTTTAAGAAGTTCTTTCTAATTCCTAGATCAATATTTGATAACTAAAAGGTTTCTCTTTTTCATGAAGGCTCTTTTTGCTAGTGCTATTCTGCTTTTAACATCATTCCTGCTTCGGCCATCGGTTGTAATTTTGCTTCCCAAGTAACAGAACTCACTCACTTCTCCTATTGCATCAGATCCTATTTTTATATTTAATCTGCTAGTATTGGTATCATTTCTGCTACATTTCATCACTTTTGTTTTACTTTGATTTATATTCAGTCCAAAGTCTTCCTTCAGTATTTTGTTCATGCCATTCAATAACTTCTCAATATCCTCAGCCCTCTCTGCTAATAAGACAATGTCGTCAGCAAATCGTAGCATACTGATTTTTTCTCCCTGAAAACTTATGCCACATGGAAATTTTTCTTTGACTTTCTTCATTGCTTCTTCTACATACAAGTTGAATATTAACGGGGATAGACTACAACTTGTCTCACACCCTTTTTAACTGATGCATGTCTCTCGTGATTCTCTACTTTTATTACAGCCACTTGATTCTTATATAGTTTATAGAGTATTCTTCTATCTCGATACTTTAGGCCTGACTTCTTTAAAATTTTGAACATCTTGTCCCACCTAACATTATCAAAAGCTTTTTCTAAATCAACAATATGCAATAAAAGTATCTTTGTTTTTCTTGATCCGCCCTTCAAGTATTAATCTTAAAGACAGAATTGCTTCCCTTGTACCGCGATTTTTCCTAAACCCAAACTGATCTTCACCTACTATCTCTTCTACTACCCTTTCCATCCTTCTGTATATTATTCTGGTCAGTAATTTTGAAGCATGTGATGTTAGACTAATGGTGCGATAATTCTCACATTTGTCGGCTTGTGCTTTCTTTGGAAGTGTGAAGATGATATTTTTATTAAAATCAGTAGGAATTTCTCCTGTTTCATAACTTCTTGATATCAGCTTGAATAATCTTTCGATTCCTTCCTCTCCTAGAGATTTAAGAAGTTCTGCAGGGATCTCATCAATTCCAACTGCCTTATTTGCTTTCAAGTCATTCAGAGCTTTATTAAATTCTGTCCTCAAAACAGGATCTCCTAAGTCATCAATGTCGATATCGCCTTCCTTTTCCAATACACTATTGTTCAAGTCGTCCCCATCATACAGTTTCTCAATGTATTCCTTCCATCGGTTAGCTCTATATTCTGAGCTTAAAAGAGGTTTCCCATCGGCAGTTTTAATGTTCATACCTCTTTTCTTCATTTCTCCAAAATTCTGTTTGATCTTTCTATATGCAACATCTACTTTTCCTACGACCATTTCCTTTTCTACTTCTTCACACTTTTCTTGTAGCCATTTTTCTTTTGCTATTTTGCATTTCCTATTTATTTGATTTCTAAATTGCCTGTACTGCTCTCTTCCTGCTTCATCCTGAGCATGTTTGTACCTTCTTCTCTGATCCATCAGCTGCAAAATTTCTTCTGTGATCCAAGGTTTTCGGGCAGCTTGTTCCCTAAAGCCTAAGGTTTCTTTGCCAGCTTTCATTATTTCGGTCTTTAATGCATTCCATTCGTCCTCGGTTGAGCTCCTTTCACAGTTAATTCTTAGACCTAAGTCTACCATTTCTGCAAATTTTTCTCTTGTGCTAGATTGTTTCAGTTTATTCACTTCTAGTCTGTTCTGCTTATACTGCTTCCTTATTCGCTTGAATTTCAGCCTGCACTTCATTACTATCAAATTGTGGTCCGAGTCTATGTCTGCTCCTGGGTACGCTTTACAGTCTAGAACTTGATTCCTGAATCTCTGTTTGACCATGATATAATCTAGCTGATATCTACCTGTATCCCCAGGACGTTTCCAGGTGTATATTCTTCTTGGATGGTTCTTAAACAGTGTGTTCGCCACTACTAGCTTATATCTTTCACAAAATTCTAGCAACCTGCTTCCTCGCTCATTTCTTTCTCCTAGACCAATACTTCCTACAGTATTCCCCTCTTTTCCTTCTCCCACTATTGCATTCCAATCACCCATGATTATTAGATTTTCCTCCCCTTTCACATATTGGATTAATTCTTCAATTTCAGCTTATATTTTTTCTATTTCTTCGTCATCTTCCTGTGACGTTGGCATATATACTTGTACTAATGTGGTTGGGACGGGCTTAGTTTCTAACCTCATCAAAATAATCCTGTCACTAAATTGTTCATAATAACTCACCCGTTTCCCTACTTTCTTGTTCATTACAAATCCTACACCAGTGACTCCATTGACAGCTTGTGTGCTAATTATCCTATGTTCCCCAGACCAGATATCCTGTGCGTCCTTCCATTTAATCTCACTAATCCCAACAACATCTAACTTAAGTTGTTCCATCTCCCTTTTTAAGTTTTCTAACCTACCTGCCCTATTCAGACTTCTAACATTCCACGCTCCGACTCGTAGAATGTTTCTATCCATTCTGATGACTCCTTCCTGAGCAGTCCCCACCCGGAGATCCGATTGGGGGACTATTTTACCTCCGGAATATTTTACCCAGGAAGAAGCCATCATGATATATGTAATTTGAGAGGATTACATGTACTCGGGATACCCTTTGGGTCTTTAATGCAGTGGTTTCCCGTTGCCTTCTGCATCCCCATGCCGTTGATCATTTCTGATTCATCCGCCTTTAGGGGCCGTTTCCAACCCCAAGGACAAGAGGGTGCCCTGAACCGCTCCCCGCTCTTCCGCCCTCCTTTCGGAGGCCGTTGGCAAGCAGTGGGTGACTCCTTATACCGGGAATCTTTCAGTCGCCAGAGCCTCGTCCGTGCAAACAGGGTGCACCACGTGAAGGAGAGGTTGACATTTGGTTGGAAAAGACTAATATAGTCTCTCCCAAACCCTTACACCCCACTGTAAAGTTAACCTATATCAAAATCTATTATTTGAAACTGAACTTGGGGGATTTACCTATTTCCTCCCAAACTGATGTTTTATTTTTGTTATCAAAGGTTTATTTAGAGCATTTATTTAATTTTTGAATACTTTTATTATCCCTAAAGGGTTTTATTTAGTGTGTTTGGTTACAGTATCTCTATGCTATACAAAGCTTTACTCCCATAACCTGTACATGAACTGAAAACTATCTTTTACTACAGAGTAAGCTTTCCCCCTAATACCTAAAGGTGAGAGGCTAGAATTTACTAAAATTCTAAGATGCTTACAAGGAGATTTTTTTTTTTACATTCACTTCTTTGTAGTAGTTTACAATTCTTCAAAATACAACATATGAATCACAATTTAGAATTAACTTTACCAACAACAACAGTTATGTGCAGGTCACATTTCAAGTGGTTTTATACTACGAGGTAGGTCTGATAAGTACTTATCCTCTCTTTCCGATGGTTCGACTGTCGCCAGAGAAATTTATTATCATGTAGTACATTATCTTAGATGACTATTGTTAAAATTTCAGCCAAATTGGACTCATAGTTTTGTTTTGATCGTGCGTGAAAGTGGGGTGTGTCCGCGGATTTTAGAAAAATGGAAAAACAGCAATATCGGTCAGTGATTCGATTCTTGTTTTTGGCAGGAAATTGCACAGCGAAATTAAAGAACGCTTGGATGCTGTGTATGATGACTCTTCTCCTTCAATGGTGACTGTCAAAAATGTTTTAATGAGTTTCAACATGGTCGCATGTCGGTTTTTGATGAGCCACGCCCGGTGCCCCGAAAACGGTTACCATGGAGAGGATAACATGATGAGTTCTATTAAAATTGGATGGAAAGTTTTTTTTTTAACTTAACAATCTACCAACAGTTTAAGAATTGCTAAGTATCAGTATTTCAGTAACTCTGTAAGCTGGATAACTTTTGTGATCATGCATTTTATTTTGGATGTATACTCTTACATACTTAACTAGCTGATGCCCAGTCGATGATTGTAAAGAATGCACGATGGTAGACTTGAGGCCATACCACATACAAATAGGGTATTTATGGCTGCAAAATGAAATAAAGGGACACATTTCTTTGGTCGAAATATAATTGCCTCCATTGACCAATTTCAACCACCATATCTCCCACATACCCATAGCTACCAACATGAAACCACTATGGTGCATGGTTGGAGACTTGGGATTAATACCAAACACAATCACCAGTGGACTGCACTAGGTAGTTTTAGATGTGGATTGAAATATAGGAACACACATGTTTATTTTTTATCAGGTCCTCCACTTTCAACAACCATATCTACCACACCCCTACAGCTACCAACACGCAATCACCATAGTACATGATGGAAGACTCCAGGCTACTACCACACACAAACGCCAGTGGTCTGCACTTGGTAGTGGTGGCTGCAATGTGGAATATAGGGACACACACACACCTTTGGCAGAAATAGGAAAATGCCCTACGTCAACCTTTTCCAACCACTATATCTCCCACACTCCCATAGCTACTGACATGTAACCATCATAGTGCATGATGGGAACTTGAGGCCACTACCACACATGATCACCAGTGATCTGCGCTAGGTATTTGAGGCAGCTAAGTGACATATACAGGCACACATCTTTGGTCGAAATACGAAAATATCCATGATCGACCAGTTTCGACACCCGTATCTCCCAACTCCCACAATTATCGACATTTGGCCAATGTTGTGCAAGATCAGTGACTCTATGCTACTACCACACACAAACACCTGTCATCTGTGCGCTAGATAGTTTTGGTTGAAAAGTGATACATAGGGTCACATACATCTTTGATCGAAATATGAAAGTGCCCCAGGTTGACCACTTTCAACCACCATATCTCCCACACCCCCATAGCTACCGATATCTACCCACCATAGTGTATGATGGGAGACTTGAGGCCACTGCCACACACATTCACCAGTGGTCTGCACTAAGTTTCTGTGGCAGCAATGTGAAATATGTGGACATACACGTCTTTGGTCGAAATATGAAAATATCCTTGATCGGCCATTTTCAACCACCATATCTCCCCACTCCCATAGCTATCGACATTCAGCCAATGTTGTGCATGATTAGTGACTATATGCTACTTCCATGCACAAACACCATGATCTGCGCTAGAAAGTATTGGCTGAAAAGTGATACATAGGGACACATACGTCTTTGTGGAAATATGAAAATGCCTTAGGTTGACCACTTTCAACCACCATATCTCCCACACCTCCATAGTTACTGACATCTAACCACCATAGTGCACAATGGGAGACTCGTTGTTACTACTACACACAAAGACCAGAGGTCTGCATTGTATAGTTTTGGTTGAAAACTGATACCTAGGGACACACGCGTCTTTGGTCGAAATATGAAAGTGCACCAGTTGACCATTTTGAGCAACCATATCTCCCACACCCCCAAAGCTACCGACATCTAACTACCACAGTGCATGATGGGAGTCTCGATGCTACTACCACACACAAACGCCAATGGTCTGTGCTATATAGTTGTGGCAAGAAAGAGAAGTATAGGGAAACACAAATCTTTGGTCGAAATGTGCAAATGCCCTGCATCAACCACTTTAGCCACCATATCTCCAACACCCCCACAGCCATCGGCATTGGCCAGCTTTGTGCACAATAGGTAGCTCCATGCTACTACTACATACAAACACCAGTGATCGTGCTTGGTAGTGGTGGCTGAAAAGTGCATTATAGTGAAACACATCTATTTATATATAGGAGATTACTACTTTCTTTGCTATATTCATTTGTTTTAAATCTTTTACTCTCTCTAGTAACCCAGTCATTTGTCTTAATGTTATTCATCACCAGTCTTTCTCCGACTCCCTTTAATCATTATTTCCCTGTCAGTTAACCGTTTACACCCAAAAATTCCATTATTTTATATTTTTGTGATTCTACACACTATTTTTTTTTATTCATCTTATACATTGACCTGTATTTTCTTCTGTTATGAACAGTTTTCTTTGTTATTATCATTATTTCAAGTGATAAAATTAGACTTCAGTAATATTTTCTATAAGGATGGTATCAAAATAGTGATTTTATTGCCTAAGTATTTTGATGAGTAGGAATTTTCAAAATAACATGCCAGAGAGCAGTCTTCGGGTCTCTTTAAAAGTTGCTTTAAATTTATGATCAACTACTAAAAATATTCAAAGGTTGCAAGTACAAGGAACTGAAACTTAATTAACTAAGGCTATGTAAAAAAATGTGAAAGAAATAAGTACGTTCCTCCAACTTTACACATAAACTTAGATACCTATCTTTGGAACATTAAGTTGTCATCCAGTTTCAAAAGAATTAAAAGCTGGCAAGTCCTAGCTACCTCAATACTGTGTGCAGTTAAAACTGGCCAGTGGTATTTGACCTATGATTCAACTTTACAGTTACTTTAAACCTCCTGCTTGGTGTTTACTAACTTGTTTTATTTTTGGGAAATTTCAACAATGTAGTAACTATAATTTGTATTTCAAATTAAATATATATAGTAACAATGAAATAATAAGCACTAACAAAGACATCTTTGACCTGAATGCTTGGAATCGCATGAAAACATGCTTAGAATAACATGTAATCATAAACAAAACAGTCGTGTGTGTCATTCTATGCAAAACATTGCATTCTACCTCAAGTAACATTTTGATAGAGAGAAACAAAGTAACAAGATATCAATGCCATATGAAGGAAATTACACGTAATTCAATGACATCAGAGTATCATTATATTTTCAGTCAACAGTGCCAAAACCTATCTGCCTAAAGTACTTAATTAGCACAAAACACATATACAGCAGTACCACACATCTGGTAGTGCTTATATTAGTCCTCAAAGTGCAGATGCGGTATTTCAATGAAGTGATTAAAACAAAGTGGAATAGAACTATGTGCACACCTCACTAAAGCCACATTATCACATTCCAAGTCACATTCACGCACTGCAATATCAAGGCCACACTAATTGCATCATCATTTGAAAATGTAATTAGTGTGGGCTTTTAATGAGGCAAGGAGAATATGAAAAAATAAATAATAATATAACGACTAAGTATTATCTTAAATTGAGACCAGGTGGTAGCCTTGTTCAGTGATAGGCAAGTTCCTACCTTTTGAGTTCAAAGGAGTGCTGCTGTTTGGGAGACTCTGACAGCACGGACCGTGAAACAAATTAAAATATTCATGTCTTGGGAGATGGCATAGGCAGTTACTGGGTGCTTTGGGTTCCATGTGAGTACTGTCTGTCAGTGGCTATTCATTCTTATGCCTAGCGGATTGGTGGCCAACCTATATAGGAATCCAGTCAGTAATTGCATTTTAACTGTTTAATTACATGGGAGATTTCACAGATGGTGTGTCCTATGATTGGAAAGCTTTCCCCTGTGACAGGGTAGGAGGTGTATGTTTTCATATTTTTCATTCCATGGGAAGAGCCTTGAGGGTGTCTGTTGGATGTGGAAGACTTTTATGGACTAGGAGTTGGCTGAGATTAGGACCCTACTGAAACAAGTTCTGGAAGGGGCTGGGAGGATTTTGGGAAATGGAGCTCAATTCTGGGCAAGTTTACAGGAAATCATAACCTGCTGAAAGATTCTGTAACCTGCCACCATTGCACTAGTTCTATATAGGCCTTGCTACCAAGCAGCTCTGAATCAGACTGAATAACCACACAGGCAAACAACTAACATAAGCAACCTAGACCATTAATAGCAGCCTATGATAGTTCCCAAAACTTATAATCTTAACAACTCTTTCACAGAGAGAGCTGTCACAGTTTTCTAGTAAACTACCATTGGTCAGAACTTTGTAGATGGGAACCAGCTTACAAAATTTTTGTGGATATGAGACATTCACCGTCCTCAATCTTCATAAGACCCTACCAATAACCCCATCACTAACATTTA
>CM061919.1:182861511-182934929 GCA_031002005.1 Vandiemenella viatica
AAAAAATTTCTCTTAAAATTCACTTTCCGATACTTCAAGTTTAGTTCTATAATTTAATACTAACATTCACTGATAGACATTCTGGTTTCACTGCCGTATTGTAGTAACCAATTTTTAGATTTTACACAGGCACTTTTTTTCTGTAAAAAATTATTAATAATAAATATGCTTTTTCCATTTTGGGCACCTTTTTTTCTACAATACAAGACATGACATGACGAATTATTAACTGCTCATTAAACTCGTTTTTTTCATCAGTTTTTATATCGGGTTCACGTAACCGTTCATATTTACCTGAAATATCCAACACGGAATTCATGTTGTGTTTGCTCATCGCTTTCTGCTTCTACCTATATTTTCCTAATTCACTAATCATTAAAAGCTATTTTCAACGCAAAGAGCAAAAGGCTGCCCTGGATCATTGACAGTTTCTTAACCATCTTAAGTCCTGACACCTAATTATTCTAATGCCAGAAACTACAGTGTGTAAACTGGATACACTATATGGGATTGAAATTAACGATTGATTGGAAGAAGTTCAGATGTTAGATGTGCAGTCACTGCAGATTCTAAAATAAACATGTGAATTTTAAACTTTCGACAGTGGGGTTTTATAGAAAAGCATTTTAGAACGAATCTGAGGGAATGATTGGACACTGCTGGAAATGTTCTCTCCAGTATTCTCCAAAACGAATAACGTAAAATATAAAAAAAAACTAGGATTTGAAGCATAATCCTTTATAATCATAGGCAAAATGGAATTTGACTTTGACAGTGAAATTTTTTTTAAAATTTGCTGTTCACTATCGTGGGGTAACAGCTATATTCCAACGTGGCGAAGTACAGAAGGTAACAGTTGTTGAAGGAGAGATTTTTTGGTTGAAGCCAATCTGAGAACAGTGTAACGTGTCAACTAATGATGGCGCATCATTTTATTTATGATGCACATATATCTGAGTACAAGTGAAAATATGGACTCCCGCAACTATTAGCTACTTAAATATTGGTTACCTCAATTATAGCCTGAGCCGTAAGCTTAATTATACTTACATTCTGTCCCCTTACAGCATTAATCATCAATGTGGGGGTCTTCACATTTTTCGATAATAAGGTGTGGAACTAGAATTTTTACTTCTTTGCATAAGGGACTACTCTACAAGCATTCTGTACAACTGTAGTTCCTCTACACTCTAGAGAGCTCTACGTATGCATAGCTCCAAAAATTTCTTTCTATATCATGCCTCAATTCTTCAGACTAAATGATTTATCTTTTGGAATATGGCTACTTTCAATATTTTGTCTGCCACATCTACTTCTTAAATCATGATTAATAACATTCTCTTAGTGCTTTTGTTTAATCTGTTCCTTGTTGGGATTCAGTCTCTTGGTATAATTTTCATTTTAGATGCTAACATAACACGAATATATTACCGAGAGTGGTGGTGTAACGGTTAGGGTTCTGGCCTCGCATTCGGGAGGACTGCGGTTCTAATCCCCGTCCGGGAATCCAGATTTGGGTTTTCCCTGGTTTCCCAAATCACTCCAGGCAAATGCCGGGTTGCTTCCTTCAAAAGGCAATGACCGAATTCCTTCCCATTCCTTGCCCCCCATCCTTTCCCGTCTCTAAAGACCTCGCTGTTAGGAGACGTTACGCAGTTAATAATTAAAAAAACGAATATATTACATTTCTCTCTACATTATACATTCTGTCCATAGAATAAGTTCTTTGTTATCTTACTGTGCGGTGATGGCAAAACCAAATATTAGAAGTGGTTTTGTCACCCTCGGTGGTGTTGAGGTTAGAGTGCTAGCTCCAGGTGTTGAGACTTACCGGTTCGATTCCGGCCGAGAGTATGAGTGTTTATTGTGTTGTGTGCTTTCTGTGTCTTAGGTGTTGTCTTTCTCATACTAGATGATCATGATGATCATATAAAAATACATTGATGAGTGCTGGCTGAACGGCTATTAGGCTGATTACCAATTAATGATAAAAAAGTGGTTTTTATTTAATAATTGCTGGTGTCAGAAGCAATTATACAAAAGAGATAATAACGACTACATACTGTTCACTAAATAATCATAAACTAAGCCACTACAGTGTGATCAGAGGGCTGAGACACCGCACACTGGATCGGGGAGGTTCAACGGACCGGGCACGAGCCCATGTCACCGCGAGCCGCCCGTCCTGCCTGCGGTGTTTAGGTGGTTTTCCTCAGCCTTCAAGTCAAATGTAGGGACGGTACCCAGTCTCCTCCTCTTTAGCTACACATTTCATAAAAGCAAATACACTTATCACACGCTGAACATAGTTGCACGTTTCATAGACAGATGGCAACGCTTCACTTTCCCCATTAGTACTTAGTACGACCTGGCAGTAGGTATGAGATGCTTGGCGCCAGCAAGGACATAAAAAACAAATATGACCATACCAAAGATATGTACAACTCATCGAAGCCGGACTCGGTAGCGTAGGAGCTAGAGTACTGGCCCGATGTGCCGAAGGTCACCGGTTCGAATCCGGCCGAGGGCATGGGTGTAATTGTGAGTGTGTATGAATGCCCTGTCCGTACTGTGGTGTCCATACTCAGAAGCTGCAATATATATAATGGATGACTGATTCACTGGAAGCTATGATAATAACACTGAGCTGGCTGTATAGCCACAGTTGCCAAATGCCATTATAAAAAAACTCATCGAAGGCAGCTGACCTCAGAATATTGGGAAAAGGTGGCGAAGAAGAAGAATTAGTTTTATTATTTCAAACTACTCCCTGTTACCCACGACGTCCTAAGAGTGCACTTATAACTATTGCCAGAATATTGCTTGGATATAGAAAATTGTAAGTCAAGTAAAAAGTGTCCCAAACAACACAGAGTCCGGATAATAAAGGTTAATTATGATTATAGGGTGGGGTCAGAATTGCTTGTTGAAAGCTTGTAGTTTAAATATCTTGGCATAACGTTTGATAACAAACTCAACTTGACAGAGCACATTCGGCAGGTGGTAGGAAAAAGTTACAAAATTCTTCATTTACTGGAGAGGCTGATGAGGGGATGTACCAGAGAAATTATTGAGTTGGTTTACAATACTTTGGTCAGACCATTGGTTGAATATGGTGGTGTAGTTTGGGACCCACATTTTGGTTATCAAAGGTGTGCAAGGAAGTGCAGCTAGATTTTTATGTGAAAATTATCGCAGGACCCAGTCAGCAACTGATATGATAAAGGAGCTGGATTGGGACTAATTGGAGGAAAGGAGGAGGGTGAAGAGAGTGCTGGGAATGCTCAGGGCATATATAGGTCAAACAATTGGGAATAGTACATGGAAGGGGAAAGGCAACCATAACCACAAGCTTGCGCTCGATTTCATGCATAAGGGAGTGGGAAAATTTTCTTTTGTTTGTAATGGTGTCAGGGATTGGAACAAATTACGAAGTGATGAATAATTTATCATAAACGCCAAATTTAAAATTAAAATTAAAATCTGTAAATCGGACAACTAAATGGGGGAGGAAATTTAATATATATAAAGGGTTAATTAGATGACTAGGGGAATTGCCACTGGAGAATTAGCTCCATCTTAATTAAAATTAATAATAATAATATAACGGAGAAGCCATCAACATATCATTCTACCACTGAATCTAAATCATGAAGAGAACCAATTCGCAACATGATTAAAAATAGAGGGAGGGTTAACTGTTGGAGACTACCTACCAACTGCGAGAGAAACAAAGCCTGAGCAACCAATATAACATTACAGATAAATACACATGCTATCCGCATATCTGTCACCGTTCGATTAGTTTTCAAAATTTTATGACAACATAGTTATTTATCCACAAAAATGTATCCTATGTCCTTCCTAATAATATATAGTATTACCTTGTCCAATTTAATCAAGATTGGTTGAGCCGTTTAGTCATGAAAATGTAAAAAACTGAGAGACAGAATTACTTTCTCATTTATAATATTACTAGCTCGTACCCGCGACTTCGTACGCGTGGATTAAGGAATTTTTTGCCAGAATTAAATATAGAAAGTTTTTGGTAACGAAGGATTGGTCCCAAACAATATCGAGTCGGAATAATATGACAGGAAAGCTATCACTATATCATTGTACTGTCGAACTTGTCTCTTGACGAGAATCAATTTCCAACATATTTCTGTCACCATTCGATAAGGTCTCAAAATTTCGTGACTGTAACTGTTAATCATACTGGAAAAAATATCCTGCGCCCTTCATACAGATTTCCTTTTAAAATTCCATCAGAACGATATAGCCATTTAGTCGTCAAAACGTAACAAAAATACAGAGACTTAATTCCGTATTTATAATAATATTACTGCGGTTCACACACACACACACACCGACTGCGAACAACCCCTGATGGATCATTATAACGTAAAAAAGTGGGCACCTATAACATTGCAAGACTACTTACGATTTGCCTCCCATTGAACCCCTAACTTTCTAATATCTACAGTTTAACATTCAATCCGAATAACCTACGGCCCAGACCTGACTCTTATGATGAAAAACAATTTTTAAAAATCTTAGCCTCCACGGAGATTTGAACCGGAGACCACGACGTTCGTAAACAAGCGCTTTAACCACATTTTTTTTTTCACAAAATGTTACAGTAAAATAATACATTTTCTAGTCATTACAAAATGTAGCGTAAAAAAAAAGTATTTGAATTTCAATATTGGATTACAATCATTTCCTTAAAAAGGCATTATGTTATTCAGGTAGTTAGCATAGTTTTCTTATACGACATAGCTCGTTTGTTTTCTGTTACTAAATAATACCAGTATTCTTGTAGATTGGCTCTTTCTTAGCCTCCACGGAGATTTGAACCGGAGACCACGACGTTCGTAAACAAGCGCTTTAACCACATTTTTTTTTTTCACAAAATGTTACAGTAAAATAATACATTTTCTAGTCATTACAAATGTAGCGTAAAAAAATGGAAAGTATTTGAATTTCAATATTGGATTACAATCATTTCCTTAAAAAGGCATTATGTTATTCAGGTAGTTAGCATAGTTTTCTTTGTAGTATCGATACGACATAGCTCGTTTGTTTTCTGTTACTAAATAATACCAGTATTCTTGTAGATTGGCTCTTTCTTTGTTGTGTATTATGTAATGGACATAATTTGCTAAGAGCCAGCATGTTGCGTTGTTCTTCTGTTTTGGGTAAGAACTAAATTCAGGTGTCATTATATCTTTGATTTTAAATGCTGTGTCGGAAGTTCTGTTGAGCACTCCTAGTTTCCACCTCGTCCACTTCCAGATCGGTGGTACGATGCAGCCAGTCAGTCTGTGCTCTATCGTATCTTGGAGGTTGCATTTAACACAATTGGGTGAATGAGCGAGGTGAATGGTATATAGACGACTGTTTGTTGTTACACAACGATTAATTACTCTGTACCATGTGGATCTTACTTGTGATTGTAGGTTTTCGTTTTGGACGTTCTTCCATATGTTCTTCCAGTTAACCGTTGGGTTTTTTTCGTTCTATATTACTATGATATCTATTGTCCATCAACAGGTTGTATATTTCTTTGTTATTTGTGGCAGATATATTTCGAATCTTGTTATGTATGTAACTGTACTCAATAATAAATGTCCGGAATTGCATCAGCGTCTGGTTGATGTGACGTATATCGATCGGTGGTTCTGTGCTGGGGGGTAGTAGTTGATTATTAGATATGCAGTTATGCTGTCTGGATATTTATGCCAGTTCCGTAACATGTCTTTTATAAATATAGCAAGAGATTTATATTTAACATCTTGTAGCTCGAGACCTCCTTTGCTGAGGGGTAGAGTCAGGGTTTTAAACTTTATTTTAAATATTTCCCCTTGCTGTACAAACCATCCTATTGCCGACTCTATATTCTTTGATATCTCGTTGGGAATGGGCAAGATGTGTGAAGTGTACCATGCCTTTGATAGTGCAATGGAATTTACAAATCTCACCTTTTGAATCATGTTCAATTCTCTTATTTTGTTGTTGTTGAGTAATGCTCTGACAGAGTGCAGTATTTCTTTCCAGTTTAGCGCCATCATTCTCTGAATGCTGGGAGTGAAGTCAATGCCAAGTATTCTCATCTTCTTCACTTCTGCCCATTTAGATCTTATTTCGTTAATACCTCGCCCAATGTTCATTACTTTTGTTTTCTTATTGTTGATTATTGCGCCCGACGCTTTACATTATGATTCTAGTATATTTTCCACGATTTTTAGCTCATTATTGTCTTTTATCAACACGGTGACGTCATCTGCATATACTCGGGTGGTAATTTTTTTCCCATTTATGATGATTCCTTCCAGGTGGCGGTTCAAACATATTATTAGTGGTTCTATTGCGAGAGCAAATAAGTCCATAGACAGAGGGCATCCCTGTCTAACTGATCTGTTTATTTCTATTTGCTTAGATAATCTTCCATTGATCAGCATTCGTGATGTTGAACCTCCTAAGATACTTTTTAATAATTTTATGAAGGTACTATTGTAGCCCATGGTTTTTAGTGTTCTGTAGATGAGCTCATGACTAACCATATCAAACGCTTTTTGGAAGTCTACGGAGAGGACTGCTACTCGACATTTTGCTGCCTCCACTGCAGTCATGGTGTCTCTGATGTCCATTAGCGTGTGTATTATCGACCGTGATTTTCCAGTACACTCTTGGTGTTCGCCAATTACTTTCTTGATATTGCTTTTTATTCTGATTGCTATTATTCTGGTAAAAAGTTTGTAGTCGGTGTTTAACAAAGAAAGTGGCCTAAATTCATTGGCGTTGAGAGGTTTAAGGCACTTAGGGATTAACACTATCAGGCCTTCCTTGAATTCTTTCGGGATTGTCATCATTTTAATATTTCATTGAAGATATCCGTCAGTGGTTCCTTGATTTCATTCCAAAACGTCGCATAAAACTCTACTGGAATGCCGTCTATACCGGGGCTTTTGTTTCTTTTGCTCTTCTTTATTGAACTCCATATTTCTTCTACGGAGATGTCTTCAAGGAGAAGTTGGTTGTTTTCTTCAGTGATTGTATTATCTACATGTTCCAATATTTTCTCCGATTCGAGCGTGTTAACTTCTTTTCTACTGTAGAGCTCCGTATAATATCTATGGAGGTATTCTGTTATTTGTTGCTGGCCTGCCAGTAGCACATTTGATTCAGATTTCAGTTTAGTAATGGTCTTTGCTTTCCCCTTTCGTTGTTCTGCTAATACATGGTATACGGACGCCATTTCACGGTTCTTTAGCGTTTGAGTAGTAATGTCTTTGGATCTAATTTTTAGACCTTCTAACTGTTTCCTTTTAATCTGTTATTTTCGCCTTTATTTTCCTGATTTTTTGAATGTTCTTCATAGCAGTCAAATGATCAGTGTAGAGGTCTCTTAAACATCGGTAATAAAATTCTTTAGTATCGTCTTGCCATTTTTTCTGGACACGAGAGTAATTTTTTAGGCTGTACTGGATCCTTGGTTTGAGGCAGTGCGTCCACCATGATATTTTGTTTGCATAATTGCCAGCTCAATGCTGTTTGGATTTGGGCACGGACCTCATTTTTTAAGGTCGTCACATTTCAGGATTGAAGTATTTAATTTCCAGCATCCTGGGTGTTTATATATCAGTTGTCTTGGTAGGCTTATTTTTATTTGTACAGCATGATGATCTGAGAAGTGAATTGGCCAGATCTCTATATTTTGTATTTGATCATGCAGCGTTTCAGTGATGTAGAATCTGTCCAATCTGCTTGCTGAGGTGTTGGATAAAAAGGTGAAACCTGTTTTAGATGGATATTTCTTTTCCCAAACATCTATTAGACGTAATTTATTTACTATCTCTTTTAATTCATTACAGGAGTTGTAGTTGGGTATTTGATCAGCTGGTTTCAAAACGCAGTTGAAGTCACCTCCTATTATTCTCTTTGTCTTATGATTGCGTAGTAGGTACGTTATTTCAGATTTGTAAAATGTTGCTCTTTCCTCTCGTTTGGAGTTCCCAGAGGGTGCATATATATTAATAATGTGGGTATCATCCACTGAACAAGCCAAACCACGACCGTTTTCTAACATTTCAACTTGTTTAAACTCTATTCCTTCTCTCAGCAGTATTGCCGTGCCCAAACCAACATCTGGGCCCGAGTTGAGTAGAATATTAAATCCTGTAATTGTTTTAAAAAATTGGGGGCGCACCTCTTGCAGCAGAGCAATATCTGTATTACTATTATATATAAATTCCACGAGACTTCTCAATTTAGGGTGACTTTCTATAGAATTTATATTAATTGTAGTTATGTTGTACAGATGTGTCATCTTTTTGTGTAGTTCCATTCTGCCCCGCTTTATTCCATTTAAATTTAAGGTGGACACGCAGTACTTCTGAGCGGACGTTGTTCCACTACCGCCTGCCATTTAGATCAGTATTGTCACACAGTGTTGAACAAACAGTTGAGTTTTTTTTGCGTTAATTTAATAACAATTAAGACCTTGCTCATACTTCTTATTCGCTTTGAATATCCTCTTCTTCTAAGTCACCGATGTCGTCGGACCAAAGTATTTTAGTGTTTCCACAGACGTTTTCTATTTCAAGTATCTCGCTGGTCATAGCTTTTGTCTTCCTTATTGGAGTTTGCACTTTGAGGGGTTTCATCAACATTTGTCTCCATTGGTAGAGTGGTACCTTTTCTGGATTTTCGGCCAATTCTTCCGCTATGGAATCAACTCCTCTCTTGTCAAGTCTCGGTCTTTTGGTGTTTGGTGTGTTTTCGTGCTTGCGTTCTTCCATTAGCTTAGTTTCTTTTTCTCAGGTGGTGGCGTTGTCACAGGTTGTTGTTTAACATTTTTCTTGATTTCTTTTTTCTCAGTTGATTGCATTTCCAGTGAATGTAGTTTAGCGGTTTTGATGTTTTCTTGTTCTGTTGTATAATTTTCCTCTTTTTCCTTCGGTGGTTCTTGAGTTGCTTCAACATTACAAGGATTCTCTGTTTCCATTCTGATGTTCGACGGGTCGTCCGTTTCCATTCTGAGAGTATGTTCATCATTTATATTTCTATTGATTGAAGACTTACCATTTGCCACGCGAGCATATGATGCTTTTAAGGGTTCGCCACTGAAAGCTGTATCAGGGACCAAACGCTCAGATGGTAACTGCAGAGGTCTCTTCTTGGTGCATTCAGCCTTCAAATGTTCGTTGGAGTTACATATCACACACGTACGTGGTTGCCCGTCGTAAATAGCGAGTGCTTTAAATCCGGCAATGTTTACATAGGATGGTACGTGGCACTTCAGATCTATTTTCACGGTTCTAATGCCGCTGTCTACAACGAATCTTTTGCTACCATATCTTTTATCAGAGGTTACGCTCATGATTGTTCCAAATTTGTCCAAAGCTTTTCGTATGATATCTGTACTGATTTCAAAGGGAATATTACGTATTTTTACGTGTCTTATTCCCAGACCTGCATGTGATATGGAAACGTTGCTTACCTCGCCATTGCTGTGTACGAATTTTCTTTCTCCGTTGGTTTCCCTCAAAATTCGTAGGCATTCTTCTTCATCTCGTAGCTTGACGTATACAACATTAGCGAGGAAGTCCGCCTGGATACCGTACACACTTTATTCACGCAGTCCAATTTCACTGTATAACCACTCATCAATTTCAACTGCTTTTGGACGCTCATATCCATACGCAAACGAGAATTTTAGCGTGGATTTTCGAACGAATTGATTAACTTCCATGATTCTTGAATTTCACTACACTTGCTTTTATTTACTCCGTAGGCACTTAACCACACAACACAGCAGGAAAATGCGGAGCGACCGCTCGCTACGGCTGGTCGCAAGCGACTGACCACTGAGCTGCCAGTCCACTACACGGAAACGTGGTATTGAAACGTCCATATCCAACGTGTCTGTCTATCGCCGTATTTCGAAGTTATGAGACAACATGTGTTATTGATACAGATAATTTTTCAAACAAATGTAGACAGTATTTTTCTCCTTGTTTAAAAGGATAAGTGTGCAAAGTTTCATCGAGATCGGATGAAAACTGTGGATTTGTATGAACAAACAAACAAAACGAAAAAACAAACAAAAAAACATACATTCATCTTTATATATAAAGATTATATAATGGAAATAATTTAACAATAAAATTATAACAGAATTGAATTGGACATGAAATAAAACTACAGTTCTAAAATAAAACGTAGACTGTCTTCATCTAACATTTGGTTACTGAATCTCTATTTTCTTGAGAAGTGGTATTCCTGAAGTAAAGACTGGGATCAGTGCTTCAAAGAGTATAGCGCGTCAGTGTTTCTTAACGTCCAGCCGTCATCGTGCTCCGTTCTGCGGCAGTGTCTACGAGGAGAGAACTACTTTGGCCACAGCCACCTCCCCGGAGTCCATCGAGCGATCGGCAATGGCGCAGGAAGGCGTTACGGCCAACGTCACGCCTTATCTGCGCTCAAGTGAACGGCCGGCGTCTTAGAGCTGCACGACGCTGGCCGCGCGGCGCCTGGCCAAGGCCGTAAAGGCACAGAGACGGCGTCTGCACACTAACAACTGATCTCCCCACACTAAAAGTGTCAACTTAAAATCTCTCTGAAGAGTACATTACGAAAACGAACTCACACTTTCTTCTCTCGTGGTAAATTCAACTTACATGCTACGCTTAGAGCTCCGCATACCAGTTTTCCTCTCAGTTAGAGTGGAATGAATAGCTGACGACAGTTACCAGACAGCCTCTGAACAATTAGACAAATTGATAACATTCCCTTACCAATTGGGATAACAGCGAGTTATGGACGAAAAAGGCCCAATTTCGTCTCGAACACATGAAAGCTCCATCTCAGTTTTGTTTAATTATTATTTTATTTATTTATTATTTGTTTTCATTAAATATAGGTAATAAGGGAGCGTACATAAACCACGTAGCTCCATTTTGACCTCCTGTGAACTCCCCCCCCCCAACCCCCACGTAGCCCGACGTGGATTTTGCCTCTAACCCCCCTTCCCCTCTCTTTCCCCCGCGTGGCACGTAGCTTCTTTCGCTATTGAGTCCACAAGACATAACCGTTTTCTCTTGTCAGACTATCGTAAATTACATATGGAGATAATTAAGTGACGGAAATAAGTATTCAGATGCTGTTCTGCACCTTATTTTAACTGTCATAAATAATACGAATGAAAAGCTACGTGGCTTGGCTTGGAAACCCCACGTAGCCCACGGTAGATTTCCAGCCAATCCTTCCGCCCTCCCCTAAACCGAGCCACGTAGTTTGTGGACGCTCCCTAACCTATAACCGCCAAAAACCTTAGGTACTGTTGTTAATGTTGGAAACCCTTTCATAATTTATAGTTAATTAAAGAAGAATAAAATATTTAATAATAACAATAATAATCATGATAATAAAAATGATTGTTGGAGTGCAAGACTGCAACACGCGGCGCGCTCTGAGTGAAAATTCCTAGTGGAATTTTTCATTTCTCTGTCTATCAGTCTAGGTGTCGGTTACGGCCTCGCAGCTTCAGATCCCTTTAACTTAAAAACTAGTAATTGTGCACTTTTGCTAACGCTGATATTAAAGCAAAAATTAGACAAATCATTAAAAATAATTATATTAGGTTTTTTGGACATAATTAGACTTATTTGGAAAATCTACGTGGGTATTAAGAGAAAATTGTCAAACCTATGGCTCTGAAAATAATGGGTTTTTTTATTACATGATTTGTCAGAGTTTTTTTAAATAAAAAATACCAATGTCCCTCCTCCCTTTATTTGCGGAACTGATCCGTAAATTCTTTTTTCATTATCTATAGCAGGGGTGGCCAACCCAAATGATCGTGAGGGCCACTTTGGAAATGCATATATACTCGATTTTGGATTTAGTCCCACATTGTTTTGTGCGAAAAATTGAAACATAATGAGTTATTATTATTGTGTTTACTATTAGTCTTACATGTAAACATAGACAATATAATAATAATGATGCTAAAAATATCTGTCATATATTTGCAAGAATATTATTTTAAAATCAAAGTTATTTTTTCTCATAATTAATACAGTTAATCTTTTAATACATGGATGCACAAATAAAGTATTTTTTTAAAACATTGGTTTTCATTAGTTTTGCCAATGTGAAATAAATATATTTTGTATAAGTGTGATGGAAGAATCTCGCGGGCCAAAAAATGTTCAAGGCGGGCCGCATGTGGCCCGCGGGCCGCGGGTTGGCCACCCCTGAACTATAGCAATACGTAGCCTGCTAGAGAATTCACGAAAACTGTAATATGGAGTTTATAGATTTCGCAAAAATTTTACATGACTAAGTTCTCAGTAGATATTATTTTATAGACAATAAGGTAAAAAATATATAGTGAAAATACTTTTTCCCATCATGATATATTCTCTAAAGTTTATAAATCATAGTACACCGATTATGACAAGACGAGGTGGGAATATTGTGCCCGTATCTCTGTATATGCACGTATAATATTTGTCGGATTTTACGCAATTGTGCTAACGTTTTGATCAACCCTCGGAACACCTCTTAAACGTAGTTTTTGGTACAGGCTTCCGATCCATCATCGATTTTGTTTTATCTGCTCTCTCGTGGCTACACGTTGCTGTTTCAGTCTTCTCCAAGAGTTTATAAATACGGAAGACAAACAGAGCCAGATCCAAGTAACCTGTTGTGAATATATCATTGAATTTTCGTTTTTTTACTCAAAACTTCAAAAAATATGAAACATAAGTTGTTTCATTGCTGCCACAAAAATTCCCATGCTTACTTATTCCACAATTCCGGTCATTTCTTTCGGGTTGCTTCAAATGAAAAGAAAATGGATTCAAATTTCCAGGTAACTTTTGATCTACCATCTTACGAGCTGGTGAGAAAAAGTCAGTTAAAATTGAAACATAAATTAAGAACGTCCTTAAGAACCGATCGAAATCATAGTGGCGTTATTTCCTCCAATCCGATCTGCTTTAGAAAGAATCGATGATTCATTACTCGCAGATAAATTTTCATAGAAAGTATCCTCACTGGTAGTTGTTTTCATAAGTTATCCAATCTGGAGTCACTTTCGTGTTCTGTTTGAAACCCACATGCCAGTGGTATAGAATCGATGATCTAATATTTCTCTCATATTATTTTACTAAATAGTTAATCAAGTAGCTGAAAAATTATTTAACACTCCACAATGCATCATACAAAATTGCAAGATTAACAATATTCTCTGACTGCGTTTAGAAGTTGATAGGCAGTATTCGCTCATGTCATTTGTAATGTCGAGTTTTCGGTCCCTGTTCCGCCAATCTAGTATTTCTCGAAATCACTGCAGGCACTTGTAATCTCTTGGGATAATTAGTTAATTAATTAAGAATTATCGATTGCTCTGAACGTGACCATGTAAGCTCATTACTAATGAAATTACATACAAACAGTTCTTGTCACAGCAGCAGAACACTGGTGAAGCAATGCAATCTTGTTAGTCGCTTTGGGGCTTAATAAGTAAGGTGTTTTCACAGTTATACATTCAGGTTATATGCCACAACTTTTTGTTCTTCCACCTCCAGCTTTCTTAAGACCTCTACGCCATAATAGATTCAAGTGTCTTCAGGTTGCCAGACTGGTTAGCTGCGCTAAATGAATTATGGAATCAGTTAAAGTCAAAGGGCAAATACGTAAGGTAGGTAGAAGTACACAAAGGTTTTATTCCACTTGACATAAATTCACCAACAGCTAGCTACCAGACATTGTAGTTTCAACATCAGAGATAGTAGGTTTCGTGCATAAAAAGATGAAAAATAGGTGAGTAGTATCTCCAATAAAGTACACTGAAACAATTTATGCAGTGCAATTCTGTTGTTCGCTCTCGCACACTTCACAAGATCGTCGACCGCGGGTTACATTCTCCCACAACACCACGCGAACAATGTCCGCCGTTCCACACATGGCAAGCTAACTCTCCACACACGGCTTCACTCAGAATCCCTGTGGTTATATCGCGATGTTAACGGATTGCAGTTCTCATGTTTAAACTTTAACACTCCCGGCCATATTAGCACACCCGTTACTAATGTATTATTGCGCGCGACTGATTGACTCAACTCCCTAAATATACTTAAACCGTCTCTGCGATCTCACGCACCTACCAACCCACAAATATACAATTTTCAGTGTCATTACACCCACAAGTCTCTCCACGGTTCAATGACCTCATCATAGACGGGCAAACTGTAAAACCCTTAACAACAGAAAGGAAAATAAAACATTTTTACTCGTAAAAAAATAAAAACAAAATGTCAAACACAAATAAAAGCTCCAACATCAGCAAAAAAAGTTTTTTATGGAATTCAAAAACGAACGAGATTAAAACATTCTGAATTTTATTTTGTCTGTAGAAAGTAAAATAAAATAATTAAATATTCCAACACTTTTTTTTCAGTAAATAAGAACAGAGTTAGGTTTATGAAGAGAGACACCGCTACCTGGATATTTTTTTATTTTTTTTCGAGTTAAGAGCGTTTAAAGACTACCCGTTTAATACTTAGCTGGAGGTACAGCATAGTGAACGGTGGAGGCTTGTTGCAAAAATACTTACACACCCCGCAGCCGTCAGAACTGCTATTAGCCACCTGCTTACACAGTCTTAACCATGGAGGAAAGAAATATATGGAGACGACACAAGGGACCTTCACCACGCATTGAAGTGACGCCGGGCAGAGAGGAGTGGGGAGGCCTGGCCGCCATATTACCTATCCATACAGACACGGGAAATATGTACATAACCTCAAGGGGACTCTAGGATAAACGTGGTGCGGCAATCTGATGATGAATTATTATGTAACTCGATGAGACAAATATAAAATGAACAATATTTTATTTTTTTTTTTTTTTTTTTTTTTTTTTTTTTTTTGATATCCTGCTTAGTTTTCGAGATATTCTGTCTCAAATGTGAGATGTTTTTGGTTGAAATTCAGAAGAAAAAAATTGGTCAAAGTCAAATTTTATGATGGATTCTTATTTAAAAAGACGAGACAAATAAAAAATAAAGAATAAAAATTTTCGATATCTTACCTAGTTTTCAAGATATACCTTCTCAAAAGTAAGTTGAAACGCAGAAGAAACATTTCGCAAAAAGTCCAATTTGATGATGGATTCTTATGTAACACGACGAAAAAAAATCGAAAATAATGATTAAAATTTTTCGATATCTTGCTTAATTTTCGGAATATACTGTCTCCAAATAGGTATTGTATGGATATGTATTTTGGCCACTGCGCATGCGCAGTATCAGCCGAGAGTTTAGAGGTGGCGTCACAGAATAAGCGGTATTTCCTCTCCATATATTTCTTAACCCGCTGACCGATTACGTGAGGCGCTTCCTCGAATGACTCCAGAGACGCCTTCGGCAAGTGGAGGAGGCTTCCCGCTAAGTACATCCAGGGGCTATGGAAGCTGCAGTGTTGCTGTCACCATGGATACCTGCAGCACCACTGTGCGAATACCACAGATCTGTGTTTAATCTCACAGTTGTCAATTCTGATGAGATATCTGTTGCATGTTTAGATGAAACGCTGAAGAGTAGCTGCATTTAGTTTCAGCGACCTGTGATGTTAACATAACACCATCCCTGTTTTCCTGTGTGTGACTAACTTGTAATGTTCTTTGGTTCTCTTTGTGAGTCGTATAATGTGTCCTCAAAACCGATGCATGACCTTGAGCAACATAGCAGCCACCGATGAAGTTACTTAGCGTGGTAGTGGCAAAATATGACAACACAATTAAAAAAAATTAAAAATAAAAGCGAAAATGAGCTTAAAAACTTTTTTATATTGTCAGAAAAAGAAAGAACTGCTGTTTGTGGGGCACATGCAGCAAATTAACCCTTAATGACTAACAAAAGGTTATTTGGTTAAAAAGTTAAAAAAAAGTGAAAACGGAGATAGAAGAAATTGTTGGAAAAACGATCGCGGAGCTGGAAGGATTCCAGAAGACGGTGCAGAAACAAAGGAAAACAGCTTGGCCAAGATAAAAACACAGTGAGATGATGAGAAAATATCGGGAGCAAAGGAAAAAAGAAAAGAAATCAAGACGTTATTTTCCGTTCTTTACAGTTGGCAAATTCGAAAAGAAGATTAATTTGAATAAAATACAAGACCACAGAAAAGTCTGTTGGTCAACATCGTGGACAAAAATATCTTCCGTGTCGTTGTTATCGACATAATAACAATATTAAATAATATAATATGATTATATCTTAAATTTTTTTCAGTGGACAAATAATTACACGAACACAGTATTACTATCAGAGACTGTACCAATACTTAAGATACCCCTATAAAATGGCTGTTGTAGTGATTAAAAAAACTAATGCTATATATAAACTAACATTTCGCGGCTCGTAGGCACCTGCCAGGACCTAACAATTATACCGGGAGGAAAAATTGAGGTGGAATCCGAGCAATTAAACATTTTACAAAGTAACGCTTTACAAGAGGGAGAAGTCAATTTTAAAGCCCGTAAAAATTCAGCAGAAGCCGGGGTACAAACCAGTGACCTCTCGATTCCTGTTCCGCACCTTAATCAATTCAAATCTCTCCATATCAATGGTACATTACTGGAACTAACTGTTTATAACTATATACATCAACAGGAAGACATATTATTAAAATCCATTCGGTTATCCTGCATTTTGATATACGTCTATGCAAAAAAGTCATCGTTTTGTTAGATCTCTAAGAACAGATTATCCCAGTCCTTGCAAGGTTTGTTTTCGATGATTCAGCAGATCTTAATTTTCTGTACCTGCTTAAAAATATATATAAAAAAAAAAAAAAATGTTTTGTCTTTATGCTGCAACTATATTTTGGCTGGCTGGGTGTATTTAACAACAGGAGGTGTAGTATGCGTAAAAAAAAAAAAAAAAAAGACAAAGATGTAAAATCTACATTGGGTCGGAAGTTAATAACAGGTCCGCAATGTGGCTCCCGTACGGCAATGCATACTCCAGCTCTTCGGCGTAAGGAATCACACACTCTTTGAAACTGCTTTGGTTGGTCCTGCACTTGACGACATGCATTGAAGACGCATACTATCACCTCCTAAAATATTTTACATTTTTTTCTTAACACACTGTACAGAGAGCTTACTGATAGGGATAAAACGATACAAGTAAATACAAGTACTTACTCGATACATTCCTTCCGATACCAAGTACTTTTTGTATCGATACCTTAAAAGTAAGTGTCTAGTAGGTATCGGTCAAAAGTACTCGTATCGGTATGTATACCAATGACACGAATATCATGATTTCATTTAACACGTTAATTGATACATTAAACGCTTATCTACACTGTAAGGAATATTTTTTGGTTGTCATTATTGCATTTTTTCAACACATTGTTTTTCTAAGTATGTGTTGTCGGCAAACTTGTTTGTCTATGCCCGGCAGAAAAAAAAAAAAATCTCTCTGCCGTTCCGTCAGTCGCCATTTTATGTCGTGGTCGTCATTGACTAATTGTTTTGTTTTCGTTCTGCGTTCGTAATTCTAACCTAGGGCTGTCGTGGTTGATTTGTGTTTAGTTTTGCATTAGGTATATTTGCTGATTGAAAATGGGATCTCCAAAGTCTAATGTGTGTCAATATTTCAAGAAAAATGATGAAAAATCGCAAGCTGCAAAAAATGCTTTAAAACTGTGCGGTTTTGTGTCAATACTTCTAATTTTCATAAGCATTTAAAAAGCCACCCCGATATTGCACCTGTTAATAGAAACGATAAGATTTCAATGTAAGTACAACATTTATTAATCTACAAAATTATTATTTGATATGTTTGGATGTTGATTGTGAATAGTGTTGTGTTGATATGTTAATCAATATTGTTTGATATAATCATATTGTAAGTATTGACTGGTATCGATTAAGTAAAAAACTTTTAACAGGCAAACACTTAGAAAACAAATATTTTTGGGGAGCACTACAAAAACCGAGTTTTTTTCATAAAATAAGTTTTATTTTGTCCTAGTACGATCAGTAAGGTGAAAATGTAATAAATATCTTTCGTCAAATAAATATATACTTTTATATCATTAAAGACTATGAATACTTATTAGATACTGTTTTTTATTTTTCCAAATTTCACTACGAAAAATCAATCGATACGAGTAAGTATCGATACTTTTCAATGGATACCGAATAAGTATCGATACTTTACGACCGATACTGTATCGAGTAAAAGTATCGATACCTCAATGGTATCGTTTTATCCCTACTTACTGAACCCACCAAATGCAGGATAAATTGTCGATGATGAAGGAGGAATAGGTAGATATACACAACTAGTATTTCAAATAATAAAAATTTCATACGATGGTCCAGAATATTCTTCAAAGAATAAGTGACACAAACAGCTATAGTTTAACTGAAATATTTCACTAACTGCTATACCGAGCTCAAAGAAAATAATCTCTGAAAAACAAAAAAATCTAAATAAACTTCTTGACGATCTTATAAATCAGGGGCTTTTCCAAAACTTATGTTACGAAAAATTTAGTGCCTTAAACAACTTGTCAGTTTGTCTAGCTTTTCTTCTAAAATGGCCGTCATAAAAGAACATTTTTCTGCTTTTGTTACTTTTTTTTTTTAGTAAAGCTATTTTTTGTATTTGTTTTTGTGATCTGAAGTTATGAAACTGTCAAACTAACTGAATTGGGATGTATGCAGAGAATGTAACTATAAATTGGTAGCATATGGCTTAGATACTTGTACCACAAGGAAACATGAATTTCTGCGATTGGAAGTTCCAGCAATGCAGTGATTTCGAAGAATGCTAAAAATTAACTAGGTGTCTAAGGTGATAAATGATGAAGTATTACGAAAAGGAGGACAAGAAAGATACCTCACGCGTTCATACGCTGTAACACAAAAGCAATTAAAACAGCAATTAAAAGTTGAAAGATAGTACTGAATAGCGAGAACACTCGAATGGTACATTAATTCAAAATATTTGAAATGAAACAAAACTTCTTCAAACAGTTCTCCGGACTGAAGACTAATATTATGATGATTCCATATTTATTTAGGATACTTTATTTGTGATTCTTGAATTCTGCCTCAAAATCATGGTTGTACAAAGAGGGAAAAATAACAAAAATGTGTGTGTGGTTACAGGCGTCCAGCTGTTCACTTACCTCTAGTTGCGTACATCGTGTTAGTGAGCTTTTTTGTTGTCTGACATGATGTTCCAGCATATCATTACTGTAAATTTATTAAATCCTATTACATTGTGATAGGCCCCTTTTATTTTTACCTAAATCTGAATTTTATTGTTATTATTATAAATACCAAAATTTTTTGATGTGTCGATAATGCAAATACGTACCCTGATACGAAATTTTTTTATGAGTCGCTCACATAGAGAGAGACAGCGCTAGGAAAAATTAAAAAGACCTTGAAATATACACACCAGTTGAAATTGAACATGATAATAGTTTTGTATATAGGGAAAGTAAATATAAAAACTATATTTAAATCATACTAGTCAATTGGAATTGACACATGAACGTAGTAATTCAATTACAACCCTCAATCTGTTAATCAATTCACTTAATTGCGATGGAACGCACGCTCCGGTTGCAATTTCCCTACACACCCAATTTCCCCCCCTCCCCCGCTTTCCTGTACAGACCAACTTCTTCCCTCTACAAATTTCAACTTTAAATTGTTTCAACGTTTATGGTAAATTATTAATCAATTCTATTGGTAACTTAATCCAATCCCTGATCTCCTTACCTACCAAAGAAAATCTTACCACACCCTTACCTGAAATCTGTGGCAACTTGCGCTCATGATCATCTTTTCCGTTCCAAGCATTACTTTTAATTCTTACACCATTATCTTTCCATGCCTCATCACCAATATACGCCTTGTTCACTCCCATGATCTGTTTGGCAGATTCTATCTCTGGCTTCAAATTTTCCACCAAAATTTTGTGCATATGAAACTCGTACATTTAATGGAGTTATAAATTACAAGGAAAGGGAAAATGACTCATCACTCACCAAAGTTGAGGGCAGCGACGAGAGAAGAACTTGTATCACGAACACAAAAATACACAATATTTCAGTCTTATACCTTATTAATGTTAAAGAGAGGCTCGGGAGATGTGCACATGCCGAAGTTTCTTACATGACTGATCACCTTCTGCGATATACATATTTATATATAACATCTCAGTCCCACCACCATATCGATAATCCACTCAGTCATGTAAGAAACTTCGGCGTGTGCACACATCCTTAGCCACATGACTCATTCTCTTTAGCATGAATAAGGCTTAAGACCGAAATAATGTGTATTTTTGTGTTCGTGATACATGTTCTTCTCCCATCGCTGTCTTAAGCTTTGGCGAGTGATGACTGATGAATCATTTTCCCATTCCTTGTAATTTATATAGCCTAAAGCCGTTTCCTTTTTCCTTTGTTTAATTAATATAAAGGAGTTAATTATACGAAAGTGATATGTTACTAAGAAACATAGTGATGGGACCTGCATTCATTTTGGATAGAAATCTCCACGTGTCACGGGCGCAGAGTTCTGAATGGCGGGCTGCAGTTGTGATAGTAGGCAATTAGCTGCGGAACAGCAGTACGATATCTTACTCAGAACACTCTGTCCTGGCTGGCGGACGTAATACCAGCGGCAGGTAGGTAGCTGAAGCGGTAAAATTAGTACGGAGCGAGAGAGGGCGAGCTGCCAAGCGAATTATCACGATTTTCCATTACGGTGCCCTTTATCAGACCGATCTAATTAGGCTGATGGTGATATTAAGGCACCCGCAACCACGTACACCGCGAGCTGACGGCGGTGCCAGATATTATTAGCATCCGTTCCGGGATGGAGAACCCAAGACGGTGCTAGATAGCCTGAGAGATTTCCTCAGCCGAGGGATCACTGAAATTGCAGGTATATCTGATAATATCAAAGGTCATCAGCGGGAGTGTTCCTGAAATATGAATGGGGCAGCTTGTTTAAAAGATTAAAAATTAATAACGCGACGGAAAAGTATGTCCGAGAAAAACTTGTGAAAATAAAAAAAAAATGAAAAAAATTAATCAGAAAATAACAAAATTATTTTTTATTTTTTTTATTTTTTTTTACGTTTTGTTTACGTCGAGGTCATTAGAGGGGGAGAAGGACTCGAGACAGGAAGAGTAATTCGGCCATGGCTTTTTGAAATAACCATCCCGGCATTCACCTGGGGTGGTTTGGGGAAACTATGGAAAACGCAAATCTGGATGGCCGGACGGGGATTCGAACCCGTGTCCACCCGAATGCGAGGCCAGAGCGTTACCGTTCACATACCACTCTCGATTCAGACTAATGACGGTGGAAAATGAATCGCATAGTCGCTGACAGGAACCAAAGACATTTTCTGCTTCGGGGAAGCAAAGATAACCGAAGCAGATTCCATTTCGACTTTTTTTTATTTATGGGTTTACGCCTCGTTGACGTCGAGGTCATTAGAGGCGTGATGGGACTTGGGACACGGAACGGGAAGTAATTCGGCAATGACCTTTCGCCTGGAGTAATTTGGAGAAACCATTGAAAACCCAAATCTGGATGCCCAGACGGGATTCGAACCGGCGTCCTCCCGAATGCGAGGCCAGAATGTTATCCGCTGACCACCACGCTCGGTTTCCATTTCGAAAAATATTACGTACCTGAAATGATAAGCTTCAATTTTATTGATATTTTGGCAGCTAATACGTGCAGATTTGTGTAGTACGACACTTAATTGTTAGTGGAAGCGATTATGGATTGACTTGGATAGTGGAAGTTGGTAAATCATGAAGCACGTATCACGGGAACCAGAAATATGAGTTCTTGCGTCTGTGCTAAAATTTCAGCTTCGAATAAAGATACAGACAGTTCAACTGAGGGAGCCAGCGTCCCAAGTTCTCAACCAGGTGTTGATGTAACCAATGTTTTGTAATAAGAGGCTTTTAGAGCTCAACAAGAAACAGAAATTATCAGGAAAAAAAAATTTAACGGGCAGTCTCTGTATATTAGTAACGCTTCGCAACATCGTCTTCTGTGATTAACTTATAAAGTTTATTTTTCCGCTATTTGTGCGTCTATCAGCAAGCAAATGCTTTTGTTTGATTGCGAGTAGGTTAACGTTTCAAAAACATGCATGAGTAAGAATAATACTTTAGCGTGAAATAACCAGCAGGAACCATAGTTAAATGCTGGAATTTGCATGTTTGCGATGGGGACACTCTATTACCTTAAAATCAATATGAGAATGAATGAGTCAAATTTGCAAGTAATCTATTGCCCAAGGCTTTACCTCGTCCCCGTAACTCCCTCGAAACCGTCGTTCTGCTCGTTACAAATGATAAGTGACTTACATTCTCAATGTGCAAACCCTGCACTGCCGTAACTCTTACGGTCATTTTGTGCGATTGCCAATAATATCTGTTAAGTTGAGCAAACGAATGTGACTACAGTTCTAAATTTGGTATCCGGAGCCCTCTGAATTCACGTTGAATTATATCATCGATAAACCTACATGCCGGAACGACAATATTTAGCGTTACCCCTCGACATATAATTTACCCCCAAAAAGAAGGCACGATTAGCTTAATGATGTGAGGTGTTTTTATGAAATTCCGTAGCACCTCCCCTCTGGTTAGACTTGGTGAGATGTGGCCTAACACCCCCCCCCCCCTCCTAAAATTACGTGAGATTTTGATGAGACCCCCCCTGTTAATCGACCTTGCAGATTTTTAAGAACTTTTGTTTTTAGCTTTCTCGCTTCCAAAGACGGTGAGATTGCCGTCGAACCCCCCTCCTCCCCTTCCACATGAGATTTCGTTGGAATCCCCCCCTCTCCTATTTCACCTCACGTAATTAATGGACGCCCCGTTATGACACCCTACAGTGCTGATATAAATCACGCAATCGGATATTCGTGGAAGCAAGGGAAAAACACTGACGAGGTCAAGATTTTGATAGAAACAAATAATTATTTTGATTCCAGTTGTTATCTCCATGTATCTATGCGTTCTCGAGTCTTTTTTTTTTTTTATCCGGCCGTCTGAGTACCACATCCCACCGGCTCCCTGTTGCACACAGGTGGCCAGTGTGAATAATGAGATGAGAGAAAGGACATGTGTCCTGTCCGAATTCAAACCAGGTTTATTCGACCCTGCGTACTATACTTGTAGGGGGAAAGTTTGTGTTGCGAAATATGTAGCTTGATGTGTTGTGTATGAAAAGTGTATTTTTGGTAGTTTATGAGGTGAAGATTAAGGACCGTCCCATCATTCATTAGGTGATTTTGGAAACCGCCTAAAAATCGCAATCAGGACGGCCGATATTTGGCAGCCAGGCAAGAACTTGGACCCAATGCACTACCATGCTGATATGTATCCGAACTACCTGAATCACTCATCGCTAAATTTCCTCCTGGGAATTATTCAACCTTTATATACAACTGCAAAGACAGTCCTAGGTGGTATAGTCACGTGAATGTCGAAAATTGTTACATACTCGACTCACAAAAAACTAAGTTCATTTCAGTTTATTTAATTTATAAACTTACTTAATGATTACAGTAAGGTAATAAATGTATTACACAGACGTGAAATGAGTTCTACGTATACTAAATAACTCTCAAATATATTAAAAATGTACAAATGAACTCATTTCATGTCTCCCAGGAGGAAATTTAGCGATTTGCGATTCAGGTCGTTTGTATACATATGTGAGCATGGTACCTCCCCATACACTGTGTTGCCTTAAATCTATGAACCACAGTGGCGGGTTCTTTTAACTGTTATCATTTTTTTTCTAACATAGACTATAATGTTGCCTTTAATTTATTTTATGGATACTAGAATTATTTGTCGAATATTGACTACTTTCTTCTTCTTACCGTGTCTGAAAGCTTATTTTAAGATGTAAAATACAATTTAAATATTATTGCTGCAAGTAACATACTTATTCATGTTGTGAGGATATCGCTAATGCACTGTACATATAATTATCCAGAACATGTAGAGTATCCCACCATTATATATTCATTTAAATTCCTTTATCACCAAGTAAGATTTACAGTTGGCACAAATATGGTATATCTATTAAAAATCGAATCATGTAGACAGTGATGAAATTCTTACTGTTTGCTGCTTGAATCATGTAGCTGTTGATGGTTTATGCTGTTGCCGATCGGAATGGTCTTTGCTGGTTCACAAATCTCGGAACAATGGCTTAGAGGCTCTATCAATCTCCCTTAGCCCTTAGGTTAAGGGATTCTTGTCAGAAGTACTTGCCGTCTTGGCATTGCCTTCTTTATTTGCTGTTTCCGTGTGAGTGCTTATTTTACTTTTATATTTTTCATTTCTGTTGAGCATTTTTTTTTTTTTATTTATCCTTTTTTTTGCAGCGTTCAGCAGAACTCTAATGTGCAGTGCAATGAAGATGTACACAAATTAAGAGTTTCTTTCTCTCCGTTAGTATCTTTGCTTCATGGCTTTCTGTACAGGTTCGCCAAAGGTGACGTTTAGTCATCCATAGTGACTAGTATTTTGAATCGCTGAGGTTGGCTAAGTAACACAAAGTCGGGGTGTATGACCTCTAAGCGTGAGTCCGACTAACTCAATATTGCCGATTCTTGGAAGTTAACCTTACCATTTCTCTCCCTCCACTGTTATTTTCAAAACTCGTTCTGACGTTACAGTATTTACTCTAATTTTAGCTATTATTCTGTGACTCGATCTTAACATTCGTCTCATAATAATAAGTCTGCTGTCCTTGCACAAATCGCCGTTTATCGTCCATTTACGTCCGACTGCAATCCTGTATTACATCCACGTACTGCAAACTACCAGATTTCTACCTGTTCACGTCCACATGCTGGGTATTCTGGGTAGTTACGTCATTGTCAGAGTCGAAAGCAGGTACATAATACAGGTTCCCTGGTGCCGTGTGTTTTATATCGGTTGCTTGTATCCCAAAGAGAGCCTTTGTCATTTTAATACCGACTCTGCAATCAGCAGAACGCAAATACCCGCATGGAGTCTACACGCGAGTGAAGCACCTGCTACTGAATATTGTACGCGCGCTGACCCAAACAACGGAGCCCTCAGTCCTCTGTACCCTGTCATCTCTGCACAGTGGCTGTCACGCTAGTCCACAAGGAAACAAACACGACCACTCGCCCTCCCTTCGGCGTCGTGAATTTATGAAGACTGTTGTTATACAAGACAACACGGTTGGTCATCACGCTGAAAACACTTTCCCTGTTTGTGAGTATTAACGATTCGCGGCCATAACTCTTCTAGTCGCACATGATGTAAAGATGAGTAGAAATCGGTAACAGAAAGTGGAAAGAGAAACCTATTTGCATTCCTGTTCGTCTTTCTTGAATACAGATCAAGATGGCTGATGTCTTGGTAAGTTTTCCCTTTCCAGGACGAATGAAAGAATTTAGGATTCCTGTGCATAAGAATGGATGTTGCTAACTTGGTAAGTGCAAATACAGAATCGAATACTTTGGCTTGCTGTTGACATTGTCTTTTTAGCAGAACGAGCTGAGGATATTGAGAAGTTACTGAGTATCATGAACAAAATACTGAAGGATGATTTAGGACTGAATATAAATTAAAGCAAGACAAAAGTGATGAAATGTTGCAGAAATGATACCAATCACAGTAGATTAAATATAAAAATACGATCGGATACAATAGGAGAAGTAAGTGAATTCCGCTACTTGGGAAGCAAAATTACAAACGATGGCCGAAGCTAGAGTGATGTTAAAAGCAAAGTAACACTAGCAAAAATAGCCTTCATAAAAAAGAGAAATCTTTTAGTTTCAAATATTGATCTAGGAATTAGAAAGAACTTTTTAAACTCTACGTGTGGAGCACAGCACTTTATGGTAGCGAAACATGGACTTAAGGAATACCAGAAAGAAAGAAAATTAAGCACTTGAAATGTGGTGCTGCAGAAGAATGCTGAAAATTAAATGGACAGACAAAGTACGAAATGAACGAGTTTTGGAAATAATAGGTGAAAAAAGAAGTTTTTGGAAGAAGCTTACAGAAAGATGAGACAGGCTGGTAGGTCATATTTTGTGACATGCGGGATTGGTTAATTTGTTAGTGGAGGGTACAGTTGATGGTAAGAACTGTAGAGGTAGACAGAGATTAGAATATATGAAGCAGATAATTGAGGACGTGGGTTGTCAGGGTATGTAGACATGAAGAGGTTAGCACAAGATAGTTTCCCTGTCCAGGACAAATGAAAGGATTTACCATTCCTGTGCTCTAGAATTGATGATGCTAACTTGATAAGTGCAAGTACAGACTCGAATACTTTGGATTGCTGCAAACAATGGTTCTAATCAGCTTCTTCTCTTCTACTGACAAGGAAATGAGAGTTGGCCGTCCTTTTCTGCATTCATCGTGTCATGTCAGCCTGTTTTCGGGAAGAGAAGTAGGTGATATTAAAGCACCATGTTCCAAACCTACGACGATCTAATGAAAACGAACACATTTCTCCACAAATTGAATTCACTTCAGTAAAATGCATTCTGCCTGTAGACTGGACGTGAACTCATTGGCTCGGAATCCTTCACCGAGCGATGATGCGCGACGTGTTAGTTCAATTGGGTTCCACCGCGGCGCTGTTTGGCTAACCAGGAAGTTTCAAATAGATTACAGTATTTGAATTTATTTGCACTTATGTTTTTTTTTTTAATGAATTTATTATCCGTTCAGCAAATATTGCTATACACGACAATGTTGAATTTTACAAAAAACATAACTTACATATTGTCATGGTTGAGGTCAACCCACAGGGCCCCTCAGTGACTACAATGCAGTGATACAAATAAAAAATTTATAACTATGTTAGCAACATGAATGTTAGTATTAAAGTAAAAAAAAAACAGTTATCAGAATTAGAACAGTAATCAAAACAGTTAAAATGAAATTGGTTTAAAATAATTACACTTTTTAAATATATACATTTTGTTTCGAGCGATGACAAAAATCTGATCTATACTTAACAAACGAGATGTCAAATAGAAGATGACAGGCCACATGGTATTTAATTTATTTGCTGGTTCACTTCTTCTTCGGAATCCACTGCCTGATAGGACCGTATTATTTGCCATTTTGGAGAAAGCTAGCTACTGACGACATGATGATCTCTTTTATCATGGAGAGAAAGACCATGATTAATCCAGAGATTAGTTCATTTATTAGGCTGGTCCATGCAGTACCTTGCCCAGTGTTGTGCTCGTTATGTGGTATGTTTGTGTCGTGAGGTGATGTGTTTCTGTTTCCTTGTAATATATTACTGTAAGAGGGCCGAGAATTGTTTTGCGGAATATGCTGTAAATTAGGTTTCTCTTTGTTTTGTATCAATTGGTTAGCTACAGTACGTGTTTATAGCGTGGTGGAGGTGGCACTATGGTTGGTAAAGACGGAAATTCCGGTGAGGCCGGATTGGGCGGTATGTGTGTCCCAGTCAACTGTTTGTCTGAGAAGCTAAGTTTCTTTTGATGTAAAAGTTTTTTGGAACTTCTAAGTTTCACTTCTTCGTAATATTTACATCCTTTAAAGTTAGCTGGATGTTCCCCGTCGCAATTAACACATTTAGGTTTTGCAGTACGTGGGTGGTTACAATAGGAATAATGGTGCTTCCCATCACAACGAACACATCGCGGATCAAGTTTGCAATAGTTTTTTGTGTGACCATAGAATTGGCAATTTGTACACTGAGGGATGTCTTTTGACTTTCTGCGTGGTTCTACTTTAATAATGCAGTGGAACAATCTGTCGAATTCAAAGATATTAGCACAATCACGATTTTCTTCAAGCTCAACCGCGCAGAGTGGTAAAGGGTTCTTATCTTTATTTAAAAGTCTTGTTACCTTGGTCACTGGTAATTTCAGTCTTATTAGTTCCTCTTTTATTTCATCATCTGTTAGTGAGTATGGTAAGTTACGCACGATAACCGATAACTGTTTTGAGTCTGGGGCACGAAATGTATGGTATTTCTGCTTAATGGCATCAAAATGTTTTGTCATAGTTCTAAAATCCTGAATATAAGTTGTATTTATTTTAATCACTTTTCCTTTAAGTTCGGTTGAAAAGTCATTACTTAGCAAATTTCTGAAATCTCGAGTAAGTCTTTGATGATTGTTTACGTCGTGTAGAAAAATTGGTAGTGTTTTAACTACTTCTGTGATTTCGGTTGTCTCTTCTGCAGGTTCTTCGCAATGAAAGATTTGGAATCTGCTTTGCGTCGGTATATCAATAACGTATCTCATTTCTGGTGGTCCATTATCACGAGATAAGGCCCTTGGAGGTTGTTACAAGTTATTTTCACTATTTTTGCGCCGGCGCTTTTGACCGGTTCTTTTTTGCTCGTTAATAACATCCATGGGCGTCATTAAACTACTTGTATTATTTGGGCACTGGTGAGGCTGAGGCATATTGGCGCCTGCGTTAAACTGTACATACATTTGGTTCAGCAATGCGTCGGGCGTCGTGGGATGTTGTGTTGTCCCCATCGGTTGTGAGGATTGGAGTTGATGCTGTTGATATTGATTCATCTGCTGCTGTTGCTGCTGCTGTTGGTGGTAATGTTCTTGCTGGTGGAGATGGAGCTGCTGGGCTGATTGTTGTTGCTGCTGTTGAAGATCATGCTGTAGGTAGGCTGTGACCTGCTGGTGATGGGCTGTTTGACATGGCTGCTGCTCTGGGACTGCTAATCTAGATGAGTGGGATGCGTTGTCTTCAGAAATCATCTCGTTGGTGATATCAGATGGATTTGCGGCACTTATATCAGAGGTCTCGCTGATAATTGAGTTGCGAATGGCCGGAGCCAAGTCCGTGTTTATAGACATCACAAGCAACCGGTCGCTCAGAACGTTCGGTTGTAGTCTTCCACCGATGGGCTACTAAACAGTTTATGGAGTCACATCGGTAGAAGGTTTGGTAGCTCACGTTAAACGATATAATATATTTACACTTATTGTTCAAAGTAGTTCGCGAACACGTTGCGTCAGTAGAACTTTCCGATAGCGATGCGAGCACTGTAGTGGAGGAAGTACACGACCGTTCTCGTCCGCTGCTCACACGGAAGTTGCACTTATGTTGATAAAAGTAAGTGTAAATGTGGCGTCAGCTAAAAGTCAATTGTCAGTAACTGCACACAAATACGAAAGACAGAGATAAAAAATTATGATCGGCGGCCGAGATATATGCGACGTTCCTTTAAATTTACATGTTATTATTTGTTTAGTTACGACAATTAGATGCATAAATTCATGTAAGGGGAAGAACATCTGATATTTACGATCTATTCTTTGTAGCAGTTGCTAGAACCAGGTCAAAACCGAGCATAAGAATTTTTTGACCGAAGATAAGAAACAGAAATGTTAATTAAAAACTTATAGAAAGTTTACACGAAACGAAAGAAATCATGAAATTTATCAAACAAAAACATAATCGTTATTCGATTTTGAAATTATGTTTTCCTTAAAAACTTTTTCCAAGCAATAAAAATTTCAGTGATTTTTGACGGGCTTTATGGAAGTAATTGCAACTTTTAGGAGGACGGAAATGAAAAATATTATAATTCCTGGCAGTGATACGATATTTATTTTGTCACTGCGAGTCTGCTCTAATGATTGAGTTCTCTGATTACCTTCCACTGACTGTAGTGGAAGAAGAAACGATAAAACTAATGGCACAGCGCGATTTTACTATGTAGAAAGATATTTTTTTTATCTTAACTTACGGTATGGTTATCAGTAACACTTTTAACAAAATTTTCAGTAGCTACGCAAGCTGTCGGTATACCGGAATTTATTATAGTGAAATTATAAACCGCTTCAAGTCTGTCAGTTGATAATGCTACATCAAAATTAGTAAAACGGGAGTCTACGAACTTGAAAACCGATTTCGAACTCCGATAAAGTGTACGGTTTTTGTGAAAGCTTCAATACTAGGCTGCCTACGTTAACTGAGCTTCATGTCATTTGAGTGCCACGGTTTCCTCAGGAGACGAAGCGGTTGGTTCGTGTTGTTGATTGTACTATCTCCATCCTACATCCGAGAGCTAGAATCAGAACTCTTCCAGTAGCACGCCGTTGGTTCCAGACCTGAACTGTGATGTGTAATACGCCTTTTAGTTTGATTCCATACTGACGTACAGTACAGAAAATCTAACGTAAACAAAATCAGGAAATTCAGTTTGGGTATTAAAAGTCATACCCGACTCGCGGTTACTATGAAGGATATTATCTCTCTATAGTAACGTCCCGGGGAGATTAAACAGTTTCCCTCAGCCTTCCAAATTGTGGTACTGTTCCTAAGTGGTGTGAATGTGACTGTATGTCCAGTGTAGAGTGTTGTATGTATAGTGGATGAAAGATTAAATACGGGAGAGGATGAAGTCCGGTGGTGGCCCAAGCAGGCCTATAATTCCGAAAGACTGAATGAATATCGCCAATTTTTACGTACATATCAGACGGACGAATCTCCATCAGCAGAGAAGTTTGGGATTTAAGCGAGGACTTTGGTGCACAGCCTGAAATTTTGAATAGTGCGTTATGACCTCTCCCAAGTTCCAACACACTACTACAAACGGGGAGTGCCGTAAAAATTTCATTCTTTTGTCAGGAAAGTAAATACAGTACTGCTAATTATTAAATTTAAAGAGAATACTACTATTGACAACTAACTAAAAAAATAACCAACATAAGTTTCAGCGGCCGTTTGTTATTAAGCATGCCGGTCTTATCATGTGCAGTGGGTACACGTTACTGTCAATGTGAAGTAAATTTACAAATCAATAGTTAAAAAAAAATAAAAAATAGAGGAACTGAATAAAGAGACTTGAAATTGGAAAAGAAATAATTCCACACGTTACTGCAACATTTGTAGAAACAAATGATTTATAACTATTAAAATGATTGTACATACGAAAGTTTCCCCTAAATAAATTGCATCAGTGGAGATTCGTTGAGATTTCTAAGCCATAAATTCTCGATTATAGTGACATATATTACTATGTCTAAAAGTAATTGCTACCTAATTATTAAAAAGTTGTAAATAAAAATGAAAAATCGTCATTACTCTTGCTTGTAAGCGACACACTTTCAATTTCAGGATGCAAATCCGACATCTACCAGGGTTGCCTACCTTTACGTTTCGTTCTAATTTCTGCAAGCAGAAAACAAGAAAAACATGATATGAATTACGGCGTAATTTAATGTTTAAAAATAATATACGATGTACCCCAGTGAGAAAAGTATTCATGACTTAGGAGGAGAAAAATGTAGAATACGGAGAGAAAAGTTACTTTTAATTCTTCTGCTCGGAACGGCTGTCATGGAATGAGAGTTGTGAAAGTCGTAAAGACTACATAAGTGGAAGGAATAGAGCACTGAAAGAAATGAGACCAGACTTTCTGGAAACTAATGACCGGTATTCCAGAATACGCAATCCATTAAAAACTAAGAAAGTTAAATAAATCGACTACGATTCTGAAATGTTGCGTTTTGAAGTTTACACAGCACAACTGTAGTGATGAAGGACAGGTTGTATACATTGAAATACGTTGGCACTGACACTGCAGAATAATTTGAATAGAAATTTAGTCATCTCACTTGTAGACTTTTCACTCCAATAACGTTGGAAATAATCACATTAGGTGCACAAGAATTAAGAAAACCTTGTTCAAGTTCAAAAAGATATAAATGCAACTCACACAGTTGACATCGACTTACCAAAATTAGAATTGAAAATAAGCATATCGTCTCTCTAATTATTATCGTTTTTACCCTTCCCTCACAAAGGTACAGTTCGTAATACAAAAGAGAATGAAGGCAATATGGTAAGCTCGCACCTTCTGCTCTCATAGAATCAATAATACATTGACATTCAAAATAAAGTGTTTATTAAAAAATCAACTGAATAATAAGAAAGCCCACATTTAACATCGATATTATCAAGATGCTAAAAAAATCCCTTCCCTGTATGTATTTAGTGTAGAATATATATACTTATTTTTCAACACAGAAAACAGTACACTACCAGACTGGCAGGAAGTAAATTCTGCGATATTTTATCACCTTAGGATCCTACTAGTATCTTTACTGTGAAACATGAGACGTTTATTTATGAGATGTGAGTGGGAAGGAACTGGGCTGCGCTGAAGGAATGTCGTCGGTTCCGTTTGTTTCTGTTTCGCAGAAAAAGGGATATATAACGAATGGTCATTTTAGAAGGAATCTTGCATAAAACGAACTTACAAGGCGTGGAATATTCGTTGGTGGCAGAAAGAGAATGAAGTACAGCAATCATTGTGAAACGACATTTTGTAACAGATCAGAGTTTTATTGAAATGTTGTTACTTATGTGTTGCATGCCTAGTTAATGTCCAGTTACCGTTTTAATTAGAGTAAATAAAAATAGAATGAAGAAGTACATTTCTTATTTGTGTGCGTTTGTGAAATTTCCGTCCGTTTTATCAACGGAATTCTATTTTCCTTTTGGTTGTAGAATCTTCGGAGGCTTATCCATCTTCCTTTGCAGGCCGAACTCGTACAATGTCCAATTAAGTGAGCGGGAGGTCGGAGTACAAGGAAGGGGAAGGAATTTGGTCATACCCTTTTGATGGAACCATCCCGGCATTCATCTGGATAGATTTCGGAAAACCACGTATAGTCCGAAATCTATATGGTTGAACGGGGATTCGAACGCGCGTCCTCCTCAATACTTCATCGGTGCGATAACCATTGTCCCTATATGACTGACACACAAAAATCGATTCCCCGCAAGTGACTCTTTCGAAGAAGATCGCAGTAAGATTCTCGATGGTGATAGTAAAAAATTCAAAGATCGTGGTTTCTTTAAATTAAATTGCATTCCAATTAAGAAACTTTTTTGCTTGAATTTTTTTGAGATAAAGTAAAAAAAAAAAAATCCATAAGTTATGCTTCATTCATTTACAATTCCAGCCCAATAATTTTAATCTCGTATAATACCTGTCATGCAAGTAATAGCTACATTACATACAAATATATTCTTTCTCGATCCGGCCTGCTAACGGTCACGCTCCACCGGCCTCCTGTTTTTGCAGGTGGCCAGTGTGAATCATGAGAGGGAAGGATCTGTATCCTGTGTGAATTCAAACTTGCAGGACGAATGTTTGTGTTGGCATCTGTCTGCTAAACGAAAAACTTTTATTGTTCTATGTAGCAGGTGTATTTTTGTTTGGAAATTAGGGACCGTTCCCGCATTCTCGAAGATAACTGCAGGAAACCGTCTAAAAACCGCAATCAGGACTGACGGTACGCGGGGACCAGAACTCTAACATGGTCCCGTTTTACCTCCCAGATCCAGCGTGCGGCGTCCTAAAGCACTGATCCACACTGGCGGGTTGTATAAAGACATTAATATTAAATTATTATCAATTTCATGTCTCAATGCTCTCAATAGTCAACCAGGGTTGGAGACTTTATACGTATTCGTCGAATTCTTTTCCAGACTACCGCACCCTACACGATTTACCAGACTTCCATCATGTTGGCACCACCAATTCACCTCGTGGCCGGCTGTGAAATTTGACTGGGGTTGACCGTGTAACATCCTTGGCAGCGTTCCTGATGGCTTCATACGGACATGGGTCCAGCAGCCGGCTTGGCAGTCGTCCTGCGGCAGGCAATGTGGCGATTATATCATTGGCTGATTCCAATTTTGGGTACTACAAGAAGGGCCGGGTGCGTGATGACTCTAACTAGGACATAATTTTCCTCAGCGAACCGTTATGAGATCAACGCTTAATTTCCTTCATATTAAGGTACTCCATTCTGACAGCAGAAGAAGCAGTCGCGTAAGCTATGAAGGTCATACTGAAAGTCTTGAGCAACATTGTTTAACAATTTTTATTTTAAAGCCGGACCCAGTGCATCATCTTAATCTACAGACTTTCTTTCACTTTTTACAAAGTATCCAATTCTTTCACGTATTTCTGCAAGTTTGAAAATACCCTTACTCCGTTCCAGCAGACCGCAGATACTGACGCATTGCTTGGCGTTGGTCTCGCATCTCTTCCGTAATAGAACCGAAAAGATAGTAGTTGCAGGATGCCAGGTCGCGACTATAGGGGTATGTAGAAGAGTTCCTACGCAAATGTCTTGATCTTCTCGATAGTGGCTTGACCAGTAAGCGGACCCGCATTATCCTGTTGACGGATGATCTTCATTCCAAACCTTTCGAAAACCTAAGCTTTGAATTATTTCTTGCACTGCAGTATGTCCTACTGCAAGTTTGGTAGCAATGTATTTTCTAATGTTCAGGTCAACTCTTTTCATGTTGCATTACGTGCAGGCAGTCCGAGGACGCCCGATACGGTGTTACCGAGCGTGGTGGGTGTGCGGTTAGCGCTCTGGCCTCGCATTCGGGAGGACGGCGGTTCGAATCCACGTCCGGGCATCCAGAGTTGGATTTTCCATGGTTTCCCATATCACTCCAAAATAAATCCAGGATGCTTCCTTCAAAAGGCTATGGCCGAATTCCTACCCGTTCTTTGTCCCCAGTCCCATCCCGTCTTTAATGACCTCGACGTCGACGAGGCGTAAAGCAATAAGTAAAAAAAAAGGCACGACGTTTCATCTTAGATACTCGTGTTCTCATCTTTGAAATGTTTCACCCATCTGCTAAGACTGCTGGCTCACATGCAGACATTTCCACAAGCACATCGAAGTCTGAGGTGAATTTCAGAAGCTGAATTTTCCACTTTAACAAAGAATTCAATGACAGGACGCTGTCGAAGGTCACAATCTGACAAGACATCGCGTACAGATTGTGATTTACGACCCTGCTGTCGTTTAGTTACATTGCTGAAATTTTCATGGTTGCTCATGACTTTCAGTATGGCTGTCTTATTTATTCGTCGTATTGCAAAAATAAATGTCACATTACTTCTTCTTACGAAAGCCTTTCTCGTTTCCAAACGTAGGTGGTTACCATCGGGGATGTTTGCCCCTGCATAGTAACGTTTGGGAAGATGAACTGGGGGTGGTTTCAAGTTGCCTCCCCAGTGTGACAGTGTTCGTAACCATGAGAAGAGAGAGGGTGAAACTCGTTAGGGGGCGTCCATTTATTTATTTATTTATTTAGCTTATGGCCATTGCACAAAAATAATACAATTTAACATTAAATTAATATTAAAATTCAAAATTAACATGGTGTAGCCAATCTAGAGCTTCAATTGATATATTATTAAAATCTATCGGTTATCCCCTGAAGGCTCGAAGTGGCCAATCAAATGTCACGTGACGGATGGTTCGTTTTTCCTCACCACAGTCGCATCTCGGTGAATCTCTCATTCCCCATGTGTACAAAGATGAAGCAGATCTGCCATGGCCAGACCTAACTGTGTCGAGACTAGCCTCCTCGTGGTACACCCTGGGCAACGTGCTTGCACGACTAAATAGTCTACACAGTCGGCCTGCCAGACAATCCTGTAGGAACTCCTACAGCATAGTAAGCCTCATGTCACCTAACGGTTCTTATCAGAACTAAAAGGCAAGAACCCTTGGACCTTCACTAAGGGTTTGCCAAGTTAACATGGAAGGAATAAGCCGATCAAAAATGGGCTTCCATTAATTACGTGAGGTGAAATAGAGGAGGAGTCTGGAGAAATCTCACGAAACTACACCAAGAGGGAGGAGGGGGTTAACGGAAATCTCAGCTGAGATTTTGAAATAGGTATACAAGTGACGTGAAACTCGCCTTTACGGGGGTGAAACCTAAAAAAAAAGGTCTCTAAAAGCTACGAGATCGATTAATAGGGGGTGGGGGGTTTCCGTCAAAATCTCACTTCGTTTTAGAGGGGGGGGTCAGTCAGATCTCACGAAGTCTCACCAGAGGGGAGGCGCAATTCCGGAAAAACACCTCACGTCATTTATGGACTCTCCCTTACCAGCCTATTGTTCCGAAAGACACCGAAATGGTCGCCAGGCTTGAAATATCCATGCAACAGAAGTATCACCATCAACAGTGTCGTATACCCTGACTCTACACGCACTGCGGAGAAGTTTGGGATTTAACCCTGGACTACGATGCACAATCTGGTGATAAGGAACTGTGCAACACCACCTCTTCACCATTACATTACTAAGTACTAGAAACCCGTCCGGGAAACCAGATTTGGGTTTTCAGTGATTTCCCCAAATTTCTACAGGCGAATGCCGGGATACTTCCTTCAAAAGGCCATGGCTGAATTCCTTATCCCCAATACCATGTCGCCTCTAATGATCTCTACGTCGATTTTTTTTAACTGCTTAACATCTCTTAACAGCGAGGTCTTTAGAGACGGGAAAGGATGGGGGGCAAGGAATGGGAATGAATTCGGCCATGGCCTTTTGAAGGAAGCATCCTGGCATTTGCCTGGAGTGATTTAGGGAACCCATGGAAAACCCAAATCTGGATGCCCGGACGGGGATTCGAACCGCACTGTCCTCCCGAATGCGAGGCCAGAACTCTCTACGTCGAAGAGGCGTAAAGCCATAAAAAAAAGAACTAGATTTTACCCGTTACTACTTCTGAACCAATGGAAAATAAGTGAAACCAGGTATAAGTAAAATACCAAGTAATTACGCATATTCCTTTATCGAATGAGTGTAATTTAGGCTTTTAATGGGTAAAACAATAAATATAATACAACCAGTGCAATATAATTTTTGACCCCAGATATTGAGGCACTGTTTTTCCGTGCACTGTTATTCAATTCACACTCAGATTTATCCATCTTTTAGTTATTGCCACCCCACGTATATTTCTTGTGTTTTAGTAACGTTTAGCTCAATCTAAGCCTGAGCTGTTGCTACATCTAGAGCATCTATAGGATTCAAAGCCTTAATACCAGATAGGAATGGAAAACAACATCGATAATTGACATCACACAGGTTCACGTGTTCTGCTTAAACTTTGTTTTTCTGTTTCATTTTCAGGTGGCGAAGCGTGACGATATATGAACGAGATTTTAAGTCAAATGATAAGCTTTCTGCCTGAAAAAAACACCATCAGCATAGTGTTTAAGTGATGCCAACTTATAATTTTTATTTTTTTTTATCGGAGCGGATTTGAACTTCAAATCACATATCTTGTAAATGAAAATTTATTTATAGATGGGCTTATAGCATTTTGAATGTAATTAATTGACTGTTTTTTAGCATTCAGAAAGTTTCCTGCGGAGGCCCTCAATTTGTACTCATCGATAAAACTGAAGACTGTCTGCCTCTGGGCAATTCAGTAGCACCTGAGTATTTGTTATTTTTCCAAAGCGAATCATCACATCTTCCAATACTTGTTCTGATTCTATCTATAATCTTTAGTCAAAGTCAGGTGCAAAACATATAGTGGTTATGTGGACTCTGTTTTTCCATCCACTCTCCTCCAAGAATCAAACATGTTGAAGTTATGTTCTTACACAGCTTTTTCTCACATTGAAAAGTTATTGGTGTCGCAACGTTTATGTTTACATCAGATGCCGAGATTTAGTGAATGTTAAGAAATTAAAAAAAAAATCTTGTATGTGAACGACGGTCAGGAGAATGAAGCGGTATGATACGATTTGCTGATTATGCTGTTACTAGTATGAAATCCCGTCAAAATGAGTTTTAATCGTGATCCAGGCCATATAGATCTCAATCAATATGGAGCTGCTTTCATTCGACTGAATTAATCGTTTCATATCAAGTCCCACATGAAAGCTACTCCAATATTTTTTTAAAAAAACTTATTCCATCTTCTGTAAAGACGAATGAATATTTTCAGTCGAAACTGAAAGATTTCATCTGGCGTGTATTAATACAATCACCTCACCGCGATATAAATGTGATCCGATATTCCTTAGCTTACTGTAACAGTCAGCAGAGAATATAACGAATGGATACAAATAAACAGAAAGCGACTAATAAATAATATGTTAAGGGGATATGGAATCGGATTTTGAGTGGGAAAAAATCGATTTTCGTTATATTGGCTTATTATATTCCGCCAAGTTTCCGCTTTAAAATAACATATCATACATGGCTCTACTAGAATTAAAACTATTTTATTTTTTATAGATTTGTGACATCGGGTGTTAAGCTTTAGTTATACACTTCTCTCATGGCTGACCATAAACTTTTTAGCAGTATATTCATGTGACATGAATTCAAATATCCCGCTTTCCAGCGATTCTTTATACATGCAGACAATATAATCAAGACATTAGTGAAAAAAGCCAAGACAGGTGCAGAGGGGTGCCAAAAGAAGAAGATGATTATGAAGACTGTGACGAGGGTATTAACTATGGATCAGGAATGTTTTAATATTCTTTCTCCGTTTCCCATAAGTTTACTTTTTACTTCGTCTAGGAACATTATCACACGTATTGGAGAACTTAGAAGTCTGAAATTTTTATGATATAGTCACATGGGTTGCTTTTACATACTGAATCGATGATTTTTTGATTACTTAATTTATAAAAAGATTTAGAGGTGATAATCTAGTGAAAAGTGATGGAAAAAAATTACTTTAAGGTAAATATAAAATATCTCTGTAAGTAAATACTTTGATAAAAAAAACCGTTGTTTTGGTATTATTACAACAAATCAGTGAACATACAGTAAAAAATTTATTTCTCTAGCTCAAGCAGTTTGTGTGAAAATGTTCCCTATGGTACGTGATTTAACATTGCGGGGATAGGCGATTCCGTATCCCCTTAATTTAAAGGTAATACGTACTTTTGTTTCAGTGTTCTGTTAATTCATTTCTTCATAGTTGCTTAGACAAATAGAATTGTCAAAAAAAAAAAAAAAAAAAAACGCTCGTAACCTTGTTTTTGCAGTAACATCGCTGACGGTTATTGGTTCGACACGAAGGCTGGTAGCGTGATATCACAGCGTTTAACACACAAGTGAAGATACGGATAAATTACTGAATGGCGTGAAAAAGAATACAAAGGAAATATGGATGTATCGCATGTTTCTGGAAATGACGGGAAACCAAAATCTAGATGGCCGGAATGGGATTTCAACCCATGCCAGTTCCGAGTGTTATGGCTCTCCCACCATGTTTGATAAATATCGTTATTTGGAAACTATAATTGCAATAATGATCACAGGAAGTACTACATAACAACAGGTTCGCGTTGAGATGAAGAGTGTTCCTGTAAAAAGAAACTACCGAATAAAGGTTATTGGCTTCAAGCTCTGCGAGAGTTGTCTAGAATTATAAGTACGAAACACAGTAGCTTATGTAAAAGAAGTGTGGATTATGAGAATAATAGTGAAACCTAAAATTAAAGCATTCGGATTGCGACGTTATTACCGATTACTAAAAATGAAACCCACAATTAACGTACAAAGTAAATATGATTTAAAAATACTGAGGAAGGAGGAAGGTTTTGGAAGAACGATAAACCCTGAAAAAGCGTGATTTCTAGAAGATTACACAAGAAGCATGACTGAGAATTAAAACTAACTATACAATATTTTTGTTGATAGTTTCCGGAATACGTTAACAATTAATCGAATCCGAGACTAACGCAGCTTATATATAAAGAATGTTGCCCTTTTAACGATGGGTTCATAACGTTTCAAAATTAACACCGAATGTAGTAATCTCTACTGTTTTCGGTAGCGCTATTCCATTGCATCTCACTCCAGTGTGTGCGGGAAAACAGCTATCTGCTTTGAAATAATTGAGCAGTTGACAAATTTATGAGATTAGACGCTTCGTGATTTACTCTTCGGCTTCAGAGACCAAATAATCAGTCTCATTAATATGAGGTGATCAATCCCGGCGCGGAGTAATCAGTGCCGTCATAATTACTAAACAGTCATTATAAATTCCTTTAATCAGTAGTTAGATTATGTTGACAGTGGAAGAGCAGCAACAGTCAAACACCACTCAATTAGAAACAGCCAATAAAAACGCGAGACTTGATGTGAAGACCTCATCAATGTGAGGTTTGCGAGGTGTCCTATCTTCGTACATAAATCCTGGCAGGTCCGCAATTTTTGCGAGGTATCCTTTTTACTGCTAGGTATCTTTACTATCTTTTTACCGTCGATAATTAAAGAAATCCTGAAAGGTCTCACCACTTCTTCCAGGTTCTTTACAAGCTTTACTGTAAATGATAGAACGCTGACGACGATATATGTGGCCCCAGAATGATGTCACTCACGTTTATAGCTATTACCTCGCTCAATTAATTTATTTATATAACTCTCTACGAAATCAAAGTATCAGTAGCTTGTTTATGACAACTACCATTTATTAACACTTTAGAATCAGCTCAAACAATACACTTTCTCACATCCGTGAAATCAAATATTAAGTACTGGCGTTTTAAACATCCTTCACTCTCACCGCCATCTTTTCATCTCCAACTTTTTTATATCAATCCACGTCTTCTTGGCTAGACTAACAATACCATTACAGTCTACCAACTTCAACAAGACAAAACATATAATGAAAACTTAAATTTACCCCTTTTCTACACAAATTACTATACTGTACGGCCTTGTCAGAAAAGATACATTCATGCATTGCATACAAAAAAATCATATTATTATTATTTCTCAATGTCTGACGAAGTGGGACCTCATAGGTTCGGGCCAACAAATAACTAGTTCCTACTTTCTTCCTGGTGCAAGGGTGATAGCAAATTACGGAATTCGTGGGTGCGACTGGAATGGCAGAAATGTTTAAGGACCCCACAACTTGTATCAAGACTGCATATATCAAGTTTGAACAGGTTTAATTAGGGGAATCGAACATTAAATTTTTGTGAGATGCTGGTCTAAAATCAGTTCAACATAAACAAAGTGTTGACTGGATGACATCAAACCTTGACAAACTAGCTACAGTCAAAGACTGCAAGACAACTTTCTGGATTTAACCTGTCTAGTAAAATTTGGACGTCACTGAAACGTCTGGCAACACGCCATTGTAGATGTAAATTTCAACAGGTTAGTACCAGTTTCTGCCAGGTACCGAAAGTGATTCAGTTCCCTTGTTCATTCTGAATTATCGGGTCAAAAATCGTATTCCCCTCTCTTTCCTACCTCTCCAAGCTGACTGATGTGTCCAAGGAGGCCAGTGGTAAGGACATCGGACTGGGGATAGAGCAGACTGACCTTGAGCCGCCTTTGTTAACTGAATAAGCGTTCTCGCATTGCTTGTGTAATCATTTATTACTTTATTTGCTTATGACGTTTCGCCTCGTCGACGTCGGCATTGAGGTCGTTAGAGACGAGAGAGGACGGGGGACAAGGAACGGGATGTTATTTGGCCATGGCCTTTTGAATGAACTAGCCTGGAATTCACCTGAAGCCCATATCTGGATGCCCGGACGTGAATTCGAACCCACGTCCTTCCGAATTAGAGGCCGGAGTATTACCTCTCACCCACCACGCTCAGTGCTTGTGCAACCACTCAGTTCCTATGCAATACACTTGAAACTAGGAACACTTTCAATAAAATAGTATTAACATGTGAGGAAGTAACCGGAAAATTAATCCTCATCCTTGTTTATAAACCGGACTCAATGTAAGTATTTGTAATTTCTGTAGCTTAAAGCATTAGGGAGGAGGCCGGTTCGAATCCCCGTCCGGGCATCCAGATTTGGGTTTTCCATGGTTTCCTCAGATCACTCCAGGAAAATGCCGGGATGCTCCCCTCAAAAAGCCATGGCCGTATTCCTTCCTGTTCCAAGTCCCCAATCCCATCCCGCCTCTCATTACTTCGCCATCGACGAGACGTAAAGCCATAAGTAAAAAAAAAAAAAAAAAAGCTTGAATGCAGGATATGTTCGATGGAGATAATTTCAAGTTTGTAGCAATAGAGATTTTGTGATAGATCTCGTAATAATAAAAAAAGTTTAAAATTGACAACCTTTAATTCTGCAAACGGGGACCAAGACTCCATTTTGTTCTTGCAGCTCCTCAATCCAGTGTTATAGTGCCTTAATGCGGCCAGACTCAATGGTTTATATATATATATATATATTACTCTACTAAGGGTCAACTAAACCAATAACGAGTGCAAATTCGTGAAGACGAAAAGCAAAGCAACTACAAGAGGATTTTATTTCAGTTTTTTTTTTTTTTTTAAATAATAATCTTATAATTTCAGAAGCCATCTACTGACTATTGAAAATTCTGATTTTTTTAAAATCGTTTTCAAAGAAAACAATTTCTTCATCTAAAAAGCGTTAACATTTTTATTCAATGTTTTATATTTTCGTTCTGTAATTGTCTTATTGTGTAAGACACATCCTTGTGACCGGTTTAAACTACAAGGCATCTTATACATGAGTTTAAACTCATTCTCCAGCCATTCTCATGACGTGCTTTACACACTTTTCCTAGGAAATACAGACATGTTCCACCCCACAAATACAGCTCCGTCAAATCGAATTATATATATATATAAACACATTATTTAAATCATAACGAGTTCGCAGGGAGGTATAAACCTCAGTTTCATATCTTCAATGGTATGAGCCTGCACCTATCGTTTGGATGTGATAGACAAAAAGAGGGAGACACTCCATACGACGAAATTAACTTTAAAGTGAAACCAGCTATACTGGACGAAATTGTAGTTGGGACTAAGTTATTCGAAGAGATGATGTACGAATCGACGGAGGTACCAAACACCATGGTGACATTATATTCGTGCCAGAGTCGAACCACCTGGTCACACCTGACATTTGGTAATGATATGACATCCCCGTCAATGGAGAAATTACCAATCGATTGCTGGCTGAGTGGCGCACGGTGATCTGTGGAGTGAATAATTCATGAGCTCTCAGATTGGGCTCCAGAAATCCAATCGCCGCGGATACCTCGGCTGTGCCAGGGACCTCATATTCATTATTACTGTAATGTCGCGTAATATGAACTCGGTTATTTTCTTTTGAATCTTCGGTGCGTGAATATGGAGGTCATTCTAGCTGGGATCCTCTGTACAGCAAACAATGTGTGAGTCAGAGATTACATTTATTAACGAAGCATCGAAGTGGAATTTGCCTGGAAACGTAAAAGTGGATTGCAGGGCGGGGTTTTGCAATGAAGTGTCCTGTGGTACAATGACAATGAACGCTAGGATCAAATATACTCGCATTCTCATGAAAATTTCCCTTTCGATCGTGGTTGCCGGACGGTTAGTAATAGGGCTGATATTCAGGAGCATGCGATCACTGGTTCGGACATCGAAATTTCGGGTCAGTAGAGTTTCTGAAAATCACTGTAGAAGAATGCCAGTATGGCACTATCAAAATGCCCTAACCGTTATTCTCTCTCTTCCTTTTCCGATTTCTCTCGGCCCCTAATGACCTCAACGTCGACAAGCAGTAAAGGCCTATTAGAAAAATGAAATTAAAAGAAATCTTCCCTAAAACATTTGCTCCAGAGATATTCTTAATTCAGATCAAATGTACACGAATAAATGAGAGTGAGATAAAGACAATTTTTTCCACTAATATACAGGGTGAGTTTTTTATCTTGAGACAACTAAATATCTCGAAAACTACAAATCCGATCAAAAAAAGTGGGTAATAAAAATTGTTCGTCTCGACGGGGGACATCCGATGATACCAAATTTGACTCCCCACCCCCACCCCCTAGGGGTGGGGGAAGGGGGAGAAAAAAAACTTAAATAGGAACCCCCATTTTTTATTGCAGATTCTGATTCCCCGGAAAAAACTACCCCTATTTCACCCCCAATTCGAGTCATTTTGGTCGATAGATGGCGCTGCAATCGACAAAAATCAAAATAAGCAAAAATTCATTTAAAAATGAGGATATCTCGTGAAATACACATCAGATCAGCAAAATACAAGTTAATGTGATTGATATTTTTCAAAAACTATTCAATAACACCACCCACCTCCAAACTTGAGGGATGGGAATGGACATTATTTCAAAATGCACTGATGCAAATTCTTTAGCAGATAGCGAAAGTCAAACATTACTTTTTGCGTTACCCAGGAACAACGACGTGGACGTAGTAATTTTCTGTTCCCTTTGGGGTGCTAGATTTAGGTGAGTCCCCTCGCCTCTCACCATCGGGGTGCTTGTTTTTGGTGAGTCCCCTCGCCTCTCACCATCGGGGTGCTTGTTTTTGGTGAGTCCCCTCGCCTCTCACCATCGGGGTGCTTGTTTTTGGTGAGTCCCCTCGCCTCTCACCATCGGGGTGCTTGTTTTTGGTGAGTCCCCTCGCCTCTCACCATCGGGGTGCTTGTTTTTGGTGAGTCCCCTCGCCTCTCACCATCGGGGTGCTTGTTTTTGGTGAGTCCCCTCGCCTCTCACGTGTTTGTTTCTAACAACAATTCTAAAGCAAGTGCTCGAAAATATCACCACCGACATCGATGCATTTATTTACCCGCTCTTGGAATGATTCGACGCAACTAAGAAGCATATCCGGCGTGATTTTTTGACAAGCGTTGGTAATTCGTTCAATCATGTTTTCAGGCGTTGTTGGCACTTCACTGTAAACTTCATTCTTCAAGTATCCCCATAAAAAAAAATCAGGCGAAGTGAGATCTGGTGATATTTTGAAATAATGTCCATTCCCATCCCTCAAGTTTGGAGGTGGGTGGTGTTATTGAATAGTTTTTGAAAAATATCAATCACATTAACTTGTATTTTGCTGATCTGATGTGTATTTCACGAGATATCCTCATTTTTAAATGAATTTTTGCTTATTTTGATTTTTGTCGATTGCAGCGCCATCTATCGACCAAAATGACTCGAATTGGGGGTGAAATAGGGGTAGTTTTTTCCGGGGAATCAGAATCTGCAATAAAAAATGGGGGTTCCTATTTAAGTTTTTTTTCTCCCCCCTTCCCCCACCCCTAGGGGGTGGGGGTGGGGAGTCAAATTTGGTATCATCGGATGTCCCCCGTCGAGACGAACAATTTTTATTACCCACTTTTTTTGATCGGATTTGTAGTTTTCGAGATATTTAGTTGTCTCAAGATAAAAAACTCACCCTGTATACACCGTTTTAAAGTTTGAACAATTGTATATTTTTCTACATAATCACCACTTTGTTCGATGCATTTTTGTTGATGTCATGACAGTTTTTGCATGCCCATATCATACCAGCTCGCCACCATGTCTTTGAGGAAGCGTTGAACTTCATCTTTCACCTCTTCTGTGTTAGCTCACCTTCTGGCCAAATGTTCTTTCATCTAATAGACAAGGCGGCAGCCATTGGGAGGCTAGTCCGGTCTATAGGGTTGATGAGTGATAATGCTCCACACAAAAATGTTGCAGAATAGCAACGATTTGATCGGTGACGTGTTGGTGAGCGTTATAGAAGAGAATGCTTACGCCGTAGCTCAACATTCCTCTTCTTCCGTCCTGAATTGCCCGTCTGCGTTCTTTTCTTTCCAGTGTTTCACAGTTTGTGGAAATATGAACATGCAAACATTTGCTCGGAAGGCGATTCCGTAGCGAATGCTTCCTCAAAGACATGGCAGTGAGCTGGTATGATATAGGCATACGGGGAAAAAGTTTGCTGCCCAGTCCCAGGTTCAAATTCCGGACGGGGCAGGAATTTTTTTAGAGTTGGGTTTGATCATATGAGCTTCGCCAGGTCGTTCCGTGTTTCGGATTTCAAGTTAAACTGTAGGTCCCAGAGGAAAGAAATTACCGAGCGAGGTGGTGTAACAGTTAGCGTTCTGGCCTCGCATTCGGGAGGACGGCGGTTCGAATCCCCGTCCGGGCATCCAGATTTGGGTTTTCCATGGTTTCCCAAATCACTCCATGCAAATGCCTGGATGCTTCCATCAAAAGGCCATGGCCGAATTACTTCCCATTCCTTGCCCCCCCCCCATCCTTTCCCGTCTCTAAAAGACCTCGCTGTTAAAGAGACGTTAAGCAGTTTAAAAAAAAAATGAAAGAAATTGACCATCCTACCTCTGAAACAATGGCTTAGCATGCATCCTTCGGGTAGATACAACCAACCTTCGGGTTGTGGAATAAGACAGTAACATTTTAGCTATAGAAAATGCTAAATGCTTCGGAAACTTTACTTTTTGGATTGCCCTGGTATTTCGATAGTGTCGTTTATTTTTGATCTCCTTTCAGCTGAGGTTCAGCGCCATGTGTGGCGGTGAGCTGAGTGCGGCCTCGCGTGTGGGAGTGAGGTCCACCTGGCGCAGCTGCACCCTGAGCCCGGGGCGACGCCGACTTTTTGTGGTGGTCTTGCATCTGGCCCCGACTACCTGCTTCGAGGCGCCAGGCAGCTGCACCAACCTGTGTGTACTCTGCAGATCGTCTTACAGCGGGCTCCAGTTACACGCATGGCTTGATGAGCCTCATCAAGGACAAAAAGAACCATTCAGTGGACCTGACCTTACCCTCCACTGCTCGTCTTCAAAGCTTTGTTCTCTCAGGTTGGCCCACATGCTGTAGTGTGTGAAATGAAGCAGACTGCCTTGAAAAGACGGCGGTATCATTAAAGGGGTGAGTCCCAAGTCTCCTTTATGTGTGCCGTCTTCAGATGTAAAATCATTTTGGTAATATCGAAGAAATTTGCCCTTTAGCAAGTAAATTAAATTTAAAGTTAATTGGGTATCTGGTACAGGGTTTTTCTGTTCTAATAGTTGTGTTACTAGCCTACCACAGTGATCTAAAATGTAACACCAGTATGATCATATCTGTATTAATATCCAAAGTTGATTCACATATTTTTTTAATTATATTGTTCAAGGCGCATCATATCAAATAACCCGCTTGACAACAATGGCCGGAAGACCTCGAAAAATATTTTAAACACTTATTTGATCGACTTTCTCGTAGTTCACCTAACTGTCTGTCGTGTGTTGTGATCATCCAAACTAACACGGTAAAACTCGCAGGTAAGCGCGGCTGAATGATACCTTCAGTTTACTTTTTTTTGCGCTTCATCGGCGTAATGACCATTACAACGAGAAGGAATTCGACTATGGCAGTTTGAAGGAACCAATCCCGCAATCACCTGGAGTAATTTTGGATACCCATGGAAAATCCAAGTCTGGATGGCCGGACGGGGATTCGAACCCTCGTCCTCTCCCGAATACTAGGCCAGAGCGACCACGGACAAAACAGGATACAAGTTTCAGCATTACAGCCGCCTTGATTGTGATACGTTAACATTAAAAACTAAATATCTCCCACAGTGGGTACCTACCGTCCTCTGCCAAGATACATTTTAGAAATCCCTTGGACGCACTTCAGTGAAAGTGACTGTGAAAACAGTAACAGTCTTTGACATAAAAGATTTTGTTGTTTTCGCAGCCGTCATAATAATATATAAAATGGCTTACGGGATTAACTCTGCGTTGAAATACTCCTTCTTCTTCGTCTACCCAACGTTTCGACCAAGGCTTAGGTCTTCTTCAGGGGCGTCTTCCGAATCTGCTACAGACTTGTATCTGCTGGAGACGGGCGTTGTTAGTTGTTTACGTATTTGTACTGTCGATTGTCTCACAATATCGATTATCCAGAGATGCTGTTTATGATTTAATATCTGTGGGTCCGGAGCTAATTATTATCTAACACACATTTCCAAGACTGGCTAAGACCGTAACTACCATCATTTGACACCATTAAAGACTTCGCAGTTTTTTGTTGGAATTAGCAACCATGACACCGAACGTTGTGGTGTAACGGTTAACGTTCTGGCCTCGCATTCGGGAGGACGGCGGTTGGAATCCCCGTCCGGGCATCCAGATTTGGGTTTTCCATGGTTTCCCAAATCACTCCAGGCAAAGGCCGGGATGCTTCCTTAAAAAGGCCATGGCCAAATTCCTTCCCATTCCTTGCGTCCATCCTTTCCAGTCTCTAAAGACCTCGCTGTTGAGAGACGTAAAGCAGCTTAAAAAAAGGCAACCATGACGATGGCTAGACCTATTGATAGCGGTGAATACATAGGAGTATTAAACAGTACAAACGTAGTTGCAGATATTTTCTCATCGCCAGTTCTTACCAATATAAATAGCGAAAATAATGGAAATATCTTATTCGTTTATTCTACTAAGGTTCCGATAGTGAAAAAAAAAATCTGCTTCTAACGCCATTCAACAACAGTTTGGAGCAACCAACGGTGATTTCCACTGTTTCGGTCATTATGTTACATTCTCCTTCACATTTGTTTCGGGATTATCGACTAGTCCCCGTCAAAGTCCTTAGAGTCCGGAAGGGTTTGGAGACAAGGTACGAGAATTCGGTAATGGCATTTTGACTCGGTACAAAATATAGCGCAATACCCATACGAACTTAATTTTTTAACATCGAGTATTTTACACTCAAACTTTACTACAAGATTTGAATAAACGGCAGAACAGTTATTTTCTTTCAGGTAATGATGCGCTTTCACCGTGATCCGCTCTTTCGACTCCTGTTTCAACAAAATCGAGTGATTCCTATCTATAAGTTACACAACTATTTATAACTTCTTCCCTGGTTTTCGCATAATTAATCCATCGCCATACATAAATTCTTTCGGTGGTGAAACTCCATCGCAGGGCTAAACGATTGGGACATCAACTGTAAATACTAAGTATGCTCTTATTTTTGGCTACAAAAACCTTAGAAACGTCAGAAGAGAAAGAATCAAACGAAAAGCGAAGAAACAACAATGCAAGGATAGAATTTATAATAATGGTAAAGTTGGATGTAATGACCTGGTGACAGGATTTTTACTGGCTGCGTAATCCGCCACTGTCATAGCTGCCTTAACCTACCCTGATAATAATACCAGGCATGCGGGACCTACAGTTTAACGTGGAATCCGAACCACGGAACCGTTCTAGCGTAGTGCACATTACATAGCAAACCACCGAGCGTGGTGGGTGAACGGTTAACGTTCTGGCTTCGCATTCCGGAGGACATGGGTTCGAATCCCCGTTTGGGCATCCCGATTTGGGTTTTCCATTGGTTCCCGAAATCACTTCAGGCGAATGCCGGGATGCTTCCTTTAAAAAGGCCATGGCCGAATTCCTTCCCGTTCCTTGTCCCCAGTCCCATCCCGCCTCTAATGACCTTAGCCGTCGACGAGGCGAAAAGGCCTAAGTAAAAAAAAAAAAAACACAGCAAACTGTGCCAGAGGTGAAAGGTTGGTTAAGGGTCTTTGGAAATCCCAGCCGAGAACGGAATTCGAACCGGAGACCGATCAAATTCCAGTCAGATGCCGCAACCATTTAATAATATTTATAACATTATTACCAACTCCATTAAACGTTAGAGTGAGGAGCAATATATCTCAAATAATTTAAAGTATAATGTACCTAAAACATAAGTAAATGTGTAGTGAGATTGACGGCGTAGTATAAGCTCTGTCCCTGTTAATAATAATAATAATTGTAATAAAGAAAAAAATTGTTGCAAGGTATTGGAAGTCATGTCCCATGCAGAACTGCCTGCGTGTGTGGGGGCCCTGACTATCCTGAGGTGTCCATTGTGGACGGCAAACACGTCACATCAATTACCTGCACCCAGGCTGTGCTGACGCCACAACTCCAGCCCACCAAACATTGACCATCTTAATTAGCATCTGCCTTAGCGGGCAGCTCTGCTCCCCCAATAGCTTTGTTTCCAGCAGTATTCTTACACTAAGTGGCGCCCATCTGCTGCAGGAAAATAGATTTACCTTAGATTTTACGCGTAATTTTTCAACTTTAGTCACTGATTGACTGACATATACAAACGGAAACTATTATTATTATTTAATTGTCTACATTTGTATCCGGTCGAAACGTTTTTTCATCATTTTGTAAAGGACGGGTCGTAAATATATGCAATTCCTATTTTTACTTGTTTTAATATTAAACGGAAAGGAAGTGAAAGTTAATCGAATATTTGTTTTGATTGTTACGAGAAAATGTTGTAAGAAACAAATAGGAAATATCTGTGGCGAGTTAAAAAAAAGTTCTGTGTGTAGTAGTCTTTGTTTTAGATCAAGGTGTAAAACATATGATCTTTGGCGAAGAGGATGGTGCTTGATAAGCGAAATTGTGAGAATTGGATTTAGCAAGATTTTTCCATGTTATTTAAACCCCAAGTGCTACACATTAAATAAACAAACATTATGTCGACCGTAAGAAACCAAAGATTAGATTTTGTGAAGAAAAGATGAGAATATTTGTTTATCTATTGAAAATTATGTTGTTCCCGTTTGTTCTAGAAGAGATTATTGATGAATATCAATAAATTAATGAAAAGCGTACTTTTCCTTTGGTTGAGTATAAAGAACTTGAACTGTAGTTTTTATTTTGTAGTAAGTGTACTTTCTTTTAGTCTGAAAATTATAAAAGTTGATGAGATAAAACACTACAAACACAAAAGTGAAGACTGCTGATTTGAATATTCAGGATTAAATCAATTAGAATAAGGAGAAGCTTGATAGCTAGATTGGCTCTATTTGAAATTATCGTACAATAAAAATACCAAAAAAATAGAACTTTCTGTAGATAATGTTACGAGAAATTTTTGTAAAGAAACTTGGATATCTGCAGCAATAACTTGCTATCCAAATAACACGGCGGTTCATTAATCGTATATCGTTGTCTTTCGTTATGTTTAGAAAGAGGTACCTGCATTTGAAAATATTTTCACAGGAGACCACATATTTTACAAGGAGTATTAACACAGTCACGTTTATTTATAAATTCAACTTTCATTTCTTTATTTGCTGCAGGTACACTAAAGCTATAAGTTCGTCCCTCGTATTCTTCTCAATAATGCAACAGTTTCATTTTTAAAACAACAGAAAATATCCAAAGTTTAGATGCGCATTTCATCATAACCAAGGTGATGCGTAAAAATATTGCAGAAATACATAATTTTTGTACCCGGTGTCGCTTATCAGTTGGCATATTCAAAAATGTATATTTTTGTGGTTTTCCAGATATTCTTCATTTCATTGGCCAACAAAAAGTTTATAATTGACCTGACACGTAGTATTCATTGAATAGAAATAGCAAACCTTATTTATTTTTTTTTTTCAAGATAATCTCAACGAACTGAATTTCAGTTCCTGTTCTTTAATCTCATTAACCGTACCATATTATTTGCAATTTTGACTAAGCATCGCAATTTGTGTTTCATGATCGCAGAAAGTATAAACGTGCAGGTAATGCCTGTTATTCGCCAAAATAAATATAATATATAGTTGACTGTTAATTCTATCTTTTCCCCTCACTCCCGTTTGCATGTTTTTAGAATTCCGGGTGACAAAATAAAACATGGAACAATGAAAACTTTGCTGATTTGTGTGTCTGTCTATCGACTCCTGTGCTACATCCACATAAATTGGGAAGCCTTGAACTTATAAAGTGTAATTACAGCTTTGTTTTAGTTCTTGCTAACTTTAAGACAAATTATAGAGAATTTAGTGGGAAGCTGAAGAGAAAATTTTCTATCAAATGAAAGCAATCAAACCTTCAACTCTTAAAATATTTGGATTTTCCTTTTTATTCCTTATCCTTCAGTTCGAAATGAAAGAAGAAGTTGTGCAGATGGATTTTTTTTAATAGTGTGAGAGGAATCATATGGAATAAAGAAGCGACGCAAAAGAATAAGGAAGTAATCTATAAGACCTACTGATTTTGACGTATAGATCGGGTTTTTTTTGTTTGCTTTACCCCTTATCGACGCCAAGGTCATTAGAGGCGGCGGGGAAGGACTTGGGCTGGGGACGGTAAGGAATTCGATAATGGCCTTTTGGCATTTGCTTGGAGTGATTTGGGAAAATCCAAATCTGGATGGCTGTGAAATCATGAAGGAGGAACATTTGCATAAAAAAAAAAATAGAAAAGTCATGTTCAGAGTGGCAAGGTTATGTGAAGAAAATAGTAGAGGAGGAAGATTTCAAAGAAGATGCTGAACGTGGCGCTGAAAAGGAAGAGGCCCAGAGGAAGAGAAAATGACGAAAATAGAGATGCGGCTTGCTGTTGTTTTCTCCACAAGCATGTTATTTTGGTTCGTCGTGTGTTATTCGTTTTTCTTTTAGTTTTATGAGAGGAAAAACGGGTCTTCTTTTTGTTTTGTTCCTATTTATCATCTTACTGTGCAAAAGATATAAAAAGGTAATTGTTATGTTTCGGTTTGGTGTACTGGTGGAAACGGCATAGAGAATACAGTGTTTTGCAAGTTGTATTTGCGTATGTTTGTTGGTTTAATTCTGGTTAGTTAATTTTTCGTTTTTTATCTATGGCTTTACGCCTCGTCACATCGAGGTTATTAGAGGCGGGAAAGAACTGGGAACAAGGAACGGGAGGGAATTCGCCCATGGTCTTTTGAAGGAACCATCCTGGCACGGAATGATTAAGGAACATTGTAAAATCCAAATCTGGAATGCCGGAGGTGGATTCAACCAGCGTCATCCCGGATTGTTTAGTTAAGTTTACGTGTTCGATATATACATGTCATTTATGTGGTAGTTTCCGGAGAAAGGTATCAAGGTATAACATATGTGTTATAATAATTCCTAAATTGATTATTTTTGTTGTGTGTATTAATCTTTTCATTATAAATAATCTGTAAGAAAAAAAAAGATATGTAAATGTTAAATTCTAAACAGCCTTCCACAGACAGTAGTGTTATAATAACGTAATATATATACAATAATATCGTTGGATATAAGAAGATTATAGAATCTCTGTGTGTGTTAGAATGGTTGAGATAGCTGTGAAGTTGGCTTGTAAATTAATTTTGAATAAATATACCAAGGCATTTAAAATAGCAAAGTGCTGGTATTTTATTTTAAATATATTTAAAAAGAGAAGGGCCTGAATAATACATAAAATGGGGCTGACCTCCCATAATGCCAATTAGGCATTTAAAAAAAAAAACTATTGGTCGGTACGCCGAGAAGGGTGTTACATTTGGCGATTCTACTGCCAGGATCGGTTTATCAAGGAATTTTCTGAGGACTACGTGGAGCAGATCGGCGCAGATTGGCAAGTACAGATTCCAGTTTCTCTTTGGACTTGCAGTCTCATATTCAACAAAAAGAAGAAGTATCATTTAATATTAACGTTTCAATGAAAGCAAATTGTAATTGAGGCAAGAACTGAGTCAGCAAGAAAATAGAGTAAAGACTTTACAATCAGAATTTATAATTAAATTGTAACGGTGATGTAAGAACTATTGTTTTGCAACGAATTAAGTAGACAGATTGTCAGAAAGTAATTAAATTAATGAACGTCAAAAAATTTAAAAGATTGTAAAATTGCAGTAGCACGTTTAAAATAGGTTATAGGCGTCTGTGGAAGACTATAGCTAAGACAAAAGAATAATACAAGTTTTTAAAACAAAATAATAAGGGGGAAATTTTTTTCGAGGAATATTGTAACTGTAAAGAACTGATTAACTTTTTTGTTTGTTTGTGTTTGCATGTACATGGTTGCTTATTTTCAGTGCTGTACCAAGTGGACTTTTGATATTTCTGTCGTGCATTTCTGTATGCATTATAGATACTACGAAATTTTGTAAGTGTTTTGTGGTCCAGTATTCAAGTATATGCATAGAATTATCGGCGTTGCAATACATCGTTGTACATTTGGTGTTGTGCTGTATAAATTTGAGAGCAGTTATTGTTAAATACTATCTCGGTTTTTTTTTTCGCGTAAATTAAATTTATTATTGTTTCTAAATTATTTTAATTTGTTGCAAAGATGGAAAACGGTTGCCTTAAATTGGTTAGAGAGGATGCGCAAATTGATTTGGGTGAGGACCAAAATAATACATCAGAATGGCAGACGAATAGTTCTGGAGTTGTTAGTTTTGATAATAAAGATGCATTTAGAATCCGAAGTGGTAATAGTAATTCTGTTCAAGTGCAATTGGCTAGCAGTCCAAATATTAATGCTGAGGTAAAAGGGGTTGCAGAGTATTTTGAAAGCAGTAATATTAATAGTAATGATGGTTGCAATGGGTTAAATGATAGGGACAGCGACGATGGGCCAGATAATGATGTAAATAACACAGTCTCACCAGAATTATGTCGAACATCTGATGCTCGAGAAAGGAGTATAGATCCCCAACAGTTCATGTCATGTTTCAAGCAACTCCAAGAAATGATATTATATCAAGCCATAGAAAGAAAAATCGAAATGCAAGAAATGAAAACAGAACTTTTGTCAAATCAAGAAAAAATTATATTAAATCAAAAGAAAGCAAACCAAGAATTGAAAGCAGAACTTATGTTAAATCAGGAAAGAGCAATTCAGGAATTGAAAATAGAAATTGTGTCAAATCAAAAGAAGAATGAAGAAAGTTTCCAGGTTATGAGGTATGAGATGAAAAGAATTCAAGAAAATTGGAAGCAAGAGGTGCGGACTGAATTAGAACATTTCCAAGAGGAGGTTAGACAAGAAGTAGCCGGGAAAATGGATCAATGTATAGCAGATAATAATGAAAGACAAAACGCCACTATCGGAAACATCAGAGAAGTCATGTTTGAAAGTCAAAAAGAATGTCGGGAAGAAATAATTTTGGTGAAGCAACAAACTGCAGGCAGTATCATTCAATTGAAAGAACAGATTGATGAAGGAGTAGGACAAAATATAGGTGAAGTTAAAATTGAAATTGAACAGATTGGTTCTATATTCAATCAAGTAGAAGAAAGATTGGAAAAGGTTGAACGCCGACCTAGCGCGGTTGTTACCGGAACGGTGAATACGTATACTCCGCCGATGTTACCTGATGCAGTTTTTAAACCGAACGGAAATATTCACCCTGCAGATTTTGTAAAGATCTATGATAAAGACTTACCATTAGAATGGTCGGATATAGAGAAGATTCGTTATGTCAGAGGTAAAATGAAGGACGAAGCTTTTTCCTGGAGCTGTGAAGTAGCTGAATAGTGCAATGATTACAATGAATTCTTGAGAAGATTTCGCGAAAAGTTCTGGTCTGCACAAATGCAGAGGAAAGTGAAAAGTGATTTTTACAATTGTCGTCGTTTTGGCAGACGCGACGGGAAGATGCGAGATTTTTGCGACGCAATGCGAAAGGAATTGCGTTATTTGGATCAACCAGTAGGAGAGGTTGAGCAGAGCGAAATATTGTTGCAGAAACTTCCGAGACAAGTGCAAGATAAACTAGTTGTTAATCAGTGGGATAGGATTCATGATTTCTTAGATGCACTTGAGCGGGTAGATCGGTGTAACGAAAGGCACGAATACAATGTGGAAGGTCACCAAGAAAACGGTTACGAGAATAAAAAGTATGGGGACAGACATCTTGATGGTAAATCAAATAATTGGCCATACAGAGGAGATAATGTGTATGGAAGAGGAGAAGGACAGGTGAATCAGCAAGACAGAAGCGACACGCGACAGTTTGAAGGCAACACTAACAATGGCAATGAGCGTGGTTATGTATCGAACGGACGGGGAAATCAGCGACCGCAATACAAACTAACTATGTACATGAAAATGAAAGGTAACAGGCAACCTAACGAGGAAAAAGGAGCGGAAAACTTAAGTCCGCAACTGTAAAGGTCCTATCAGTGGCGGATACAGTGGTTGCAGGACCATCCAATATGTGTGATAAAAAAGCAGTAAACGATTACAATGACTACCGGACAAAGCAAGCTAGCAAAGAAGAATATCTAAAGTGGTGGGAATGTTTGCATAGGATGAATAACAACAACTGTGGGACCATGTCAGTTGACAGCGAAAGCAAGTGGGAAAATGAGTATATATCGGAGTTGGCCAGAATCAGTGTACATAATGATAATGGCAAAGATGGTGGTGCTGAACATGGAGTTAGGAGGGCGACGGAGTTACATAAGTTGGAAGAAGATGTGTTCGTAGAAGGAAATTTATGCAGCGAAAGAAATGAACTACCTCTAAGCATTGACAGTGATGGTACGTGGAGTAGCGACGATGAAGAGGGCGAAGATATAATTGAAGAAAATAGGTTTAATAGTGAATCCAATGAAAATGAAGGAAATAAAGTAAGAATATTTTTTTTAAAGAGTGTCGACGAAGAAGAAAATCCAGGTGTGTCTCAGAGAAGAGCGCCTGAGAATGCAACAAAAGGTAGTCCAGACAGTACGAACGCGTCAGCGCAGCAAAATAACAAAGTCGCAACTTGTTCTGATTTCAACCATAGGGAAAGATGCAAGAAATTGTTGGTACAGGGTACAACAGAAGACGGCCGGCGGCGGTATAATGTAAACAATTTAAAGAGGGAATTCTTGCCGGAGTTGCAAAGAGATAAATGGTCGCATGAAGAAATTGCGAAAGATTTGTTAAGTGAAGAAATGCATGATGTTTTAGAGGATAAAATAAGACAGCCATTAGTTGATGTGAAGATATTTGGAATAGAATGCCAAGCGCTAGTAGACTCCGGAAGCGACCTGACGGCGATATCACACACGTTGTATGAAAACATTATAGCAAGATATAAGGTGACGGAAATGCCGGTAAACCACATTCAGATCATGGGGGCAACCGGGAAACTAAGCAAGAGACTAAAAACTCAAATTTGGATGGAATTAGAAATGGATAGGATAACTAAGATTCATGGAGTATATGCGGAAGGACTAAAAGACTTGAAAAAAAGGAAAAAATCAGAAAGTTATGGGGGCAGAACACTAAGCAGATAAAATGTGATGAAAGTATAATGAAGAAGAAAGCTGAAGATAGAAAAAGGCGGTATAACAAATGGGTAAAACCGACCGAGTTTGAGATAGGAGATTTATTTTTGGTGAGAATGAAAAAAAAAATCCAGAGGAATAAATTCCGAAATAAAGAAATTTTTCAAAATATATCACGGACCTTTTAGGGTCATTTCTAAACCGAATATTAGTGCATATGAACTGGCATATCCTAGGTCAAATTAAAGATTAGGATTGAGAAACGTTGTAGATTTGAAATTGTATAAGTCTCGCCTAAAGGGAAGATCAAAAGGTTGTGACAGGTAGTAATTGCAAATAGTGATTGTCACTTGAGTTGTGTGAGAAATAAACAAGGAAGGACTGATAAAGACAGTATGCTAGATTGGTGTATTTGTTTGTAAATATGTTAATTTCATTGTGTAGATATGAGACACTGATTCAATGACATCGAGATGTAAGTTGTGAGTGGAAGAAGTAAGTGGACTGATAGAGACAGTGATTTGAAAACTAAAGAACATCTCGGCAAATAAATGTGTGCCATCATTTAGTTGTGCCTCGATGTGGGGGCAATTATAACATATGTGTTATAATAATTCCTAAATTGATTATTTTTGTGTGTGTGTGTATTAATCTTTTCATTATAAATAATCTGTAAGAAAAAAAAAAGATATGTAAATGTTAAATTCTAAACAGCCTTCCACAGACAGTAGTGTTATAATAACGTAATATATATACAATAATATCGTTGGATATAAGAAGATTATAGAATCTCTGTGTGTGTTAGAATGGTTGAGATAGCTGTGAAGTTGGCTTGTAAATTAATTTTGAATAAATATACCAAGGCATTTAAAATAGCAAAGTGCTGGTATTTTATTTTAAATATATTTAAAAAGAGAAGGGCCTGAATAATACATAAAATGGGGCTGACCTCCCATAATGCCAATTAGGCATTAAAAAAAACTATTGGTCGGTACGCCGAGAAGGGTGTTACAAAGGGAAACACAAGAAGAAATGGAAGTAGTGTATTTTTCTTCGAACTTTACTGTTGTCCGACGACGAGGTCATCAGAGCTAGGAACAGATGTGGGCTAACGTACGGAAAGGAATCTGGACATAGTCTATTGAAAGAATCGTTCGAGCATTCACCTGAAGTAATTTCGGGAAATCATGGAAAACCGAAATCTGGATGGCCAGACGGGGATTTGAAGCCATGTCCTCCGGAATAATAGAAGGCCCAAGTGTAACCCCCCCCCCCCCAATCCTTCTGGTAAGACGAAAAAAATTGTTAAAGCGATGATCGAAATCTATTGAAAATAAGAACATTAAGAATATTACATTTGCTAGCCAGTGCTGGATATACCACTAATCCTGCAAATATTGACGGTAAAATACTTTGCTCCTCCATTGTGAAAGCAGGTAAGTTTAGCAAGACGCTTTGTTGGCAGTTAAGAAAAATATGAGTCCTCCTCTGCAGTGGTAAAGCGCATTTTACTGCATGTCTGGAGTAACGTCTAGACCGACTGGTGTCCAACTGTTACTGCGACGTGGAACAGGTGTACCCCGGACTAGCAGGTGTATCTTTTCCGTTTACGGCGCCGGCGGTTGAACTTCCGGACATTTAAACCTAAACTTCCTGCACAGTGAAATGTCAACTGATTGCAACGAACGGCCATTTAAATTGCCGACTCAACGGTTAGTACCCCGTTACAGTGAACGTTTTCTGTAGACGGAAATTGTGCCTTTTCGTTTTCCTCTTATCCTGTAATCCTGTGAATGGGTCTACGAACCCACTGTTATAATAGTAAAACTTTGTAGAGTATTAATTATTCTACTATTGAGCGTTACAAAATGAAGCAGCCTAGGATTTTTTATTTATATTATTTTTTAATTTGGTTTCCAGTTGTACAACTATACAGCCAGCAGTTACAACGTATTTTACAATCATATCCAATAATATACCTTTATTCTAAATTCACCAAAATATTCTATATCCTGATAAAATAAAATTTACAATAAATTATAATCGTGTCAATAATTAAAATTCAAAACTCATACTCTTAGATGTTCCTCTCATTGAAATAGTATGATATAACTATGAAATTATGTCTGTACGGTTTATAAATTTTAAAATTATTAAATACATATATCCGTTTCTAAATGTTTTATTGTCACCTTGTATATGTAGAGTAGATTAATACTCAATAGCGTGTTTATTGTGTCTGGAAGAGGAGTTTTTGTTTTGGTATATAGAAACATTATGAAGATCCTTCAAGGAAACAATAGTAGTAGTTAAAGTTATACAGATAAGTTTGACGAGACAAGGATTGGGACGATTATTATTAGCTTTAAAAAAAAAAAAAAAAAAAAAAAAAAAAAAAAAAAAAAAAAAATATTGCACTTTTTTTTGTTGGCATTTCTTCTATTTCAAGAATGTTAGGAAAAAGATTTTTGGGGCTTCAAAATTCATGCCGATTATTTTTTGGTGTGCTGAGAATTATGCAATTAATTAGCCTTGATTCTATTCTCTGTGTAGTTGATACACTAATAACATCAGAGGAGGACCTTATTGCACGAATCCACGTAGCGACTGAAATATAGAACACACAACCGCTCGTATTTAGCCGTATGTCAGACGATACTAGCGAAGTGTAAACATTTTTCTGACTTAATTATTGTAGCACGACATAAATTGACAGTCTTTGAAAGCGGAATGGTATTTGATACTATCGCAAGGGGCATTCCATTTCGTAAATTGTTCGCGAATTCACCATTCCTCGATTCACAGTGTTAAGAATGTGACACGATTATGTAATTTCCAGCATTACATTCCGCCATGGACAACGCAGTGCCGACCAAGTCTTCCTAATGACCGAGATTAATGACGTCCGACTCGAGGTAACAGTGCGTAAAAGAACAGAAAAACTCAATGCGGGATGTACGATAGACTTGTCTGTGCGGACGGTGCAGAGAAATTTAGCGTTGATTGGATGTAGCAGCAGAAGACCGACGCAAGTGTCTCTGTTAATGAAACGCCACTGTATGCAACGCCTCTCCTGGGCTCGTGAATTTATCTTTTGGACTCTAGATGACTGGAAAAGGGTTACTTAGTCAAATGAGTTACTACTCCAGTTGGTAAGAGCTGATGGTAGGGTTGGAGTGTGCCGAAGACACCACGAGCCAATGGACTCAGGTTGTCAAGAATGAACTGTGCAAACTGGTGGTGGCTTCGTACCAGTATGAGCAGTGTTTGTATGGCATACACTGGGACCTCTGTTCAAAATAAAACAAACATCGCCTGAAAGGGGTTATGTTCAGCAACTCTAAGGCCTCGTATCCACTTGAGCACACTCAGGCGAATGAGCCGCTCATTCATTTGAGCGCGCTCGTTCGAGCGTGCTCAAGGAAAAAGAAATTTTGGTCGAACGAGCCTGGTGCCAGTGCTCAGAAAACGCTCGGCTATTGACGTGTCGTCACGCGTAGCTGCGGCCTTTATTATTATCCATACGATGTCAAAACAGAGAAGAAAATTACCAAGTTGATGGATTAGAGAAAGTCATCGTCTGCGAAGAAATTATCTTAATAATTTAATTCGCGAATTTACTTTAGAAGATGACAATGAGCTATTTCAAAACTTTACGAGATCGATTTCGAACATTTGCTGTCATTAGTTGTACCTCATATTAAAATGCACGATACGCCTATGCGTGAGGCGATCCCACCAGAAGATAAAATTTATAATAACTTTAAGATTCGTATCCTCAGGAAGTCCCTACACAAGCCTGCAGATATGTTCAAAGTATATAAACAAAGCATCATCAGTTTAGTACGGGTAGCCTGTGATGGCACTATTGAATCACTCCTAAATTATATGAAGGCTGGTACCTATTTTTAATTTGTGTTTACAAATATAGATTTAAAGGTTATTTTTATGTTTTTTTAATTATTGCATTGATTTCAAGTTTTTAATAAAATTGGTAAAACAATTATATTGCCTGGCACAAAATCAATATGATTTTAGGCAATTAGTATCTGAATTTCGTAACACCAAATTCAATCAAAATCCGTTCAGCTGTGAGAAATACTATTAAAAAAGACTTACCACTTCCCGTTATAGAAGTTCTCTTCTGTTTTGATCGTTTTCGCCTGAATGACCCTAGCTGGCTTGCTATTTTTTTTCTTTACATCATCAATACTAAAGTTTAATATCTCGCTGATTTCACGCCATGCACCTTATTTTTAGTTCAATTATAATACTGGAGCTATCCCATAACACCCTCTTGATTCATACGCATCAATTAGAGTTAAGCAAGTTTCACTGTCCCACGTGCTCGCGCTCATTGTAGAAACCGCCAAATACCGTCCACACTGAGCGCCGAACAAACACTGGCTCGCCTTTGAGCATTCCAAAATACCGACAACCGATCGGCTCGCCCTGAGCGCGCTCGCTGTCGTTCGTTGCGAGCGCGCTCAGGCGTCCACACTTGAGCCGCTCGCTTCACTGAGCAGCTCATTCGCCTGAGCGTGCTCAAGTGGATACGAGGCCTAAGATCATTTGAAGCCACTGATAGCCTTTATATGCTTCAACAAAGATTGACTTTCCCAGAACGACAATGCGCTATGCCACCGAGTGAAAATCGTACGCGAGTGATTTGAGGAACATTCTGGACAATTTTAACGTATGATTTAGCCGTTCTCGTGGATGTCCAGATATGAATCCAATAGACCATATCTGGGACATGAGGGAAAGATCAGTTCGCTAACAACATCCTGCACCGGAAATACTTTCGAAAATATGGGCGACTGTAGAGAAAGCATGGCTAAAAATATCTTCAGGAACCTTCCGACGACTTGTTAAGTCAATGCCAGGTCGGTATGCTAAACTTTGCCACACGAATTTGGGACCGAGCGTGATGGGTGAGCGGTTAACGGTCTGCCCTCGCATCCGCGAGGACGCCGGTTCGAATCACCGTCCGGGCATTCAGATTTGGGTTTTACATGGTTTCCCCAAATCACTACAGGCGAATGGCGGGATACTTCCTTAAAAAGACCATGACCGAGTTCCTTTCTGTTCCTTGTCCCCTGTCCCCTCAAGCCTCTAATGACCTCGACGTCGACGAGGAGTAAAGCCATAAGTAAAATAATAATAATAATTTGTGTGGAACTTTGGCACTTCAGGGTAATTAATTTAATTCGTCTTTCCCTAAAAAGAATAGGACCATGTAATGTTAATATCATCACATCTTCTCAAAGACTGGATGAAATGTTTGAGCCTCGTATTTCAGTCATCGAGTATGAATCATATTTTGTTTTCTCGAAAACCAAATTACGTGATCTCGGATTGCATATTAAATTTGTTAGATTTATAATTCTGCGAACAGGGCAGTTATGTGAAAAATAGACCTACTTAGTGAGATATACCTGCGAATTATGAGAGCGTAAAAAGCCAAAAGATTTGCCGTACTGGTGACAGCAGCGGGAAGAGAGAGCAAATTCTGACTGCGATATTCAGGAATCGGGTGATGCGAGATAAACATTGTTATCCTATTAGCGTAATCCGCTTTGAATTTAATACGAAATGAGAACACGGATGTGCTTAAACGTCCTTAGTGCTGCAATTTAGATAGGGGAATATCTCCGCGAGTCGTCGCGAATAATCGCATCCGTCGTACAGAAATTAATCCGGGGGAGAGTCGGCACGGCAGAGCAACCAGATTAAACGGCCGCGGAGGAAACAGCGCCAGGTACTGTACAAATGTTGCCAGCCTCTCTCCTGAATTATGCAGCTTTTTTTAAATACAGTTCTCTTTGCATACACATTTTCATATCAAGTTTCGTCAGCCCAGGTACTAAGCCCTAGCGAATGATCTGGATAATTTTCTCTTTCATTCGGTGAATATTCGTCCATGCATTGCACGCCCTCGCATTTGATTTGAAGGGATTTACCTAAACCGTACTTATTCGACGGATAAACCGCTACGTCTCTGAATATCGTTGTTCATTTGAGTTTGCTGAACATTGTACTGTATTCTCACTTCATCGTAAATCCATATGGCACTCACAATTAGTAGTACATATACATTGTGTAGTATGAAAATTTAAACCATGCGAAAAGACCAAGGAGTAACAGCTGAAACTTGTTCAGAATTATATTTTATATTAGAGTAAAGTCCTTTACATGGGTAGTTTGCGTGGCTACTGTCAAATTTTTAAAATGCCTCATAAGTTGTCATAAAAATTTATCTTTCTATAAAATCCCGCTCTGTCTTTCATTTTTTCGCTACTCCTTCCGTAACAGGCAATGGTGGGTAAACAGAATACACAATCATTAAAGAGACTCGCAGTGAAAGGAACATCGCATTTCTGTGTAGCATTATAATATTTTATATCCACTCCCTCCATTTTCGTATTACTTGCAATTACTTCTACAAATCCCGTTAAAAATGTCGGAAACTTTCATTGCGATGAAAAAATTTCTGTGGAAAGCATACTTTCAAAAACGAATAACGATTATTTATTTTGACATTTTTATTCATTTCTTACACTTCATGTAAAGTTTCGCTGAGTTTTTAATAATCTTTCCTCTTTCTTATTTGGTCAAAAAAATTTAGATTATATTGTGACCTATTTCTAGAAACTGCCAGAGAATAGATCGTAAAAATCAGATTCTCTTCTCCTTTAATGAATTTAAGCATTTAATATTCGTAAATAAACAAGTAGCAACGTGTAAATTTAAACGAACATCGCATATATATGTGCCTCGCTTTATAGTTTTTTTATTACTACTCTTAATATTTGTGCATAATTACTTACTTAACAGACAATTTTATTTTAGCTGACATCGCAGCTACACTTCGATTTAACCATATAAGTGCAAATAAAATCGAATGCAGTTATTCATGTGAAATTTCCTGGTTAGCCAAGCAGCGCTGAAGCGGCAGCCATTGTAACTAACACTTCGTGGATCATTGCTCACCGCAGGTTGCCGAGGCATTCAGTTCACGTCCAGTCTCCGTTAGAACACATTTTATTAAAGTTGATTCTTCTGTTATTTTCCTAGATGTGATCTGTCACTCTGGCCTCACAGTGCAGGAGTTGCTTGATCAAATCTGTTCTTCGCGGTGTGTGGTTTTCATTAAGCCTTGTGTGCATTCTGTGTGGTCTTTACTCAGTGAATCGGATATACTATGAAACTTGGATCCCACATATGTTGAGGGAGTATAATACTGGAGCCTGGACTCTGTGGTCTAGTTAACAAAACACTTTAGGGGGAAAAAATTACTGATTTATTAAGAATTATATTTACTGGTCCACATCGCCGAGGACATTCTCACATACAGTGGTAGTCAAAATTATTGCAGTGATTTCAGGAAATTATTACAGATTTATTATTTGACATATACTTACAAGATTACACAGATATATAAACAAACTGTGAAAGTTTTTTTGATTGTCTACAGATGCTCCTTTAGTGACTCTACATACATCAAATCTACAATCGAGTTCTTCCCATACCCGATGCAGCACGTCTCTGCCAATGAGAGCAAAAGCATTGGTGATGCGAACCCACAGGGCTGGCAGATCAACTGGTACTGCTGGCACGAACCCCAAACAAAGAAGTCGCAGAGAGTTAGGTCAGGGGAACGAGGAGGCCATGACATCCACTGACGATCAGCATCCCCAGCACGACCAATCCATCTGTTTGGAATCCTGGTGTTTAGGAAATTACGGACAACTATAGAAAAATGTGGTGGAGCACCGTCCTGCTAGAAAATGAAATCATCACTGTCAGCTTCCAGAAGTGGCATGAGCCAATTCAACAACATTTCCAGATAGATTTATCCTGTGATCGTCACCTCATTAAAGAAAAAAGGGCCATAGAGTTTCTTTGGGAGAGTCACGAACGTGCTGCACATAAGCATGGGGGTTTTCGGTCTCCTAAATGCGCACATTGTGCCTGTTGACTTTTCCACTCACATGAAAAGTGGCCTCATCACTAAACACAAGTTTTTCTTCGAATGTTTCGTCTTGTTCTAGACATTGGGCACAGAATTGAAAACGACGCACTTCATCGTTGTGCAACAGTGCTTGTAGCAACTGTAACCTGTAAGGCTTCGTACACAGTCGCTTCCGTACGATTCTCCAAACGGTCTTCTGTGGAATACCTAATTCCCTACTCGCTCGAGGAGTAGACTTCTGTGGGCTACGAACGTAACTTCCGCGCACACGGTTTCTTCAGACACAGGAGGGCGACCCGTTGTTTTACCTTTACAAAGGCATCCCGTGGCTTTAAACTGTTGATACGCCGAATGGTGTTAGCATGCGGTGGATCCTTGCCGAACTTTGTTCTAAAGTGTCGCTGAACAGTTACCACAGACTGAATCTAATGAAATTCGAGAACAACGGACGCTTTCTCACTTTCAGCCATCTTGCTCTCTAGCGCTCTAGCGGCCACCGCGGGAAGCTTGCATTTACTGCAATCGAAACTAGGAGAGTCATTTGTCTTATAACAGCAAATCCCATCATCGTACCTATATTAGGACACCCAAAAGAAAAATCGTGAAATCGCTGCAATAATTTTGACTAGCCGTGTAATATTCGAATTGAACATTTATAATTTCATCTCTTAATTAAAACTACCCATCCGCTTTCTATGCGGCTTGATGGTAATACCCTTATAAGGTATTAGGAAACTGTGATTGTGAAACTTTAAAAACGTCGTTGTAGAGGACTGTAAGGAGCAGCCCAGCAGGTCGCTGACCCCACAGTAGCCGCGGCGGCGGCTCCCGAGGGAGTTGTGTTTGCCAAAGAGGCGCGTGCGAGTCTTTACCTTGGGCGTGCCCGGTTGTGTGCCTCTCGAGTTTAGCTAAACATCCAGCCCGACCGGACCGACTGCTCGTTAGCGAATCGCTGAGGTCAGCCACACCAGCGCCACAGCGTCGCTAACTTCTCACCGGAGGCGACAGCATTGCATTTCAGAATAAGTAGACAATAAGATGACAATGAAGTACACCCTTCGCTACTTGTTGACTAGGAGTCTAAAATTAACTGTTCAAACTATCGATATTATATGCTAATCTCATTTCATGTTGCTTTCTACTGTTACACCTATTAAAAGGTACTGTAACGTGACGCGCTGTCGCCACGTTACAAGGTGCATTTTTTAATTATATATGTCATAATGTTAGAGTAATTTACATAAATCTTGGGCGACCACCTAACTAGATTTTTGTTGTAATTTTATAAAGTACGCAAGATTCCAAGTGAGGACTGTAATGAAATGGTGAACATACAGTGTATCTTGGTAAAGCGAATATTAAAGAGTTATTGAGCTGCGTAGGCTTGAAGCTAATCGTGGTCTTCCCGAACCATGGCGACAGGAAATCACAGATCTGGGGTTTTGCCGGACCACACATTCTGCTCCCTGGGGATGAGTGGACAACAGGGTCACTCACCTGGCGGGAAATGCCTGCCGCCCGACACCCGAATGTGCTCTCACCCCGGCGAACTTAGCCGAATATGTCTGACCTCTGTGATATGAGGGAGAAGAGCGACGAAATTCAATTCGATCTTCGAGTCCATGCTATGCGAGTCTAGTCTGTGGCGAACTAGGAAAGTTGACTTCTCGCCAACTGCTGCTATATGACTTCTGGCTGCCGGCTTGCTGGAGCAATCTTATCACGGCGACACAGCCGGTAATGCCTGCAGCCGCCTTGTGAGATAGTCTCACATACCGTGGGTCCGCTCCAATCACCGCAGACATCAGACGCAGAACTACAATGGTAACTTATTACGACCTAGCCATCTGATTGTGCATTCCGTGAAACTGAATCCTTAAGCGACTTTGAGCGGATAGATCCATGTTCTAACTTTGTAATTGAACCAAACCCCTGAGCTAGCGGCATAATTTGCCAGAACTAATTATTTCGAATGATATATTGTTCATTCGTGGCGCCCATGATTGTCTTTTTAACTGTAAAGTCACAGTATTATGACACCTTTGTCTAAGGTCGTCACAACTTGTTTTTTTTATTGTTTTCAAATGTCATTATTTATTGCAGTTTAATTCTGAGATGGATTTAATAGTAAATATACAATTGTTTGCTTGCTATGACGGCTAATTGTACCTCTGAGCGTTGCTTTTATGATTTTGCCAATTTGTGTTAATATTAACGGTAAATTCGCTCAGACTTGTAATCGCCAATGTTTAAGAAAATAAACGTCATATTGTGACAATTTTTCCTAAATTCTAACTAACATCGAGATTCTTAAAAAATTAATAAATTTTCACTCCTTCATAAAAATTAAAATTGAAAATCCCCTTTTATTAATCATAAAGGTATGAGAGATAATTATAACGTAGTTTGCCCACCAAGGCACCCACTACAGTACTTGAAGGAGTCAACATTCCCATCGACTGAACAGCTATTGGCCAACGGTACTACAAATATATTTTTATGTTGCGCAATCGATACCAGAATCTAACATCTTACCGATATTACAGTCATCAGTAGTGTCTCTTATCCACCTCGAGGCATTTGTGACACTTTTACACTTCTCTCTTCTTCTATAATTATATTCCAGCACAGATTCCTTCTTTGTATACAGTTCTTCACTAAATCCAACCATTTTGCTCTGGGTACGCCTCTTGCTCTTGTAGTTGTTTCTCGGTTGAGTAAATATTTATTGCTTACTTTGCATTATTGAAAATCACCACCTTCCATTACCTTATGAAAAACATATGTATTAAGTTCGGGAAACAGAGATGACACCATTACTTCTGTTTTTAGCATTTGAAAATGAGGCCAAAATTATGATTTATTTAGTACTCGTAAATGCTTACAGATAGAGGTATATTAATCTTTAATCTTAACATCTGTCTATCTACAATATAAAAATGAATCGCAAAATGTGTTGGTAAGCGCATAACTCAACAACGCCTGGACCAATTTGGCCAATTTTTTTTTTTTTTAAATGTTCGTTGGAGTTCAAGGAAGGTTTTTACGGCGATAAAAATTCGAATAATTGCCGGAAAAACCCTTTAAACAGCCCTTTTCTTTTTCCAACCCTTAAAACAGGGTTGTGGGTTTGTTCGCTTCTATGCATTCCTATACCATTTATCAGATTGCAATGAAACTTTGGAGAGTTTTCGAGGTGTGCGTCTGTGAAGGTTCCTGCGAAAAAAAAATTCCAAAAAGTCACCCCCTATTCCCCATAAAACCCCATAATTTAGCAAAACCACATTTTTTATCCGATTTAGATAGGAATTTGTACACTTATACTTTAAAACAAAATGAAAAATACTGCCTACATACGGTTTCCAAATATTAATCCCCTCGCCCCCTTTCCACACCCATAATTTTTCACCCCATAATTTAGGCAATACCACATTTTTTATCCGATTTAGATAGGAATTTGTACACTTATACTTTAAAACAAACAGAAAAATACTGCCTACGTATGGTTTCCGAATATTCATCCCCTCTCCCCCTTTCCAACCCCCATTACGTTTTTACCCCATAATTTAGGCAAACCACATTTTTTATCCAATTTAGATAAGAATTTTGTGCACTTATACTTTAAAACAAACAGAAAAATACTGCCTACGTATGGTTTCCGAATATTCATCCCCTCTCCCCCTTTCCATCCCCATTACGTTTTCACCCCATAATTTAGACAAACCACATTTTTTATCCGATTTATATAGGAATTTGTACACTTATACTTTAAAACAAACAGAAAAATACTGCCATCATATGGTTTCTGAATATTCATCCCCTCTCCCCCTTTCCACCCTTATTCCGTTTTTACCCCATAATTTAGGCAAACCACATTTTTTATCCGATTTAGATAAGAATTTGTACACTTATACTTTAAAACAAACAGAAAAATACTGCCAACATATGGTTTCAGAATATTCATCCCCTCTCCCCCTTTCCAACCCCATTACGTATGGTTTCAAATATTCACAAGGTCAATCGCTTTGCGGATTAAATCTGGAAAACCCATGCTTCTCACATGGTCAATTATATGTAGCATGCTCACGAGTGGGACAGCCGGAAAATTTATTTGTTCTTGCAAAAGATGGAAAGACTAAAAATATTGTATATGCTAAAACACTTCAATAAACGTTCTTAAATTAAATTTCAAACACAAAAATAAAATCACTGTCTTTTATTGGTTTTGTATATTTAAATATGTCTGTATTGTGTACATATACCAATTTAGAATGAAAAACAGGCACAAACCGTTCGTCCGTTTACGGTGAAGCTTTGTTGAGTTGTCGACGGGATGACGGAGAAGGTTCCTGTCAAAAAAAAAAAAAAAAAAAAAAAAAAAAAAAAAAAAAAAAAAAAAAAAAAAAAACCATCCCTCCTCCCCATAATTTAGACAAAACCACATATTTCATCAGATTTCAATGGGAATTTGCACACTTATACTTTGAAACAAACAGAAAAATACTGCCTGCATATGTTTTCCAAAGCGCATCCCCTCTCACCCTTTCCAACTGAAAATGAATGAAACAGCAGTTTAAAATTTATATGTAAATATTTTTTCTTTAATCTATGTGCCTACTCAAGTCCAGCAATAGTGAAGCATTGCCGGGTCAGCTAGTTAAAAATAAAATCAACGCAGTACTTCATCTTAAGTTGCGAAATTGCAAACAAACAAATATTGTGGCTTGAAATTGGGAAATTCCAATTTTATACACATAGTTACAATTTACCAATATTCAAAAATTTCAGATGGAACTGAAGTAAATGCATATCGAGAGCGATTCTTGTTTTTACAATGATTACAAGCAACGTATTCAGATTTAACTGGAAATTACAGGGATGCCAGGAAATTAATTGGTTCCCACCAAGAATAGCGATGAAAGCTTCCAATATCGAAATTTGTTTTCCAAAGCAACGTAGGGGGAAAAAAAAGCACTCGGCTTTTAGATACACCAAGCTCAGTGTTTTATATTCAGGGAAACAAAATTCTCACTCATTTGGCGGTTAAGGGCTGCCTCAATGATTTATTGGAGTACCCACTGTTTCATGGACGTATAATTACCGTAGCTGTCTTGGCTGCATTGGCGGCGTGAAATCCTAGTTCCAAGGCCGACGGCGCTATCGTCCCTCCGTCAGATACAGCCAAGCACTCGTCACTACGCCATCATGTGTCGAGCGCTGTTGTAGCCCCGATAGAACTTGGCAATAAGTCAACTCAAGTGGAGTTACAGTATTGTCGCCTGGAGCAGACTTGCGAGTACTCTCCTCTGATGCGAAGTGAAGCCCTCTTGATCACCAAAAAGGTTTCTCTCTTCTTCTATCGTAGTCCACGCCCATTTTTCTCAACGTGTATGATGCAAAGACAAAATTATATGAAATTACCAATCACGTGGGGAAATAACCACACACGATTTGTTCCGCAAAAGTCTCCCTTCTTTGCTAACGAAAGCATTTGCCTCTCATTTGTTAATACTGTTCGGGTGCTGTTGGTATTTTCCGAGAGGACCTGTTGGAAACCCTCGCCACGTTCACCTTCCAAAATCGCCAGCGAACGAATGAGCTGAGTTCCTTTCTGGGAAAATTCCAGCGGCCACTCTGCACTCTGGCTATTGTCCGACTACCTGTTAGCGAATGGCGTCTGGTAGTCGCGTCAAACTGTCGCGCCTACATAACGGATCTTTCTTAGCTGTCAGCTCCCTCCTGCCTCCAGCCCGATACAAATGATTTTCCATTTATTTCTTACATTTAAAAAAATAATCATATTAATTATATCAAATTTGCAGGAGATGACCCATACACTTCATTTCTCTACTCCCGATTTCCTATAATCTTAATTCAAATCATTTGTTTTGGTATCCTCGCCTCGATCATTCTCTGTATATGTACAACTTCTCTCTTTTAGTCTCTCGACTCTAATCTCCTTCACTCTATCGCACCTGGTCTTTTCTGTCGTGCTTTGAGAAACTTTATTTCACTTTACTAGTATAGTATAGCAGGAAACAATAATGATTAAGGGTGACCCATCCATAAAAGAAGAGACATATGATATGCCATATTACACAGTGGTTTGTTTAAGGTGATAATTCATGGAACGACAGAAGGAACAAACCACATAGGAACATAAAGCTCATTATGAATTATATGAAATGCTGCGGTCTTCATAGAGAATTGCTACAAACCAATCCTAGGATTGATAACTAAAAGAAGAAGACCTCTTTAACCAACAACTCTGCATGAATGGAACTCCTACAATTGATCAATGGTAATGCTTTTCAATAACATGTATTTTCTTACAGCTATGTCATTCTGTTTGTTCTATGTCTAATTTGAGATGAAAGGTATCATTCTCTGCGTTGGGCTGGATCGTTACGGAAGTAGTGCTATAACGATGAGGCGGCGCCATCTTGGATTTTTAATTGAATTGCGTGGGGTCCTTAATTGATTTTATTGAATTGCGTGGGGTCCTTAATTGATTTTAATTGATTTTAATTGAATTGCGTGGGGTGGAGCCTTAATTGATTTTAATTGATTTTAATTGAATTGCGTGGGGTCCTTAATTGATTTTAATTGATTTTAATTGAATTGCGGGGAGCCTTAATTGATTTTAATTTATTTTAATTAATTTTAATTGATTTTAATTGATTTTAATTGAATTGCGGGGGAGCCTTAATTGATTTTAATTAATGCTAATTGAATTGCGGGGAGGGGGTCTCACATCTGTAACCTCAGATTGATCTTATTATTTCCTTATGTACAGCGGTCAGCGGACAGTTTTTTCCCCATGTATTCTTATGGAGGATGGAGTGAGCCCACTTTTTCCCCCATGGCGGGGAGCCTTAATTGATTTTAATTAATGCTAATTGAATTGCGGGGAGGGGGTCTCACATCTGTAACCTCAGATTGATCTTATTATTTCCTTATGTACAGCGGTCAGCGGACAGTTTTTTCCCCATGTATTCTTATGGAGGATGGAGTGAGCCCACTTTTTCCCCCATGTATTGCTTATGGACCTGTCTTTGCAGACAGTTTGGAGCGGAGGGGAGCCGAGGAACTAGGGGAGTCTAATTGAATGCGGGTTCGTAATTGAATGTGCACAGCTGCGCCACACCCCGGAAGCCCTTAATTATCGCGCCCCTCGCAGCTGCATGATGCGGGTTCGTAATTGAATGTGCACAGCTGCGCCACACCCGGAAGCCATCAATTATCGCTCCCCTCGCAGCTGCATGATGCGGGTTCGTAATTGAATGTGCACAGCTGCGCCACACCCCGGAAGCCCTTAATTATCGCTCCCCTCGCAGCTGCATGATGCGGGTTCGTAATTGAATGTGCACAGCTGCGCCACACCCGGAAGCCATCAATTATCGCTCCCCTCGCAGCTGCATGATGCGGGTTCGTAATTGAATGTGCACAGCTGCGCCACACTCGAATTATCGCTCCCCTCGCAGCTGCATGATGCGGGTTCGTAATTGAATGAGCACAGCTGCGCCACACCCGAATTATCGCAGGATAACAATAAGCGACTGTGTGACTCATGTCTCCCACTATGACAGCTGCAACCGGAACACCCGGTATATTGACCGCCCATTTATGCGCTTCAGTATTTTTAGATCACAACAAATTAACGATATCTCTAACTACCTCCATTTTTACACCCACCATCTGAGACATTGGCGTTTTCATGCTTATTCATAATTGCTTCTGTCTTGCTACTAAATAAGATATTAGATTTGAACTGATATAAATGTCACCACCGAGGTTGGTGGTGTAACGGTTAGCGTTCTGGCCCGCCCGGGTATCCAGATTTGGGTTTTCCATGGTTTCCCAAGTCACTCCATGAAAACGCCTGGATGCTTCCTTCAAAAGGCCGTGGCTGAATTCCTTCCCATTCCTTGCCCCCCATCATTTCCCGTCTATAAAGACATCGCTGTTAAGAGACATTAAAAATAAAAAAAACACACAAGTTATCATTGTGTTATAGTCTAAATTACGAGATACCACTTCCTGAACTATCAACGGAAAATAACCTTCTGGTTTTTCCAATACCTTTCTTTTCTTCCACAATACCTTGCAAAATGTGTTCTACAACAGCCGATTTTGTTGGTTGGCCTGGTCTTGCCTATCACTAATGTTCTTTATTTATTACTAGCTGAGGTACCCGGCTTCACTCAGAGAGTTGATGTGAGATAGTGTAGTAATTGTAATAAAATGATAAACATTAAAATGTAAGAGGTAATTTTTTTTATTGAAAACATTTTCTAACTTTTCGAATACTTGTTTCCGAACACCATTTTTCATTTTGTTATCCGGGGTATATATGTACAAATTTTTATAATTTTCTACTCGATAGTATAGACCGCGAGAGAAGCAGGAGTCTTTGGGGTTGATGCCACAATGTTTTAAAGTTTGTCTTTGCGCTGTGTTAATTGTAAAACTATAGGCTAATTTGATTGGAAATTGCAGTCTTTTCAGTAAAGATCAGAGCTATTCTGAGGATTAATACTATGTGTTTCGATTCTGGAGTTTCCCCGGTCATGTAATGTAGAACTTCCTGTGGAGGTGCTTCCAGTGGTGGTGATCGAATTTTTCCATTCATGCAACAGAATCCTGGTGTTTCTCCACTGAATTTTTTCGCGTTGCAAAATTGTTAGATGTTATCCATTTTTCTGATTACGAATTTTTTTTTT
>CM061919.1:182935929-183111851 GCA_031002005.1 Vandiemenella viatica
TACGCCCCCTCACGTATCACGTAGCTATTTTTTTTTTCTTTGATTCCAGAAGACATTCTGTACTGTTTTCTCTTGTCAGACTATCGCAAATTACATACGGAGATAATTAAATGGCGGAATTGAATATTAGCGTGTTGATGTGTGTTCTTTAATAATATGAGCAGAAAGCTACGTGGCCTGGCTCTAAACCCCTCCCCCCTTTTTCCCACGTAGCGCAGTTTAGCTTTCAAGCCACCCCCTCCCCCCACTCCCCCAGACCTAGCCAAGCAGTTTATGGACCACTCCTTAATGGACACTGCTTTCCAAACGACGCCCTAAAGAGGGCGGAAGAGCGGGAATTTGTCCAGGGTAACCTTTTGACCTCGTGGTGGAAACTGCCCCTAAAGACGGATGAATCAGAAATGAACAACGGCGTAGGGATGCAGAAGGCAACCGTAAGTAAACGCAAAGGGAATCCGGAGCCACATAAACTTCACAATTTATTTACAGAATGATGGCTTCTTCCTGGGTAAAATATTTCTGAGAATGATGTATCAAATTTTCCAGAACTGTGACGCTTCATGATAAAAAACAGAAAAGTTGATATTGAATAATTATGGCGCGGTAAAAATAATTCAAATTTTCAAAATTTGATCCCTAAAATTACTTTTGGTGAAGAACCCTGTAATTTTAATAATTTCAGATGGCAGATATAGTTACATCGTCATGTATCGATGGCAGAATGAATGCATATATGTCTTGGTTGTTTCAGAATATGTTGTTTCAGAATATGGTTTAATGCATGTGGTAGAATATGGTGATGCTTTGTTTTGCAGGGAAGTTCATTCTCGTCGTTGTTTCTGTTGCTGATTAGTTCAGTGGTAATCTCTGTGTTGTATTTGTTTTGGAAATCATTTGCATAATGTATTTTGTTCATGTGGTTATGAAGTGGATCCACAATTGGTGGTGGCACTTGTTAACATTGTTGTGTCTTAAAAAAGTGCAGGAATGGAACCACTAAATCTATCAAATAGTTTCAAAAATCGAAAGAGCATGGCATCTCCGCTGCCTTCCGATCACACGCGTGTTCGTGAGGACAGTGCCAACCCTAAACAACCAAATTTGGGGATGGTAATGGCTTTCTTAAAAGAGTTAAATTTAACAGTGCGATCTCAAGGGGAGGAATTGAACAGCAAGCTCACTGAAACACAAACTGAGCTCCGCAAAATCATTACTCAAGAAACTGGTAGTTGCACTGAATCAATTAAGAAAGAAATTAGACAATCACAACACACAATCCTTAAACTGGAATCGGAGGCGGAAAACAATGAAACTAATTTACCAAATAATGGTTTGGTTGGTGAACACGAGCGGTTAGAAATTTCCATTCCGGTCACAATTGAGGCTCTTGATATAGTCAAAACAGGTAGCCAGAACACCCCTGAAGTTAAAACTGACATTCTTGTAGCGTGCACAGAAAATAAGAGAGGTTCTGATCACAGAACTTCCGTCGAAGTTTTCTCTGAGCACAATCAGAATCAGACCCCACTAGCAGCCTCCAAACCCGTCAGACAATAAGCCGTCAACAGTTTGGGACGTCCGTTTTTGGTTGGGAAAGGAGAGATTGTTATTACATTTTGCAGATCGAGACAGAGCAGCTATCAGCTGATTTGATCATTTCACACAAGCAGCGGAAAATCACTCCTGCTCGTGGATGGATAAATTCCATTCCGAACTTAGGCTGCCGCACGAATGTGTGTTCAGTCGAGTGTGACATTTATAATAAATATTATCAATGTTCAGGGATTCCTATTGCATATCGAAACAGTCGTCCCATGGTGAAATGTGGCCTCTCATTTTATACATGAGGTACCATTGTGCACTGAAAGGAAAGCTCAAATATTTCCATTGTTTGCACGGAAATTATTGCGAGATTACCACAATCGTAATCTGTGAGAACATATCGAAAGAATTCGTATTTAAGATATACACTGCTAAAAGTTAAAATGAGACATCGGTTTGTATAAAATGAAGACGGACTTGCCATGTTTAGGTCACGTGAGTTTGTATTTCAAGACCACATTCTGTACATAATAATATATTTTGTTAATGCTATCTTACTTAGAGATGTGGTACGGTAAATCTTGTATTGTAATCTCATCAGATGAATAACTTAAATCAAAATTAATGTAATACTTTAATGGTAATTTCAGATTAAGAACCCCGAGTATGTTAAAAGCTAGAAGCAAGGTGTGTTGTTTTTGTCTGAAGTCACACGAATATTATTGCATTGAGTGGTTAAATGGAAGGTTTTGGTCGACATTTGAGAGATGCGTTAGCTGCAGAGAGGTTTCTGCTTGAATTAAAATATATGTCATCGAAAAGGTTCCGCAGGATTGCAGGGCAAACTACACTAGTACCGTCAGTCAAACTTCAGCTTATAGTGCCACCGGGACTAACAGTAAATGGCGAAATAAGTCCATAAGAATTCCTGGAAATAGATTACTTATAGAATCTGGCCTAGCTGCGTATGTTTCGTTGAAATACGGACAGGTGAAAGAAAAATGCTCTCGTGAGAGTAAAAGTTTCTAAAAAATGTGTCAAAGCGAAATGGAGCCGCTATTAAAATGATAGTTAAGGAAACCCTCATAGCTAACCGTCGACTCAAGACATTCTTTCCCAATACCTCGTTTTATGCCCCAAGGTTGCTTGAAATGTTAACTATCGATAACGGAGATAGAAATAAAAATTACATGCTTCCAACTTTGCACCATGCAATCAGTTTCATCGATAGACGAGGAATAAGGAACCATACTAGATGTATCATGTTGCCATTCCAACGTTGTTGAAGAAGTCAAAGCGTCTGATCCACATCCTGTAAATAATTACTATCCTGTAGAAATAGAATTACACTAGTGCATGAGTAAGTAGCATAAATAAATACCTTTAACAATTTCTCTAATTATTTTGTAGACTAACTGTAGAATTAGTTTGAGTAATTGAGTGTTAATCTGAGCCATTGATACTGGCGACTCACGGGGTGCTAGACTGAAATTAAATCATCTTGCCAAACCCCGTCGAGTCAATATTACCTTCTGTGATTGTAAATTTGCAACAAGGCACGATTTATAATTCATGTTAAAATAAAAATGTTAATGGGAGCGAGAAAGTTTACCTCGCAAGTTGTACTAGTAAGAATGTAGATTAAGATACGTAATTCAGAGATGTTGATGCGAGATTCATTGTGTGAACGTGAAGACAAGTGCAAAGTGGTGAAACTACGTTCAGTGACTGTGAAATAAGAAATTTAAAAATTATATGGACGTAAATTTTTAAATTTTCCGTGGAAAGTGGGCTATGTGATGTCACACATTACAGTCCTGTGCAGATACAGTATGTCGCACCACGTAAATTTGCTAATGGATTTGTGAGGCTGCAGCTAGATGCCAGACAGGTATCTGTTGGCGTTGCCCAAGGAATGTGGCTTCCCCTCGTATTTCCCCGAATCCGCTGGACCGCTAGGGCGAAGGGGTGGCGGACTCGCTTGGAGGACACTCGGGTGTGCATCTCGTGGCTGTACGCACGGACGTTGCGGATAGAATACGCGAGTGCGAGTGTGAGTTCGCGCTGCTGCTGGAAGAGTTTTCCAGTCCGTATCTGGAAGGAGCAGGTTCGTCACTAGACTGCGTCGACATCTTCCCGTCCTAGCTGCTTGAGGGTTCACTCTACGTCTGTGCTGCGTCGAACGTGAGGCGAACACGACGCCACCCGTGAGCTGATCAGACCACTTCCCGCAGTCGTGTCGTAAGAAGCCCCACCACGGACCTGCCCGCAGCTGCCGTCACAGGAGCAGGTGTTGAGTGCATTCACTTCCGCGTCCACTAACCCAGTAACGACCCTGATGAACAACAATGTATGCCGGACAGTTTACAATAACAAATCACATCTCTGAATCACACGTCTAACTAATTAATACATCTATATGAGTGATCTAATAAATAGTAATTTTAAATTGGTGCCTTGATGATCAATTCACATCCCTCATGATAAATATTAATAATTGATAAGTTTTTAATAATTTAAAGTAATTAAACATTTTCTGATGTCGCAATTAGCGTGACACTACAGTATCAAATCGCATCTCTAGGAAGCAGTCCATCAGAATGGGTACACATCCCACAAGTCGGAGCGTGGAATTCTAGAAGTTTGAATGGGGCACTAGATTAGAAAATTAAAAAGGCAGATGGAACGATTTAAATCAAATATCGTTGGGATTAGTTAGATTAAGTGGAAGGATGTACAGGCTTTATGATCTTGAAAACACAGAATAACCAACACAAAAAACTATCAGTGGAGTTACTGGTGTAGTATTTATAATGAACAAGAGAGCAGGAAATAGGTAAAATTATATGAACAGTACAGTGACACGATTATTTTGTTGAGAGCAGAAACTAAGCCCTACTCCATCCACGTTACTACAAATTTATTTGCCAACGTCACAGGAAGATCCTGAAGAAATGGAGACAATATATAATGAAATTGAAGGATAAATTCAATATTAGAAATGGGAAGAAAATCTAAAAATCATGAACATTATAGTTTATCTTAGTTACAAACACAGAAGTTACAATTCAATAGAAGAAAATCACACAACGATAGCTTCACACACTTACGCTAGAGAAAATTAGACTAGACTGGATGCCGTAGTTAAGCAGCAATAGATTGGTGTAGTTCTACTTACTGACGCATGTTGGCAGTATCTTCATGACACCGAAAAATGTCGAACTTCATTCCTCCCCTGTACCCCCTTGTTCCCCGGGGTTCCCTTACGTTAATATAACAGTCCACCCGAAAAAAAGTTGAGGACAATAGTTAAGCTACTGCGGATAGAATAAGCGTGGCTGGAGAGCGGCCTCTCACTCGGGAGGAATCCAGATTTCCATGCCGGGATGGTTCCTTCAAGAGACCAATTTCCTTCCTTTTCCTAGCCACAAGTCCTTTCATGCCTCTAGTGACATCGACCTCTAAGTGTAGTAAACCTTAAGTGGGGCGTGAAAAGGGGGGGGGGGGGGGGAGGATGGCATAAGTACTAGTGGGACTGAGAACTGGCAAATAAATAGAACGGATAAAGAGGAACTGATAAGAAGATACTATACATATTTCAAGAATTAGCTGTAAACGAGTTAGAGAGATCATGCAAGTTAAGGTTAACACATATGGACAAGGAATATTTGAAATGGACTAAACATAAAATGAGGAAATCTTATAGCAAAGCAAGAAGATGGAAGAAAGGTGTGAGAGAAGCAATAACATTCAAAGGAGAAAACAATGAATGTAGATCATTATCGGAGCACTGTTCCAAATAGTATCAATAGTAAAGTTTGATGCGATTGTAATCCTCAACTATCTGCAGCATATCTCTGTATTCATCCCCTCCGACAATTCTTCTCTTCAGACTTTCCCACCCCTTACAGATTAACGAATCCATAAACACGTAAAATCACTCATCAATCTATTATGTCTTTCTGTCAACGTTTTCCATATTTCTGAATTTTTTACGAAGCATTTCCAGTAAATGATCATTTCGTATTTTTTTTTTTACTTAATGTATAAAATATTTCTATTGGCACACCATTTTGGATGATACAACTTCTGTTACCCTATACCTACAGCTGTGTACTTCATAAAGACATATTCTGTCCCAACGCTTTATCTTCTTAAGGGGGTTCTGTATCCTCCGCTTTTGTGATCATCTTTGCTTCGGACATCAGTTGCAGTTATAGATCAGAAATACCAAAACTCTCTTACTTCTTCGACGACATCGGTCTACCTTCGCTGTTTAAATTTCTGATGCAGTACATACGTATACTATAATGGCTTAATTCGTATTTTGTCAAAATCCTTTTTTATCTGCTCAGCTGCGAGTTTACTTGGAAAATTTTGAAACTGGGGAGGTTTCCCCTTGCCTAACCCACTCGCGGAAATATATGTAACTGTTTATTGTTTTAAGTGGATGACTGTGATGTGTGTATATTTAGAAGAGTGTGTTATTTGTGTTATGAATGTATGAAAGATTGAAGCAGGGAGAGCAAGCCACATCATGTCTACCATCCAGAAAGATATTACTATCGGCACCCGAGGAAAACGAGCATCATAGTTTTTGCTATGCTGTCTCCCGTTTATCAATGTTTGAATGCAATAACCTGCACACTGAAATTTGAATATTTTGAAAGATGAGTTGTTCCACAGTTGAATATCGCGTTTAAAAGAAATGTATTTTGGCAGTACAATATAAGTAAATGAGGCTGGAAAAGATTTCTTGTCACCTGACGTCATGGTGCTTAGGGCTGGGACCTAGCGGTAACGAAAGCCTGGCGTTCACTTCAGGTGAATGTCACTATTGTTCCTCAAAAGTCCTTCATTCCCGTTCATTATCCCCAATCCTTGGCCCCCTCTAATGATTCAGACATCGAGAAAGCGTAAAGCCATTAGCAAAAAAAAATCTAGCATGTAGAAAATTGAAGGTAAGAAACGGGAGGTAATCCGGCTGTGACCTGTTAAACGAACACTATCCCGGAACCATGGGATACCATGGAAAACGTAAATCATAGAAGATCGAAACAGGGTCTTCGAAAGTCAACTGCTCAGCTGCCGTTCTCTGTCATTATTCTGAACTCGTTAAGTAAAAGTATATATATGTATATATATATATATATATAAAAATAAAACTGGTCCAGGAACACATTATTGAACATCGAAGTACTCAATTAATTATATACCTACTTTCTTATCCGTTGTATTTAAAAAAAAGTTAGGGCGGCCTGATTGCTCAGCGGCGAAGGCGTCTGACTGGAGGTCCAAAAATCCCCGGTCCGAATCCCTGTTTCGCAGAGATTTTCATAGGCTCTTAACCCGACATTCACCTGTGGCACAGCTTGCTGTGTAATGTGAAGTAAGACAGAATGCTTCCATAGTTCGGATTTCAGTCGAAATGAAACCCTGTCACTAGATTATTACGATCACACGAATTCACTTGTTTACATAGAACATTTGTTTATAATATGGACTATATAATGATCGTAATTAAAAAATGACTACACCTAATTGTCAGGAAAGTAAGTAAAGGTCTTATTTCGCGGTTACTTTGCCGTTATGCAAAGTGCTCTCAATTCAGAGTTATTTATATCCTAATGGATGGGATATTCTATTGTAAAATTATTAAACGTACTCTGTGTCAGATTTTGAATACATTAAAGAGTAACTGCACGCATTAAAACAAATTAAAATTTTTATGAGACATGCGATTGAATATAAGGCTTATTTTCAGTAGATGCAAAACATCTACATCTGCATCTATACTCTGCAGTTCAAAAATATTGTAGGTGGCAGAGGGTGCTAAGCACCAATCCTAACTCTCTGCATTCCAATCCCAAACAGAACGAGGAATGAAAGAATACATAAAAGCATTAGTACGGCTTCTTATTTCTCTAACCTTATTCCTCCTGTCATTGCGACCTATATAGGTTGGCGGAAGTAGTATTTCGTTGCACTCGTAAATTAAAGAGTTTCGCATATTCTCCAACAAATTCAAACGAAAACGACGTCGTCTGTCTGACAAACAATTCCAATCAAGCTATGTATAAATTATGTGAAAATTTTAGTAAGGTCTGAAACTAGCAGTCACGAATCGAGCAGCTCTCCTCTGTACTTTCCCTAACGTGTCAATCAATCCCTTGCGATACGGATCGCACAATCCACAGCAGTAGTAAAAATCTTGACGCAGAAGTGTTTTCCTTTGATATGAGCATTAAAACTTCTCAAAATGCGACCTATGAATCGAAATCCAGAATTAGCTCTGCCTACGACGGAAGTTATGTGCAATTCCCATTTCAAGTTGCTTTGTACTATTACGCTCAGACACTTCAGGGAATCAACCGTGTCAGCAACTGAATTTTTAACTTTGTACTCGTGAATAAACGGAGGTTTTTTGTTTCTTATTTGCATTGCCTTTCACTTTTTGCTGTTAATTATAAGCTTCCATTTATGGCACCATTCCGAAATAACATCCAGATCGTGCTGAATTTCTGAGCAATCGTCAGAGCTCCTTACTTCCCTATATATAAACAACTCATAAGCAAACAATCACAACATACAAATTAGAGATCGTTTATAAAAATTAGGACAAGAAGTTGTCCTTATAAACTTACCTGAGGAACGCCGTAAGTAATTTAGAATTCAATAATATGTACAAATCCAAATATCTAAGCAGCTTTCGGGTTATGTGAAAATTCATATCCTACTTTTGAAACCAGATTCAAACCCGTTACCTGCAGTTGATGGTTGAAATGAACTGGATACAGCATTAAAACCTACTTTTAGCGACTCTTTCAAACGGTTATATTGTTGCGCAATTTTTAGCTAGTCAGCTCATCGGATTTTTTTAATCAAGTATGTTCTGTATGATTCCAGCATTTTTCCTAACAGTAGTCTGTAAAAAGAAATTTTGTGATGCTAAGATACATTTAGTTACTACGTCTGGGCTTTTGGCCATCTCAGATTGCATTGATGGTTTCTCAAGTCAGGAGCAACAGTTATTTTAAAAATTAATTTTAATACTTTTTCGTAATATTTAAATTTATAAATGAAATATCAGGGAAAAAACCAAAACAATCGCACATAAAAACAAGCAGTCTGAAAGGTAAGTCAATGACATTAAAAAGGTTTAATCAGCAATGTCATATCAACTAATTCCGATAACTTTCTTCATTCCTGCAAACTGAAGTACAATGTAAACATTGAATTTTCGAGTATATTTCTAGTTATTCTAAGCCGTTGAATTTCCATATAACCGCAGAAACGTTTTCTGTTCTAGTACCTGCTGGAAACTATTAGTTAGCGTGAATAAGATATACAAACGCTTTATGATCTTTGTGTACACTTTCATACGTTTTATAAATGTAAGAAAAATGTTCGTTCGATTACTTGCGCAACAATTTTGTTGTCAAAATACAAGTATTACGACCATTTTAGAATATAAAACAGATCACTTAGAAATAATTATTGATCTCAATTTTTGATAGTCAACTGAGTGTACCACCTACAAGTCAATAGTACACTGTTTGCAGATGTGTTAATGGGTTCAATAATTTACAGGAGGAAATACAGCAATGAGTGATTGAGGTCTTGCGAAAACATGTGAGCATCATTGTACCAGTACTCAAACTTAATGTCTCGCTGCTTTTTCCCCAAGCATACAGTACAATGGTTTGCATACACCAGCACTAAATGTCACAATTTCAAGGAAACGAAGTTTCACCACTTGTACTCGTATGTATATTTATTATCTATTTGAAATATCATCTGTGCCTGCGATATATTTTTTTTTTTCTGTCATCAGTCTTTCGACTGGTTTGATGCAATCCTCCATCCCTTCCTAACTTATGCTAACCTGTTCATCTCTACATATCCCCTACAACCCACGTCCTCAATTATCTGCTTCATATATTCTAATCTCTGTCTTCCTCTACAGTTCTTACCTTCGACTGTTCCCTCAACTAACAAATTAACCAATTCAGAATGTCTCAAAATATGACCTACCAGCCTGTCTCTTCTTTCTGTAAGCTTATTAAATATACTTTTTTTCTCATCCATGATTTCCAAAACTCATTTCTTACTTTGTCTGTCCACCTAATTTTAGGCATTTTTCTGTTCGGAAGTTTCTATCACATATTCAATTTTTTTTTTTTTTTTTTTTTTTTTTTTTTTTTTTTTGCTGTCGTCTGTCTTTTGACTGGTTTCATGCAATCCTCCATACTTTCCTGCCCTGTGCTAACCTCTTCATTTCTACATACCACGTCCTCAATTATCTGCTTCACATATTTTAATCTCTGTCTTCCTCTACAGATCTTACCTTCGACTGTTCCCTCCACCAGCAAATTAACTAATCCAGCATGTTTCAAAATATGACCAACCAGCCTGTCTCTTCTTTCTGTAAGTTTCTTCTACAAACTTCTTTCCTCACCCATCATTTCCAAAAATCGTTCATTTCTTACTTTGTCTGTCCATTTAATTTTCACCATTCTTCTGTAACATTACATTTCAAATGCTTCAATCTTCCTTCTTTCCGGTATTACTGAAGTCCATGTTTCAATACCGTATAGCGCTGTGCTCCACGTATAGAGTTTTAAAAAGTTTTTTCTAATTCCTTGATCAATATTTGAAATTAAAAGATTTCTCTTTTAATGAAGGCTCTTTTTGCTAGTGCTATTCTGCTTTTAACATCATTCCTGCTTCGGCCATCGGTTGTAGAATTCACTTACTTCTTCAATTCCATCTGATCCTAATTTTGTATTTAATCTACTAGTATTGGTATCATTTCTGCTACATTTCATCACTTTAGTCTTGCTTTGATTTATATTCAGTCCAAAACCCTTCCTTCAGTATTTTGTTCATGCCATTCAGTAATTTCTCAATGTCCTCAGCCCTTTCTGCTAACGAGACAATGTCATCAGCAAATCGTAGCATACTAATTTTTTCCCCTTTTATGCCACATGGAAATTTTTCTTTTACTTTCTTTATTGCTTCCTCTGCATACAAGTTGAATATTAATGGGGACAGACTACAACCTTGTCTCACGCCCCTTTTAACTGATGCTTGTCTCTCATGATTCTCTACTTTTATTATAGCCACTTGATTCTTATATCGTTTATAAAGTATTCTTCTATCACGATACTTTAGACGTGATTTCTTTAAAATTTTGAATATCTTGTCCCACCTAACATTATCAAAAGCTTTTTCTAAATCAACAAATGCCATAAACGTATCTTTGTTTTTCTGATCCGCCCTTCAAGTATTAATCTTAAAGACAGAATTGCTTCCCTTGTACTGCGATTTTTCCTAAACCCAAACTGATCTTCACCTACTATGTCTTCTACTATCCTTTCCATTCCTCTGTATATTATTCTGGTCAGTAATTTTGAAGCATGTGATGTTAGACTAATGGTGCGATAATTCTCACATTTGTCGGCTTGTGCTCTCTTCGGAAGTGTGAAGATGATATTTTTATTAAAATCAGTTGGAATTTCTCCTGTTTCATAACCTTTTGAAATCAGCTTGAATAATCTTCCGATTCCTTCTTCTCCTAGGGATTTAAGAAGTTCTGCAGGGATCTCATCAATTCCAACTGCCTTATTTGCTTTCACGTCATTCAGAGCTTTATTAAATTCTGTCCCCCAAAAAGGATCTCCTAAGTCATCAATGTTAACATCGCCTTCCTTTTCCATTACGCTATTGTTCAAGTCGTTCGCCACATACAGTTTTTCAATGTATTCCTTCCATCGGTTAGCTCTATCGTCTGAGCTTAAAAGAGGTTTTCCATCGGCGGCTTTAATGTTCACAGCTCTTTTCTTCATTTCTCCAAAATCTGTTTGATCTTCCTATATGCAACATCTACGACCATTCTCTTTTCTACTTCTTCACACTTTTCTTGTAGCCATTTTTCTTTTGCTTTTTTGCATTCCCTGTTGATTTGTTTTCTAAATTGCCTGAATTGCTCTCTTTCTGCTTCATCATGAGCATTTTTGTACCGTCTCCTCTGATCCATCAGTTCCAAAATTTCTTGTGTGATCCAAGGTTTTCGGGCAGCTTGTTCTGTAAAGCTTAATGTTTCTTTACCAGCTTTCATTATTTCGGTCTTTATTGCAGCCCATTCGCCCTCGGTTGAGCTCCTTTCAGAGTTACTTCTAGGACCCAAGTCTACCATTTCTGCAAATTTTTCTCCCGTATTAGATTTTTTCAGTTTATTCACTTCTAGTCTGTTCTGCTTGTGCTACTTCCTTATTCGCTTGAATTTCAGACTGCACTTCATCGCTATCACATTGTGGTCAGAGTCTATGTCTGCTCCTGGGTACGCTTTACAGTCTAGAACTTGATTCCTGAATCGTTGTTTGACCATGATACAATCTAGCTGGTATCTGCCTGTATCCCCAGGACGTTTCCATGTGTATATCCGTCTTGCATGGTTCTTAAACAGTGTGTTTGCCACTACTAGCTTATATCTTTCATTAAATTCTAACAAACCTGCTTCCTCGCTCATTTCTTTTTCCTAGACCAAAGCTTCGTACAGTATTCCCCTCTTTTCGTTCTCCCACTATCACATTCCAATCACCTATTATTATTAGATTTTCTACCTCCTTCACATATTGAATTAATTCTTTAATTTCGGTGTACATTTTCTCTATTTCTTCGTCATCTTCCTGTGACATTTGCATGAACACTTGTACTAACGTGGTTGGGACGGGCTTAGTTTCTAACCTCATCAAAATAATCCTGTCACTAAACTGTTCATAATAACTCACCCGTTTCCCTACTCCCTTATCCATTAAAAATCCTACACCAGTGATTCCATTGACAGCTTGCGTGCTCATTATCCTCTGTTCCCCAAACCAGATATACTGTGCGTCCTACCATTTAATCTCGCTAATCCCAACAACATCTGACTTAAGTCGTTCCATCTCCCTTTTTAGGTTTTGCAATCTACTTGCCCTATTCAGACTTCTAACATTCAACGCTCCGACTCGTAGAATGTTTCTATCCTTTCTGATGACTCCTCCCTGAGCTGTCCCCACCCGGAGATCCGATTGGGTGACTATTTTACCTCCGGAATATTTTACTAAGAAAGAAGCCATCATGATATATGTAATTTGAGAGGATTACATGTCCTCGGGATACCCTTTGGGTCTTTAATGCAGTGGTTTTCCGTTGCCTTCTGCATCCCCATGCCGTTGATCATTTCTGATTCATCCGCCTTTAGGGGCCGTTTCCAACCCCAAGGGCAAGAGGGTGCCCCCGACCACTCCCCGCTCTTCCGCCCTCCTTTCGGAGGCCGTTGGCAAACAGTGGGTGACTCCTTATACCGGGAATCATTCAGTCACCAGAGCCTCGTCCATGCAAACAGGGTACACCACGTGAAGGAGATGTTGACATTTGGTTGGAAAAGGCTAGTATAGTCTCTCCCAAACCCTTACACCCTAAAAAAAAAAGACTGAATATTAAATTTATTAATATATATTAAAAAATCTTATAAATCTTATAAATGATGCCGCATGACTACGACATAGAAGTAGTTACCTAATTCTGTAATAAAAGAACCGTGCAGCTTACTTTAAACGAAGGATAGTAAAAAAATTTAAGTTGACCGTAATAGTGACAAGGTGCAGTTAGTTTCCAATAAAGACGGAAATTTTGTCAGATTTTAAGACGAAAATTTTATTGAAGTAAACCATAAGAGTGAATTGCATCAGTGAAGCATAGTAATATAATTAAAAACAGCACTTACTAAAATGAAAAGTGAAAAATCAAATAACTATTAAAGTTCTGTTAATTGTGCAAAGTAAAATTTTGCCTGGTTTCTCTGAAGTTAAAGCCACTTTTTTTCTTTCTAAAAAATAGTAATATTGTTTGATGTTTCCTTTTAGTGTAATTTTAAAATATTGATTCATAAAAGAGTAGTCAATTACGCATTTTTGCATGTGCATTAGATTTTAAGGGATTGATGTTAAATTTGTTTATGCACAGGTAATATGTGTTTTTCATGATTGTTTGGAAATTCTATACAGCTTTGCTTTTTCATTACTGTGTTGCTTTTTCATTACTGCGTTGCTCGCTGAGTTAAATTTTTACGATAATTGTATTGAAATTTCTGCTGCTTGTTTGTTTGGTTTTTTTTTTTTTAGTATAATGGAGATTCATGTTTTAGAATCAACCAGAGATAACGATGTGCATCATCAGAATGACAAAAATTTAAGGGTTTCGAGAAATGTAGACAGTGGCATAGGTCCAGGTTATGAGTATCATGATCAATTAGAACATGAAGAGGATAATAGTGGTGTTTTCCATGACGTTCCAGTAACTGGCTTCACCAAAAAAGATTATCACGGGGGAGAGAATAGTTTCGTTGAGAAAATGCTAGCAATGATTCTGCAAGGACAGCAGAGGATAGAACAAAAACAACAAGAAATGAAACAAGGTCAGAAGAAGATGGAATATATTAGTAATAATCAACAGCAAACGTTACGACTGTGGGAAAAAGAAAGAGATAAAATTTATTCCACAATACCCAGTTTGGACGCGTATATGAACATATTTCTGTTACCAAGTACAGGGCGTTCGCCGGGAAACGCAACCCACTGTTAGCGCTACAAGGAAGAAACTGCTCCCGGCGAGCGAGCGCTCAGCTTCCGGCATTGTTCGACCGTCGGCCGCGGACTATTTCATAATAATTACGCTTCATAAACTTTATAAACTTGTGTGCTAAGCATTTAAATATGACGTGATTCATTAGCTTACCTTATAAAAGATGCTGGAAGTGTTGACCCTCATGTGTAATGCACATTTCACATCTTCTGAACATATTTCGAGACACACGCTGCCCTAACTGACTTAATGATTTTTTGGGTGACTGTTCTAGTCGAAAAGCGATATCGTCAATTTTCTCTTCTGTGAGAATACGGTTGACCGACAGTCTCTTTTTGTTAAAAAATGAACCCGTTTCTCTTACTTTTTTAACCAGACGCAGGATTGTTGATTTAGCTGGCAGTAAAGCGCCAGGAAATTCGCAACGAAATTTACTGCGACACTTTTTAAACGACTTCTTCTTCACATATGTATCGTAGAGAAATATTCTTTGTTGCAAACTGTAACGTACCATAATTTTACTCACACTCAAACACGGTACAGATTAATAAGAGTATGAAGCCCCAAACCAGCCAAACCGCAAAGAAACGTTTATTCACAACACTGATTAATAAGAGACTGAAGTCACAAACTAGCTACAATGCAAAGAAACCGTTCTTAACAATGTAAGGGTCACTGCACTGCACTGTTGGGGCAGCGGAGGTGTTAAACAGTGCGGTGATTCACGGTGCCGTGTGGCGGGAACTGCTGGCACCACTGACCGAGCAAGTTGCCGACGGCAACAGACTGGGAGGGTAGCGTTTTCCGGCGAACTCCCTGTAGTTTTTATGGCAGAGAGAAGAAGGATGCTATATATAAAAAAAGAGAGAATACTGTTGTATTATTCATTGGAGGTCGATCAGTGTATTAAGTATGAAGATATGGAAAATAAACAGTGTTACTGAATATTAAATTTATTAATATTAACAAAAATCTTATACACACACCCTTGTATGACGATAATGCAATCAATGAATCACCCAATTAAACTCGTATTCCGTTCTGTAAAGTTTCTTACATCGCCCTTTACTTTTGGTACAAGATATGTTTTTATTTCTTCTGAAGAACGTATTTAAATATTAATAATACTTGATAAAATTTGGATCCAGTGCAGGCTTTGTTGGCAATATCCCTATACACCCGTCTAACTTCTTTCCTGCTCCCAACTACTTTTGCTCTCTACTAATTTGAACTTTAAATTCGTTCAGTGTTTTTGGTAAATTATTCATTATTTCTCTTGGTAATATATTCCATTCCCTTATACCCTTTCCTACAAAAGAAAATTTTCCCACGCTTTTATGCCTGAAATCAGGTGGTAGCTTCTGGTCATCTTTACCCTTCCAAACAACTCTTTTAATTTTCCCACCAATATCTTTCCATGCATCATCACCAATATATGCCTTGTACACTCCCATGACTCTCTTAACCTTCTTTTCGTCTTCCAATAAATCCCATCCGAGTTCCTCTGTCATGTTAGTTACTGATTGTGTTTTGCTGTAATTTCCAAAGACAAAGCTGGCAGCCCTTCTCTGCCCAACCCCCCTCAAGTCCTGTATTTGATACCCTAAATGTGGGACCCATATTACTCTATCCTATTCAAGCTGTGGTCTGAACAAGGTTTTGTCCCCCAATTACATTGCATCTTTGGTCCATCCCCTCTTTTAAATATGTGATGGATTTTGAACCCTTCTCCTACTATCTGTCCAATGTGTCCTGCCCAGTTAAGTTTTTTTTTATTAAATGTTATGCCAAAGTATTTACATTTCGAGTCTTCAATAAGCAGCTCTTTCCCAACTTTATAATCATAATCAACCTTTAGCTTTTTATCTGTGTACCTAATAAGCTGGCTTTTTTTTTGCATTTATCCTCGTCCCATTTTCACTTATCCAGCTAGATATCCTATCTAGATCACCCTGCAGCTGTTTACAGTCTTCTACTGTTTTGATCCTATTATATAACGTATAACATCTGGACACGATCTAACATCTGCCAAATAAACCATTAGCACATTCAGTCACTAGAATAACGAATAGTAATGGCCCCAATACTCTACCTTGTGGAACTCCCAAGTTCACTCCTATTTCTTTCGATACTGCATTTCCTAACCAATCTTGTTGCTTTCTACCTTTTTAGAATTCTTCTACCCAGCAAATCATCTTCCTATCTACTTCAATAGTTTTTACGATTTTGTTATTTGAAGCATAGTTTCTATTTTTTTTTTGTTCATATATACTCTGTATCAGCTCTTGTTTCCTTAATTTAGCTGTCGGTAGAATTTTTGCAGAATATTTGTAATGGAATATCAGCTGCGTCAGTAAAAGGTTTTGTAACCTCTTCGCAGTGTTCCTTGCAAACTCTATCTTCCATTAAATGCTTCACTCACCTTCTTTATCACGACTTTTACCGCAGTATTCTTAGCATACACAAGTAATACAAGTTGTCCAATATCTGCTGCAGCCATATCAATTTTTCCATCCTTCAGCACCACTTGCTTCAACTGTTTTAATTTATTTTACATTCTGCCCTTTTCGCGAATTAAGTTAGCTGTGCATGATGAGCTCTTGTTTCCACTGGTAACAACTTTTCCTTCTCAGCGTTTTTTTCTGCTGCAACTTTCGTCCCTTGTTTAAGTTAATATATTTCGGCACTGAAGGAATCATTTTGCTATGTAAACTATCTCTCCTTCCAAGTAAGACTGGCGTCTGCAGTTTCAATCTTAATCTTTATTCATTGCAGCCGTTGGATCTACAGCACATTGGACGTCTGTCAACATATCAATCTGCTGTGAGTTATTATCTGTGATATTGCAGTTGAGGAAATTGCTCCTCCTTCGTTTTAACTGGTTTTTCCATTCAATAAATTTGATATATTCACATTTATCATATGCAAATCCTTGATCCTGAGCAAGATCTCCTGTAATTGCTGCGTCAAGTCTCGTTTCCAGGTTTCCTCCAACAAGCCAACGTTTAGCACGCAGAGTACTTCGTGTATACTATGTTCAGACAGAAAGGCGGGCCACGGTCACTTTGCTCTATCCCCACTCCGCTGCCCCAGCCCCTACAGGCGAAGGGGAAACAGCTGTCGCGCATGCGCAAACGTCATCACAACGTATGTGGTACAATATGTTGCATCTATTTTGATGATTTCTTCAGTATAATCGAACATTTTAACTTATTTTTCCTAACGTAAATGAGTGAATCGTAAGTAATAGAAATTTCGTGTTTACCAACTACAATTTCATATGTTAATAAATATAAAAAGTATTTACATATCAATGAATAAAACTTAATGCTTCCAATCATTATTTTTAGTTTTAAAAGTTGCGCAAGACATTTCGACGATTAAATCCAATTTTTAGAAGTCTTTCCCAGTGGAAGTTAATTCTCTAAACACGTCGGGCGTCGTTTGAATTTTGAAATGAAAGTGATATTTACTCGAAGTTTCTGTTTACAGAAATCGTAGATGAGATACACCACTGCGTTTCGAGTGTTGCCAAATAAACTTCCTTGCGTGATTTTGATTAACCCTGTGGTGGGTACCTTGGTGGGCAAACCACATTACAATTATATTTCATACCTTTATGATTAATAATTGTGGACTTTCAATTTTAATTTTTATGAAGGAGTGAAAATTATTTAATTTTGCAAGAATCTCGACGTTAGTTGGAATTTAGGAAAAATTGTCACAATATGACATTTATTTTCTTATCACTGGCGATTACAAGTCTGAGCGAATTTATCGTTAACATTAACACAAATTGGCAAAATCATAAAAGCAACGCTCAGAGTTACAATTAGCCGTCATGAGCAAGCAAACAACTGTATATTTACTTTTAAATATATCTCAGAATCAAAATACAAGAAATAATGACAATTGGAACAATAAAAATACAAGTTATGACGACCTCAGACAAAGGTATCATAATACTGTGACTTTACAGTTAAAAAAGAAAATCATGGGCGCCAGAATGAACAATATATCATTCAAAAATAACTAGTTCTGGCAAATTATGCCGCTAGCTCAGGGGTTTTTACAATTACAAAGTGAGAACATGGACCTATCCTCTCAAAGTCGCTTACGGGTTCTGTTTCACGGAATGCACAATTACCATTGTAGTTCTGCGTCTGATGTCTGTGATGAGTGTAGCGGACCCACGATATGTGAGATTATCTCACAAGTCGGCTATAGGCATCTCTGGTCTGGCAATGCGCATCATCGCATTACCGGCTGTGTTGCGGTGATACGCTCGCTCCAGCAAGGCAAGGCAAGCTGCAGTTAGCGAAAGAAGTCAACTTTCCAAGTCAACCTCAGACTGGTGCGATCGAAGTTAGAATGTCCAGCTCCTCGCTCCTCGGTCCACGAGGAAATTTCTCGCTCCGCCCATTTGTAGTCTCGAAGCTCACATACAACAAAAATTCCCAGGATTTTGAGTTATACGCTCATTTTGATTGGATCTTCAGGTCGGCACCTAATGTCACGTGATATCCTCGACATGTGATTTGGCCAAAGTATCTGACAGAGGTCGGACATATTCGGCTAAGTTCGCCGGGGTGAGAGAACATTCGGGTTTCGGACGGCAGGCTTTTCCCGCCAGGAGAGTGACGTTGTTGACCACCTATCCCTAGGGAGCAGAGTGTGTGGTCTGGCAAATCCCAACTCCGCGACTTCTTGTCGCCAAGGCTCGGAAACACCAAGATTAGCTTCAAGCCTACATGGCTCAATAACTCTTTAATATTCGCTTTGCTACGATACACTGTATAAGTTCACCATTTCATTACAGTCCTCACTTGGAATCTTGCGTACTTTATAAAATTACAACACAAATCTATTCACGTGGTCGCCCAAGATTTATGTAAATTACTCTTATATTATTACATATATAATGTGAAAACTCTCCTGTATATCTGTAATCGTTCAACTTAAGATTCCTAATTTCTGTGATGACCAACACAATTTAAACAAATCTTTCTGGCAAGGTTTCGTGTTCTATAGGGCATTATCTATGGCACGTTAGCCACCCTTTACAGATACACAAAAACCAAGAAGTAAATTTCGTTGACGAGATAACTTGCGATCTTCGGTCAACACAGACAAAGCGTCATTACGCTCGCTGTACACTTCTGCTCAGAAAAGATATAATGCAACTACCTAAGGTAAAACGTTACATCGAACTCATGCATCACAAAATGTTGAAACCCTTTTCGTTTATGTCACAAAATACATCTTAGAAAGCATATCACAATGTTTGTATCGCTGTCAGATTCATTGTGATTGCGAGGACAAGAAATTGTGGTTGCTAATGGCGCTTTATTTACCGCGAGTGCGTATCAATTTATCTGGCTCAGGAAAACATTTAATATTTCAGGATTTTTATCAAATCACGTCCACTTAACAGCGTGAAAATCAAAAGTGACTATTAATATTTCACGTGGACAAAATATAAAGTTCGGAATAGCGAAATAAGCATTAAAAATTCCGAATATGGAAATATCCTAAGTAGCTTTAACTGTAAGTGCAAATTTGGTAACTGGAATTTTAATTTTCCGTTTATCTAATCTTTCCAGCAAAACAGACGGTTTAGACTAGCGAAACCGGCATCGGCGTTTTTCAAGCATGATTAATTTCGGTAAGGCGTCTAACCTAAAAGAATGTGTACTGTACATTTAAATTTTTTTTTTTTATGATCCAAATCGGTCAATTCATAGTCAGCCTTTTCGTCATTGTATTTGGCATGCTACACAACTTGTTGAACAATGCCTACAAGACGAATTTGAGACGTCCATGGATCTTCCTCTGGAAAATAATTCTGCGTCGCGAATATTCGTCTTTACCGCTTTCAACAGGATTTCGAAGGACGCAGAACCTTGGGCTTACAAGGTTACAGACGTTCGGCGGTTTGTGCCCGATAGCTAATGACATTCCTGGAACAGGTATAGTGTCCGTCGACCGACCGCACTTACTAACTGGTCCAGCTGACAATTGCGTCTTTTCTGACCGCAAGGAATGAACAAATTGCGTAGTGTTCCACACAAAGTTACGGACAGAAAAACTCCACGCGATGTTGATAGGCTGTGAATTCTGAGACTGATTTCGCATTTCTCCTAGGATTGAAAAACTTGCCGACTCTTGTCTGACTTTCAAGAACGACATGTATTGTACATCTTTCCTCTCCTGCCCTACAAATGTCTGATGCTTTACCGACAGTTTGCACTTAACTGTGGATCCAAGACAACTGAAATTGTTGTGTTTCTTGATTTCAGATATTTTTGCGTACAAACTGACAATTTCGCTGACTAAGAGTTGAGTAGTGACTTTAACAACCGACTCACTCGCAGTCTGTAATACCGCATTCGGAGGATTTTGTGGAGGACTAAAATTATTACGTCCGGCTTCCACAAGTTCGTCCAGTGACAATTTTGACTCGCTTTGTGCCGTCTTAACGAGCTCGACCGAACTTGCCACGGCAGTCACCTCTGAGCTAAGTTTTCGGATGTTTTGTTCTCTTTGGACTTTGACCTCTTGAACAAATTCCGAAATTTGCCCTAGGTTTTGGCCGTTCTCGTTTCGCATCTGTTCAATGGACAGGTCGGTGGCGTCAAGTCTTTTAGTCAACTGTTCATTACCCGATTGCAAAGAAGCACAGGTAGTTTTTACTTCTTCTGTGTCCCTTTCCAGCTTAGAAACAATTTTAGCTATCTCAGACTTGAATTCAGATATTTCCTTTGTGACCTCAGAACGGAAGGTGGATATTTCCCCGTCCAAATTTGTTAATATCGCAGCTTGCGAATCAAATCGTGCATCAAAACTCTGCTTAAAGCAAATCCGAATTTCTCTTATTTTCCTCCTTTTGTGAATCAAAACGCTTGTTTATTTCCAGAAATTGCTGGCTTGATTGTTGTTTTTGTGAATTAACTTCCTGCATTAGTTGTTGATTCGATTGCCCTATAGCAGTCATCAACATGTTTAGCATTTGCTGTGATGAGAGGGGTGGTGCTTCTACAGGAATTTGTGTCATTTGTTGCGTCTGTTCTGAATGTGCGGGCGTATTCTGTGTCATCTCACCTACAGGAAACGAAAAATTTTCCATATTTTCCTGTGGCGACAAAGTAGACTGCGAACTATATGAGTGGGTCGGAACTTCAGAACTAACGTTCCCCTCCCCAGCAGCCAATATTCCGCATTCTGTTAACTGAACCTCGTTCATGATTTCGGGAGATTTTTGCCTATCAGACTGATCTTCCATATCGAAATCTTTTATCGTACGAGATCGTAGCTTCATATGAACACACAAACAATGAATTTACACCGCAATTGTGCAATGACGAAATCTAAATTCACTAGCAACAAAAATACCGCGAATTTCAATACACACAAATACATATACCCCTCCAAAATACAGCAAGAGAAAAGCAACGATGAATCATGCAACACAACACCATAAAAGCAGACTTACTTTCAAACACATGGGCAAAATATGCGTGTCTTTAATTTTCTTAGAAGCTACCATGCATTAACAAAACAATACTGACGTTACTCATTTAAAAATTTGAAAAATGATCACAAAATTGTTACAATACAAAGTGTATTGCATCTCAATTGAAGTACACAAATGAACTTCCTTTTAATGCGTTGAAACAAAATAAATTTTATGCATTGAAACAAAATGAACTTTATGCATTATAATATAAGTGAAACATCAAAATAAAATCTTGTATGAATATCTATTGACTACAAGAATGATAAAACTGCCAAAAGCCATGTGCAACATTCCATGAAACTTTCTGAATTTGGGCTCCAAACAGTATTAATTTGAATTATGCCACCAAGTTCGCAGACATTAAGTAGTAATGTCTCATCTGGCACCAGCGTTTGGCGACATTATGTGGTGGGTGCCTTGGTGGGCAAACCACGTTACAATTATCTTTCATACCTTTATGATTAATAATTGTGGATTTTTAATTTTAATTTTTATGAAGGAGTGAAAATTTATTAATTTTGCAAGAATTTCGACGTTAGTTGGAATTCAGGTAAATTGTCACAATATGACATTTATTTTCTTATCACTGGCGATTACAAGTCCGAGCGAATTTACCGTTAACATTAACACAAATTGGCAAAGTCATAAAAGCAACGCTCAGAGTTACAATTAGCCGTCATGAGCAAGCAAACAATTATATATTTACTTTTAAATATATCTCAGATCAAAATGCAAGAAATAATGACAATTGGAACAATAAAAATACAAGTTATGATGACCTCAGACAAAGGTATCATAATACTGTGACTTTACAGTTAAACAAGAAAATCATGGGCGCCAGAATGAACAATATATCATTCAAAAATAACTAGTTCTGGCAAATTATGCCGCTAGCTCAGGGGTTTTTACAATTACAAAGTGAGAACATGGACCTATCCTCTCAAAGTCGCTTACGGGTTCTGTTTCACGGAATGCACAATCACATGGCTTGGTCGTAATCAATTACCATTGTAGTTCTGCGTCTGATGTCTGTGATGAGTGTAGCGGACCCACGATATGTGAGATTATCTCACAAGTCGGCTATAGGCATCTCTGGTCTGGCAATGCGCATCATCGCATTACCGGCTGTGTTGCGGTGATACGCTCGCTCCAGCAAGGCAAGCTGCAGTTAGCGAAAGAAGTCAACTTTCCAAGTCAACCTCAGACTGGTGCGATCGAAGTTAGAATGTCAGCTCCTCGCTCTTCGGTCCACGAGGAAATTTCTCGCTCCGCCCATTTGTAGTCTCGAAGCTCACATACAACAAAAATTCCCAGGATTTTGAGTTATACGCTCATTTTGATTGGATCTTCAGGTCGGCACCTAATGTCACGTGATATCCCTGATACGTGATTTGGCCAGCGTATCGAACAGAGGTCGGACATATTCGGCTAAGTTCGGGGACGACTCTGGCATTTCCCGCCCGGTGAGTAATCTTGTTGACCGCCTATCCCTAGGGAGCAGAGTGTGTGGTCTGGCAAATCCCAAATCCGCGACTTCTTGTCGCCATGGCTCGGAAACACCAAGATTAGCTTCAAGCCTACATAGCTCAATAATTCTTGAATATTCGCTTTGCTACGATACACTGTATAAGTTCACCATTTCATTACAGTCCTCACTTGGAATCTTGCGTACTTTATAAAATTACAACACAAATCTATTCACGTGGTCGCCCAAGATTTATGTAAATTACTCTTATATTATTACATATATAATAAAAAATGCACCTTGTAACGTGGCGACAGCGCGGCTCGTTACAATCTCCAACTTTTTTTTTATATCAGTCCGCCTATTCTTGGCTAGACTAACAATACCATTACAGTCTACCAACTTCAACAAGACAAAACATATAATGAAAACTTAAATTTGCCCCTTTTCTACACAAACTACTATACTGTACGGCCTTGTCAGAAAAGATACATGCATACATTGCATTAAAAAAATCATATAATTATTATTAGTTCTCAATGTCTGATGATTTCACTCATGGGTGTAGTGAAATACTTCGTCCACCAACCTATTTGAGTCGGAATGACTGGATATATAAGATTAGAGAAATAAGGTGCCGCAATGATTCTTATATGAATTCTTTTTTCCCTCGTACGATCAGGGATTGGAATGCACAACAAAGAGATTAGCTTTGGTGCTGAGCACCCTCTGCCACCCACAATTTTGTGAATTGCAGAGTATATATGTAGATGTAGAAGTGGGACCTCACAGGTTCGGGCCAACTAATAACTAGTTCCTACTTTTTTCCTGGATTCGTGGGTGCGATTGGAATGGCAGAAATGTTTAAGGGCCCCACAACTTGTATCAGGACTGCATATATCAAGTTTGAACAGGTTTGATTCGGGGAATCTAACGTTAAATTTTCATGAGATGCTGGTCAAAAATCAGTTCAACATAAACAAAGTGTTGAGTGGATGACATCAAACCTTGACAAACTAGATACAGTCAAAGACTCTGCAAGAAAACTTTCTGGATTTAACCTGTCTAGTAAAATTTGGACATCACTGAAACGCCTAACAACAGGCCATTGTAGATGTATCTAATAAACATTGTTCACTCTGATCTATCGGCTCCAAGGTCGTATTCCCCTCCCGTCCCTACCTCTCCAAGCTGACAGATGTGTCCAAGGAGGCCAGTGGTAAGGACAGCGGGCTGGGGATAGAGCAGACTGACCTTGAGCCGCCTCTGTTAACTGAACAGACTATAGAAGTACAGATGGGGACTAATAGAGGAGCCTTGTTGTGACCGAAGGAACCAATAGGAAATAATGCTTTATATAAGTCAGGTTAGGTAGCAGACCCTCTCCACGTCCTATCAACGCCGCACCGCGTTCTCGCTGGCATTGCTTGTGCAATCATTTATTTATTTATTTATTTATGGCTTTACGCCTCGTCGACGTCGTTAGAGGCGAGAAAGGTCGGGGGATAAGGAATAGGATGGAATTCGGCCATGGCCTTTTGAATAAAGAATCCTGGAATTCACCTGAAGCGATTTGGGGATTCCCGGACGGGGATTCTAACCCACGTCCTCCCGAATGAGAGGCCAGAGCCTTACCGCTCACCCACCACGCTCGGTGCTTGTGTAATCGCTCAGTTCCTATGCAAAACACTTTAAACTAGGAACACTTTCAATAAAATAGTATTAACATATGAGGAAGTAACCAGTAAATGAAACCTCTTCCTTGTTTATAAACCTGACTCAATGTAAGTATTTGTAGTTTCTGTAGCTTAAAACATTTGGGAGGACGCCGGCTCGAATCCCCGTCCGGGTATCCAAATTTGGGTTTTGCATGGTTTTCCCAAATCACTCCAGGCAAATGCCGGGATGCTTCCGCCAAAAAGCTATTGCCGAATTAATTCCCGTTCCTTGTCCCCAGTCCCATCCCGCCTCTAATGACCTCTCCGTCAACGAGGCGTAAAGCCATAAATAAAAAAATAGCTTAAATACAGGATATGTTCGATAATGGAGATAAATTTCAAGTTTGTAGCAATAGAGATTTTTGATAGATCTAGTATTAATAAAAAAAAATAGTCTAAAATTGATAACCTTCACTTCTGCAAACTTCCATACTTAATTTACAGTTAAAAAATATCCCTTTCTACCTTCTTCAGTACATGTCAACAACGGTATCCGATAAGCTGGGGAAATAAAGCTATTTTTGTCATTACCCTTTACTTGCATTGAACATGAGATTTTTTTGTTATTGTATCGGCCCTGACCGAACATGAGACACCGCCACCTGAGTACAGTCGTGTAACCACGAGAGTGGGAGAACGCGTGTTCTACCCGCGATAGAACCGAATTTGTCAAATCCGGAGAATTAACACTACTGGAAGGATGTTGTGTTGACATCTGTTTGCGAAACATGTAACTATGATCTGTCTGTGATAAGTGTATTTTTATTTGTGAAATGTGTAGCTTTTGAGGCGGATATTTGGGACCATCCAAACATTTGCCTTGATGTTTGCCTAAAAATCGCAGTCAGAACGGCCAGCCAGTACGCGGTAACCAGGACTCCATTTGATTCTCCTTGCAGCTCCTCAATCCAGTGTTATCTTATGTCTTTAAACGAGCAGTTCCTGTATATATATATATTTCGGATCTCGGGAACGGCTATGACGATTTGGATGAAATTTGATATTTAGATAACATTTTGACTTTTAAGATTACCTAAACAGTTGTCTTCTCTACCAAAAAAGCGAGTTTACAAAATACGAACAATTTTTTCACTCGGTATCTCGAAAACGGCACTAACGCCATCTGGTAGACAATTCAGGTAACAGAAAGCCTACAAATAGTTTCACCTTGATTTCTAAGAATATTAAAACGAACAGTTCTTACTTGTATACTGGCTGATCGTGAAAATATTAGCACTGCAAGTTTAATTGTAAAACATTTAAAAAGGAAGATAATTAAAAATTTATCTATCATGGTTTTGTCAGAGGTGATACTTTATAGAAACTTCTTTGAAAATACCGAGCGTGGTGGTGTAACGGATAGCGTTCTGGCCTCGCATTCGGGAGGACGGCGGTTCGAATCCCCGTCCGGGCATCCAGATTTGGGTTTTCCATGGTTTCCCCAAATCTCTCCAGGTGAATGCCGGGATGCTTCCTTCAAAAGGCCATGGCCGAATTCCTTCCCATTCCTTGCCCCCATCCTTTCCCGTCTCTAAAGACCACGATGTTAAAAAGGGACGTTAAACTGTTACAAAAAAAAAAAAAAATTTTGAAAATAATATTACCACTACCAGTTATAAAGTAATCATCATTTACTTTTTGACCGTAAAAAGTGGTTGTTAGTTTGTCATTAAATACTACCACCTTAATTATAAAACATTTAAAAAGTACCTGGGTGACCAATCTTCGCTCGGCATCTTTCGATTCATGTTCAATATACAAGACTTCGAGTAAAGTTTTATAATAAAGTGCATAATTAAATATTAATACATCTACAAATTCCAGAAAAAGCCGCGTACGAGTGCACATACGAAAAAACAGATTCTGATAAATAGAATCTTGCCTTTTGAAGCGTTTGACCTTGTGCTTTATTAATGTTTGAAACGAAATATTTAATTATGAACTTTATTATCAAACTTTACTCGAAATCTTGTATATTGAACAGAAATCGAAAGATGCCGAACAAAGATCGGTCACCAGGTACTAGTGCCTTAATGCGCCTCAATGTCGTTTATATACATATTACTCTATTAAGGGTCAACTAAACCAATAACGAGTGCAAATTCGTGTCAGAAGACAGAAAGCGAAGCAACAACAAGAGGATTGCATTTCAGTTTTTTAAAAAAATAATAATCATATAGTTTTAGAAACCATCTACCGACTATTGAAAACTCTGATCTTTTTAATCGTTTTCAAATAAAACAATTTGTTCATCCAAAAAGGGTTAAAATTTTTATTCAGAGATATGTTTTATATTTTTGTTCTCTAATTGTCTTACTGTGTCGGACACACCATGGTGAGCGCCTTAAACTACAAGGCATGAGGAGTTTAAACTCATTTTCCAGCCATTCTCATGACGTGCTTTACACAGTTTTCCTAGGAAATACAGACATGTTCCACCCCACAAATACAGCTCTGTCAAACAGAATTATATATATATATATATATATAAAAATATTTAAATCATAAAGAGTTCGTAGGGAAGTATAAACCTCACTTTCAAATCTTCAGTGGTATGAACCTGGACCTATAGATCGGATGTTAAGTGATGGACAAAAAGAGGGGAGATACTCCATAGGACGAAATTAACTTTAAAATGAAACCAGCTATACTGGACGAAATTGTAGTTGTGGCTAAGCTATTCGAAGAGATGTTGTGGAGGAAGTACGAATCGACGGAGGTACCAAACACCATGCTGACATTATATTCGTGCCAGAGTCGAACCACCTGGTCACACCTGACATTTGGTAATGATATGACATCCCCGTCAATGGAGAAATTACCAATCGATTGCTGGCTGATTGGCGCACGGTGATCTGTGAAGTGAATAATTCATGAGCTCTCAGATTGGGCTCCAGAAATCCAATCGCTGCGGATACCTCGGCTGTGCCGTGGACCTCATATTCATTATTACTGTAATGTCGCGTAATATGAACTCGGTTATTTTCTTTTGGATCTTCGGTGCGTGAATATGGAGGTCATTCTAGCTGGGATCCTCTGTACAGCAAACAATGTGTGGGTCAGAGATTACATTTATTAACGAAGCATCGAAGTGGAATTTGCCTGGAAACGTAAAAGTGGATTGCAGGGCGGGGTTTTGCAATGAAGTCTCCTATGGTACACTGACAATGAGTGCTAGAATCAAATATAATCGCATTCTCATGAAAATTTCCCTTCCTATCGTGGTGGCCGGACGGTTAGCAGTAGGGCTGATATTCAGGAGCATGCGATCACCGGTCCGGACATCGAAATTTCGGGTCAGTAGAGTTTCTGAAAATCACTGTAGAAGAATGCCTGTATGGCTCTATCGAAATGCCCTAACCGTTATTCTCTCTCTTCCTTTTCCGATTTCTCTCGGCCCCTAATGACCTCAACGTCGACAAGCAGTAAAGGCCTATTAGAAAAATGAAATTAAAAGAAATCTTCCCTAAAACATTTGCTCCGGAGATATTCTTAATTCAGATCAAATGTACACGAATAAATGAGAGTGAGATAAAGACAATTTTTTCCATCTAATATATACACCGTTTTAAAGTTTGAACAATTGTATATTTTTCTACATAATCACCACTTTGTTCGATGCATTTTTGTTGATGTCATGACAGTTTTTGCATGCCCATATCATACCAGCTCGCCACCATGTCTTTGAGGAAGCGTTGAACTTCATCTTTCACCTCTTCTGTGTTAGATCACCTTCTGGCCAAATGTTCTTTCATCTAATAGACAAGGCGGCAGCCATTGGGAGGCTAGTCCGGTCTATAGGGTTGATGAGTGATAATGCTCCACACAAAAATGTTGCAGAATAGCAACGATTTGATCGGTGACGTGTTGGTGAGCGTTATAGAAGAGAATGCTTACGCCGTAGCTCAACATTCCTCTTCTTCCGTCCTGAATTGCCCGTCTGCGTTCTTTTCTTTCCAGTGTTTCACATTTTGTGGAAATATGAACATGCAAACATTTGCTCGGAAGGCGATTCCGTAGCGAATGCTTCCTCAAAGACATGGCAGTGAGCTGGTATGATATAGGCATACGGGGGAAAAGTTTGCTGCCCAGTCCCAGGTTCAAATTCCGGACGGGGCAGGAATTTTTTTAGAGTTGGGTTTGATCATATAAGCTTCACCACGTCGTTCCGTGGTTCGGATTTCAAGTTAAACTGTAGGTCCCAGAGGAAAGAAATTAGCGAGCGATGTGGTGTAACAGTTAGCGTTCTGGCCTCGCATTCGGGAGGACTGCGGTTCGAATCCCCGTCCGGGCATCCAGATTTGGGTTTTCCATGGTTTCCCAAATCACTCCAGGCAAATGCCTGGATGCTTCCTTCAAAAGGCCATGGCCGAATTACTTCCCATTCCTTGCCCCCCCCCCCATCCTTTTCCGTCTCTAAAAGACCTCGCTGTTAAAGAGACGTTAAGCAGTTTAAAAAAAATGAAAGAAATTGACCATCCTACCTCTGAAACAATGGCTTAGCATGCATCCTTCGGGTAGATACAACCAACCTTCGGGTTGTGGAATAAGACAGTAACATTTTAGCTATAGAAAATGCTAAATGCTTCGGAAACTTTACTTTTTGGATTGCCCTGGTATTTCGATAGTGTCGTTTATTTTTGGTCTCGTTTCAGCTGAGGTTCAGCGCCATGTGTGGCGGTGAGCTGAGTGCGGTCTCGCGTGTGGGAGTGAGGTCCACCTGGCGCAGCTGCACCCTGAGCCCGGGGCGACGCCGACTTTTTGTGGTGGCCTTGCATCTGGCCCCGACTACCTGCTTCGAGGCGCCAGGCAGCTGCACCAACCTGTGTGTACTCTGCAGATCGTCTTACAGCGGGCTCCAGTTACACGCATGGCATGATGAGCCTCATCAAGGACAAAAAGAACCATTCAGTGGACCTGACCTTACCCTCCACTGCTCGTCTTCAAAGCTTTGTTCTCTCAGGTTGGCCCACATGCTGCAGTGTGTGAAATCAAGCAGACTGCCTTGAAAAGACGGCGGTATCATTAAAGGGGTGAGCCCCACGTCTCCTTTATGTGTGCCGTCTTCATATGTAAAATCATTTTGGTAATATCGAAAAAAATTTCCCTTTAGCAAGTAAATTAAATTTAAAGTTAATTGGGTATCTGGTACAGGGTTTTTCTGTTCTAATAGTTGTGTTACTAGCCAACCATAGAGATCTAAAATGTAAACACCAGTATGATCATATCTGTATTAATATCCAAAGTTGATTCACATATTTTTTTTTATTATATTGTTCAAAGCGCATCATATCAAATAACCCGCTTGACAACAATGGCCGGAAGACCTCGAAAAATATTTTAGACACTTATTTGATCGACTTTCTCGTAGTTCACCTAACTGTCTGTCATGTGTCGTGATCATCCAAACTAACACGGTAAAACTGGTAAGCGCTGCTGAATGATACCTTCAGTTTACTTTTTTTTGCGCTTCATCGGCGTAATGACCATTACAACGAGAAGGAATTCGACTATGGCAGTTTGAAAGAACCAATCCCGCAATCACCTGGAGTAATTTTGGAAACCCATGGAAAATCCAAGTCTGGATGGCCGGACGGGGATTCGAACCCTCGTCCTCTCCCGAATACTAGGCCAGAGCGACCACTGACAAAACAGGATACAAGTTTCAGCATTACAGCTGCCTTGTTTGTGATACGTTAACATTAAAAACTAAATATCTCCCACAGTGGGTACCTACCGTCCTCTGCCGCGATACATTTTAGAAATCCCTTGGACGCAATTCAGTGAAAGTGACTGTGAAAACAGTAACAGTCTTTGACATAAAAGATTTTGTTGTTTTCGCAGCCGTCATAATAATATATAAAATGGCTTACGGGATTAACACTGCGTTGAAATACTCCTTCTTCTTCGTCTACCCAACGTTTCGACCAAGGCTTAGGTCTTCTTCAGACGTCGTCTTCCGAATCTGCTACAGACTTGTATCTGCTGGAGACGGGCGTTGTTAGTTGTTTACGTATTTGTACTGTCGATTGTCTCACAATATCGATTATCCAGAGATGCTGTTTATGATTTAATATCTGTGGGTCCTGAGTTAATTATTATCTAACACACATTTCCAAGACTGGCTAAGTCCGTAACTACCATCATTTGACACGATTAAAGACTTCGCAGTTTTTTGTTGGAATTAACAACCATGACACCGAACGTGGTGGTGTAACGGTTAACGTTCTGGCCTCGCATTCGGGAGGACGGTGGTTGGAATCCCCGTCCGGGCATCCAGATTTGGGTTTTCCTTGGTTTCCCAAATCACTCCAGGCAAATGCCGGGATGCTTACTTTAAAAGGCCATGGCCGAATTCCTTCCCATTCCTTGCCTCCATCCTTTCCAGTCTCTAAAGACCTCACTGTTGAGAGACGTAAAGCAGTAAAAAAAAAAGCAACCATGACGATGGCTAGACCTATTGATAGCGGTGGATACATAGGAGTATTAAACAGTACAAACGTAGTTGCAGATATTTTCTCATCGCCAGTTCTTACCAATATAAATGGCGAAAATACTGGAAATATCTTATTCGTTTATTCTACTAAGGTTCCGATAGCGAAAAAAAAAATATCTGCTTCTACCGCCATTCAACAACAATTCGGACCAACCAACGGTGATTTCCACCGTTTCGGTCATTATGTTGCATTCTCCTTCACATTTGTTTCGGGATTATCGACTAGTCCCCGTCAAAGTCCTTAGAGTCCGGAAGGGTTTGGAGACAAGGTACGAGAATTCGGTAATGGCATTTTGACTCTGTACAAAATATAGCGTAATACCCATACGAACTTAATTTTTTAACATCGAGTATTTTACACTCAAACTTTACTACAAGATTTGAATAAACGGCAGAACAGTTATTTTCTTTCAGGTAATGATGCGCTTTCACCGTGATCCGCTCTTTCGACTCCTGTTTCAACAAAATCGAGTGATTCCTATCTATAAGTTACACAACTATTTATAACTTCTTCCCTGGTTTTCGCATAATTAATCCATCGCCATACATAAATTCTTCCGGTGGTGAAACTCCATCGCAGGGCTAAACGATTGGGACATCAACTGTAAATACTAAGTATGCTCTTATTTCTGGCTACAAAAACCTTAGAAACGTCAGAAGAGAAAGAATCAAACGAAAAGCGAAGAAACAACAATGCAAGGAGAGAATTTATAATAATGGTAAAGGTGGATGTAATGACCTGGTGACAGGATTTTTACTGGCTGCGTAATCCGCCACTGTCATAGCTGCCTTAACCTAACCTGATAAGGTTGCGGGACCTACAGTTTAACGTGGAATCCGAACCACGGAACCGTTCTAGCGTAGTGCACATTATATAGTAAACCACCGAGCGTGGTGGGTGAACGGTTAACATTCTGGCTTCGCATTTCGGAGGACATGGGTTCGAATCCCCGTTTTGGCATCCAGATTTGGGTTTTCCATTGGTTCCAGAAATCACTTCAGGCGAATGCCGGGATGCTTCCTTTAAAAAGGCCATGGCCGAATTCCTTCCCGTTCCTTGTCCCCAGTCCCATCCCGCCTCTAATGACCTTAGCCGTCGACGAGGCGAAACGGCCTAAGTAAAAAAAAAAAAAAAACCACAGCAAACTGTGCCAGAGGTGAAAGGTTGGTTAAGGGTCTTTGGAAATCCCAGCCGAGAACGGAATTCGAACCGGAGACCGATCAAATTCCAGTCAGATGCCGCAACCATTTAATAATATTTATAACATTATTACCAACTCCATTAATCGTTAGAGTGAGGAGCAATATATCTCAAATAATTTAAAGTATAATGTACCTAAAACATAAGTAAATGTTTAGTGAGATTGACGGCGTAGTATAAGCTCCGTCCCTGTTAATTACAATAATAATTGTAATAAAGAAAAAAATTGTTGCAAGGTATTGGAAGTCATGTCCCATGCAGAACTGCCTGCGTGTGTGGGGGCGCTGTCTATCCTGAGGTGTCCATTGTGGACGGCAAACACGTCACATCAATTACCTGCACCCAGGCTGTGCTGACGCCACAGCTCCAGCCCACCAAACATTGACCATCTTAATTAGCATCTGCCTTAGCGGGTAGCTCTGCTCCCCCAATAGCTTTGTTTCCAGCAGTATTCTTACACTAATTGGCGTCCATCTGCTGAAGAAAAATAGATTTACCTCAGATTTTACACGTAATTTTTCATCTTTGTCACTGATGTGACTGACATATACAAACGGAAACTATTATTATTATTATTATTTAACTGTCTACATGGGTATTCGGTCATTCAAAAACGTTTTCTCGCCATATTGTAAAGGATGGGTGGTAAATATATGCTATTCTTATTTTTTCTCGTTTTAATATTAAACGGAAAGGAAAAGAAAGTTACTCGGATATATATTTTGATTGTTTCAAGAAAATGTTGTAAAACACAAATAGGAAATATCTGTAGCGAGTGAAAAAAGTTCTGTGTGTAGTAGTATTTGTTTTAGAGCAAGGTGTAAAACATATGATCTTTGGCGAAGAGGATGGTGCTTGATAAGCGAAATTGTTAAAATTGGATTTAGCAAGATTTTTCCATGTTATTTAAACTCCAAGTGCGACACATTAAATAAACAAACATTATGTCGACTATAAGAAACCAACGATTAGATCTTGTGAAGAAAAGATGATAATATTTGTTTATCTACTGAAAATTATGTTGTTCCGTTTGTTCTAGAAGAGATTATTGATGAATATCAATAAATTAATGAAAAGCGTACTTTTTCTTTGGTTGAGTATAAAGAACTTGAACTGTAGTTTTTATTTTATAGTAAGTGTACTTTCTTTTAGTCAGGAAATTATAAAAGTTTATGAGATAAAACACTACAAACACAAAAGTGAAGACTGCTTATTTGAATATTCAGGATTAAATCAATTAGAATAAGGAGAAGCTTGATAGCTACATTGGCTCTATTTGAAATGATCGTACAATAACAATACCAAAAAAATTGAACTTTCTGTACATAATGTTACGAGAAAGTTTTGTAAAAGAAACTAGGAAACTAGGAAATCTATCCAAATAACACGGCGGTTCATTAATCGTATATCGTTGTCTTTCGTTATGTTTAGAAAAAGGTACCTGCGTTTGAAAATATTTTCACAGGAGACCACATATTTTACAAGGAGTATTAACACAGCCACGTTATTTTATAAATTCAACTTTCATTTCTTTATTTACTGCAGGTACTCTAAAGCTTTAAGTTCGTCCCTCGTATTCTTCTCAATAATGCAACAGTTTCATTTTTAAAACATCAGAAAACATCCAAAGTTTAGAGGCGCATTTCATCATAACCAAGGTGATGCGTAAAAATATTGCAGAAATACATAATTTTTGTACCCGGTGTCACTTATCAGTTGACATATTAGAAAATGTATATTTTTGTGGCTTTCCAGATATTCTTCATTTCCTTGGCCAACTACAAGTTTGTAATTGACCTGACACGTAGTATTCATTGAATAGAAATAGCACACGTTATTTTTTTAAAAAGATAATCTCAATGAACTGAACTTCAGTTCCTGTTCTTTACTCTCATTACGTAGCATATTATTTGCAATTTCGACTAAGCATCGCAATTTGTGTTTCATGATCGCAGAAAGTATAAACGTGCAGGTAATGCCTGTTATTCGCCAAAATAAATATAATATATAGTTGACTGTTAATTCTATCTTTTCCCCTCACTCCCGTTTGCACGTTTTTAGAATTCCGGGTGACAAAATAAAACATGGAACAATGAAAACTTCGCTGATTTGTGTGTCTGTCTATCGACTCCTGTGTCACATCCACATAAATTGGGAAACCTCGAACTTATAAAGCTGTAATTACACTTTGTTTTAGTTCTTGCTAACTTTAAGACAAATTATAGAGAATTTAGTGGGAAGCTGAAGGAAAAATTTTCTATCAAATGAAAGCAATCAAACCTTCAACTCTCAAAATATTTGGATTTCCCTTTTTATTCCTTATCGTTCAGTTCTAAATGAAAGAAGAATTTGTGCAGATGGATTTTTTTAATAGTGTGATAGGAATCATATGGAATAAAGAAGTGACACAAAAGAATAAGGAAGTAATCTATAAGACCTACCGATTTTGACGTATAGATCGGTTTTTTTTTTGTTTGGTTTTTTTGTTTGGTTTTTTTTTCCGTTTGCTTTCCCCCTTGTCGACGCCAAGGTCATTAGAGGCGGCGGGGAAGGACTTGGGCTGGGGACGGTAAGGAATTCGATAATGACCTTTTGGCATTTGCCTGGAGTGAATTGGGAAAATCCAAATCTGGATGGCTGGACGGGGTTTAGTACCTACCGAATGCGAGGGCAGAATGTTTAGTGTTCACCTATCACGCTCGGTGTATAGATCGGAAACATGGATGATGAAGGAGAAGGACGAAGTATATACTATGGAAATAAAATTTGAAAGGAGAACAACAGGAGAAGCGATAAGGGGCTGAAAGAAAAATGATAAAATCAGTGAAACCATGAATGAGGAACATTTGCATAAAAAAATAGGAAAGTTATGGTCAGAGTGGCAAGGTTATGTGAAGAAAGTACACAGACGGAAAAAAAAATCCCAACACCAAGAAAAAATTATTGTAGAGTAATGAAATTTGGACAATGCATTTGTCAAGTTAACATGTTTAATTGATTAAATTTTCAAGATCACAGGTTAATTTAAGCTCAAGAAAATGCATTTCAAATGTGAAATACTGTTAAATTAATAGCCGGTGTAACCTCCAGAATTTTGAATGCAAGCCTGCAAACGTGAATGCATTGTGTCATACAGGTTTCGAATGTCACTTTGTGGTATGGAGTTCCATGCTTGTTGTACTTGTGCTGTCAATACTGGGACGGTCAGTGCTGGCTGTGGATGATGCTGGAGTTGTCGTCCAATGATATCCCATACGTGTTCAATTGGAGACAGATCTGGTGATCTCGCAGGCCAAGGTAACATGTCGACACTCTGTAGAGCACGTTGCGAGACAACAGCGGTATGAGGGCGAGCGTTATCCTGTTGAAAAACTCCCCCTTGAATGCTGTTCATGAATGGCAGCACTACAGGTTGAATTACCAGACTGACGTACAAATTTGCAGTCAGTGTGTTTGGTATAACCACAAGAGTGCTCCTGCTGTCATAGGAAATTGCTCCCCAGACCATGACTCCAGCCCTGTAGCGTGCATTCCACTGACTACAAGCCATCGCCGTTTGCGACTCCAGTGGTGTCAAGCCAGAGCTCATTGGAGGACGGAGTGGAGATCTGTTGTGTTTTCTGATGAAAGCAGGTTCTGCCTTGGTGCCAGTGATGGCCGAGTGTTGGTCAGAAGGAGGCCAGGGGAACGCCTGCAACCAAACTGTCTGCGGCCTAGACACACTGGACCTACACCTGGAGTCATGGTCTGGGGAGCAATTTCCTATGACAGCAGGAGCACTCTTGTGGTTATACCAAACACACTGACTGCAAATTTGTACGTCAGTCTGGTAATTCAACCTGTAGTGCTGCCATTCATGAACAGCATTCAAGGGGGAGTTTTTCAACAGGATAACGCTCGCCCTCATACCGCTGTTGTCTCGCAACGTGCTCTACAGAGTGTCGACATGTTACCTTGGCCTGCGAGATCACCAGATCTGTCTCCAATTGAACACGTATGGGATATCATTGGACGACAACTCCAGCATCATCCACAGCCAGCACTGACCGTCCCAGTATTGACAGCACAAGTACAACAAGCATGGAACTCCATACCACAAAGTGACATTCGAAACCTGTATGACACAATGCATTCACGTTTGCAGGCTTGCATTCAAAATTCTGGAGGTTACACCGGCTATTAATTTAACAGTATTTCACATTTGAAATGCATTTTCTTGAGCTTAAATTAACCTGTGATCTTGAAAATTTAATCAATTAAACATGTTAACTTGACAAATGCATTGTCCAAATTTCATTACTCTACAATAATTTTTTCTTGGTGTTGGGATTTTTTTTTCCGTCTGTGTAGTAGAGGAGAAGATTTCAGTTGCTGTTGTTTTCTCCACAAACATGTTATTTTGGTTCGTCGTGTGTTATTCGTTTTTATTTTAGTTTTATGAGAGGAAAAACGGGGCTTCTTTCTGTTTTGTTTCTATTTATCATCTTACTGTGCGAAAGAAATAAAAAGGTTATTGTTATGTTTCGGTTTGGAGAATACAGTTTTTTGCGTATGTTTGTTGGTTTAATTCTGGTTAGTTAATTTTTTGATCTATGGCTTTACGCCTCGTCACTTCGAGGTTATTAGAGGCGGGAAAGAACACGGAACAAGGAACGGGACGGAATTCGCCCATGGTCTTTTGAAAGAATCATCCTGGCACGGAATGATTAAGTAACCTTGTAAAATCCAAATCTGGAATGCCGGAGATGGATTCAACCAGCGTCATCCCGGATTGTTTAGTTAAGTTTACGTGTTCGATATATACATGTCATTTATGTGGTAGTTTCCGGAGAAAGGTATCAAGGTAAACACAAGAAAAAAAATGGAAGTAGTGTATTTTCCTTCGAACTTTACTGCTGGCCGAAGACGAGGTCATTAGAGCTAGGAACAGATGTGGCCTAACGTATGGAAAGGAATTTGGACACAGTCTATTGAAAGAACCGTCCAAGCATTCGCCTGAAGTAATTTCGGGAAATCATGGAAAACCGAAATCTGGATGGCCAGACGGGGATTTGAAGCCCACCCTTCTGGTAAGATGAATAAAAATTGTTAAAATAAAGATCGAAATCTGGTGAAAATAACAACATTAAAAACATCAAATTTGCCAGTCAGTGCTGGATATACCAGTAATCCTGCAAATATTGCCGGTAGAATACTTTGGCCCTCCATTGTGAAAGACGATAGCAAGTAAGTTTAGCAAGGCGCTTTGTTAGCAGTTAAGAAAAATATGAGTCCTCCTCTGCAGTGGTAAAGCGCATTTTACTGCATGTCTGGAGTAACGTCTAGACCGACTGGTGTCCAACTGTTACTGCGACGTGGAACAGGTGTACCCCGGACTAGCAGGTGTATCTTTTCCGTTACGGCGCCGGCGGTTGAACTTCCGGACATTTAAACCTAAACTTCCTGCACAGTGAAATGTCAACTGATTGCAACGAACGGCCATTTAAATTGCCGACTCAACGGTTAGTACCCCGTTAAAGTGAACGTTTTCTGTAGACGGAAATTGTGCCTTTTCGTTTTCCTCTTATCCTGTAATCCTGTGAATGGGTCTACGAACCCACTGTTATAATAGTAAAACTTTGTAGAGTATTAATTATTTTACTTCAAAGTACTATTGAGCGTTACAAAATGAAGCAGCCTAGGATTTTTTATTTATATTATTTTTTAATTTGGTTTCCAGTTGTACAACTATACAGCCAGCAGTTACAACGTATTTTACAATCATATCCAATAATATACCTTTATTCTAAATTCACCAAAATATTCTATATCCTGATAAAATAAAATTTACAATAAATTATAATCGTGTCAATATTAAAATTCATAAACTCATACTCTTAGATGTTCCTCTCATTGAAATAGTATGATATAACTATGAAATTATGTCTATACGGTTTATAAATTTTAAAATTATTAAATACATATATCCGGTTCTAAATGTTTTATTGTCACCTAGTATATGTAGAGTAGATTAATACTCAATAGCGTGTTTATTGTGTCTGGAAGAGGAGTTTTTGTTTTGGTATATAGAAATATTATGAAGATCCTTCAAGGAAACAATAGTAGTAGTTAAAGTTATACAGATAAGCTTGACGAGACAAGGATTGAGACAATTATTATTAGCTTTTTTTTTCTTTTTTTCTTTTTTTTTTTTTTAAAAAAAAAATATTGCACTTTTTTTTGTTGGCATTTCTTCTATTTCAAGAATGTTAGGAAAAAGATTTTTGGGGATTCAAAATTCATGCCTATTATTTTTTGGTGTGCTGAGAATTATGCAGCTAATTAGCCTTGATTCTATTCTCTGTGTAGTTGATACACTAATAACATCAGAGGAGGACCTTATTGCACGAATCCACGTAGCGACTGAAATATAGAACACACAACCGCTCGTATTTAGCCGTATGTCAGACGATACTAGCGAAGTGTAACATCCCACTGTTGGACCATCCATCGTATTCGCTTCATCTTGCACTATGTGACTTTATCTGTTTTCCAATGTCTGATCTGCACTAAATAGAACAAGACTTTATTCCGTTGAAGCTGTGACAGAAAAAACGGCACGCGTCATAAAGGAGCTCACAGAAAAATTCCAGCACTGTTTTGAACAATGGAAATTTAATTTAATTTTAATTGCAATGGAGCACAAGCTCCGGTGGCAATTTCCCTACACACCCATTTCCCCCACCCCTTTCCTCCACCCACCTACATTAGCCCTTTACAAATTTCAATTTTAAATTCTTTCTACGTTTTTGGTAAATTATTCATCATTTCTCTTGGTAACTTATTCCAATTCCTGATCCCTAAAAAAGAGAATCATCCTATACGCTTGTGCTGGGAATCGAGGGCCAGCTTGTGGTCATGATCATCTTTTCCATTCCATGCATTACTTTTAACTCTTACGCCTATATCTTTCCATGACTCATTACCAGTCTACTTCTTATACACTCCCATGACCCTCTTCACCCTCCTCCTGTCTGCCAATGAATCCCATTCCAGCTCTTTTACCATATATGTTACTGATTGCGTTCTCCGGTAATTTCCAGAAACAAATCTAGCAACCATTTTTTGCACCCTCTCCAGGAATATTGTAGGGATATAGGAGGGGTGAATACGGATACAATTTTTTTTTATAGCAATAGTATCATTATTTTATAGCCACACCTCGTATGCAATAGTGTGTATGAGTGACCAATCAGTTTTAAGGTTTTATTGGCTGGAGTCCAAATATCAAAATAATGATGTTCAAACGATATAAAGAAAAAGTTTCTAGATTTTAACGAGCTATGAGATAACCCACTAATCTCTGACAGTTGATCGATTGTCTGCCGACGGTCTGGGAGCACAAGCTCTCGAATTAATTAAATTTTTTCATTGATTCGGGCATTTGACGGACGTCCAGAAAGAGGTTTGTCATCAATCGACATGTCACTATTTTTACAGGGAGCAAACCACTTGTACACTTGAGTTTTTCCCATAGCGTCATCTTTGTAAGCTGTTTTCAACATTAAAACATTTTCAGCAACATTTACACTGAGTAGAAAACAAAATTTCACAGCTGAACGTTGTTAGCTTAAACTTTCCATCATCAAAAACGAAACAATAACAAAACAGTGCTACCAAAACAATCACTGCAGATTAACAGAACATGCCAGATCGACAATACAAGCGGCGCTGGAGTGGCAATGAGTTGCGCTATAAACTCCAAGCTGCAGAAACGCGTGCAACACAAGCTCCGCCCGGGGCAATGCTATTCCAGTTATTTTTGGGTACCCCTCGTATAACAGAAAACGAGGTTCATACACCAAAGTGCTAACTGTTACACTCACATATTGGTCTACGTTAAACTTTTCTCGACACATTTAAATGCCAAAAGTCATAGGATAGCAAGATGCAAATATGCACGTGGCGGCAGTACCACGGAACAAACTTATAAATGTGCATTGCAGTGTCGGGACTTTAAATTATACTCTCGTCATTGTGAAAAATTTTCTGACTAATTATTGTCGCGCGACATAGATTGACAGTCTTTGAAAGCGGAATGGTATTTGATACTATCGCAAGGGGCATTCCATTTAGGAAATTGTTAGAGAATTGACCATTCCTTGATTCACAGTGTTAAGAATGTGCCACGATTACGTAATTTCTGGCATTACTTCCGCCATGGACAACGCAGCGGCCGACCAACTCTACTAAATGAACGAGACCAACGACGTCCATGTCGAGGTGTCGGTGTTAACAGACAGGCAACAGTGCGTAAAAGAACAGAAAAACTCGATAGACTTGTCTGTGCGGACGGTGCAAAAAGAAATAGCGTTGATTGGATACAGCAACAGAAAACCGACGCAAGTTTGTCTGGTAATAAAACGCCATTGTATGTAACGCCTCTCCTGGGCTCGTGAACATATCTTTTCGACGCTAGATGACTGGAAAAGGGTTACGTCGTCAAATGAGTTACTATTCCAGATGGTAAGAGCTGATGGTAGGGTTGGAGTGTGCCGAAGACACCACGAGCCAATGGACTCAGATTGTCAAGAATGAACTGTGCAAACTAGTGCTGGCTTCGTCCCAGTATGAGCAGTGTTTGCGTGGCATGCACTGGGACCTCTGGTCAAGATGAAACGAACATCGGCTGGAAGGGGTTATGTTCAGCAACTCTGAGATCATTTGAAGCCACTGATAGCCTTTATATGCTTCAACAAAGATTGACTTTCCCAGAACGACAATGCGCTATGCTACCGAGTGAAAATCGTACACGATTGATTTGAGGAACATTCTGGACAATTCTAACGTATGATTTAGCCGCTCTCGTGGACGTCCAGATATGAATCCAATCGACCATATCTGGGACATGAGGGAAAGATCAGTTCGCTCACAACATCCTGCACCGGAAATACTTTCGAAAATATGGGCAACTGTAGAGAAAGCATGGCTGAAAATATCTTCAGGGACCTTCCGACGACTTGTTAAGTCAATGCCAGGTCGGTTTGCTAAACTTCGTCACACGAATTTGGGACCGAGAGTGGTCGGTGAACGGTTAGCGTTCTGCCCTCGCATTCCTGAGGACGCCGGTTCGAATCACCGTTGGGGCATTCAGATTTGGGTTTTCCATGATTTCCCCAAATCACTCCAGGAAAATGCCGGGATGCTTCCTTCAAAAAGGCCAAGACCGAGTTCCTTTCCGTTCCTTGTCCCCATTCCGCCTCTAATGACCTCGACGAGGAGTAAAGCCATAGTTAAAATAATAATAATAATTTGGGTGGAACTTTGGCACTTCAGGGTAGTTAATTTAATTCGTCTTTCCCTAAAAAGGATAGGACAATGAGCCATGTAATGTTAATATCATCACATCTTCTCAAAAACTGGATGAAATATTTGAGCGTCGCATTTCAGTCATCGAGTATGAATCATATTTTGTTTTCTCGATAACCAAGTTACGTGAAACGATTAGATATGTTTGCTTTTCTAAAGCTGTCTTGTTGATCTCGGATCGCATATTAAATTTTTTAGATTTATAATTCTGCGAACAGGGCAGTTATGTGAAAAATAGAGCTACTTAGTGGGATATACCTGCGAATTATGAGAGCGTAAAAAGCCAAAAGGTTTGCCGTACTGGTGACAGCAGCGGGAAGAGAGAGCAAAATTCTGACTGCGATATTCAGGAATCGGGTGATGCGAGATAAACATTGTTATCCTATTAGCGTAATCCGCTTTGAATTTAATACGAAATGAGAACACGGATGTGCTTAAACGTCCTTAGTGCTGCAATTTAGATAGGGGAATATCTCCGCGAGTCGTCGCGAATAATCGCATCCGTCGTACAGAAATTAATCCGGGGGAGAGTCGGCACGGCAGAGCAACCAGATTAAACGGCCGCGGAGGAAACTCCGCCAGGTACTGTACAAATGTTGCCAGCCTCTCTCCTGAATTATGCAGCTTTTTTTAAATACAGTTCTCTTTGCATACACATTTTCATATCAAGTTTCGTCAGCCCAGGTACTAAGCCCTAGCGAATGATCTGGATAATTTTCTCTTTCATTCGGTGAATATTCGTCCATGCATTGCACGCCCTCGCATTTGATTTGAAGGGATTTACCTAAACCGTACTTATTCGACGGATAAACCGCTACGTCTCTGAATATCGTTGTTCATTTGAGTTTGCTGAACAGTGTATTCTCACTTCATCGTAAATCCATATGGCACTCAATTAGTAGTACATATACATCGTGTAGTATGAAAATTTAAACCATGCGAAAAGACCAAGGAGTAACAGCTGAGTGAACTTGTACAGAATTATATTTTATATTGGAGTAAAGTCCTTTACATGGGTAGCCTGCGTGGCTACTGTCAAATTTTTAAAATGCCTGCGATTAGTACCTCATAAGTTGTCATAAAAATTTATCTTTCCTATAAAATCCCGCTCTGTCTTTCATTTTTTCGCTACTCCTTCCGTAACAGGCAATGGTGGGTAAACAGAATACACAATGATTAAAGAGACTCGCAGTGAAAGGAACATCGCATTTCTGTGTAGCATTATAATATTTTATATCCACTCCCTCCATTTTCGTATTACTTGCAATTACTTCTACAAATCCCGTTAAAAATGTCGGAAACTTTGATTGCGATGAAAAAATTTCTGTGGAAAGCATAATTTCGAAAACGAATAACGATTATTTATTTTTGACATTTTTATTCATTTCTTACACTTCATGTAAAGTTTCGCTGAGTTTTTAATAATCTTTCATCTTTCTTATTTGGTCAAAAAAAAATTAGGTTATATTGTGACCTATTTCTAGAAACTGCTAGAGAATAGATCGTAAAAATCAGATTCTCTTCTTCTTTAATGCGTTTAAGCATTTAATATTCGTAAATAAACAAGTAGCAACGTGTAAATTTAAACGAACATCGCATATATATGTCCTTCGCTTTATAGTTTTTTTATTACTACTATTAATATTTGTGCATAATTACTTACTTAACAGACAATTTTCTTTTAGCTGACATCGCAGCTACACTTCGATTTAACCATATATAAGTGCAAATAAAATCGAATGCAGTTATTCATGTGAAATTTCCTGGTTAGCCAAGCAGCGCTGTAGCGGCAGCCAGTGTAACTAACACTTCGTGGATCATCGCTCACCGAAGGTTGCCGAGGCATTTGCTTGATCAAATCTGGTATTCGGGTTGTGTTGTTTTCATTAAGTCTTGTGTGCATTCTGTGTGGTCTTTACTCAGTGAATCGGTCCCCCCCCCCCCCCCCCCCCGTCATCAGTCTTTCGACTGGTTTGATGCAATCCTCCATCCTTTCCTATCCTGTGCTAACCTCTTCATTTCTACATACCCCATACAGCCCACGTCCTCAATTATCTGCTTCATACATTCTAATCTCTGTCTTCCTCTACAGTTCTTACCTTCGACTGTTCCCTCCACTAACAAATTAACCAATCCTGTATGTCTCAAAATATGACCTACCAGCCTGTCTCTTCTTTCCGTAAGCTTCTTCCACAAACTTCTTTTCTCACCCATCATTTCCAAAACTTGTTCATTTCTTACTTTGTCTGTCCACTTAATTTTCAGCATTCTTCTGTAGCACAACATTTCAAATGCTTCAATTTTCTTTATTTCCGAATCGGATATATAGGGTGTTTCAAAAAGGACTTTACAATTTTGAAAATTTATATAAATTTTATGAAACAAGGTACAGAGCTGGTTTTGGTGTTGTTTTAAAGGAAAACACTTCAAGTTTTTTTTTTTTTAACTTAAACTAAACATGTTCTATGTGGCTTCTGTTGGTTACTCTGCAGACATCCCATCGGTAGTCGATTTCATCCCAGACTCGCACTAGCATTTCAGGTGTAACTTGCTCAGCAGCAGCGTTCACTTTAGGGCTATCACGAACATGTTGCAATGTTTCATGTGGATTTTCACTGCCCCAAATCCTACAGTTATGTGTGTTAACCTTGCCACTTAAGTGAAAAGTTGACTCGTCAGAAAAGATAATGTTGTCCAAGAAATATTCATCATCATCCACTCGATTTAACATATCCACACAGAAGTTCCTACGTGCAATCTTATCAGTGTCTTTAATTGCTTGTAAAAGCGAATATCGGTATGGTTTCAAATGCAAACGTTTTCTCAACACACGCCAAACCGTCGTATGTGGGACTTGCAGCTCACGAGATGCACGCCGGGTCGATTTCGTAGGGCTGTTGACAAAACTTTTTCTCACTTGCTCAACGACCTCGTCAGATGTGCTTGGACGACCTGACGATTGTTTATGTTTTACTGAGCACCCTGTTTCTACAAAACATCTATGCCACTCATAAATTGTAGGCCTACTAGGAGGATCTTTAGCGTACTTGGTACGAAAATTACGCTGAAATGTTGTCCCAGACTTCGATTCTTCAAACCAAAACACACAGCTAGCACGCTCGGGTCCAGTGAAGGCAGCCATCTTTAACGTAACTGCCGCTAGCGCTTGTGCGGGGCGATTAGGCACTAGCGGACTTCGCGAGTCAAAACTTGAAGTGTTTTCCTTTAAAACAACACCAAAACCAGCTCTGTACTTTGTTTCATAAAATGTATATGAATCTTCAAAGTTGTAAAGTCCTTTTTAAAACACCCTGTACTATGAAAATTGGATCCCACATACGTTGAGAGAGTATAATACTGGAGCCTGGATTCTGTGGTCTAGTTACCAAATCACTTTAGGGAAAAAAACAGGTATTACTGATTTATTAAGAATTATATTTACTGGTCCACATCGCCGAGCACGTTCTCACATATAGGGGTAGTCAAAATTATTGCAGTGATTTCAGGAAATTACTACAGATTTATTATTTGACCTATATTTACAAGATTACACAGATATATAAACAAACTGTGAAAGTTTTTTTGATTGTCTACAGATGCTCCTTTAGTGACTCTGAATACATCAAGTCTACAATCGAGTTCTTCCCATACCCGATGCAGCATGTCTCTGCCAACGAGAGCAAAAGAATTGGTGATGCGAACCCACAGGTCTGGCAGATCAACTGGTACTGCTGGCACGAACCCCAAACAAAGAAGTCGCAGAGGGTTAGGTCAGGGAAACGAGGAGGCCATGACATCCACTGACGATCAGCATCCCCAGCACGACCAATCCATCTGTTTGGAATCCTGGTGTTTAGGAAATTACGGACAACTATAGAAAAATGTGGTGGAGCACCGTCCTGCTAGAAAATGAAATCTTCACTGTCAGCTTCCAGAAGTGGCATGAGCCAATTCAACAACATTTCCAGATAGATTTACCCTGTGATCGTCACCTCATTAAAGAAAAAAGGCCCATAGAGTTTCTTTGGGAGAGTCACGAACGTGCTGCACATAAGCATGGGGGTTTTCGGTCTCCTAAATGCGCACATTGTGCCTGTTGACTTTTCCACTCACATGAAAAGTGGCCTCATCACTAAACACAAGTTTTTCTTCGAATGTTTCGTCTTGTTCTAGACATTGGGCACAGAATTGAAAACGACGCACTTCATCGTTGTGCAACAGTGCTTGTAGCAACTGTAACCTGTAAGGCTTCGTACACAGTCGCTTCCGTACGATTCTCCAAACGGTCTCCTGTGGAATACCTAATTCCCTACTCGCTCGAGGAGTAGACTTCTGTGGGCTACGAACGCAATTTCCGCGGACACGGTTTCTTCAGACACAGGAGGGCGACCCGTTGTTTTACCTTTACAAAGGCATCCCGTGGCTTTAAACTGTTGATACGCCGAATGGTGTTAGCATGCGGTGGATCCTTGCAGAACTTTGTTCTAAAGTGTCGCTGAACAGTTACCACAGACTGAATCTAATGAAATTCGAGAACAACGGACGCTTTCTCACTTTCAGCCATCTTGCTCTCTAGCGCTCTAGCGGCCACCGCGGGAAGCTTGCATTTACTGCAATCAAACTAGGAGAGTCATTTGTCTTATAACAGCAAATCCCATCATCGTACCTATATTAGGACACCCAAAAGAAAAATCGTGAAATCGCTGCAATAATTTTGACTAGCCGTGTAATATTCGAATTGAACATTTATAATTTCATCTCTTAATTAAAACTACCCATCCGCTTTCTATGAGGCTTGATGGTAATACCCTTATAAGGTATTAGGAAACTGTGATTGTGAAACTTTAAAAACGTCGTTGCAGAGGACTGTAAGGAGCAGCCCAGCAGGTCGCTGACCCCACAGTAGCCGCGGCGGCGGCTCCCGAGGGAGTTGTGTTTGCCAAAGAGGCGCGTGCGAGTCTTTACCTTGGGCGTGCCCGGTTGTGTGCCTCTCGAGTTTAGCTAAACATCCAGCCCGACCGGACCGACTGCTCGTTAGCGAATCGCTGAGGTCAGCCACACCAGCGCCACAGCGTCGCTAACTTCTCACCGGAGGCGACAGCATTGCATTTCAGAATAAGTAGACAATAAGATGACAATGAAGTACACCCTCCGCTACTTGTTGACTAGGAGTCTAAAATTAACTGTTCAAACTATCGATATTATATGCTAATCTCATTTCATGTTGCTTTCTACTGTTACACCTAAGGTACTGTAACGTGACGCGCTGTCGCCACGTTACAAGGTGCATTTTTTAATTATATATGTCATAATGTTAGAGTAATTTACATAAATCTTGGGCGACCACCTAACTAGATTTTTGTTGTAATTTTATAAAGTACGCAAGATTCCAAGTGAGGACTGTAATGAAATGGTGAACATACAGTATATCTTGGTAAAGCGAATATTAAAGAGTTATTGAGCTGCGTAGGCTTGAAGCTAATCGTGGTCTTCCCGAACCATGGCGACAGGAAATCACGGATCTGGGGTTTTGCCGGACCACACATTCTGCTCCCTGGGGATGAGTGGACAACAGGGTCACTCACCTGGCGGGAAATGCCTGCCGCCCGACACCCGAATGTGCTCTCACCCCGGCGAACTTAGCCTAATATGTCTGACCTCTGTGATATGAGGGAGAGAGCGACGAAATTCAATTCGATCTTCGAGTCCATGCTATGCGAGTCTAGTCTGTGGCGAACTAGGAAAGTTGACTTCTCGCCAACTGCTGCTATATGACTTCTGGCTGCCGGCTTGCTGGAGCAAGCTTATCACGGCGACACAGCCGGTAATGCCTGCAGCCGCCTTGTGAGATAGTCTCACATACCGTGGGTCCGCTCCAATCACCGCAGACATCAGACGCAGAACTACAATGGTAACTTATTACGACCTAGCCATCTGATTGTGCATTCCGTGAAACTGAATCCTTAAGCGACTTTGAGCGGATAGATCCATGTTCTAACTTTGTAATTGAAAAACCCCTGAGCTAGCGGCATAATTTGCCAGAACTAATTGATTTTCGAATGATATTGTTCATTCGTGGCGCCCATGATTGTCTTTTAACTGTAAAGTCACAGTATTATGACACCTTTGTCTAAGGTCGTCACAACTTGTTTTTTTTTTGTTTTCAAATGTCATTTTATTGCAGTTTAATTCTGAGATGGATTTAATAGTAAATATACAATTGTTTGCTTGCTATGACGGCTAATTGTACCTCTGAGCGTTGCTTTTATGATTTTGCCAATTTGTGTTAATATTAACGGTAAATTCGCTCAGACTTGTAATCGCCAATGTTAAGAAAATAAACGTCATATTGTGACAATTTTTCCTAAATTCTAACTAACATCGAGATTCTTAAAAAAATAATAAATTTTCACTCCATAAAATTAAAATTGAAAATCCCCTTTTATTAATCATAAAGGTATGAGAGATAATTATAACGTAGTTTGCCCACCAAGGCACCCACTACAGTACTTGAAGGAGTCAACATTCCCATCGACTGAACAGTAAACTATTGGCCAACACACAAATATATATTTATGCAATCGATACCAGAATCTAACATCTTACCGATATTACAGTCATCAGTAGTGTCTCTTATCCACCTCGAGGCATTTGTGACACTTTTACACTTCTCTCTTCTTCTATAATTAGATTCCTTCTTTGTATACAGTTCTTCACTAAATCCAACCATTTTGCTCTGGGTACGCCTCTTGCTCTTGTAGTGGGTTTCTCAGTTGAGTAAATATTTATTGCTTACTTTGCATTATTGAAAATCACCACCTTCCATTACCTTATGAAAAACATATGTATTAAGTTCGGGAAACAGAGATGACACCATTACTTCTGTTTTTAGCATTTGAAAATGAGGCCAAAATTATGATTTATTTAGTACTCGTAAATGCTTACAGATAGAGGTATATTAATCTTTAATCTTAACATCTGTCTATCTATAATATAAAAATGAATCGCAAAATGTGTTGGTAAGCGCATAACTCAACAACGCCTGGACCAATTTGGCCAATTTTTTTTTTTTAAATGTTCGTTGGAGTTCAAGGATGGTTTTTACGGCGATAAAAATTCGAATAATTGCCGGAAAAACCCTTTAAAACAGCCCTTTTCTTTTTCCAACCCTTAAAACAGGGTTGTGGGTTTGTTCGCTTCTATGCATTCCTATACCATTTATCAGATTGCAATGAAACTTTGGAGAGTTTTCGAGTGTGCGTCTGCGAAGGTTCCTGCGAAAAAAAAATTCCAAAAAGTCACCCCCTATTCCCCATAAAACCCCATAATTTAGCAAAACCACATTTTTTATCCGATTTAGATAGGAATTTGTACACTTATACTTTAAAACAAAATGAAAAATACTGCCTACATACGGTTTCCAAATATTAATCCCCTCGCCCCCTTTCCACACCCATAATTTTTCACCCCATAATTTAGGCAATACCACATTTTTTATCCGATTTAGATAGGAATTTGTACACTTATACTTTAAAACAAACAGAAAAATACTGCCTACGTATGGTTTCCGAATATTCATCCCCTCTCCCCCTTTCCAACCCCCATTACGTTTTTACCCCATAATTTAGGCAAACCACATTTTTTATCCAATTTAGATAAGAATTTTGTGCACTTATACTTTAAAACAAACAGAAAAATACTGCCTACGTATGGTTTCCGAATATTCATCCCCTCTCCCCCTTTCCATCCCCATTACGTTTTCACCCCATAATTTAGACAAACCACATTTTTTATCCGATTTATATAGGAATTTGTACACTTATACTTTAAAACAAACAGAAAAATACTGCCATCATATGGTTTCTGAATATTCATCCCCTCTCCCCCTTTCCACCCTTATTCCGTTTTTACCCCATAATTTAGGCAAACCACATTTTTTATCCGATTTAGATAAGAATTTGTACACTTATACTTTAAAACAAACAGAAAAATACTGCCAACATATGGTTTCAGAATATTCATCCCCTCTCCCCCCTTTCCAACCCCATTACGTATGGTTTCCAAATATTCACAAGGTCAATCGCTTTGCGGATTAAATCTGGAAAACCCATGCTTCTCACATGGTCAATTATATGTAGCATGCTCACGAGTGGGACAGCCAGAAAATTTATTTGTTCTTGCAAAAGATGGAAAGACTAAAAATATTGTATATGCTAAAACACTTCAATAAACGTTCTTAAATTAAATTTCAAACACAAAAATAAAATCACTGTCTTTTATTGGTTTTGTATATTTAAATATGTCTGTATTGTGTACATATACCAATTTAGAATGAAAAACAGGCACAAACCGTTCGTCCGTTTACGGTGAAGCTTTGTTGAGTTGTCGACGGGATGACGGAGAAGGTTCCTGTCAAAAAAAAAAAAAAAAAAAAAAAAAAAAAAAAAAAAAAAAAACCATCCCTCCTCCCCATAATTTAGACAAAACCACATATTTCATCAGATTTCAATGGGAATTTGCACACTTATACTTTGAAACAAACAGAAAAATACTGCCTGCATATGTTTTCCAAAGCGCATCCCCTCTCACCCTTTCCAACTGAAAATGAATGAAACAGCAGTTTAAAATTTATATGTAAATATTTTTTCTTTAATCTATGTGCCTACTCAAGTCCAGCAATAGTGAAGCATTGCCGGGTCAGCTAGTTAAAAATAAAATCAACGCAGTACTTCATCTTAAGTTGCGAAATTGCAAACAAACAAATATTGTGGCTTGAAATTGGGAAATTCCAATTTTATACACGTAGTTACAATTTACCAATATTCAAAAATTTCAGATGGAACTGAAGTAAATGCATATCGAGAGCGATTCTTGTTTTTACAATGATTACAAGCAACGTATTCAGATTTAACTGGAAATTACAGGATGCCAGGAAATTAATTGGTTCCCACCAAGAATAGCGATTGAAAGCTTCCAATATCGAAATTTGTTTTCCAAAGCAACGTAGGGGAGAAAAAAAAGCACTTGGCTTTTAGATACACCAAGCTCAGTGTTTTATATTCAGGGAAACAAAATTCTCACTCATTTGGCGGTTAAGGGCTGCCTCAATGATTTATTGGAGTACCCACTGTTTCATGGACGTATAATTACCGTAGCTGTCTTGGCTGCATTGGCGGCGTGAAATCCTAGTTCCAAGGCCGACGCTATCGTCCCTCCGTCAGATACAGCCAAGCACTCGTCACTACGCCATCATGTGTCGAGCGCTGTTGTAGCCCCGATAGAACTTGGCAATAAGTCAACTCAAGTGGAGTTACAGTATTGTCGCCGGAGCAGACTTGCGAGTACTCTCCTCTGATGCGAAGTGAAGCCCTCTTGATCACCAAAAAAGGTTTCTCTCTTCTCTCTATCGTAGTCCACGCCCATTTGTTCTCAACGTGTATGATGCAAAGACAAAATTATATGAAATTACCAATCACGTGGGGAAATAACCACACACGATTTGTTCCGCAAAAGTCTCCCTTCTTTGCTAACGAAAGCATTTGCCTCTCATTTGTTAATACTGTTCGGGTGCTGTTGGTATTTTCCGAGAGGACCTGTTGGAAACCCTCGCCACGTTGACCTTCCAAAATCGCCAGCGAACGAATGAGCTAAGTTCCTTTCTGGGAAAATTCCAGCGGCCACTCTCCACTCTGGCTATTGTCCGACTACCTGTTAGCGAATGGCGTCTGGTAGTCGCGTCAAACTGTCGCGCCTACATAACGGATCTTTCTTAGCTGTAGCTCCCTCCTGCCTCCATGCCCGATACAAATGATTTCCATTTATTTCTTACATTTCAAAAAAATAATCATATTAATTATATCAAATTTGCAGGAGATGACCCATACTCTTCATTTCTCTACTCCCGATTTCCTATAATCTTAATTCAAATCATTTGTTTTGGTATCCTCGCCTCGATCATTATCTGTATATGTACAAACCAATTAACTTCTCTCTTTTAGTCTCTCGACTCTAATCTCCTTCACTCTATCGCACCTGGTCTTTTCTGTAGTGCTTTGAGAAACTTTATTTCACTTTACTAGTATAGTATAGCAGGAAACAATAATGATTAAGGGTGACCCATCCATAAAAGAAGAGACATATGATATGCCATATTACACAGTGGTTTGTTTAAGGTGATAATTCATGGAACGACAGAAGGAACAAACCACAAAGGAACATAAAGCTCATTATGAATTATATGAAATGCTGCGGTCTTCATAGAGAATTGCTACAAACCAATCCTAGGATTGATAACTAAAAAAAGAAGACCTCTTTAACCAACAACTGTGCATGAATGGAACTCCTACAATTGATCAATGGTAATGCTTTTCAATAACATGTATTTTCTTACAGCTATGTCATTCTGTTTGTTCTATGTCTAATTTTGAGATGAAAGGTATCATTCTCTGCGTTGGGCTGGATCGTTACGGAAACCAACTGAAAACTACAACCAATAAGACCGGTATGTGTAATGCGCGACTTAAGCCACAATGGATTGATTCCAACCACTTTCGCCATCTCTTAAATGTCTGATACCGATAACTTTAAGGTACTTCGATATGTTGAACCCTTGAAAATTTTCTTGCCAGTTGCCAAACGAAGAGACTGGAAAAAAGTGAATAGAGGAATGTGTGTTACGCTTGAAGGATGTTTCCCTTCCAGAGTGATACGAATCAGGAGAGACGCCGGGGGCCATTAATATTGAGCCAGGTAGGAGACCACAATGCTCATCGCGTCGTGAAGAATCCTAATGTTCTCGGGGACATCACGGCGCCGTGAAACACAATGGTCCACCACTGACTCGAACATACGTTCAGCTCCCTGGTTCTATGTATCACATTCCAGGTTCTTCAAAACTTACAATAAAATAAGCTAATTCTTCACTAGCAGTAAATTAACGATTATTATGGTCAGATACAGCCAACGCTGTAAACAGGTACCGAGGTTGGGGGAAGGGGGATGCGGTCTTGCATTCAGGAGGACGCTGGCTCGAAACCCTGTCCGCCCATCCAGACTTGGGTTTTCCAAGGTTTCCATAAATCACTCCAAGCTAAAGCCGGGATGGTTCTTTCAAAAGTCCATGGCAGAAGTCTCAGTTTCTTTCCTTCCCCTCAATCCGCACCCGCCTTTAATGATCGCGACATTGACGAGGCATAAAGCCATAAGCGATCATATGATCAGGATTATAAGGAATCCTACAATTTCATGAAAGTTTTTTTTTTCTTAATGCCTTACCCCTTGTAGACACTTAGGTCATTAGAGGCAGGAAAGGATTGGAGGCAAGGAATGGAACAGAAATCGGCCATGGAATTTTGAAAGAACCATTCTGATATTCGACTGAAGTGATTTAGAAAAATCGAAATCTGGATAGTGGTTTGGGGATTCGAACCTGCGTCCTCCCGAATGCGAGGCCAGATCGTTATCGTTCACCGACCAAGTTCAGTCCTAACAGTCTCAGATATCTACACAGATAACAAATTAATGTGTACTAACACAGCTAACGACATCCAAAAAGCAATTTTTGCTTATGCAATATTTTAGTTAAAATTGCATTTATACCGAAGAGAATTTTTTATAGTTAATGTATGCTTTTAAGTCTCTTATATGTATTCTGGTAACTATTGTGGTGTAATAAATTCAGCAACGAAGTTTAGTCGTGTCTTCATAATACTTATTATGCTGACACAGTTAAAGAGGCACTCCTGTGTTTTGTAGAAAACAACTATGAAAATAGTTTTTATCTCGTCCACTGAAACGTATGGGAGATTAAGAAATAGCTTTCTATATTATAGCATAACATATCGAGACGTACGATTAATTGTAACGACTGTTATAGTGTGGAGTTATATAAAATTACTTGCAGAACATAACTATTTAACATCTTTAGATACGTGCATTTCAGGCAGATAGCTACCAACTACATTCAACGTATCTATTATTAAAAATAACCTCCTATACAATATTAGATTTCAATCTCATAGTAGACAAAGACAGTTGCAGCCACTGGTCTGAGAATGAAAGTCACACGTCTACGAAGAACAGTCATCATTGTAAACTGTGCAGAGTCGAATTAATGTTTGCATATTCCAAGATTTATGCCTTCCTACAAATTAATGTCTTGGGATGAGGAAACGGGTGAAAGCGTAGTTCAGGCAGTAAAAAGCCTGACTTTGGCCGGGACGAGCGGGGTTCAATTCCCGACGAAACCGAGGACCTTCCCTCGAAGCTGAACGTCTGGAACGACTGCCCAGACCCACCCAGCCTGCCATCCAATGAGTACCGTGGAGGAAACTCTGCGGGAAGGTAAAGAACGGCTGGAGCGTGGCCGTCACATACATTCTAGTGCCGAACGTTGTACAGGGAGTGGGGAGCTCTAATCATACGGGAACTGGCAGGAGCCGTCGGACCCCGTGACCTTTACGTTTTACTGCAGAAATGACAAATAGTTGGATACAGGAAGAATAGCGATATAAACCATTTAGCAACGGGGTATATAGTTCTTCGGAGTCCGTGTACTGTGTGGTAATTAGTACTGATGCCATATTACTGACTTTAAGAAAAATCGATGAATAGGTGGCCAATAAAATCACAGAGTTCTGAACTTCTCGGCAGAAGGAAACCCGTAGACCAGGGGTGGCCAACCCAAATGTTCTTGCGGGCCACTTTGGAAATGCATCATAACTCCGAGGGCCGCATATAAAATCATATATCTCCGTATTAGATTTAGTCCCTCTATAGACATTTCTTGGAAGTGAAAAACTGAAAAATTATTATTATTACTATTATTACTATTATTCTTACATGTGAACGTAGATAATATAATAATAATGATACTAAATACACACCGTGAAGAGATATATAACACTGAACATGAAATATAAAAAATATTTTATAAAAGTGTGATGAATCTCGCGGGCCAAAAATGTTTAAGGCGGGCCGCGGGTTGGCCACCCCTGCCGTAGACCAAGAAGTATATAGTAACACTGAGTATAGGAGGAGAACTGAGAGAAGAAAATGTAAGTAACCAGAAAGGTTTCGGTGTAGGTGACGGGCCGTTAAAAGGAGAGGTTTTTTACATCAGCTATCTGTTATGTTGTATAATTTAGTAACCTTTAATTATCATCTCTTTCTATAAATGTACCAGTTGTAATGCCCCACATTGTCGAAAATGTTCACCAGCATTGTCGCAGAGATTTGAAGTATTTTATTCGTACAAATTTGTAAAAATTACCTTGATTGGGAGAAATGAATGTTTGGATATCTAGGGTGAGGTGAGTATTTCGGAAAGAGAATCCGTGGCGTATTCGAGGACTGGGCGAATGAACTAGGCAGCACTTTCACGCCCGAGCTCGTTAACCTTGAGCCTGTAAATAAAGGAAGAGCTGCTGCCGTGGGTGTTGGCTCTTACAAAGTTAGGCCCAGCACGCGGCTCTTCAAAGTTCTCAGCCAGCGAGATTATTCTCTCCAACAACAGGCACTGCTGTAGCTCAAAGATACAGTTAAGCTAAGACTCTTGGCAGGGATTTGGCGAGTTTAGTTTGCGCTATAAATAAGAGATACAGACGAATATGGCGGGTTATTCAGTTATAAAGTATAGTGACAACTTGCAGCCCTTATCGATAACATTTTAGAACTACTCGTATATTACCTACTAGCTACTGCCATTGATATAGCTAAAGTGAAACAAGGTCGCTACCGCTAGATATATTTTTTTAATTGTAAATCATCATCTTTAAACTAATATTGGTACGAAACTATATATACCAGTGCTTCTCTACCTTTTTAAACTCGAGGTACAGTGAATTGTCAAAAATAATACTGTGGACCAATAACTTGCAATTTTTTTTTACCTGTGTGTACATTATTTACATTGGGACATATTTTACTGTATCAAAATAACGTAATAAATTTAAAACACCATTATGGAACTGGAAGTGAACTGTAAATGTTAATTTGACCATCCTCTTAATAATTAGTGACCAAATGAACAATAATGTTACCGTTTGATGGATGCTACACTATACCACCGACCTACGTGCCAAAGTAAATAAAAGAAACAAGACCTCACACCATTTATTCTTGTTTACTTCGTCCCTCAAACCTAATTCAAGATCCTCAGAAAAATGTCATTAACTTATGAGATACCTACCAAAGATCAAGATCATCACCATCCTCAACAGTTTCCAGCCACTGGCCGAGTCTGCTTCATGCACAAGCCTATCCATTTCCTTCTTTCTTCCCACCATTTCTCTGTCACCGCCTTGTTCAAGTCCTCTCCTCTCTTCCGTAAACACTCCTCCACTCCTTTTAGCCATCCATCTCTTCGTCTTCCCCTGGGTCGTTTACCATGCATTTTAATTTCGTGGATTTTTCTTGGGATTCTCTGAACCTCCAATCTCTATACATGTCCATACCATCTCAATCTGGTCCTCCCACCCTTTCCTGTAAGGGTTCCTCTTTTATGGTGAATCTAATCACTTCATTCCTTATTCTGTCCATTTTAGTAACTACCATTCTACCTCTAAAAAATTTCATTTCGCTTGCTTGTACCCTGCTGATGTCCCGCTTCTTCATTGTCTTTGTTTCAGCAGCATATGTCAAGATAGGCACTTATTATGTGTGATAAATTACTCACTTGCTTCTCTGTGGCAAATGCGTATTCCATATCACGCTTCTAATGCTCCTTAGTAACGCCTCTGCTTGTCTTCTTATTTCACGTATCTCGCCATCATTTCCTCCACATTTCCTCTAATACACTCCCCAAGTACTTGAACCTGCTTACCTTCTTTAGTTGTTCACCTGCCATCACAAATCTCCTGGGATATCCTATTCTTCTTTCTGGTTGTTATCATGTACTCACATTTCTTTACATTTAATTTCAAGCCATATTCCTCCACACTGCCTGACCAATCCATACATCCAACTGCCGCTGCACTTCCTCTTCATCGCCCCCCGAGATCATCAGATCGTCCGCAAAAGCCATCACCTTCATGTTTTCCTCTCCCATCTTAATTGCCACCTTCTGCATTATACTGTATCATCCATGATTACAATAAAGAGTAGTGGTCATAGGGCACTTCCTTGTTATAGTCCATTCCTTTGTTTCAGCCAATCTGTTCTTCCTTCCCCTATTTTCACATAGCTCACACTACCTTGGTACAGTTGTGTCACGCTCCTGATGGTTTCTTTGGGAACTCCTATGTTCTCTAAGGCCTTCCATACCTTATTTCGGTGTACACAATCATATGCATTAACACTCCACTAAAACTAACGGATACAGATATACTACCTTACAAACGTTTACGTTTTACTAGTAAAATAAAAACAAAAGATTACTACACATACCACAGTCCGCGCCGGGGAAACAGCGGGAAAATTCTAATTACAACATAAATAACTTGCGTAATTTTATATTTTATTTTATTTTTTTATGCATAGTTTCCCCAGTAAAGAACTACCTAAAGCCCTTACAAAAAATTCTGTGTCAAAATTCAAATTTGGTGTTAGCTATTCGCATCGTGTTAAATCGTCTGTTAATATCGATAAATTTGTCACTATCAGAGTCGTTTGCTTGTATACATTATGACCAAATATAGTTTCGAGGATCAATACCCGCGATACTTATAGAAATAACAGGATAAAGTCACAATTTCTTTAATACTTTTTGTTGTCAGATATTAATTTTCTAATCCGTCCAAAGTCAAGGTGACGTGATGGAATACATCTCAAATTTTGGGTCAGATCCTAAGGCCTAAGCTTTCTACTGTGAAAACTCCAGCTAAGCCTGTTCGATAGTTTTAAAGTTCTGTCAGACAATATGTAGCCAACCAACGTTTCTGTCTAAAATTGTACAAAAACTATACAAATTCAAGAAGTTAATAAGAAAATTAGATTGATGTACACAAATAAGAAGCAGAACTTTTTGATATTGTATGCTGTTCACATTTCGACTATGAGAAACTACTTACATTTAATTCACTGATATTCACGGAAAACTTTTATAACAACATATTATTTATATCTATTCAGCAATACTGCTTCAGAAGGAAATGTTGAATTCTAACATACATGTTATCATGGTTGAGGTGAGCACACTAGTGTCCCTCCGTAGTTAGTCATGCAATAAGCAGTTTATGGTAATAACGACAACAGTGTTATCAGTTCTTTTAATTCTTACACCAATATCTTTCCATGTCTCATATATAAGCTTTATACACACCCATGACTGTTTTCACCTCCCTCCCATTCCAGCTCATTTATAATACAGGAATTTCCAGAGACAAATCTAACAAACTTCCTTTGCAATCTCTCCAATTCCTGTATTTGATACCCAGAATGTGGATCCAATACTATACCACCATATTTAAGCAATGGTCTGACCAGTTTTGTAACCCAGAGAATTGGGTATCAAATACAGGAGTTGGAGGCGGTGCAAAGAAGGATTGCTAGATTTCTTTACGGAAATTACCGCAGAACAGAATCAGTAACCGATATGATAAAAGAGCTGGAATGGGAATCATTGAAAGACAGGAGGAGGGTGAAGAGAGTTGGGAGTGTATAAGGCGTATATTGGTGCTGAGGCGTGGAAAGATATTGATATAAGAATTAAAAGTAATGGGAAGGGAAAAGATGACCATGACCACAAGGTGGCACTCGATATCAGGCACAAGGGTGAGGAAGATTTTCCTTCGCAGGTAAGGTGGCCAGGGATTGGTATAACTCGCCCAGAGAATTGATGAATAATATACAAAAAACGTTGAAACAATTTAATGTTGAAATTTTTAAAGGGAAAAAGTATATGGGTACAGGAAATGGAGGACAATGGATGTGTAGGAAATTTCCACTGGAGCATGCGCTCCATCGCAATTAAATTAAAATTAATTAGTTAATTAACACACTAATGAAAAAAGTTACAAAGAATTTAGTCTAAAATAATTATATGTGTGTTTTTAGATTATATTTAACTTTGAGCATTGAGACTTATTGTCTTGCATACAACGAAGATACAATCAATAAGGGAAGCAAACAACAGATGCTATGTAACCATGCGTGATAAATTATTTTGTGAGTGACGGCATATTAGGCTTATTTATTAGCTCATTTTTTTCTTCAGAATTACTATTTGACGGGAAAATATCTTAAGGAAGGCGTTTTTTTAAAACCTAGTTTGCCCCTTTCGTTTTTCTAGTTAATAGAACTGTGCACCAGGTATTATACTCGCCTGGAATAGTTTGTTGTTGTGTGAATTTATTGACTTCAGTGACATTGTTGCGTACTTACCATGGTGCGTTTACCGATAGTAAGTGGAGTACTTTGTTCTGAAATATTTGTATTCTATGTAATTTGCTTTGGCAAGCACATACAATATCACACACGCGTATTTTATTAACGGTCATAATATCTTTTTGTAAATTAAGAAGCAGTATTGTTTTCGATGATAATTTTTTTATTTAATACTGAGTACAATTTATGGAGTTTGGTTTAGTTTATTAGTAATGCGCATGTTCCACGTTGCCGCCTGTCAAGATCGACTGTGAGATATTTAACTGTTTTGTCGTGTGCATTGCATAGTATGTCGTTACCCATGGTGTCTACCTCCAGAGGGTTTAATAGACAACATAGTGTGAACATTATTGTGATTTAGCCATTCGGTTAATTGTGTTATTGCTTCCTGAAGGTAATTTCGTGCCATATGAATGTCATTCTGTGATGTGTATATGAATGTGTCAGTTTACATTGCGGTTGAGGTATTTGGACGTCTTGGTATATCCAAAGTGTAAATATTGATTATCGTGGGCCCTAAAACAGACACTTGTGGGCTCCTGCTGTTATGTCGTCCTGTGGATATCTTTGTGTCCACTCGTTCACATATATAGAAAGCTTTGTAAAAATATAGAGCCCAGATTAACAAGAAGAATAACAGAAAAACTTTGAAAGTTGAAGCAAAAGTCAGGATGGATCAAGAACTTAGAGAAGATATGAAAGAACTAGAAATAACTCTGGATGATCTGCAGAACAAAACAGAAAAACTAAAAAAAATTGAAAGACAAGAAAATAAGATTTATACCAAAAATAGACATATGACACACAATGAAGAGGGTATATACAGATGAGAAAAGACAAAGAATATTACAGCGAATGAAAAGATAGTGGGCAATTCTGAAAGAACGCGGCATGCATATGCCTAAGCAGATGACCAGAAGTTCATTGACTCCGTAGAAGTGGTCCATAAAAGCCTAATAGTAATAAATATAGAGCCCATTTCAAACAAACAGACAGATACAGCCTGCCACAAATTTATATTTATATAGTTCCTTAAGTATCGATACTGAAGAATCAGTCATTGTCAGCAGAATAGAAGCAGCGTTTGTGAGAATTTTTCATCAGGAGGTAATCAGCTTGCATGAATGAGTTCACTCATCTAAGGTCCAGCTGGAAATACTTGACTAAAGATGGAATTTCCGACTTTAAGAAGGGAAATAAAAAGCATTTGCCATACTAGACCGTACAACCACATGCAGTAACTGTATAAATACCTTGAGTGCTTTCTCAACTCAATACATCATCAACACAATAACGGCAACACAAGACGAATACAATGATCGATTAAAACCACTCGTACCCTTAGCCGGAATCGAAGCTACGATGGTGGTAGGGTTGCATGCGTATCAACAAGGTTTGCAAGAAAATTGGCTCAATTAGAGCTCCCATCACGCATATACTCTGTACTCACTGCCTAAAGGCGGGTTTACGGGTTTACACGGTTCACTTTCTGCAACCACTCCGGATGAATCACTCGCAGTGAAAGGATAGTAAACAGAGTATCATCCAAGTTGACGGAAGTCGGCTCGGCTTCAACTTTTCGTTCACTTTTGTATTTCACTACGCGTGAAAACAGTCAGAATATCGAAGTGAAACCTCCTCCTGGATCGGTCGCAATTGTTTGTTTCTGATTGTTGTTGTTTTGAACACATAATTGTTTTTGAATGGAAAGAAGAAACATTTCTTTATTTTTAAAATCTTTCCATCACAACAAGTGTTTATAGAAAACAGAATTAGAAAGTTATAAAAATAAAAACATAAGTGATAGGGCTACGGAGAACATGATTAAAGAATTGAATCTCCCTTTTTTGACAATAGAAGACAATTACCAAATTAAAACTTTACGAACCAGGTGTTCTAGCGAATTAACTAAAGTTTTAAAACCAGAAAAATGTGCTATAAATTGTGCTTCTATGTGAATGTGAAGCAGTTACTACCAGTTGCAAGAAACCTGAAAGTAGTTTCTAGCTTCCGTTTAACCGGAAGACATTTTCTCATTAGTGTCGTGTCTTGTAACTAACGGTAACCTTTTTGATAGCAATTCTTTGGGATTCACGCATTCGAAGATGATTTTTAAATGTCATTTTGTCCTGCAATACCCATTCTACCGCGCTACAAGCTCCAATTTCTCGCCTACCAACTTCTCCTTTTTCAATTAACTTTTTGCACGATGAAACTTTTAAATCCTTAGGCAAGGATTCTGAAAATTAAATCCACTCCAACACTAGCTTGTTTGTCGCCATTTTGAAGTGAATTGAATGGTTCGTCTGTGATGATACATATAAACAAAAAGTGAATTCACCTTCACTTTCACTGCGAGAGATTCGCCCTGAGTGATTGCGAAAAGTGAACCGTGCAAACACACCTTAAGAAAAGTCTACTGAGGGATTCTTGTAACATAATATTTGATTAGCTTTCTCACCTTGTTGCAGCAAGTCTGTGTGTAATAAACTAAATGTTGTCAACAGGAGCGTAGCTACTATGAGACTAGGCGGTGCACCGGGGCTCCTACGCTCAGGGGGCCCCCAAGCATAACTTTGGGGACCCCAAGGTGCACTTCTAGGGACCCCCAAGCGCAGTTCAGTCGTCTAAGGGGACCCCTGAGACACAGGAAGCCCCTCTCTAAGAGCCCTCTCATTGCTCACGGGGGGCCCCAACCACTGCTCAGGGGGCCCTAAGCACAACTCAAGGACCCCATCCTCAGCTCAGGGGGCCCCTATCAGCAACACAAAGCAAAAAAAAAAAAAGGTCGCCCATCTGGTCTGAGGGCCCAAAATAAATTTTTTGCACCGGGGCCCTTGTTGATCTAGCTACGGGACTGGTTGTCAACCGCTGTTTTGCTTGAAGTTCACATTTATTTTCTTACCTGAGCGGTAATGCTCACCCACCCGACTCCGTCTATTATCCACCAACACTGACATAAATGATAATCCCGACAATGTTAAAGTATAAAGTCGAATTTTACCCTTTGTCATCATAAAAAAAAGATTCTTTCTGGACAACGATACGGAACCAGCAGTTTCACATTTTTGGTGAAGGTAGGATTTAATTAGGGGGCATCCATTAATTACGTGTGCAGTTTTTGTCTCCCCCCCCCCCTTGCTCTTTGGTGAGCATTGGTGAGATTTGGTGGGACACCCCCCCTCTTGTTGAGCATTTGGTGAGAGACCCCTCACCCTCGAAATTGACCTCATAATTCAGACCCCCCCCCCCTTTTATTTTTTTAGCACTTCAGTTCTTGAAATAGTGACGTGAATTTTTTGTGGACTCCTCTTTCCCCTTGGTGAGAATTTGTTGGACTCTCCCCCCCCACCCCACTACCTGCCATATTTGTGTGCTCACGTAATTAATGGACGCCTCTTAACCTATTGAGGAAACATTTTGGTGAAATAGTAACTTAGTATACAGAGATGAAATACCGTCACAGAGATAGTCGGAAGGATCTCGCTGGTTTGAGTAACACAGCGTGACGTGACTCTTCGCCTCTCTCATGTTTAAACATCGTTCAGCAGTGGCACGTGACCTGCTTATGCATTAATTAATGCTACAAGTAACGGCCGGAAACGAGCACGTGTAGCGACGACATACCGGCCGGAAAAAAGACGCGGGGTGGCTGAGTTATGGCCCCGCGCACAGCACCCCGCTGACTCGACGTCTGCGAGGGGCGCGGCAACAGGTAGCTGCCACCAGCGTCTCCCGGAAGCGGCAACAGCGCCAGCGCACAGCAGGTGCTGCCGACCTCCTCCACAGGGGACCAAAAACAACGCGACACCCCTGCTACAATCCATTAAGTTTGTTGTTTGAGGAATAGGTAGCTTTTTAATGCTGTAAAAATCATCAGCATCGGTGTCCTGCTCTAAGGCAGGTGTTCACTTAGTAGCTCTCCATTAGAGATGTGTAGTGTGCGAGTGTACCAGTTCTTTGGGGGCGTCCACAAACTAGGTGGCTCCCTCTGGTGGAGGGGAGGCAAGGGGTTAGCTGGAATGCTAAGGGGACATCCATTAATTACGTGAGGTGAAATAGGGGGGGAGGCGTCCGGCGAAATCTCACCAGATCTCACCAAGGGGGATGGGGGGGGCTCTACAGAAATCTCACGTGAGAGTTTACGAAAAAAATTTTGGACAGTAGCGCTAAAACGCTTAAAAAAAAAAAATAATAAAATTAAAAAAAAGTCTACAATTTGTGCCAAAGTCGATTTTAGGCGTCAAAAAGTGAGGCTGAGACCTAAAAAAGAAAAAAGCTCTATAAATGTTTCCAGGGCGATTTCAGGAGGGGGGGGGGGGGTTCTCACGCACCAGATCTCACCACAGGGGGGGGGGGGGGTCCGGCCAGATCTCACGCAATCGCACCAGGGGGGAGGGAGGTCCAGAAATCCGGAAAAACACCTCACGTAATTTGTGGATGCCCCCTAAGCTACACTGAGCTACGTGGGGCGGGAGGGGGTTTCCAATCTAAGCCACTTAGCTTCTTATTCGTACTATTTGTCACAGTTAAAATAAGGTACAGAACACACAGGGGGCGTCCATTAATTACGTGAGGTAAAATAGGTGGGGGGGGGAGTCAGGTGAAATCTCACGAAACCTCACAAAGGGGAGGAGGGGTCAACGGAAATCTTCTCACGTGAGGTTTTGAAATTCTTGTACAACGGTAGAGCTAAAAAAAGGTCTACATATGACGCGAAAGTCGATTTTATGGTGGAAAAAACCGACTTTATATAAGCGCCCTTGCAAGGTCCATTCGTAGGGGGGAGGGGAGGGTGTCTTCGTCAAAACCTTACGTCATTTTACACGGGGGGGTTACGACCGAATTTCACGAAGTCTCACCAGAGGGGGGAGGGGTACGGAATTCCGAGAAAACACCTCACGCCCCCCTAACAGCATAGTGAATATTTATGTCTGTCATTTAACTATCTCCGTATGTAATTTACGATAGTCTGACAAAAGAAAAACAGTACCAAATATCTTCTGGAATCAATAGGGAAAATAATAGCTACGTTGTACGTGGAAAAGGGGGGAGGGAGTTTCACAGGAAGCCAAAATGAAGCTACGTGTTTTTTAGACACTCCCTTTTGAATATGCGAATGAGTAGTTGCACTCTAAAAGTGAACGGTAGTTCTTCTTGAAGGCCGTGAGCCGTTTCTTCGGTCCGAGTGACGGACGGCACTCGGTGCCGTTTGAATTAACTTCAATCGAGTGAGCGTCGTCGGTTTATGTCACTGTCCATCACGAGTCGCCCGACTGCCGCCCCCTCCATCCATATTCGTTCTCTGTTCCTCACCAGCACACCGTTCATTGTTCATCCGCTCTAGCGGTCCAAAAAAGATCGAGGAGAACTACCTCGTTCGTTCGTTCGTTTTTCGCTCTCCGTTCCAGCGCTCAGCATTGGCGGTGTAGTGCCAGTGGTGAGCTAGTTCGTTCGAGTCTGGCTGACGTCCCGCCCCGCTTCTGTCTCTGTTTTGTGCTATATGTTCTGTTACGTTTCTAATCTAAATTACTGCTCCACTGTATTTAAATGGCCACTGTACACGTATAAACATAACAGTTACCCGATATATTTTTTTGATATGTTTTCATTGTTTTGCGTGTTTATTTCATGTTTCCGCTTGTCTGTATGAAATCAGATGAAATGTAAATACAACGAACAGATAGGCCTACTACATTCGTAATCGAAATAACCAAGTGAACTAGTGAACCGTTCAAAAGAACTTGTACTTTTCACTGAGTGATCAAATGAGCACCCTCTTAGTGAGTCACTTTGCCCACCTCTACTTTCCATGTTCTCCTGTCTTCTGGCGTCCTCTTCAGGTCCATGTAGTTTCCGTTTCCCTTGATGTTACCTACGAACTAGTGCCTCCTTCTTCCTCACACTCTCCTCCCAGAAAACTACGTCAGTTAACAAGCACTGCCTCTCAACGAGTGTCCCATGCAATTATTCTTTCTCCTCCTCTGTAAAGGGACAAAATAAAAACTTTGAGATAAATTTGAAATTTGAGGTCAGATAAGCAATAATAGAAAATGCCAAGATTTTTACAATTTTTTTTTCTTCGAGCTTTACGAGTAGTCGAAGTCTAGATCATTAGAGTCAGAGTAGAATGCTAAGGGAGGTGCAATCAATGAAAGAAATGCATTCATTGTTTTATCAAGGAATCATCCCCGCATTCGCCAGGAGTGATTTAAAATGGAAATATGGGTGACCGGACGGAGATTTGAATCCGCGTCCTCCCAAACGCCGTATCCGACTGTTACCGTTCACCCACCGTGTTCGCTACGCGATAATATTGATTTTCTACGTGACAACAGAGAATATTTAGCCTGTTACCTAGTGCAGTGTACAAATTTGCTGGGAGAGAATCATAGAACGGAGAAAAACACAGGTCGATAAATGCAGCAGAAATATCAAACACAGGTATAATATCAAAATTTGAACAGATTGTTCTGTTACAAAGCAAAATATCGAGCGCTGGACAAAGTATTTTGAATTCCAAATTTTTTTGCCTTTATCAGTGTATCGACCTTTTTTTTAGTAATCTGTCATCTCTCCAATCCCAATTATCCCCAATTATCACATATGCTCTACAACCTACGGCACCAACTTCGTGCTGTCTAATTCTCCTCTACAATTCTTCGCTTCAGCAAGTCTCTCTTCTAGAATAATTGTAATTATCGTATATCTGAAATCATGACCTATTGCATCATTCAATTTGTCAAGTTATTATAAAATTTCTCTTTTTCAACTCCCATTTCCAGAAAACGAGCGTTTCGTAATTTAATTTTAAACATTTTTCATAACACTTGACTTGTTTTCTTTCTTGAGTCGAAGCGTTATCTTCGATGAAGAGCTAAAACATTTTTGGTGTCAGATGTGGGATTAGTTTGCAGCGAAACTACATGACCGCAGAACTCTGGTATACATTACGACTCTCGCGAGTGCAGCTCAAGAGACAGCAAAGCCGCAATCAGCAGCAATGAATAATGGTATCTGCCCGACGAGCAAACTCCTCAACATCAGACAGATGGGCGTGCAGTGCTAATTCGGGACGGCCACATCTCGACATTGCCGATGCTCTGACCTCGACAGAGATCACAAGGTAGAATTGTAAATGGCTGGCAGGGGGTCATCCTGCTGCCGCGGGCAATCCGACCCCAGATGCGGGGTTTAATGCATAGCAAGTAGCCCGCGTTAGCTCGGTGGGCGCGAGGCTGCTACATTTAAAGGAACATCGATGCAAATTAAAGCAAAATAGCTCCCCTCGTCGCCAGTAGGCCGTCTCGCGGCTTATGTTAAGCAGCCGCTCCTCCCGGACCGCTAATTGGGTTTTTGATTGGCGAGCGAACAAGCCCGCGACGCTCAATCTCGACGCAACATTTCGCCAGCCACCCGGACGAGATTTCCCTCCACCACTTTGGGCTCGAATTGTTCCGCAGAACGCTCGGAACCTCACTCGCCGCGCAGCAGTGGAGACCTTAAATTGTACACCGACCCAAGTTAAGGGGGCGGAGCGTTACAGCTTCTCGACTTTTCGGAATGAATATAAAGTTTCCCAGTTTGATCCGAGTTAACGAGGGGATTTCCCTTGACGCTCGAGAGACCCCACTTGCACATGGTCGTCCCAACTTCACCGACGAGAGCAGAAGCGGGTGAACTCGGAAACATCCACTAATCCGGATTAAAATCCACGTAACTTTATAATTACCTCCCTTTCCGGGAATGGACATTCAAACGAAGAAAATTAAAGAAAAATGTCGGCCGAACGAGAATCAGTCAGTGATTTTCCTGAGATGATATTTCTAGATCTCCAACTGTCTATTATATACACTTACTAGTTGTTATCCGCAACTTTCATAAGCATGGATTTAGAATATTATTACTAGAATTGAATATGTGAAGTTGTAAGTTACTGTAAAAGATTTTTCCAAAAAGCATGTAGTCGGTGTTATATGACAGGAATTCATAGCATACCATTCTACAATTGAACCTGTCTCATGAAAAGAACCAGGTTTTCAACATGTTTAATAATAGCAACAAACTACGGGAAAGGGGGGGGGAGGGGGAGGCCTTCACTGTGGGAGACAACCTATCACACTTCCTCCTGCAGATTTTTGTTTATGGGAACATCTGGCGACATCTTATGTCGATACCATTTTGTACACATTTCGGCTGTTTTTTGCTAAGATATATTCCCGTTGGGGGTTGGAAACACGTGAGCTAGTAATATGTAGCTGCATGTGAGAAAATCATATCTTTTCAAAGTGTACCTCTGCTACGTTCAGTGTATGTCATGACCTTAATTGACTTGTGTCTGTACATGAAATTATTAAACAAATCATACACAAACTTCCTGCGACAGAAATAAAGCCTGAGCGACCGACCGATATATCATTACAGATACTTAAACACGCTATCCGCCTGTCTCTCACCGTTCGGTTAGTTTTCAAAATTTCATGACAAAATATGTTACTTATCCAGAAAAATGTATGCTATGTCCTTCTTAATGATACATAGTATTTCCCTGTCAAATTTCATTAAGATTGGTTTAGCCGTTTAATCGTAAAAACGTAACAAACAGACGGTTACTTTCGCATTTATAATATTAGTGTAAATTTTTTTTTTTTTTGAAAAGTGAGTTTTTCTGATATTTTGTTTCTGTCGGAAAAACATTTAATCATTTATAATTGTTTCGTAACACGTTTTAAGTGTTTTGCTACGCACTCATTACAGTTAGCAAATAAATAGTTGTAACAAATGAGCCCGTTGTTCTTTCATCCTAATAATATTCAAAACTATTATTCTCATCACTACCTTGAAGCATCGCCCAGATTTCTGCAAAATTTGCAAAAAAAATTCCGCCAATATCCACGTTCATGCTTTTCAACTACGGAATTCAGTGAGAATACGCCAACCTGCGGCTGTTGTTCTCTGGAGCACACCTGTTTGAATTCCGTCATAGATATTGTTCCTCGGATTGTTTCTAGTCGCACTCGACATGAATTCAGAATTCATCAAATAAATAACTACGCGGCATGATTTAATGAAATAAATAATTTCCTCTTGCCTTTCCTTGTTTCAGATTTAATGGCGCGTCTGTCAAGGGGAAGTATACCTCCAAACGGTAAAACAGAAAAATTCGTATTTACAATCTAGCGAGAAGCGTTGCCTAAGTCAACCTTGTAGCTTTGTTACAGGTAAAAAGAAACAAGTAAATTACCAGCATCAGAGATGTTACGGAGAAAACTGTACTATTCAATGTCTCTGCTAATACGGCAACCATGCGTGGTGGTTGTGCGGTAACGTTTTCAGCCTCGCATTTGGGAGGACGCTGGTTCGAATTCTCATCCGGCCATCTAGAATTGGATTTTCCATGATTTATCCAAATCACTCTGGGCGGAAGCCGGCATGGTTCCTTCAAAAGGCATGGCCGATTTCATACCCCTTCCTTACCCTTGTTCCTAATGACGTCGACGAAGCGTAAAGCCATATGCAAAAAACAAAACAAAATACAAACAAAAACAAGAACAGAACAAAAAACTATTTAAAAAAAAACATAAGAATTCGTTGAATACTACTGCGGCGGATGGCCGCCTACTTGAATTTTTAGCTCGTCGTTATGAAAGATTTTAGAGAGTAGGAACTAATATTTAATCGATGATTGCGGATGGCCGCCTACTTGAATTTTTAGCTCGTCGTTATGAAAGATTTTAGAGAGTAGGAACTAATATTTAATCGATGATTACCAGGCAGGATAATCGTTTACATTTTCCAAGTAGGATAATCTTAACTATCTATGATAAATGCTGCATGACTCGGCAGTGTGGTTCAGTGCGCTGAGGCGCTACACACTGGATCGGGGAGATTCAACAGAACGGGCACGAGCCTAGGACACCGCGTACAGGCCGCCCTGACTGCGGTTTTCTGCAGGCAAAAGGGCGAATGCCAGGACAGTTCCCAATCTCCGCCTCATAAACTACACTTTTCACAAACAAACAAAAACACTTATCTCACGCTGAATATAGTTACACGTTTCACAGACAGATGGTAATACTTCACTTCCCCACATTAGTGCGTAGTACGACGTGGCTGTAGGTTATAATATGATTGGCGTCAGCAACGGTATGTGGCGTGAAACCATAGCTACAAATCTGACCGTGCCAGTGATGAGTAAAACTAATCAACGACAGCCGGACTCAAAATGTTGGGAACAGATCGTGAAGAAGAAGAAGGGTAGATCTCCGTAAAGCAGATTTATGTTGTTAGTATACAGGGTGTATCAAAATAACGTGGACAAAATGGCATGGTAAATCAGTCATACAATAAGAATAAAAATCGCATCGGAACAGAGGGTCGCAACTGCGATCTGGAGCCGCTACAGGGCGTCTAAAACAATACTGACACAAAGAGAAGAAACAAAACCATTAAAGATCATTTTATTGATAATTACTCACTCACATGTGACTAATGCAAGCCAAATGTTGAGCCCACAGCAGATGCTCAAAGTTTGTGCCAGATGCATCTCCGTTGCATGGAACGGCGCACCTTCCTGCGAAAAGATGGAGCCTGAGACAGGCTTCGAAGCGTAGCCCAACATTGACGCGCTACCTCGGTGGAAAGCCCTAGAAGATTTTACGCAACTGACTCACCGAGAAAGTTTACATTCGTTCAAGTCTATTTCTGTTGCCTTAGATCCTGGTGACGGAGTTGAGATTTGTTATCGTGGCTGGACCAACAGTTTAACATAAACAGTTAATATAAACAAAGCAAAGCTCCTGGTTGTATTAGAACCCGGGACACTGAATTTCGAAGGTGTTATCCTGTACCTTACTGGAACGCTTTTTGAATTTCTACACAGGAACGAAAAGTTGATATCAGTTTTATTGTTTTTTTATTTATTTTTTACTTATGGCTTTACATCTCGTCAACGTCGAGGTCATTAAAGGCGGGACGGGATTTGGGACAAGGAACGGGATGAAATTCGACCATGGCCTTTTGAAGGAAGCATCTCGGCATTCGCCTGGAGTGATTTGGGGAAACAATGAAAAACCCAAATATGGATGCCCGGAAGGGGATTCGAACAGCCGTCCTCCCGAATGCGAGGCCAGAGCGTTAACCACTCACCCACCACGCTCGGTTTCATATTAGTGAAACATACGCTGAAAAATATATTTCTCTCAGTACAGCTCTCCCATTTAATGATATTTTACCTTCTTCACCACCTCTTCCCAACATTTTGGGGTCGGCTGGCTGATGAGTTTTGCAGATAGTTGGCATGGTCAAATTTGTAGCTTTGGTTGTATAGTCGCATGTTCTTGCTGACGCCAAGCATTTTATACTTACTGCCAGGTCGTAGCTGCGAATTAATGGGTGAATAAAAGCATTGCCACCTGTCTGTGGAAAGTGTAACTATATTCTGCGTGTGATAAGTGTATTTTATTCTAGTTAATCGTGTAGTTTATGAAACAGAGATTGGGGATCGTCGCGGCATTCGCCTTGTTGCATGCGATCTGGCCGGTACACGTGCCCGGTGTCGTTGCACCTCCCCCGTCTAGCGTGCGCCACCTAAGTGGACTGAGCCACACTTAACGATCTTCTGTACCACGTATTAATCGTATTCAACAAAAGCATAGCTGAGAGTTGGAAACAAAAAAACTGGAGCTTATTTCAAGACACACGAAATATCGATCAATTACTTACTAACTTCCTCTTCATGGATAGGCCAAAAGCTTGTTCCGACCTCATTCTTCCGACCATCTCTTCCTAGGTCTTCCAATGTCCCTTCTGCCTTTAGGGCAAGCCGGATGGGCTGAGACAATAAAACCTTGAGAAATGCCTCTGCGATCTATCTTAGCAGCTCTGCCAACAAACCCTACTCCCACGTCCACCAAGGCGAAAGCCGCGTGGCCCCTTTCGAGTGTAGCTAACGGGGGAGGATTGAAGGCGAGCCCCCGGCGCCTTAATACTGGGGCACTCAGGCTAAGGGAAGGAAACCCCTGAAATAAAACTCTGGTCCTCCAGGGCGAGGGTTATGCGAAGGGATGGCAACCATTCCACATAAAAACATATATTAATCATAAACCTCAAAGTAAGGAAAACGAGATATCGATCAATGATATCTCCAAAACAATGGGGTGGAGGCTTTGTAGAAATAATGTTTCTCTGTCATTGCAGACTTTCCCCTTTTTGTTACGTATATAGAATCATCTGGTTCCGGTTTATTCAATATGTCTGTGAATCTCACGTGCTAATAATCGGAGTTGTTAACCGAGAATCGTGCACAGTCTCCCAGTTGATAATAACTCGAGGCAAATCCATAATTTACGCTATATGCCGATGGGTGGCGAATTGCTGGCTCAGTGATACATTCCGCCAACATAATCTGCAACTCAGATGAAGGCATTAGTAAGCACAAATGGTATGAATGACTGTGTTGATTCAATCTCGCTCTCAGAGAAACGCATTCCGCTGTTAGCTCGACGCACAGTCAACATCGTCTGAAACGCACGAATGCTGCGTGCCGGAGTTGACTACGCACTTAATGTGCCAGACATACTAACGAAGCAGAAATAGAAATAAGTGGAACGGGAACGTTTTTTGAACTTAATGCAGACTGAATTTTGTCAGTGGAACGAAAACTTTTGATTTTGTTGTTTACGTAATTGTGTAGTAACTAAAATGTTACATTATGTTCTCAACTATCCACAAATTTATTTTGATATAGGTTGCTATTGGCTCAGATCAAATTTTTAGTTTCGATTGACGTTACACTGTCAGAAAATTTTCTGCGTATACCACAGATGGATATCCCGATTATTTTATGATTTCATTGATTTATTTTCATCATTCAGGATTATACATCTAATTTTTGACAATTTCTGTAACTTCGTCCGTGCTGAAAAATATTTTTAAAAAATTGCGTAATTATATGAAACATTAATCAAAACCGGTTATTATCTTCCATTCGAGAGTTTAATATCCAGATTAGCTACTGAATTGAAATCGCTAAAACGTTTAATTGGCAAAAATTCAATAATAAGTGTTTTTACGTCGACTTCATTCTACGTTCTGTGAAATTATTTAGGGAATGGTGTATAAAAATAAAAAATTTCAATCGCAACAATTGTACGACGTATTAGAGGATTTGAAAAAAAAATTCTAAAGAATTTTTTTTGTAAAATGTTAATTATAAGTTTCATACACAATGATATGCATCGGTATTTTTCGAAATATATCATCAATTGAAGAATTAAATTCTTTAGTGTGGCTGAGTGTATTAAGTCTCCGCTTACTGGATCTGGTAGGTTCGAAGGCATCAGGTTCCAGTACTGTTTCACGCGCATCGGCCGTCATTATTGCGGTATTCAGACGCATGCCGGGACATTCTCTAATCTCCGCACTACACAATTCACAAACAAAAAGACACTTATCATACAAAACACAAAAAGTCACACGTTTCGCAGACATATGGTAATACAGTTCTTCCTCCTTTAGGTTAAGTACTCCGGGGCTAACAAACCCGGGACTCAGATCCTTACCGTCTCACCATGATTCACACTCGCAACCTGTTACATGGTGGTCCTTAGATTGCTTGATCAAGGGGAAAACAATGATTGAAGAACCAAATTCGTTGAAATAACACATTTAAGTAGTTATTTTTTTGGGGAAACCAGAAACCCCAGAACGATCACCACTGTCTTCCTGTAATTTTTATGGGATTGCATTTCACCGTAAATTATGAGAAAAAAAATCGGATAAGTAATAACAGAATAAAGGGTTGAGGTGGTGAATAAGAGTTTTTTCTCTCCCAAAAACTCCTACAACTCGCCGAATGAAGAAAGTCTAGATATTTTCAGTATCGTCGGATTCCCACAGTTTATTTGTTCCCAATGAGGATAATCTGAATTAATAAAATCCTTGAACTCCGCATTAAACACAAAATAAATGGGATTTTTGGTGAAATTTTAGGTTATAATTATAGTACAAAAAAACTAAGATATACACTGTTGTAGCAATGTAAACTAAAAAGTTAATAATAATCTTTAAATATAAAAATTTTGTTCAACAGCTCTAGGACGCCCCACGATTTAGTATAACTTTTTTTTTAATAGGCTTAAAATAAGAATAAAGTCACTGAATAAAAAATTAACTTTAATGTAATCCTAAATTTTTTATCGCTAGCTGCTCGTAAAGGTTGAGTCAATATGTATAAGTGGAAAGCACTCAACGCTTTTGTTACATTAAAGTTAACTTTTAAATCTTCTTATTTAAGCCTTATTCAAAAAAAATACCCTGAATTGTGTGACATCCTAGCGCTGTTTTTGTATTTAAAGATTATTTTTACCTTTTAGTTCACATTGCTACAAAAGCCTGTCTTTTAGTATTTTAAACCATAATTTTATTTTTAACTTTTTAGTTCACAGTGGGAATTTCAGGATATAGATATGAAATTATTGAATTGTCACCGGTTCTTAATTCGTGCGCAAATTTTCAAATAATTCGGACGTCGGGATGCGGGTGAACATTGTAATGAAATATTACATTGCATTTAACCGCTTTTCTATTGTTACTGTCAAAGTAATAAGAATATCAGGGCATAGCTATGAAATCATTTTATTGTTATTAGTTCTCCATACATGTGCAAAATTTCAAACATTTTGGACATCTGGAATTGGGTTAAAATTCAATTGCAAAATTCCAACACATTCAACAATTTTTGTTGCTGTCGAAGTAATGATAATAGCAGGACGTTGCTATGAAATTATTGTATTGTCGTCGGTTCTTAATACATGTGACAATTTCAAACAATTCGGAAGTCAGGAAGTGGATGATCATTGAAGTGAAATGTTCTATTGCATTCAACCGCTTTTCTGCTGTTACTGAAAATATCAGGACATAGATATAAAACACTTTTAATACTTAGGTCAATATCCTTAGCTGCTATACTAATGTTGGGTTTTATTCTCCGTCTAGTGCAACTAACAAATGAAAAAACTTTGTTATGGCCTATGCATTTCGGTTTATTAGACCATCATCAGTGCCCTAGAACAAGTTATGTACAATTTTTGATGTGCAGCATAATGTTTATCTAAATAAAGGTATAAAATTTGTTATAAAATATTATTTTCAGCTTATTTTACAGTTTTTCTATATTACATTAGTGTATGGAATTGTTCCATATCAGTTTCTCCCCTTGAGGTTTCTCACCCACTGAACAATTTTCAATAAGAAACATAATTTGCACACGTCTGATTTTGTTTCAGAAGTTACTTTCAAAATCAGACGTGTGCAAATTATGTTTCATATTGAAAATTGTTCAGTGGGTGAGAAACCTCAAGGGGAGAAACTGATATGGAACAATTCCAAACACTAATGTAATATAGAAAAACTGTAAGTAAAATAAGCTATAATAATATTTAATAACAAAATTGATACCTTCATTTAGATAAACATTATGCTGCACATCAAAAATTGTACATAACTTGTTCTAGGGCACTGATGATGGTCTAATAAACCGAAATGCATAAGCCATAACAAAGTTTTTTCATTTGTTAGCTGCACTAGACGGAGAATAATACCCAACATTAGATATAAAAGTTATACTGTCAACGGTTTCTAATAAGTGTGCAAAATTTGAAACAATTTGGACGTCTGGAAGTGGGTGAACAGTGAACTGGAAGATTCGATTGAATTACACAATTTTTCCTATTGTTAATGTCAAAGTAAGGAGAATATCAGGACATTGCTATGAAATTATTGTGTTGTCATCAATTCTCAATACGTGTGCAAAATTTCAAACGATTCGTACATCGGGAATTGGATTAAAATTCAATTACAAAATTCCATCACATTCAACCATTTTTCTATTGTTACCGTCAAAGTAATAAGACTATCTTAATGTTGCTTTTTTGTCACCGAGTCTTGACAAGTGTGCTAAATTTCAAATAACTCGGACATCTAGAAGTAGGTGAAAATTGAATTGAAATGTTCCGTTACATTTATACATACATACAGGTCAATATAAAGCGTGTAATGGTGTTTAAGATATTAAGAACTGAAACAGGGTACTGTTCAAAATTTATATGTTACGAGGTTTAGAAGTTGTAGCGGTCTGGGGAATAGACGAGTGGCGTGTTTAATTCCAAAATACAGACCCGTAAAACTGATTATTACAGAGAAATATCAGTCACGAGATAGCATCGTAATCAAAACTAAGAGGTTTGCACATGTCGCACAAAAATGTGAGGCAACTTGTGACTCGACAGCTCTGATTGATGGCTGCCGGGTTTACACGCGCCCTGTACTGTCTTAGAGCTCATTGGTGTCTCCCTAATTGCTGTCAACAGCAGAGCTTGTTAACTGGCGTGCAGCAATCTGCAGTGCTGTAATTACAGCCTGGACAGATGCTCAGGTGACGGCAGGCGCCTCCTTGGATTAGTGTGCCAATGTTATGAAGCAGTGCGCTGGATAAACAGGACCCACAAGTGGGCTTGTCTCCCTCGTTTTTTTCCGTAACCGAGAGCAGTTGCGGAGACTGGTTTTAAAACTCGTATTTAGTATCTAGTTAAAACTTTGGCATCGCTTCGCTTCTGGCAGAAAAAATAAGAAAGAAGGAAAAGTTTTGCTCCGAACGCTTGGCATAATCAAGAGTGTCTGAAGCAGCGCGATGGAAGTGAATATTTTGTTCGTGGGCACTGAGTTTACGACGACCAATTAAAAGTGAATTGGTGTGGTCTTAGGGCTTTCGATTTTTTACGCATTCCACCTCGGGTTGTACATATAGTTTAAAGTGGAACCAGAAACACGATGGATAGCATATTTCAATTGAAGAAAGAATAACATTGCCGCAGGCGAAAGTGCATTAAAGCATCTCAAAATTCAGATTTGGCTTTGGATTCGAATGGGGAACCCCGAATTCTCAAATCACCAGCCATAACCAAGCGAGTGGCCTTGTAGCTAATTGGATGCAGGGGAGATGAATAATCAAAACCAAATGATTCGGAAAGAAGTGAAATACTTTAATTTCAGTTGGCAACAAATTTGGAAAATATCAACAACAGAACGTTAAATCCTGCAGTTATACCATATGGTACAAGGTGGTTAGTGATATTTTAATTTAATTTAATTGCAATGGAGCACAGGCTCCGGTGGCAATTTCCCTACACACCCATCTTCCCCCTATCCTACACCTACCTACATTTGCCCTCTACAAATTTTATCTTTAAATTCTTTCAAAGTTTTCGGTAAATTATTCATCATTTCTCTTGGTAACTCATTCCAATCCCTGACACCCTTACCTAAAAAAGAGAATCTTCCCACACCCTTGTGCCTGAAATCGAGTGCCAGCTTGTGGTCATGGTCATCTTTTCCCTTCCATGCACTACTTTTCATACCTATTGCAATATCTTTCCATGCCTCATCGCCAGTATATGCCCTGTACACTCCCATGACCCTCCTCATCCTCCTCCTGTCTTGCAATGAATCCCATTCCAGCTCCTTTATCATATCCGTCACTGATTGCATTCTGCGATAATTTCCAGAAACAAATCTAGCAGCCTTTTTTTTGCACCCTCTCCAACTCCTGTACTTGATACGTAAGATGCATTCAAGTGAAACTATACTCAACACGACTCAGTGATACAAAAAAGTGCAGCCAATACCAACAAACCGACACCTTTATCCACAGATTTGAGTGGGAAGGAGCTATGGAGAAATGGGAGTGGACTAAAGAAAATGTAACAATAATAAAAAAACTAAACTCGGATCATATCGTAAACATAAAACGCGAGAATGTGGCTATTAGGACGCGTCGTCCACTAAACATTTGCAAACAGCATCAAAACAAACAAGAATACTAGTTCTACTTTTTTTTCTGTCATCAGTCTCTTGACTGGTTTGATGCAATCCTCCATCCCTTCCTATCTACCACTAATAACCTTTTCATCTCAGCATACTCCTTACAATCCACGTTCTCAACCATCTGCTTCATATATTCTAATCCATGTCTTCCTCTGCAGTTCTTACCTTCGACTGTTCCCTCAATTAACAAGTTAACCAATCATGCATGTCTCAAAATATGATCTACCATCCTGTCTCTTCTTTCTGTAAGACTCTTTTCCACAAAAATTTCTTTCCTCGCCTATCATTTCCAAAACTGGTTTATTTCGTACTTTATACGTCCAATTAATTTTCAGCATCCTTCTATAGCAACACATTTCAAATGCTTCAATTTTCCTTTTTTTCTGATATTCCTAAAATCCTTTCTTCGCTGCCATAAAGAGCTGTGCTTCACACATAGAGTTTTAGAATCTGAAACTAAAAGATTTCTCTTTTTCATGTAGGCTCTTATCGCTAGTGTTATTCTGCTTTTAACGTCATTCCTGCTTTGGCCGTCAGTTGTAATTTTACTTCCAAAGTAGCAAAATTCACTAATTTCTTCTATCGCAGCCGACCCTGTTTTTATAATTAATCTACTATTACTGGTATCATTTCTGCTATTTATCATCACTTTTGTCTTACTTTGGTTTACATTTAGTACTTAATCTTCGTTCAGTATTTTGTTCATTATATTCAGTTACTTCTCAATATCCCCAATCTGTTCTGCTAACAACTAATAGATTACTTAATAGGAGAATATAACAAGATTCAACCGTCTCAAAAGAAGAGCTCCACTGCAAGCTTTTCAATGTTAATAGAAGAGTAACTGATGGATTCATCAAAATTAATTAAAACCCAATAGCTGTGAAGCCAAACCGAAGAAGGTTAAAAATGGAGAGAGAATGATGGCTATAAGTGGAGGAGGAGACCGACAAAAAAAATCAAAAAAAATCGATAAGCAACTCATCTACTAAGTTCGAGATCCCGGATTCGTTTCCCGCTGTGGTCAGGAATTCTTACAGGTCAGGTCGTTCCGTCGTTCGGATTCCACGTTAAGCTGTAGGACCACGCGGAAAGGAACTGACCGTCCAACCTCTGACACACTGACTTTAGTACTCCTTCTTCGGAAGGATGCAACCGACCTTTGGGTTGTGGACTAAATTACCCAAAAGGAAATGAGAACCTATAATAGTGCCTGTACTGTGTTTCCATCTGCCACAAGCTCCAACGTATAAATGTAATACGTTTCACACATTTAACTTAAATGTTTTATGTGTCTCACTGACCCAAAGTCGAATGTCATTTTTATATATATACTAGCTGACCCGGTCACGCGTTGCTGTGACTTACTAATTATAGTACGTTGGATTAATGTTATTCTAAACTTCTTCAAGTAGTCAAATTAATATTCACTAATACAGACAAAAACATTATAGTCGATTTGGAAATTCAAATGTAATTGGTAAAGAGTTACGGAGAGTTGAAATTAAGGACAAAAGATCATAAAAAATTTAATTTACATTTCATTACAAATTACTTAATTGAAATTATATAAAAATTGTTATTTATAAAATAAATAAATAAATTATTTTTCATTTATTTATATAAACTGAAATTTCAGTTATATCTTCAGTCATACCGTTTTTATATCTTCAGTCATACCGTTTTTATATTTTTCCCACAAACTCGAAGATTGTGTTGGATAACATGTTGTCAAAATAATTGCAAACAGTTTGACGAAGACTATTCGGCGTGGTTGTCAACGCTGCATCAGCAAGTGTTAGGTCCCAATAATTGTCATCTACCAGCAGCTGCAACTCGCGACATGCATCTTGACATGTATTGAACACTCGACATGTATTGAACACTCGACATGTATTGAACACTCGACCATTCACTGTTCGTAAACATTCGAAAGAAGCTGGTCCGGGAACATTCACCAATAACAAACGCTGAAAGAAATATTCACGTTGTTTTGGATGCACTGTGTAAAGTCTTTGATTTGAATATGCCTGCGATCGAAGGATGTGGTTCTCCTTGTTTACGTGGCTGCCATTTTTTACCTAATTTGTTCCATGAAAAATAGCTTGGAACATCGGTATATAATATTGTTTTTGCGAATTGGCGCAACACATCAGATTTTTGTCACAATGTGAAAAATTCAGTTTGTGGTTTGTCGTTTTTGGTGGCTCAAGTATTCTTTGGATAATATTTTCTTCGGTTAAATATACACGTTGACCGTTTTCAAGATGTATTGCAAGATGCTGGATGGAAGGGTCTCTATCATGGATGCGAAAACTAAAAATATGCCAGATAGCTTCGTTGCTGCTGATGTATCTACCTATTTGGTATCGTGTTATTTCGTCATTTTTATTTACATATTGAATACGGCCAAATCACTGCCTTTATTAACGTAAAAGTACTTAATGGATTTTACAGAACAGCAAAACTCGACATTAATATGAGCCTTATACGTTTTTGAAAGCAATGGTGAGTATGGTACCACCCACTGATTGGCAATTTCAACTTGGTTTCTAGAATTTGACATTCGCATTGTAAATGTTTGGCCACCATTCTCAGCATTTCTGCGGCGATACAACGGATAACCATCGATATCCGTAATAGTATCATTCGTATATTCCTTTGGAAAACGCTTCTTACATTTTCCACCTTCCATGCATGGCGATGTCATGTTAAAAGCACCGCACGGTCCGTGGATCGAGTGACTGGTAACAATATCAAACAATTCTTGATCAATTAATGGGTCCGAAAATTCGGCTGAAATTATTTGATCAATTTATTTTGGACAGATTTTAACTTCAAGCCAAATCAAAATGTGAGAATGAGGCAAACCTCGCTTTTGCAACTCAATCAAATACAAATAGCAACATGTGTTACCGAAAACCGAATGTTTTACGATTAAATCAATCAATTTTGTTTGAACATACGTGCCGTGACATCATGACGATGCATTGATTGATGGCCTGGTAATAGCAAAGTTTGTATTTCTTCCCAATTCGGATTACATGTAATTGTAATAAAGAAATCTGGACGACCATAATGACGTACGTAAGTCATCGCATCATGTATATATTCCTGCATGTTCCGTGGACCGCCGATGTAGCTTGAAGGTAAAATAAATGCATTACCGATATCACTGGCGTTTAAATTTTCATAAATATTGCCGATAACAGTATCTCGTAAGAGGATGTATTCCTCCGATCGTAATTTAGCCTGGTTGTATCGAATAAATCGCAAATGCTTGTTTTCACTATCCACTATCGAAGGATATAGTTATCCTAATTACGTCTAACCATCAATCGCGGGGCGTAGTACTTCATTGAAGTAACTTTTTTATTTGTTCTATTACCTGAAAAAATACTAAATTAAATAGTAAAAAAAAAGAATAAGAAATCAATATAGTGGGCCCGCTATAATCCGGCCCCTGGTCGGAATACCACGGGTCTACTGTACTAATAAAATAACGAATTAAATAGTTGAATATTAAATTTACCAGCAACTGGATCACGCTGTTGGATGTTGATGTGATATTCATCCTGCCCTTGCCAGAATATCAGTGGATACTGGAGTGCGTCATACGAACGGTATAGATCCGAAATTATACTAACAGTTCTATCTTGACGTGTGACTTTCATCAACTGAGTCACCATCTATAAAAACTGCAACTTCATCTACGGTTGGCGCGTTGAACCTGCCAGCGTGTTCTCCTGATGGTAATTTGTCAGCTTTGATGACAATTTGATAGTTGTCATTTTTTAATTGTGGCGACACAATTGAATAAGTTGATTATTATTTTCCAAACAATTTTCCAACAATACCACAATTGCTCTCTTTTCTGCTTGTTCGATGAAATTATACTGGTACCTAGTTTTCAAGCGTTCCTCACAATTTCCAATAGATTTGGAGAAACTTCGGGTCATCGTTTGGCATCGGTATCAACGACCCAATCTTATGGTACACCTGACCTTGTATTTTGAATTTAGTTTCAAAATTACGTCCATCAGATGTAAGATCACCCATTTTTGTTGCCCCAAAAGACGTCATCTGGAAGCAAGAATTGAATTTGCGTGTCTTGCGAAGAAACAATTTTGAATGGTTTGATTCACCAGCAAGAAGGACTGTAAATGTTCTGGCGGATTAGGTAGTGGTAATAATACATCTTTTCCTAATGTACAGCACATGACGGCTGCTTCATTGCGGAATTTCAACGCCTGATAATACTGGCATATTTTGCTCATTGCACCGATTACAGTTTTAGAATATGCAGAGTAATCAATGGCTGGTGCATATTAGAACGCAAGACGAACAAATGATACACGTGTTAAAGCACGGCTGATTTACTGTCTATGTAGCTATGTGCTGTTCTCGTGCCGCTCTTGTTCTCGATATATTCTGTCACAGACGTTCATCACACTGTTCTTGAGATTCTTGTATACGACGCTCAGCTGTCCTGATTCTTTGAACTTCCTTACTTGCCGCGATTTGTGTTGCTGATTGATGAGCGCTCTCATCGTGCGTTGTGCCTCTCTGCTACACACATTGTCGAGGTTAGATTCTTTGGCGATATTTCACTGAAAAATATTTGAATTACAACAAAAAGTGCCTTTCTGAAAGCCTTAAAATAAGACACTATAATACAGTGGTGAAACCGGAATTTTTGAGTCCATTGAAAAATACAGTAAAATGGAAGTTAAGAACTAATGAGGAAATATACGAGGCGTATTCCAAAAGTAAGGTCCGTTTGATCATAATAAAAACATCGTTCAGGATACAAGGTTTTTATTAACGTCAGTATGTAACTACATATCTAGTTCACTTTTCCACATAATCGCCGTTCATATCTATACACTTTCTGTAACGCTGTACCAGTTTCTTTAACCCCTCGGCATAAAAGTCTGCCGCCTGGGACCTGAACCAATTGGTAACGCTCGTCTTGAGTTCTTCATCGGTTTGAAATCGTTGTCCACCAAGCCACCGTTTCAAATGCAGGAAGAGAAAATAGTCGCTTGGTGCAAGATCTGGACTGTAAGCAGGGTGGTCTAGGATTTCCCAACGAAACTCTTGAATCTTCTCTTTTGGTTTTGGAAGCGGTATGTGGGCGTGCGTTGTCGTGCAGGAGGATGATGCCAGACGACAGTTTCCCGCGGCGTCGATTTTGGATGGCACGTCTCAGTTTGGTGAGCGTTGCACAGTACACGTCAGCTGTAATGGTTGTCCCACGGTCCATGAATTCGATCAAAAGGACGCCCTTTTCGTCCCAAAACACGGAAGCCATCATTTTGCGATTCGTGTACGGCGATTGCTTACACTTTTTTGGTTTGGGGTGAACCGGAATGGCGCCACTGCGTTGATTGTTGTTTTGATTCTGCGTTGGTGTACGCTATCCACGTCTCGTCTCCCGTAACAATTTGGGAAAACAAACTGTCTCAATCTTGTCTATAGCGCTCCAAAAATTGTCGTGCGCTATGCATTCGTTGCTCTTTGTGCTGAGCGGTGAGCAGTTTTGGCACCCACCGCGCAAAAAGCTTCCGATATCCAAGCTCTTCAGTGACAATCCTGTAAATTGAGGTTCTAGCAACATTTGGGAATTCCATAGCCAGACCACTAATCGTCAAACGCCGATCACTTCGCAGTTTTTGGTTAACTTGCTCGACGATGTCGTCGGTCCGAATACTGGGCCTGCCACTCCGCTGTTGATCGTGCACATCTGTGCGACCACTTTGAAATTCTCGACACCAGTGTCGAACTTGTTTCTCACTCATTATGTTTGGTCCATACACTACACACAATTCGCGATGGATGTCCGCAGCTGACGATCCTTTTGTCAACAAAAATCTAATCACACCGCGCACTTCACAACTGGCGGGAGCTACGATTGTCGCGGCCATTTTGAACTGCTCTCAACAATAGATATACGGCTACTGCGGCACGCCAACAATACTGCATATTTACCAGGAGTTGGTAGATGGCGCTGCAGGTGGGAAACGTCATTCAGGCCTATCATCTGTGACATCTTGTACCCCGGACCTTACTTTTGGAATACGCCTCGTAAAATAACATTGAAAAAATAACAGAAAAAGAAGAATGATATTTTTTTCTATTCATTTATAGCATGGATGACACCAGGCTTTCAAGAGGTTTAGAAAGATTTGAAACGAAATAATACCAGTGAACTGTATGGAAAGAAATAATTTTCGATAGCAGGCTTTGAATATTGCAGAATTCAAAGGTAGAGAGGAGTGCAGTAATGAAGGAGTACTGGGGAGGAAGAAAGAAAAAAACAACAGGAGAGAAATTGTAATTGACACGTGGTCTCTAGCTGACCATAACAAAAAGAAGAAAAATCATAAGCTAGCGAGAAATACTTACACGATTTGAATTTATCGTAACGTTTTCTTCAATGTTATATTCATGTGTATAATTACTTTGTCGTTAGGTATAAAGACACACAAACGATGAACAACAATACAGTATAATTATAACACAATACACAGCACAACTAAAATTGAAGAAACTCACACATATGGCGTGGAAAAGACCGTAGCATAAATAAATCGAAATACAACGCCATCTACTGGATGGTTCGATAAATTAACACACCGCCATCTGTTAGGAATAAATTGTAGCATTAATAAATTGATACAGAAGGTGATCTACTGCCGGCCTCGGTAGCGTAGGGGCTAGCGTGCTAGCTCCGCGTGCCGAAGGCCGCCGGTTCGAATCCGGCCGCGGGCATGGCTGTTAAGTGTTGTATGTCTGTGTGAATGTCCTGTGGCGTCCATACACTGAAAACAATTATAATTACCTTGAGCTGGCTGTATGGCCTCCGTTGCCAAATGCCATTTTTAAAAAAGAAAAAAAAAAAAAAAGGTGATCTACTGGATGATTACCCAACCTAGCTAACCAAGTGTTGTATAGATAAGTTAACACGCCGACGTCGGTAGCGCGGGGCTAGCGAGCTGGCTTCACGTTGCAGGGGTCGCCGGTTCGAGTCCGGCAAGGCCATGGGTGGTTTTAATTAATTGTTGTGTTTGTCACTTGTAATCCTCAATAATACAAGAAGAATATACAGACACAATTGAGAAACAAAGAAACACAGTTGCTGGCTGAGTGGCTAAAAGGCCGAATGCCACTTTTTTTAAAAAACAAAAACAAAAAACAAAAATTAAAAAAATAGATAAGTTAACACAATCGCCATCTGTTAGAAACTTATGGAACTATAATAATAATTACGTGTGGTCGTAATGACCTGGTGACATGGTTTCTACTGGCTGGGCATTCTGCCTCTGTCGTAGCCGCCTTTACCTAGCCCACCCATCCTGCCTGGTACAGGGGACCTACATTTTAACGTCGAATCCGAACCACAGTATCGTCCTGGCGTATTTCACCTCATACAGCATGCTGCGCCGGGGGTTAATGCCGGGTGAAGTGTCCATAAAAAATCCTTGCCGAGACAGGGACTCGAACCGGGTACCTTTCCATCTCCAGTCAGACGCCCCTAACCACTTAGCCAGCAGACCGCGTAGCTTTGGTGGCTTACTAAATAATTACAAACCATTCTCCTATGACAAACATTTAATGAACATTTATTTCGCAAATAATAAATATTGAGGGTCTATAATCTAGATAAAAACTATCCTATCTTTTAAGTTTGGACTAAAATTACACACATTAAGCCACATTTCATCGAATTCGGTTATGTAGTTTCGGAGTTCATCCCGGACGAACATCGTGACACGAGATTTTTATATATATAAATATATATTTAGCTTATGGCTTTACGCGTCGTGGATGTTGAGGTCAGGGAGGGACCGGAGGTTAGGAATGGGAAGGAATTCGGACGCGGTCTTTTAAAGGAGCCATTCTGGCATTCGCATGAATTTATTTGGGAAAACCATGGATAAGCCAAATCTGGATGGCCGGATTGGGATCTGAACCCGCATCCTCTAGAATGCGAGGTCAGAGCGTTACTGCTCACTCGCCATCTTCGTAATGTCGAATTTAAATTTTTGCAACATTATAATCAAGAGGTTCCACAAAAAAAAGGTTTCATATCCCTCCGTGTGGGTTATAATTGTCTAGAATTAGTCAACTAGAGGATTATTTTTTTTCCTTTCACTGGAACGGTTTTATGCGCTGTTCTAAGAAAATTTCCTTAAAGGCTGCACTTAAATTGAAGTTATGGTCTCCGAAGTGGCTTTAATTTGGAGGGGAGAGAAAAAAAATCTGTAACTTAAAAAACTTTTAACAATACTGAACAATTAAGAGAAAGTGCCAAACACAACAAAGAGTTTCTGAGATAAAGAACGGAGATATAACGACATGTTATTAAACAACTATTCAGCCGCATTCAGACTGAATCAAGGATTGCCATGCATTTTAATTTTTAATAATCAACCAAGTTTCGGAAATAATATGGTCCATGAGAATCTATAAATTTTAAAAATAAACTTTATTACCTACAGCATTTACATCAAATGTAAACATATGTAATCAGCACCTATTTATGGACATCGTGCATTAAGGTCGTTTTTTTTTTTTTTTTTTTTTTTTTTTTTTTTTTTTTTTTTTTTTTTTTAGCCACGAGGCAAACAGATTTACTCCATGACTCGGTAAACTTATACGTATTTGTGTATATAAAGATGTTCAATTAATTTTTAGTAAAATTCAATGTTTCCTTCTTTGTTTCCATGATCGGTAACTATGACAAAAATCGAAAATTTTTCGAACATGGTAGAAATTGCAACTTATAATCTGGCCAAAAAAAAGCCGTCCATTACTAGTTAATCTTATACCATGAGAGTTCCATAGACAAAATACAATTAGCTAAAAATATATAAATTAATAACAAATAATTTTTAAACATAGCTTATTATTAATAACTGGATATTGTGGGCCATTTCCTCAATTGCAAGTTAATCAATTTTTTGTATAGGTGAACAACACGCCAATGAAATTGAATTTTTGTTTAATTTTAGCGTAGCTTATTATTTGTTTTGCGAAATGTATTTCAAATAATGTGTACAAATTAAAACACGAAAAGAAAATTTAGTTGAAAAAAAATTATAGTGGATCTTAGAAAAATGTTGAAGATTTAAATTTTGTATAGAATGATTCATATGATTTTTCACTCAGCTATTTTGCGAAATGCATTTAAACTGCATATAGATTGCAACTATAAATTTTGAAAGAATTTTCGAATCAGTAGTTGAGGAAATAAAGGAAGTAATTACTTTTATTATAGTTTTTTGCCATAATCTCATAAAAATGAGAAATAAAATGAAAAAATCTAAACGTTTTAAGAACCTTCGGGTTGTTTTTATTTGATACGCATGAAGATTATCTACAGCATAATTTTGATTTAATCCCGCTAAACGCTCTATATCACCCACCTCTTCCAATGATTTTCCCAAATGCTACGTTATAAATTTGCTCAATTTAGTAAAAACTAAAGTAATAGTAAATTGTAAAAAATCAAAAGATGTTTCAATTTGGAATTATGTTACACATTATATAATAAGTTTGAAAATTACAACATAGATTTGTCACTGATGATGCCTCGATGAGAGGCGAAACGCATTCGGCATTAAATCAAACAAAAACAGTTGCACTGGCGTTATTTTTAACATTTAATTTAAAAAACTAAAGCTGTAAGCAATTTCGAATTTTCAAATTAATATAGTGCTTGGAGAAGTACGGAAAGGCATATTGACAAATGAGTGAATCGATGAGTTCTGTTTTTCATTCTGATTGTGCGGAATTACTAAAGAAAAACATATTTGCTTTTTTATGCTTCTCAGACGCTTGATAACATTCCTTTCAAGACAGATCTCAAATACAGATGTACGTCCACATAACAAACTCAGCGACGCATAATTCCTACCTATTCCATGGGGAAAAAATGCTACCGCCATCTATGAAAATAAAATGCATTTTGAAAAAAGCGTGCTGCAGTAAATGTAAAAAGCCGCAACCTAAACAAGGGCTTATTTGATTCGCAGTACGGTTAATTACGTGTTGGCTTCGTTGCTTGCTAATCACTGACAAGTCAACAGTCTGCGTGTAGATACCCAGGATTAGCGAAAAATGCAACATGAATAATAGCCGTCAAAGGGAATTATGTAACAGTTTGTGCGGTTTACTGGATTACGGTCGACCTGGGCTGAGCTGTGTAGACCACTATGTTAGGGAGCTTAGAGCTCTCTGGGCAGCGGACCACCAAGAATGACGCGGTACAAAACGCCAGCACAACAGACGTAATCAGCAGTAACAAGATACTCAATGCATACAGCGAGGTACGAAACAGAACCATCAGTGTTTCAGTATGTTGTGTGGGATAGGCAAAAACTAATTCTGTTCCAGGAATGTTACCAAGGAGGAAACTTTCGAATACCAACAGGAAGGCTTCGGGAAGAAAAAATATACCATCAACCAAAATCATATACCGAGAAATGTTGAGAGCACACTACCTATTTACTAACTTTAAAAAGGCATACGACAGCATTCAAAGAAGGTTAATATATATAGTCATGGAAAAGTTGATCCGATAAGGCCCTAAATCCAAAGAGTGGAAGGAAAATTGTCAAAACCTTTTGAGGTAAGGACAGAAGTCCAACAAGGTAACATATTAACAGGGAAATTATTATACTAACTTATGCATATGACGTAGTTCTAAAAATACAAACCAAGGAAGAACTAAGAGATATGGTGGAGGTGTTAGTAAAAGAAATCAAAGAAATAGGATTGCAGATAAATACCGAGAAATCAAAATACCTTCCCATCAGTAGACGTCGGAAAGAAGGACCTGAGGTGATAAATATGAATGGAGCAGCTTTAGAAGAAGTAGAAGATTTTAAATACCTTGGAGGGCTGATGAACGAGAGGAACATGATGAAAAAGGAGATTCTGGAAAGAGTGCAGGAAGGAAAAAGCACACTCTTTCGATAACGAAAATGTTTAAGTCCAAATTATTGTCAAGAACATCAAAACTGAAGATGTACAGCTACTAGTAGTCTATGGTGCAGAACTATGGTCTCTTACAAAACGAAATAAGAATAATCTAATAACTTTCGAAAATTTGGTTCTCAGGCAGATTTTTGGTCCAGTTGAAGAGGTAGAAGAGTGGAGAAGAAGAACAAATAGAGAGCTAGGGGACCAATACCAGCTACCTGATACAGTGGCAATAAATGTGATAAAATGACGCTTTTGAAGAGAAGAGACAACATGAAGACCAAGACTCAGCTGGTAGGATGCAATAAAAGAAGACGCGAGAAAGGAAGACATCCCAGAGGAAGAGGAATGGAGAGACAGAGCTCTATGGAAACATCTAGCTGGTGAGGCAATGGATCGGCTACGGTCAGTGATGCCACTGCAGTAAGTAAGTAAATAGATGATACCATGTCTCCAAATGAATGGTTTGAACGTTGTGGAGTGTTATAGGAGGGCTGATTCCTTTGCCATCACGAACATCTTAGACTTCTCCACTATTTTCTGTGATTTACTATGAAGAGTATACTGTATGATACACCTGTGACAATGATCTAATCGCGTGAATCCACGCAGTGACTGAAATACTGACAACATAAACGAACATATATGACATGTTTGTAAGTATCTCCTCTCTCCAGGTGCTGATCGTGAAGCTCAATCTCCCCCCACTTTTTTTTTACGGTCACCAATCGTTCTTCTTACCGGAATATCCCTCGAGTGCATGAAAAATTCAACCTTCGATTAGTGTAAAATGTAGCTACTCGTCAGTAATTAGAACAGCTCATCCCGCCATTTTCGGAGTATCCCGAATTCTTACGGAACCACACGAACAGTTCGCCAGAGATGGCTTTCGTCCATGGTCGGATTTCTCCGGTTATTTTACAGCTAATACCGCAACCACCGAGCGTGGTTAACGTTCTGGCCTCGCATTCGGGAGGACGCCGGTTCGAATCCCCGTCCGGGCATCCAGATTTGGGTTTTCCATGGTTTCCCCAAATCACTCCAGGCGAATGCCGGGATGCTTCCTTCAAAAAGGTCACGACCGAATTCCTTCCCATTCCTTGTCCCCAGTCCCTTCGCGCCTCTAATGACCTTAGCCGTCGACGAGGCATAAAGCATTAAATAAATTTTAAAAAATACCGCAACCAATTACGGTACCGTAGCACCGGCTTCCGAGAGTGACATCTCCGTGTGGCCCATCTACCCGGGTTTAGCTGTATTGTTCCAAAACGCACTCCTTTATTGTTTGTTTCATCGGCTTCTGCAGGCTACCATTTTATCCAGCCTTTCACTTATTTGCATCTGCTGAATATTCCTGATAGTTTACACGTTACGCCAAATGTGTATCAGATCACGTCTGTCACAAGATTGAAAACCAGATTGTTTTCCTGGTCATTGACATAATAGTGGCTTAAAAAAGTATAAAAATACAGTACGAAAACCGTATTAATTTTTTTTATCATCTGCCTGAGACCCACCTGAACCACAGGTTGAGAAAATTTGGCCCAGATGATTGCGGAAAACTGCAGTCAGGGTGACCTGTACACGGAGTTCAGGACTCAATTTGTTTGCTTTGTACCTCATCGATCCAGGGTGGTGACTTCTTTAACATGCGCAGCTACACTAGTTGGTCTTAAACTGGACATTACAATACGCAGTTAACTATTTGCCCGAGAATATGCTCCATTGCAAATCATAATAACAACAACATTAAGCTCATAAACGCTGCCGGTTTTGATCGCGTTACGAGATGGTCATGATAGCTGATAACACGAAGTCATGCATAACTGGATTAAGCTTTCAGTCTTGAGTTGTTTCAAGCTCAATCTTTTACCTGACAACGATCAGCATTGTCAGATTTGGTCATTACATTGTGGAGGTTGGAGTTATCATCTACTAGCTGTTACCCGCCACTTTGTACACGTGGACTTAAAATTTCATTGCTGGAATTAGATGTACAAAGCTGTAAGTTACGTATACGGCATCCCGAGAAACACAGAGTAGGTATAATATGACGGAGAAGCCGTCACCATACCATTCTAAAAGAGAATTAATTTACAACATGTTTAAAAGAACAAATCATACACAAACTGACTGCGACAGAAACAAATCCTGAACAACCGATACAACATTACAGAGACGTACACGACTATCACAGTTTTTTTTTTTTTTTTAATTTCACGATAAAATATGTTATTTTTTGAAAAATGTTTCATATGTTTTTTCTAATCATACATGATATTTCCTTGTCAAAATTCATCAAGATCGACCTAACCGTTAAGTCGTGAAAAAGTAATAAATAGACAGAGCAACTGAGTTACTTTCGAATTTATTATATTAGTGTAGACTCTACACTAATATAATAAATTCGAAAGTAATTCTGTTTCCCTGTCTATCTGTTACATTTTCACGGCTAAACGGCTAGATCGATCGCAGACGATCGATGTTTCCCATTCCCACAGGGCCGATAGATCAGAAGCTCAGCTCGCTAATTACCTAATGAGCAAGTTGGACCGAGACGGCATGATTTGGCACAGCTCACGCCGTTACTCGCTGATTAGGAACTTGAGTTCCGCAGCTATCGCTTACTCGCCCATTAATCAAAGTCGCTTACCTCGCCTTAGGCCTCTCGAATCACTGCGAGCAAACAAAACTACCGGTCTCTGCGGGATCGTCTTTCGGGAGTTGTAAACACTGTGCGGTACAGAAGTGCGCTCTCTGAGCTTCGCAGAAGACGGGAAGAGCCGTCACCCCTGAGGCCGTAATGTAAACGGCGGACGACGAAAAAGATTAACCGCCTACAGGTTCCCCTTAAACAGCTCGCCAGCTCTGTTGACTGCTCGAGATACTTTGTTTTTTCGGCTGACATACATCTTCATTAGGAGCTTTGTTTGCCGAAACCCCAACTCAATTTTTGTGAAGCTTAATAGCAAAAGCTCGGTCGGATTAGAGCGAGGGCACCGCGTCAGCCTCCCCTGCGACATTAATTAAGTTTGAATAAAAAAGGCTTGCCTCGGTTAAGACAAATTGCCCATCAGAATTCGGTGGTCTTAGAACGGGGTTACAGCATCAGAATGCGATGCGACGTCACGAAGCATTAAGGAGCGTTATACGCGACAGAGATATTAATGCTGTAATAAGCCAGGCTCCAGGCGTCCACTGCAAGGATGCTAAATAAATACTTCTTCACTGTTTTCCCAGCAACGCGTTTTTAGCAACAATGCAGTTCACTAGCTTTTGCCATTACTTCATTCCACCTCCCTTCACCTTCAGATCTTCCTACATTCTTTTTGATTGGACTATTTTTAATTAACAAAAGCTAAAAACAAGTAAAATTTCTACGTAAACACTAAAAGAGAGCAGTAAACTGTATATATAAAAGTATTATTAATTGCCAAATATGAATTAAATATAATGATTCTTTAACTTGTCAACAATGCGGTGCAAAAAATTTAGTTCGAGCTGCTTCACCTTCCGGTGATGGAAGCAAATTATATCACCTAGTATTTGGCCAACGCCAAATCAAATTAAATGCCAGATTGTGTATGAAAATCCCGGATTAAATCTTTTCGCAGGTGATGTGAAATGTGGTGGTATGTGGCACTGCTAATTGTGATTGACAACGGTATGGTTATGTTAAACTTGAGGGGCGTTGTGTCATTCAGATTTCGCCTTCCAACTTACGTAACTTCTAACACAGCAACATTGCTACAGGTTATACAGTCTCCAGGTAAATCCAGTATTCTCTTAAGTCCCTTAAAAGAGAACAGTCAACAAGACGAAAATGAGTAGGAAAATAAATCCCGTGTTATTTTACAATTTAAATGATACTGATTTTTACATTCTTTTATGATTTTCTGAGGAACAATCTCATCTGTGAAGTTTATATCGATATTGACAAAGCTGCCTATTAATGGACAGTTTCTGTTGTCAGATGATAACAATAATTTTTGAGTGGGCAATTTAAGGGATTTATTTATCGCACCAGGTGCTGTTAACAAAGATGTATCTGAGGGATGAGTAAAATCACCACTGTTGTTGAATACGAATATTTGTGATTCCCAATATTTGTTTTATCCAAATCACTCGAGACGAATGCTGGGATGGTTCCTTAAAAGGGCCATGGTCAAATTCCTTCCCGTCCCTTATCCCCAGTCCTTTCCCGTCTCTAATGACCTCGTTGTCGACGATGCCTAAAGCCAGAAGAAAAAACAAAATTTCGTGGAATGCATTTGTCATTAAATAGAATATTGTCTGTATCTGCGTAAATTAATGGTAACCTATTCTGTAACACACGTTTAATAGACAGATTAATAAATAAAAACATCACCTCATGATTTTATTCGTTTCACAAACAAATAACGACTTTCAGGTCTACACTCCATTGTATTGATTCACCCATAATTATCACTGCCGTATGTATAACTGTGAACAATGGCAAGAAGTAAGTTGAATTGCGAGGAGAAATACTGACAAATATAAGATCGCTAACGTGAAGATTTTATCGTAGACAAAAAAGTTTCATTATATTGTGTTTTACAATACCACATTTAGGTTTGCAGATTTTTTCGCCATTGCGCTTCTTATAAATTCGGTGACTATAAACTGAAACTGGAATCACAATAACTGAACCAGCTATTGGGGCATTGGGAGAAATGTTCAATTATAGGGAAAACAAATTTTTGACGTTCTTTATGCTGTATATTTGACTACAGTTGCACTGTACTAGGGCAACAAAGGTATTTGTTGAAGAAGGGTTCCCAGAGTACTAATATTACAAATCATTTCTTATTCTCTACATAAACATGAATTACTATGTTTTCGCTTGTCTGGGTCAAATGTATCTGTTGCTGAAAACGGAGCCGCCTCAGTCCTTTCACAGAGGATTGTACCCTATGATACTAAAACAAATATTTTCTACGAGAACATTATGACAGGGTTGGGGAAGAGTAATAAAATGAAAAACACATCACCCAGCTTCTGGATGGGCGGTAACATTCTGGCATTGCATTCTAGAATACACGGGTTCAAATTCCTGAACGGCCATCCAGATTTTCGTTTTCTTATTATTTCCGAAATCATTCCAGGCGAATTGTGCGATGGTTTCTGCAAAAGGCTATGACTGAATTGCTTCACGTTTCTTCTTCCTAATCCTTACCCGACTCTTATGGCCTCTACAAGCCTAAAGCCATAATCATTAACAGAAACACAGGGAACATCAAAAGTAAAAATATGGATAAGACAGGAATGCTAAGAGCAGTACATTGGGCTTTTACTGAGATTCAACAAAAATCCAGAAGGTATTAGAAGCTTCTCTGACCACCAGGTGTAACAGTAAAATAAAATTAAAAAATTAAGATGCTTGTGCTCAGCAACTGCCGATTAAAGACATATTACAGATTAAACGACCGCCAGCTGGAATCACCGAGGAATTTATCTAGCTAGGAAGGAAGATAACTTGCAGTAAGAATTTTCTCTCATTAAAGAACAAATTTGTATTCTACAGAATTCAAAAACTCTAAATACGAATAGCGCAATACATACCAGCTTTTAGAGACCGCCATTGAAAACTTTTATAGCAAATAATTGGTTCTAAGCAGGAAGGCATAGGAACTTCGGAACATTTACTTACTCCATCTCATATTGCTCCATGATGCGATACTAGAATGATTCATTACCTGATACTCTTGGCTTATTTCATACTTTCTTTCTAAGAAGCAGGTACCGAAGGTCGGAAAAAATAACTGCAAAAATCAGCATTAGATTCTGATAATACTTATACTCGTTCATGTCGCGACCTGTGATCAAGAGAAAGAAAAAAGCGATCATACCTGTGACAAAATTGCTTCATATCTGCTAAAATTTGCATAGAGAGATAAATTTTGCAGACAGATAGGGATGTGAAAGGAATAAATAGACGTTGGAGATGTCTTTTAGAAGGGTGACGGGGTTCATCGATGGAAAGAATGATGAAAGAAAAAGTTTTAAAAAAATATGGCCAAGGAAGCGAAACTATGGAAAACCAATACAAACTTGAAGATGAGATATTCAGGTATATGACTCATCATAAAACATTAGGGGGTAGAAAGCTCAATGACGGCAAACAAAAATACAACAACCAGACATGGAGTATATGCACTGTAGAACCATCATTCGGATTACAAAAGAGACATTTATAGGAAGCGCAACAAAGTGCAAGATTAAGAACGACAATAACCGGTGAACGTTTAGAGCGGCTAAGCTTTAAGAGCCTCCGCCATTTGCCATGGTATCATTAAGCCCCTATTTTTCCCCGTGTTCTCATTTAGGGTGCCTCAGTGGGCCTGCGGGGGGCCATCATTACAGGGCTACCAACCACACAATTAGGTCAGTTCCTCGAGAGCGGATATTACCTGGAGTAGGGGTGCCTCGCTCTGTATTTAAAGATTCTACTTATTAATATACTTAAAGCTACGTTGCAATATGTTACACCGTATTTCTGGCGTGTAATACCATTCCTCAGGCAGTAATTTCACTGCAGAGGGTCTGCTCTTCGTGGTTTTTAATCTTCGGATCTCCGAAGAGCTGTACTTAGTTTAATTATAGTGTTTCTTAAGAAGAAGATGCTCTGCTGTTCCCTCTGCATTTAAAATACACGTATATATTTAATACTTCTTCGTAATACGACACTTTGGCGCGCTACCTACGTTAATAAAAGATTACTAATGTACGTAACCATTAAAATAATGTCTTCATAAAATGATTCTACACGCACATCTATTTGGAAAATTCAGTAACTTTTATTTAAGCGTATAAATTGTGACAAAAGTGTTGGGCGCCTTAGTGGTAAGTACCACATACCGCAAGAAATTTTTTATTGTGTTTTTCGTGGTGATCTTATATTTAAAGCACGTGTTTTTTGCTCCAGCAATTTTCTAACAGGCGATAAGAAATATGTATAAAGGCGCGTTCCCCCGATCCCTTGTAACGAAGGCGAGACGGGACGGCACCTCATTAGCCGAAGTGTATGGTACGTCCGTGGGACGCAGGTTAGTACTAGCTTACCTCGCCGCCACCTCCGCACCACGTTGCCTGGTGTCGTTTGGCACAGAGCACTTTACAGCAACAGAAGGGATGCGCACTGCTGCTGCAAACCGATTGCAACAGCGCACCGCTACACGCGACTGTGATGTTTACCGATTCAGAGTATCTGCGTCTCGTTTCCGCTAGCAGATGCGGCCCTGTTCCCATGGCGTGTGGTTGAGTATTCGTCCCGCCCCGTCTCACCTTCGTTACAAGGGATCGTGGGAACGCGCCTTAAGACGCATGTACTCTGTCTCTATATTCACCTGTATTATGCCAGCGAACAAAATCTATCTTCGTAGATAAAATGTTCGTAGTTTCGGAAGGTTCGTTACATCAATGTTACAAAGTGTGGTGCGTGAGCGATAATTCTCTGGCCTCGCATGGAGAAGGAACTGGGTTTGAATCCCCGTCCAGCGATCCAGATTTCGGTTTTCCATGTTTTTCCAAAATCACACCAAGCGAATGCCAGGATAGTTCCTTGAAAAAAGAGCCATGTTTGAATTCCTTCCCGTTCCATGACCCCAGTCCTCTCCCGCCTCTAATTACCTCGACGTCGACGAGGCATACAGCCTTAATTATAAGAAAAGATCCATCAAAGTTTCTAGAAAGAGTGGAGAAATCGTTGCGAGATCCTTGAAGCCAAGATATCCAACAACGCATAGTTCACAAACATAGATATCATACCGATCTTAATCAAATTTTGCAACTTTTTTCTTGACTTGTATGAAATTGTACGTTCCGATTCTCCTTATTTTTTTTCGAAAAAAAAAATCCGTTTTTGCGTCGTAATCTTGGAGAACTTAATTTCCAAGTCCCAGAGAAAGTGCGTTGGAAATTTTGTAACCTCAGGCCACCAAAGAAGCAGCATCTCGAAATGCCAAGCCAAGTACCGGAAGCTAAAAACCGCAAAGATATTCATAGCTATTATAAAGGGATAAGGGAGCTTGCTGTTTCCGGCACTGTAACTTGAGTTGGATGGAAACTATCTGGTAAGTCTCTTGATAGGCCAGCTTCCCTAAATAAGTACAGATACTAAATACAATACAGATCAACTATTGGATATTTCAACGAGAAACTTGTACAACAAACAATTGTTTCTAAGCAGGTAGCAATAAGTTCTTCCGTACATTTACTAATTCCTTCCTATCTTCCCCCAAAACTATGATGCTGAGGTGGTAGGAAACTTCATTGCATGGTACTGTTAGCTCATTTCACAGTACTCTACCTTCCTATGAAGCAAATGCCGAAAAATGAAGGAAAAAAAAAAACCCAGCGACACGAATATTTTTACTCGTGAAAGACGCAGCCAGTATAAAATACATTTTGAGAGGTTCTCGCATCTGTCCTGTGAGTGTTTAACAGATATCCCACACAGCCGAACCGGAAGTGTCCGGCCTAAAGTTGGAGACTACCTGCAGGAGGCATCACTTAAGTGGTCCTTCCCCACCTGTAGCTCCGGCTGGCCACAGAGCTGCCTCCACGGGCCGTTTAAATCACTCCACAGTGACACCGCCATTACCTACTGGTGCACCACTAAGAACTGATACCAATTAACAGTCAACAACTACACAAATTTATCGCGTGTTCTGTGCAAGCGGAGGTTGTAGAGGAATCGGCGAAATTATAATATCACTCCTTATTCAGATTGTCAGTTAATTAATATACCGGGGGCCAGCAGTTGATATCACGGATATTGAAAGACCATCTCATTGAAACAATTAACGCGGATCCGATTCAACAATATAATACCTACTACCTTCCTTCTATTTTTCTGTTGTTGCAACTTTCTGTGATGCTTAGAAGAAATTCTTCATATCTTCCCATTTTGTATTAATCTGGTTATAGGCCAATTTTTCGCAGTTGTTGAACAAATGATTTTATAAATAAAAACTCCTTCTACAATCAACTTTTGTGGTGAATGTTATTTTTTTATTCCCCAGACACGTTTCGCCTTTGTGGTATGGGCCATCATCAGTAGAGATATTTGAATAATCCTACATGCCAGTCTGGAACAGTACTCTAGGCACTTTCATAGAGATGTTTTTTAATGTTCCAGTTGAACAATAGGGTGAAACAAAAACAAGCTGTTTGTAGCATACACGTGTAAGTTGCACAAAAACGTTAATTATACCAATAAGTAAGGCTTGTAAAACAACGACTGGAAGAATGTTGAACTGGAACTTTAATAAACAGATCTGTTAAACTGCCTAAAGTACTGTTAGGGATGTGAGGATTATTCACATATCTCCATTATTGATGCCCCACACCACAAGGCCGAAAAAAATAACATTCACCACAGCAGTTGTTTGTAGACGGAGGTTTTATTTATAAAATTGAATTCCTACCCTGTGTTAATCTCTTGGCATCCACACATCGATTAAATCCTATGGCAAAATTATATGCATCAAATTGTGTAAACTTAGAATTAGTCTAGAATTCTTCTCTTCACCACCCTCTTTTAAGTAAGCTAATGTCGTGTACCTATTAATCTGAAGTTGTGCTACTGTTCCTATGTTCCACTAATCCCCTCTCCCTCATTTCAAATGATACCGTCAGACCGAATGTGGTGTTGCAACGGTTATCGTTCTGGCCTCGCATTCGGGAGGACGGCGGTTCAAATCCCCGTCCGGGCATCCAGATTTGGGTTTTCCACAAATCACTCCAGGTGAATGCCGGGATGCTTCCTTCAAAAGGCCATGGCCGAATTCCTTCCCATTCCTTGCCCCCCATCCTATCCCGTCTCTAGCTGTTAAGAGACGTTAAGCAGTTAAAAAAAAAAAAAAAGATACCGTCAGGGAAGATGATATTTAGGTGTGTTATAATGATACAAATATATTCGAAACGATCAGATTGATTCATTCAAGGGATACGTGGTCAACAAATGACCATTAGAAATTAGTAGTAAACAAGGTCGTAACAAGTAGTTTTCCTTTACTCCTCAGAATGGTTATTACCGTCGAAAGTAATTACTTAAAACCGTTTTAAATTTTCGTATATAACGCAAAGTGAATAATTTAATGGTAATATGTACGAAAGCTAACCGTCTGTTGTTTGAGATATACGTCGAAAACTTTGGGCTTTGAAATAAAACAAAAAAATGAGAGTGAAATCCTTCATCTGGATCCATCAACTACTGTTTTTCTCTGGGCTATTCGAGCACGTCTCTTTTTCAGTATAAAAGAAGAACAATAGAAATCAACCAATTTCAGTCTCTGCTACTTCCAAAATCTTTTACTGAACTGTTGTAAAACTTAGTGGAATTATCTTTTAAATTATCATTTTACTGATCTTCTTTGACACCATCTAACGTTATAAACTGTATCTGGAGTAAATACAGTTCACTTTGTCCGTTTTTGGTACGGTTTTATTTATTTGTAACATCATTTCATTGATGAGAAATTGCGTCTCAAGTTTGATGAGCTTCAAAAAATGGCTATAGCTTCTGTTTTTAACTGTAGGTAAACACAGTTTGTGATGTAATTCTTCTCATTTAATTACCATAACTTCTCTCATCACCCCGCTGTCTGGTAGCTGTAAAGCCGAAATCAAAATAATAAGTTCTAGAAACTTAATGAGAAGATTATGCAAGATGCACAATTAATTCAGAATATAGTTGGCTTCCTTCCTGCCATTAACTTCCATTAGTAGTAATCTAATTTTCAAGCTCGTTTATTACGTAGTGTTCGTACAGGGCTGGACAGTATTTTTGTATAAAACCAAGTATTCATTGGAGCATCTTATGACAGTAGGTTCAATAAGACTGTTACATTAACCTATCCCCACACCACCCCAATATGATATCTGCACAGAAAACAGGCCAACTTTTCACATATAAACTTTCTTCTGTCATCCAGAAGTTTGCCAGATAACAATAACAATAGTTATGTGTGGTCTTAACAAAGTGTAAAAGTTTGTTTAGGTATTCGCGATCTGTCTCCATCATAGCCCCATTGTCCAATCCTGCCTCATAGCAGGGAAAGGAAACCTTCTGAAATCTCAATCACTAGAGTTTCTACCGTAATTGATACGCATAAAGCAAATTTTGCCAGAGTTGAAGGAACTGTGAATTCAAAAATCTCAGCCGATAGCAGTGTAGAAATTAAAAACATTTCAACACCAATCAGAAACATTAATGAATGGCTACCAGGCCGCTTTCTCGTTGGAAATAATCCTTTGGGAATCGAATCGAGCGTTTATACGTAAACCAAACCTTCTTTGAGCAGTTTACTGGGATGCTGCGCAGTTACGACGACGAATGTTTCTTAATATCGTTGACGTATTGAAAAAGATGACCTTCTAAAGTGGATTTTAGTTTGAAGAACAAAAGAATATCAGCTGAATATAAGTAGTGCCGTACTAAAACAGGCAGAAAACTGAATACGTATTCTGCGCAAAGAATTCCTTTTAGTAATAGTGTTCTGGGGTGAAAGCGTAGACATTATAAGCTTGTAAATAGAAAAACAGACAAAAAATAACTGACAGAGCGTACTGGGCGAGCGGTAACGGTCTAGCCTGGAAATTCGAGAGGACGTGGGTTCGAATCCCCATCCGGCTATCTTTTTTTTTGGGAAGGGGGGGGGTGGTTTCTATGATTTCTCCAAGCGAATGCCGGAATTGTTTCTTCCAAAAAGCCGCGGTCGAATTCCTTCCTGTTCCTCTATCCTCACCTTTCCCGCCTCTAAAAACTCGTTGTCGACGAGGCCTAAAGACATAATCAAAACAAAAAGAAATAGCTGCTTCCAGCAAGTAGTACAGGAACACTTGACGCTAGATTATAAATAAAAAATTCGGTCTTGAAACAACTCTTGATGTTAATGTGATTTTATTCCCATACGCGTTTCGCCCTTATGGTCTGGGGCATCGTCAGTGGCTGTGAATTTGTTTTACATGTGTTTCATTACATTTGACAAAAGCATTACAAATTATTAGACTATATACATATTTACATTGTACTTACAGCTAGGGTGATGATATTTACATGGCATTTTGGAACTGTTCCGGACCGCCATGTAAATATCATCACCCTAGCTGTAAGTACAATGTAAATATGTATACAATAATTTGTAACGCTTTTGTCAAATGTAATGAAACACATGTAAAACAAATTCACAGCCACTGACGATGCCCAGACCATAATGGCGAAACGCGTATGGGAATAAAGTAACATTAACATCATCAGTTGTTTCCAGACGGAATTTTGATTTATAATCTATTAACCAACAACGGTGGAAGATGGCCTACAACCAGATTTGTTTGACGCTAGAGATCGGGATAGCACTCGTTTGACTATGGCCAGCAGCATAATTTAGTAGTTTACGACAAATATGGCAAAATAAGAAACCGGTATGTTGGTGGAACAGGTTTTGCCACTGTGGCCACTCTGATAGTGCGAGGTGCGAGCGACAAGAATGTGCCCCACAGCCTGCGAGGACCTCACATGAATGGACGGGGGTAACCTCCCCCCGTAATGGAGCCGGCTCCATGCATACTGCAGGCCGGTGCGGTAGGGTAGCGGGATGTGTCGTGCATTTTGCACGCGGCCTCCACGTGGGTCGGCTGCATCATTCAGGCGGGCTAATGCATTTTCAGTCGAGCACCTGTTCTCTGGGCACTATATCGCGGCTCAGTCGGCCGCTGTCACCAGCAGCTCCACTTGTTAAGTGCCACGCCGTCCTGTCCCCTCCCACCCAGCTGCTTTTTCGAACACGTTACAGAATCTGTTACATCGGTGGCTTATACATTTATTTCAAGCCTCGTCGGTATACTGAGAGCTTCCCTGAATTCGATTGAACTCAAGACACTTTTGAAACTGGAATAAAAATCAGACTCGAGTTAGGGTAGTTTGGGTACGGTTGTGGCAGTCGCGATATTAGCGAAAGTATAAGAAATACCTAGGGTGCAATGGGAAAGAGGAGCGGCGTGCCCGTCTGAAAGTGTTTCATAGTATTGCATCAACCATCGATTGACAACGCTGACAGAGGCATAAATTAGTTTTTCATAGTCAAACGTAAGTATTTTTATTAAGTTTCTTTTAATAATTGTTGTTATAAGTATACAGATAGAGTAATGAGTGTTTTTCCTAGCTATAAGTTAAACATCAGTGATTACTTTGCACATAGATTATTTTGTATTGTCATGGCGATTGTTGTTTTGCGAAGGAGTGCGTTGGGTACAGTTGTGACAAAAACTTTTTTTTTTGCTTTGGGCAATACTTTTTATGGGTTGGTTATCACGATCATTTTGCAAGGGAAGGGCCATTACGATCGATTGGGACTGCAAATCCTTCAGGCCGGATGCAAGATGCATTGTTCCTGGGTCTCCTCGAACATTTTAAGAAATTCTCTAATGTTTCTCCAACACATAGAGTTTTGGTAGTGATGGATATCGATTCATCGGATATCCACATTAATACATTGGATTTTTCTAAAGAAAATGGGATCACTTTGTTTTATTTCCTCTCCATTGCTCGTACAAATTGCAGCCTTTGAGTCGATCTGTCTTCGGAACCTTACAAAAACAATAAATATTGCTTGTGATGGATGGATGCGGAGTCATCCCTGACAATATACGATATACAAGGTATTATCAAAATGATTAATATCAAGACTATTATTGTAACTATAGATGGTACAATGCGTTATTAGTTATAAGCGATTAAAGTGTTCCTGGATCAATTTCTAATGTTACGTAAATATTAAATTTTTCCACAAGAAGATTATGTTTCATTATGTTTGATATTATTTGCAATAGAAGTGATTTTAGACCATTTTGGTGTATTTTTGAAACTGTCACTACCGACCCCAAGCACCGTCACAATCTCCCCTGGGGTGTGATCGGTTGTGACATTTTTCCTAATTTGCTGTTATGGGTTAACCATTGTAGTTACGGACAAAACTCTAGTATTTATACGTAGACAAATGTACATTTTACAATAAGAACACTTTCCTTCCAGCTAACTGGCATATTAACAATATTATGAGCGACCAAATGAAAATTGTCACAACCGTACCTTGTCTACCCTACGGAAGAAGGCCCAAAGAAGAGCCATTCTATTAGCGACAGGCATACATCTTCTTCTTTTAGCTATCAATCCGAAGCTATTCTCCACGTATGCTGGTTCTCTGCCTTCCTTTTTAATTCTACCTAGCTGTTGCATTTCATATCAATCATAATTTGGTAGCACAAAGAAAATTCTCTCATGGAACTGCAAAATCCGATTCCTCACAACAGCAACCAAACTGAAAGCACCCTATGTGTCAGAAACAAATTTCCAACATTTAAAATGGAAACTAGAAGTGAACGAACGTAAAATAACGAGAAAAATCCCAGGACCAAGAACGATAGAAGGCATGCATTACCCAAACCCGAATGCAGAAATACATCAAAAAATCTCCAAAATCACAGATGCAATGCGATTACGATGAATGGGACACCTGGAAAGAATGGACTCAAACTAGCTAAATCACAAAATTCACGCGACTAAATTGGCACGAACATATAGAATAGATCCTGAAAGAATTAATATCAGCAAATCTATAACAACGAAATATAATCAGGAAAACTGTACAATCGCGGGGTTTCTAAGAAAATACCAATCAACATACATGGTCAGGTCAACGAAAGCCCACCCATTCGTCGCGTTTGGAAGAATACTGGGCTAATAGTTAGACCAGCAAATGTTCAATCTTTGTGATCCTAAGTGAACTATTCTCGAAGAAGAAGCAGAAGCGCAAATATGGTGTTGAAGGGAAGTTTATGACAGAATTACTTCAGAATGTAAGTAAACATCTGTTTCAGTTAATAGCCTTTCATTGATCCAAGGAACTTCATTTCGGATGATTTTATTTTATTTACCCATGTTTCACTAAAATACACCACAGTCGATACCGTCATTGTTTTATAAAATTTAATCTCACCCTTCTATCGGGCATTCCTTTCAGTATTCATCAAATTGTTCCACACATATACTGAAATAGATGAATTTTATTTTCCACCTCCTTATTTTCGCTAAAACAGAATTCACAGCCGAGAAAAAGAGAGTTGTTCTATCGGTTTTGTTGTTAATCACTATTTTTGCTCTCATACTTCCCAAGCCATAACTTTTGTTTTTGTGTCAGATAGTTTCAGATTTTAATCTTTACTAATAACATTTAACACACGTATTGATTCATTTTCTTGTAGGAAATATTGGTCATATGCATATAGTAAACTATTTATATACATACTGTAACTTATTTTTATTCCAGAATGGACATGTTCCTTCCATTTCCTAAATAGGTCACCTATATATTATGAAAGACTGTTGAAGAGAGACTACGACCTAGAAACATTCCTTCGTTAATTTTGATTTATTCTGTTGGTTTATATTCCAATCTAGTACAATTTTCGTCCTTTTATACAGGGTTAAATGTTTTTCATATCCCTTCTATTGTATCAGGTATTTCTTCATAACAGCTCCCTATTTATCAAGCTACTTTCCAAAAATGACAAAACTAATATAACTATTCAAGTTTAATTCCTTTCTAGTCTTCAGTATCTGTTTCCGGTAGAATATGTTATCCATATAGGATCTCCCATACCTTAATCCGCATTGTTTCTTCAACAGAAGCCTATTGTTTATTATTATTTCATATATTTTATATCAAGCCTCTAACAAACAAATTCCTCTATAATTTTAATGTAAATTCCTATCTCATTTCCGGAAAAGTGAAATAACTTTCTGCTATTCTTCTTAAATGATTCTCATTTTCCAACATATTTTAAATAGATACAAGTGTCTGAATTTTAGAATTACTCCTCCATATTTAAAATTAAATTTGTCCTGGAGTTTTTCTGTTTTTTAATTATTTAAATTCTACTTCAACCTCCTCTATAAGATCAATTTCTGTAATATTAGTTTCATCTGTCTCTTCATCTTATTCTTTCTCTCCATGATATCCTTTATACTATAAATCTTTACAGCTCTTTACACACGAATCTTTTTCGATTGAATTTATGTTAGCGTCTTTGTAAGGTGTTTCATAAACTTATAAGCCATCTCTTGTCGAACATGCACTGAAATTATTAATTTGTTCCATACTATTAACTTCTTTGTTATTGTCTTACCAACATTACTTCTTTTATTATACTCATTTTCAGGGGTTCTGTTGTGTATTATTTTTAGATTATATTTTTCATTTTGTTTAACTGCTTCTGAAACTTCTTTATTCCATACCTTTAATTCCAATTGTTGTTTAATTTTTTTCTTTTAATGGCTTCGTCTGTTGTTTTCAGTATTGCCGAGGTTATAATTTCCCATTCCTTGTTAACATAATAACTTATTGAATTTTCCAATAACCATTGTGTCAATCAGCATTGGAATAAGTATCTTATTCTTTCATCTTGTAAGAGGTAAGCTTTATAAACTTGTTGATCATTTAGTACATTTTTATTCAACCTATTTTTATCATTTAGCAAGTGTTCTTATTTTTGAGATGATAAGACAATCTGAGTATAACATCACTATTTCTATGTACTATGGTGTCTACTACACCTGGACCTAATTCTTTATTTACCATTACATAACAATAATAGATCGTTGCCCTCTTTCTGTTCGTGTAAACTTATGGATATTTTCTCTTGCAAAAAATTTAATGTAAAATTTTAATTGGTTAGTACGGACACAAATTCTGTTAGCAAATTGCCACTTTCATTTAACATGGATACGCCTTTATATCTCATTACTTCTGGAATTGAGCTTTTTGCAATGTAGCCTAAAAATTGCAGGTTACTATAAGCAAATCAATTTACTAATTTTATCTGTCACTATTTGAAGGTTTTAGAAAAAAAATGTTCAGATTCTTGTCGAGTTTTTTTCCGCGAGAGCATAGCCTATACTGCGATCTATGTTAGGCTTCCTCTCTCTACTTTCAGTCTAATTATCAAAATCAATTCATTTATTACTTTTTCCATTTTCTATCTACTAATATTGCTACTCCTGCAGCAGCTCTTTTATCTCTGTGCGACTCCAATGTGAGGCATTGTATATTGTTCGATTCCTTTTGTTTCTTCCATTTTCTTTTTTATTTCTGGCATTATAGCCACGTTAATTCTTTACTAGCTGGCTCTTTATCAAGAATTGTTCCTATTTTATATACCTCCCATCATTCTACCTTCCTATTTTCACGTTATCTTCAATTGCGAGACGTTTGTACCCTTTGATCTTACCTTTATCATTATCATACAATCCGTCCCAGTTCGCTTCCTCTGAAAGTTCATGATTAATATATGCTTTTTTTTGGAAAGTGTTGCCAGCCCTTCGCACAATCTCCAATCTGAAGGGCCGGGGACTCTTCTATCAGGATTGCCATATCTTAACAGAGTGGACCCATTTTTAAGGGATCAGTTATTCACCCTAACCCACCCGATGAAGGGCAGGATTTGCTGGAATCTCAGAAGGACTCTCAACTAAAGAATTTCTTTAGTTTTAATGACTGCACTTACTCGACATGAATCGAGGTTCGACAATCATCAATTGACCATCCTCCTTTATCCAGGCTTGGGACCGGTACTACGAAATGAATGTCCTTCTTGGTGTCAATGAAGATGTACGTCACAATTTAATCTGAGCCCTTTAAGAGCGTGTTACTTCGTCGTAGAGATTCTGAATTAAATAAAGTGACCCGAGAGGACTTCTTTGAAGGAAATAGGACTAAGAAGTTTGTGGAAGAAGAAAAAATATTTTATTTAAATATTCGCAGGCTTTGCTGTCCGACTTTGAGCAATGTCGTATCGTGGAAGTAAGCATGGATCTAAATTTTTTACTTGTGGTTTCTTCTAGCTGTCTGTCAGCTTGGATTAGCTTCCGTTGATGGGTTCCTGCCTTACACACCTGCCCGCCGGAAACCAACAAACGAAGGTGTGACGGTTGACTGATCTGGGATAAAATACCTGGACTCCTGAGCCAGGGGAGGGAGAGAAGGAAAAGTCCGGGTCGCCCGCCACCTGGTGCGACAACAATGGGGAGGCACAGTGAATGGCCCTCTCAGTGCGGTCGGCAGGGCACGAGGAATGGCGGAGGAGACGTTATCTGCAAGTGATCTGACAGGTGGCACCTGAGGACCTTGCACGGCAAAAACAGCCTACAGGCGGCTCAACACTGGACAATTCGGCAGCGGCGTGAAAGGTACCTCTCTCCCAAGGTGTTAGTACAGGGGAGGTCACTACCATAGATCTATGCATGGTTGCGGCTTAGGCTTCCACTAGACTCGAAAAGAGGAATGCGCACAGAAATTACATGCTCGGCGCTATAGTCTGCTTACATAAATATGAAACCACCAGGATTTGATCTGCACTAGATTTGGGCCACCAAAAATAACACCAAGTTTGGGTTGGCTTATCAAATGGTGAAGAGCTATCCTCCCACTGTTCTCTCGCAGCCATTTTCAAGCCTAATATATGTATATTGTTAACCCTCTTCTTATTTGAATTATTAATTATTACTAACCTTTATTTTACGTGCAGGTTTCAGTTAAAAATGGAAATGTATTATAATTTTGTAACAAGTATCAATGATTTTTGCGCTGTGGCTAATTTATTATTATTGTTTGTAGGTACTCTGGGCTAGGGATGGGCATTTAAAAAAATATATCGATAAATATCGAAACGATATTTACAAACACTATCGATCTACATCGGGAAAAAAATATCGATATATCGATATTTTTGGCTAAAGGGAGAAATTATCTAAAAAAATCATAAAATACATCAAAATATTTGATAAAATTCTAAAAATTAAAGACACAGGTAGAAATTATACAAACTTTTATTAATTTTTTATTTTTTTCAATCAATCAAACCAATATTCGTCTGATATGGACATCAAAAGGACTCTCTGTTTTATGTGCTCCCCCGTCAATCTACTCCTGTTGTTCGGTACAGCTAAGTTGACTGCAGAAGCCACTCTTTCGGACGACACAGAAGAAGCTTGACATATAAGGTATTTCAGCGCGATTTCCGAAAGCACTAGCTTGGAGCACTGGCAATTCACCCATAACTTTACTGGGTCTGATTTTCTGTCTATTAATGGTTGGTCCAGATACTGCTTAAGCTCATTAGGAACTGAGCCAGAGCTTGGAACTTCTTGCATAACAGTAGTGCTAAAGGATAATAGCTTTTCATGTGTGGACCAAATTGATGCGTTACCTGCGATATCTTGAGTTGCTGCTGGAGACCTTACTTCAGCAGAACGTTGTCCTCGTCGTCTAAGTTCCAAGCGAATATCATTACTTATTGTAGATCTCGTATTTGACACACCGATTGGAGAAATGAAGTGTATACGTTTGAAACGAGGGTCCAAAATGGTAGCTGCTGCAAGGAATGTATTTCTTTCTAAAGGACTTAATTTCTCTTGAATTTTTTAGAGTAAAGCATCTTTTACCGTGAATGCTAAAGTGGTCGAAGGAGTCGCTTGTTCCGTTACTTGTCGAATCAGATTTGTAACAGGAATGGCTAAGCTAGCAGTCACATAATTTGTACCACTAACCTCTTCTGTGACTGCTTTGAAAGAATCAAGAAGGACAATACGGTCACGTATTACATTAAGCTGTTAAGTTGCAACCATATCAAGTGTGTTTATATTTGACTGACTTTGTGTAACTAAGATTTTAGCTACAACTGCAGAGAGTCTGACAAATCGTTCAACATAATAAAGCAGGAGTTCCATCTGGTGCTAACAGCTTGTGTCAAAGTCAACACCTCTCATTCTTTATTCCTAGATGCTTCTTGTTCAGATCTTAATAGATCCATAGCATTGACAGACTGCTTAAAATAAGTCACAATAATTTTTACGTGATCGCAGAGTGTTACAAATGAATTATTTTCACTTAACACTCCATCAACGATTTTGACCAGTGAGGTGCAATTTCTAATCACTAAACCTCTCTGCAGTGCGTATGGTGCAAGGGCATACGATGTTGTTGATGGTGATTCATTCGTTGGATGGGAATGTTAAGCTTGGCGCCCCCTTTAGAATTTTTGGCAAAAGTAGGCCTGAACATGCCGACACCGGCTTCCACCCTCTCCCTTCTTTAATCTCTCATTCACAACACTCTATACTGAACCACACAGTGTCACAGTTATACACACTTTGGAGCACTGTTACACTGAGGAAGGAAACGGGGGAAATTTTTTTTTAACTGCTTAACGTCTCTTAATAGCGAGGTCTTTAGAGACGGGAAAGGATGGGGGGCAAGGAATGGGAAGGAATTCGGCCATGGCCTTTTGAAGGAAGCATCCCGGCATTTGCTGGAGTGATTTGGGAAACCATGGAAAACCCAAATCTTGATGCCCGGACGGGGATTCGACCCGCCGTCCTCCCGAATGCGAGGCCAGAAAGCTAACCTTTACACCACCACGCTCGGTGAAACGGGAAACCACCCCAGTTAATCTTCCTAGGACTTGGAGGGATATACATCACCCATGGTAATCGCCTACAACCGGACACGGGAGAGGCGTTCGAAGAGGATGTTACTATCAGTAAAAACTATTGGTGCCACAGTGATTAAAAAACTAAAAACCGCTCTCACTATATCAATCGAAGACAGCAATCACAAGAAAGTATTCTTTAGTGGGGCTGTAATTCACGAGGAAGGTATATGTCTTTATGCATATTTTAAAGAGCATTACAATGAACTTTAGGATAGAGGATTTAAAGCAATCCAGAACTGGTTTATTAAGCTTAAAGTACGATAATCACTCCATTACATCAAAATTTTTCTGTATACTTGGAACGTATTCCCTATAATCCTATATAAACTAACATTCTGTATTCGAGGTTTCCGGATTCAAGATTTCCGTATTCAAGATTTTCGTATTTGCTGCTAATTTACGGAACGTATTCCTTGCGATTAAGGAGTTTTGACTATAGACTAGATTGTAGACATTTAAATGAATTAACGGTCATTCATAATGACTTGTGGTTCATCAACCCATTAATTGTTATTCGTAAATAAATAAAAAAGTTGAAAAGATAATATTTCAACTACAAAGATAAAATAACCACTTACATGCTAACATAAAAATGACGTTAACGTGAAGTTGTTAAATTTAACAGCTTTTTTTAACCTCTCAACCGCTGATGAAGCTGTTATATTTCGACAAATTCACTTTTTAAAACACTTTCAGAAGTTTGGATATGTGCGTATATCTATACTATATACATGTAACGATTAAATTGGATACTGAATTGCGTTCGTAGAAAAAATATCGAATTGGTGCTTAAAATCGATACACTAAATACAATATCGATGTATCGATATATCGAAAATAAAAATATCGGCGATAAATATCGATATTATTTAGAAAAATATCGATACATCGATATATTTTGCCCATCCCTACTCTGGGCTTTGCGCCCCGTAGAAGTCAAATTATTAGATACAGGTAAGGGCAGGGAACAAGAAGTGGGAAGGAATTCGTACATTGCTTTTGAAGGAACCATCCCGGTATTCACTGGGAGTGATTTCGGAAAAACGTGGTAAACCGAAATCTGGATGGCCGGACGTGGGTTTGAACCGCCATCCTCACTAATAGCAGGCCCGAGTGTTATCGCTCCCTAATCAGATTCGGTATTAGGAATTATGTTATATATCTGTGATATTAGTCATTATGATCGTTAAGTTATAGTGTCAGATTCTTTCATACGTTCGCCAAGTGCAGGAAGAACGAACAATTTCACGTTTCTCTATCAAATAATTGAATAAGTGCGTCTATTATTAAAATTGAAGTTTCTTGATCATTAATCTTGAACTTCAATATTAAAAATATATTTAAATGACAATAAATTACTTGATGGATTAGCAAATCGTTTCCTCCATTACTATCGTTGATTTTTATAGTAGAACTATTTTTCTTCACACGCTACTAAATCGCTGAAAGAAATTTCTCCAAATTGTACCAATCAGAATTCGTGAAATTTTCAGCACTTATACCCATTTTCGGTGGTGAAGAAATGAAGGTTACTTTCAACACATCAAAAGGTATTGATCGATATATCTGTACTGGAATTGCTTTAAATTGTTCATTTGACTTGATATCTACCGAAATGACTATATACGTACAAGTCACGCAGTATTATTTTTACTAGATTACAGCAGTAAATTAACAGTATCAGATATGTTTTCACGATCTTATATATGAAATATTGCAACGCAGCGATAATGCCGTAAGCATTTATATTTGTATTAATATGACGCCTGCGAAAACAACAAAATCCTTTATAATGTAGAAGTTGATCAAATGTTGCTAAAATTCAAAATTACGCAATCTCCGCAGTGCTAATTAGAAACTCCTTCGGTCAAAAATAATTAAAAACAATTTTTTCATAACTTTCGCGCTATTCTGTAACTGTTATTCATAGACATGTTCATTTCAATCACAGCTTCTCTCCAGCTGATCTGCTATGAATTTCTCCCGTTTACAGTTGCGCACACCTAGAATCAATCACAGCATCTTTCTGTCACTACGGCTTTCCTACCAAGATCATGTTGCGAATGAAGCTGTGACATTATTTCAAGGTCACCCATAACGGCATATAATCCCTGAGTGCTGAAAGATTTGACTTACGCAAAAACATTAAAGGACACATCCATCGTTTGCGCTACATCGTAGAGAAACCGTCAGAATACTCTGGAGTATGATGCTGGTACAAAGAACCAATAGTTTGACGCATCATCTGAATGCTTTCTCTCATATCATGCTCATGTGAAGCCGATACTGACTTCATGAAGACTACTGAAAGAGGAATAAATTACATTTCTAACCACCTCATTTATTTCTATACCTATCATATGTTTTATTGTACTATTTTAATTTTCTTATTTACTTCCATTTATTGTACTGACCTTATTGACAAACGTTTAAACATGATACCAAACTGGTTCTGCATTGCAAGGTTTGCAGGTAATAGATTTAGTTTTACAGATTGTGTTTAAATTTAAAAAAAAAACTGAACAAACTCCAATACAGTCGTTTCTGGAATATCCTGGTTTTATTTGCTGTCCGCTTCTAAAGAGTTGGTAAGGCAAGTAGATCAGACGTCTGAATTAGTTGACAACAAAATCGACGTTTCCGTTTGATATCTCAATAAACCTGGCGATTTTTTTTTTTTTTTTTTTTTTCCTACCTTCGAAACGATCTTCATGCTCATTCAGCGTTCCCATTACAAACTACATTTTGAATTATTCATTTCGCATATTACAATATTTTTCTTCTTCTAGTGTTGTTTCCTTCGTAAATAATACTACACTACGGGACCATATTAGATTATAGGTCGGGAAAGAAATAAAAATCGTCCGTTTGTTATTAAGTCGGTCAACTAGCTGAGCTAAGCGTGTCGTCGATTTGCAGTGTAACAGGATTGAAATTACGGTAGCCGGAAATGTATGACCTTCATGTTAGTTGCACAATTTTCTTCTGCTCTCTCAAACCAGGCTATAATTATCTTCCATATGATTATCGCGAAAAGAGCATTTTCTATTCTTCTCATCATTCAAATAAATTCTTGACTCAACGGAACATTGAAGGGTAGGGGGAACTATCAGCTGTGATGTTTACATCCACTACAAGGACAAGTTCGACGTTTGTTAGGTAAGAACTCTTCCACATAATGTTTACTACTTGAGTGCATAAGTGACAGTATGATAGTTTCTCCGTTGTATCAACTGTAATCAACGGACAGCACATATATAAAAAATAACAATATTAAGCTTATCATTCAATGCGAAAAATTTAATTTCTTTTATTTTACTTATCGCTTTACGCCTCATCTACTTCGTGGTCATTAGAGGTGGGATGGGACTATGGACAAGGAACGGGAAGGAATTCGGTCATGATCTTTTGAAGGAAGCACCCCCAGCATTCGCCTGGAATGATTTGGAGAAACCTTAGATAACCCAAATATGGATGCCTAGACGGGGATTCGAACGACGTCCTCCCGAATGCAAGGCGAAAAATTCAGAGCTATGGCAGAGACCTTGACGGATCAGTATTGTATAAATAAGAAGAGCAATCATATATGAACTACACTTTTAAAAAAAATCTCAGTTAAATATACTGTATAAATTGTTTTACATGGGCTTTACCGTTGCACTCACAGCTTTTAGTTCCTTAATGAAAATAATTTCTTGAACCTGTATGAAACAAATTGCCCTGAATTTTTTTACCTCTTCTCCGATGAAAGATTTTTTTCCGCCTGAACCTTTTTTGAGGAATCCGAACAATTCTACATTATATGAAGCGATGGTTGGAGGATGATCCAAATTGCTTCAAAAAATACGAGAAATTTCAGGCTTACAATCTTCTGTCTTGATTTCAACATTATTGGCACGCAACATGAAATGGATTTAGGTAAATAAAATTCCTTCCTAATATTTGTTTGTCCAGTTGCTGAAGTAACTTCACGAAAAGTTGTTCGCGAATTTTGGAAGTTCTTGAATTTGCAATGTTGTCTGCGACGTGTTGCCCCTTCTGGGATGAAGTGTCTGATGGGAGTTATAAACTACAGACCCACCTTCACAGTAGGACTTATCGCACTCGAACAACATAGATCCGGAAAATGTATCATCGCACAGCTGTGTAGAATTTCTGCTGTTTTAACACTTTCGTGAGGCAACAGTGGACACGTGAATATTTAGTTCTCTCATTTTGATAATTAATAAACAATGATTGTATAAACAAGCGTATAGCATGCCAATGCAGTTTGCTGATTACACAGTGTTGTCACAATAGCAAGCGTTGAAGAATTCCACGTCTATACCGGAAGTTTCGTGCACCGCAAAAATAAAACGTCCAGCAGTCTAACTATGGTCGTAACGATGCGTTAGATCCACGATTAAGCTGAATATTTTACATCAGAAGTAAACGTTCGTAAGGGGGCATCCATAAATTACGTGAAGTGAAATAGAGGGGGGGGTCCGGCGAAATCTCACGAAGGGGGAGGGGGGTCAACGGAAATCTCACGTGAGATTTTTTAAAATTGGGCAGGACTGTAGAGCTAAAAAAAAAGGTCTACAATTGACGCGAAAGTCGATTTTAGGGGGGTATGGCCTGAAAATGTTGCAAAGACGATCTGTAGGGGGTGGGGGGTCTCACGGGACCAGATCTCACCACAGGGGGGGGGGCAGATCTCACCAAAATCTCTCCAGAGGGGGGAGGGTCCGAAAATCCGGAAAAACACCTCACGTAGTTTATGGATGTCCCCTAAAAATTTCCCTTGATTCAAATGAGGGAACTCCAAGGAGAAGGTAAAGTCGGCCAGAGCGTGAGGATGACCACCAACTTCACCCTTTAGTGTCTTAGGGTGAGGCTAAACGTGTCGTCCCACGGCCTGTGCAATTGCGGTCGCGCCGGTCTAGCTATAAACAGCTGGGCGTGGGACGGTAGCCGTCTTTACTGTCAGGGATTGTGCGCTTCTATCCATCGCCCAGTCGGTAAACATCAATCGCCCGGGTAGCTGAAACGACACTAGGCAACGTGGCGGGGAGGTAGCGAGGGCTAGCCTGTGGCGCGTGCTCATCAATACAACTGGGCTGCATGGCGCGGCCTATTAAACCGTGCGCCGTGGGAATCCACCATTAGACTGCAGAGGTCTTCCTTTACGTATCCCAGCCTGCTATATCCTAGGTCTCGTCCCTACTTATGCTTTATTTTACTGAAACAATCTCGTTGTTTTTTGATAGGTAGTTGTACATGACGGAGTCAAGTGCAGTATAATAAATATTGTATGTCAGCTTAACTCATCTCAGACCAACCGTGGAATCTGACCACAGCATAGAGACCTTTAGTGTACCTACTAACTCTGCGCTGCAGCTATACGGGTGAGGTGCCACGCTGCAAAACGTATGGATCGATCGCTGCTCGCAGCAATTACCGAACTCTGCCCCGGCGAGGCAGGACTTAAGTTGCGGCGCAGTGTTTCCCGGTTAAGTGTGCCTCCTATCGTCACGCGCAGAAGCAGCTTCCATCACGGAATTTGTCGGAGGGAGGGGAGGAGAGGGGAGGGGATCCGTTTCAGGCTGGCAACGCCTGACGACAGCGATAAGCGGCTTCTCCGTGTAACACTGCGCACCTGCTGACAACACTTAAAAACTGGCCGACTAACTGGCTCACAAATTGGACTTCCAACAAACTCCTCAAGTTTAACAAGAAGTGAGGAGTACCTCGCAGTCCATACCTTACCACAAGCTCAGAGGCGCAACAACACAGTGACGCAGAACTTCAGTTCAGTGCGAAAGGGGACATCCATAAATTACGTGAGGTGTTTTTCCGGATTTTCGGACCCCCTCGCCCCCCTCTGGTGAGCTTTTGGTGAGATCTGGCCCAACCCCCCCTCCCTGTGGTAAGATCTGGTCCCGTGAAAAACCCCCCCCCCCCCCTTAGAAATCATCTTTGCAACTTTTTTAGACCATTTTTTTTCTAAAAAAAAAAAAAAAAAAGGTCTCACTCCCACTTTTTAGCCAAATACCCCCCTAAAATCGACTTTCGCGTCATTGTAGACCTTTCTTTTTTAGCTCTACAGTCCTGCCCAATTTTAAAAAAATCACACGTGAGATTTCCCTCCCCCTCCCCCTTGGTGAGATCTGGTGAGATTTCGCCGGACCCCCCCCCTATTTCACCTCACGTAATTTATGGATGCCCCTAAAGGTGCCGCCACAACGTATTTGCGAAAACTTGATAGGATTAGAAATGTTTTATTTTTACTTAAATTGGAAATCAGCCGAAAACCGAGAAAGTCAAATACCGATACTAGAGTAATTCCACAAGTCATGGTAACCATATTGTTTCTTAAAAACAGGAAAAACTAGAAATCAAGTCCAAACGTTTCAGACCTGAACAATGTGTATAGAAAGTACCAAAAATTGCAATATTCCCTCCTCCTTTTTAACTATAACATTTATTACTCAAGCAGTTCACAGTTTTAATTCCTATGTCATGACATCACGAAACAATCACGTAACCATACGATTTAAATACATAATGCTCAAATGATAAATCCCGACATATCAAATATACAATTGCGTTTCAGAGTTTCAGCCGCTATAATATAATTTGCAGGAGCGAATGCATAAATTCTGTAATTGTATTTCGGAGGTTTAGGCGCTATAATATTGTTTAGATTATTTTGCTGCATAAAAATCTTTATAAAGCCGGAATGAATCTATAATTTTGATTATGTATTTATTTAAATGGCGTTTGTGAATTAAAATTGATTTCAATGCTTTTGTTGAATTACCAGAGGCAAACCAACAGTTAATTTTAACATTCTGTTTTCAAGATAAGGGTGAAATAAAGAATGCTATTAAGTAATCTGATAAACCCACAATGTTAAGTGTGAATAATGAGATAAGAACATTTAACTGTAATAACTGTTATTCTTTTCAATGCCTACATTCAATATTAGATTATACAGTTTATAAAGTTCCATTTGAAATCTTTCATTTCTCTTCACGAATTAATTAATAATTGATAAATTATTCAATCAGTTTTAAAATTATTTGTTTATTTAATTAATAATTGAAGCAGATGCAGTGATGCCAGCCACTTGGCTTTGAATATCCGTAGATGGCCGCTAAAATTTCCGTAGATTTGGTACAAAAATCCGGAGACTCACTAACTGTAACACTGAATCAATAATTATTTGAAGAAAGAGTCAAAATCAAGAATACTTTTTATTTCCAGGTCTTTAAAATTACAAAAATAATATTCTACATTGAAAGTAAGAAATTTCTCTGAACATATTTTATACATCGTCACTTTCATCACTGCTGCTGCTATGCCTAGTAGTTTTATTTTTTTATTTTTGCCTATTGACCATACGTTTTCTTTGTTGACATTGAATTTAGCATATTTTATGTAACAGGAAATGTTAAATACTGCGAGCCCTTTGTTTCTTCGATATCGGTTAAGCCCGTAGCAAATATGAAGAAGGGACCCTTGATTTTTGCCGTCCGGGGGAAAATTGTAAAACTAATAAAAAAAAAAGTCACCCATCTAGCCTAGGTGCGGGCCCCCCTAGGAGGCTCTTAGCATTTGCTACCTCCTGCTACGTAGTTAATCTGGTACTGCTCGGAAGCCACTGCTTTGTAAGCTGTGCCAAAGAGCGTGTCACCATGCATAAAGAGTGCACCCATAGTTTTGTATTATGGTGTTTTAAGATCTATAAAAATTGTAACCAAAAAAAAAAATGAGCTTTATTTTAATCGTTGGTGCACACAAGCGGTTACAAGAAAACGATTCACAGTTATTAACAATTCTGTAATGCATTAACACTATACGCTCAAAGTTTAATAAAACATCAATATATGGAAAAATCAACAAATGATAAAAAGTATATAAAATCCGTAGATACTCGAACAAAATCCGAAAATCCTAACTTTTCATGAAAATCCATAGATCTACGGATAAATCAATAGAAATGGCAGCACTGAGCAGATGCCTAATTTGAAGATGGTAATAAATTAGAGCAGCGGTTCCCAACCTTTACTGGTACACGACCTACTTTTAAGTAAATAAAATTTTCGCGACCCACCTAATATGAGAGTGTATCTAATATCAGAATGGGAGCTGTTGCATGACCACGATACGCTATCAACTATCTTATCCTACGAAGAGGCGAATTTTCGTACAAAGGATATATTATTAACAAAAACAAGAATTGGTCGCGAGGTGGCTGCACAGTCCATCACCTCATCAAGATGACTGATGAAATTCCACGATTGATCACATTAAATCTACTCTCAATCAAAACAAAACGCACGAAATAATTCGCTCTCACAAAGCAGATAAAGACTGTTTCAATCAAAGACTTTGGCTTCGAATCAAGAATAAACAAGAAAATGACAGTGAGAGAAGTAAAATTGCAGGTGGAATGCACACGCATCTCTGCTCTAGAGCGGGGCAGGAGAGGGGGTGTTCAGGGGTTGCCAAAACGATTGCGTGATTGCTGCTATACCTCACAACGAGGTTATTTCATAATACCAGCTGACTGTTTAAGAAAACTGTCTTTTTCTCATAAAGTTTTAATTTAAGCTAATAGCTTTCATGATTATTGAACTAGTAAAATATTATGTTATATTTTTTAAATAGATGAAATAAAACATATTTTTGTGATAAAAACCTCGATTGATCCGCGACCCACCAAAACACATGCCGCGACCCACTAGTGGGTCGCGACCCATAGGTTGGGAACCGCTGAATTAGAGGGTTTATTACATCCTTTTATTCCAAAATGTCAGAACTAATCATACCGCTCACCCAACAAGTTAGGTTCGTGGCAGTGATGCACATGACAAGAAACATATGAGGGATCTTAAAAACACCAAAGGTGTCGGCAAGTTACAATATCTCCATCCAATCGACGAATCACCACCGTAATTCCTTAAACCAACGACAATTATACATAACTACAACAACGTCGACTTTGTGGTAGAAAATAAAAACAGGAAACAGTGAGATGGATTTCCAAATAGAAATCGGAGTATGCGCAGCAAAATCAGTTCGACGTCAGGTGCAAATCAAATCCGACACTGCAGCAGTTCGTACAGTTATTTCCAAGTTTACAGCGCTAATTACTGAGTGACCCAGAATGTGGAGCAACAGAGTAGAGCGGGCGCGCCTTCCATCTCGACAGAACCAAACCTCGTCGAACATAAATTGGATCGGCCGGCACACGAGAGAGAAACTTTCGGGACGTGTGCGCCGTACCAGATATAGCGTCGCAAAACCGCAGCGCCGATTCAATTAATAGATTTGTCCGGCAGCAAAAACGGGTCAGCAACAGCGGCGGAGGAGGCTAGCGCGAATGTGGAATAGCGGTTTAGCCCTTTGTTTTACTCGACGGGGAATTGTGACTGTAAATTAATCATTTCACCTCCTCGCATTAAGACAGAGGCCATTAATAAACATCGTTTCTAAAACACATAGCGCCAGTTTTTCATTCTTGTGACAATTGCACTCGAGGGAAGCGTCATTCTGAAAATAGGAATAATCAAACAAGAAGTACTGCTCAATGTTTGGAACATGCAAATCGTGTTATTACGTAGTAGTATTTTCCTGCTGCATATCCCACGTGGATTTTGGTGTGCCTAATAATGCATATACATTTTATTTTTCATCCAGTAGCAAGTCAGAAACGTTTTTTTATGTAGTATTTTTGTAACCTTTACGTACATTAAATTTCACAATTTCGTTAAGTTTTTTGTCGTCAGTCTTTCGACCTCCATCCCTTCCTCTTCCTATCTTGTGATAACCTCTTCATCTGTACATACCCCTTACAACCCACATCCTCAATTATCTGTTTCATATATTCTAATCTCTGTCTTCCTCTACAGTTCTTACCTTCGACTGTTCCCTCCACCAGCAAATTAACCATTTCAACATGTCTCAAAATATGACCTACCAGCCTGTCTCTTCTTTCTGTAAGCTTCTTCCACAAACTTCTTTCCTCACCCATCATTTCAAAAATTCGTCCATTTCTTACTTTGTCTGTACACTTAATTTTCAGCATTCTTCTGTAGCACCACATTTCGAATGCTTCAATTTTATTTCTTTCAGGTATTCCTAAAGTCCATGTTTCGTTACCATAAAGTGCTGTGCTCCATACACAGAGTTTTAAAAATTTCTTTCTAATTCCTAGATCAATATTTCAAACTAAAAGATTTCTCTTTTTCATGAAGGCTCTTTCCGCTAGTGCTATTCTGCTTTTAACATCATTCCTGCTTCGGCCATCGGTTGTAATTTTGCTTCCCAAGAAACAGAACTCACTTACTTCTCCTATTGCATCCGATCCTATTTTTATATTTAATCTACTAGTATTGGTATCATTTCTGCTAAATTTCATCACTATAATCTTCCTTTGATTTATATTCAGTCCAAAATCTTCCTTCAGTATTTTGTTCATGCCATTCAGTAATTTCTCGATATCCTCAGCCCTCTCAGCTAACAAGACAATGTCATCAGCAAATCGTAGCATACTGATTTTTTTTTTCTCCCTGAACACTTATGCTACTTGGAAATTTTTCTTTTACTTTCTTTATTGCTTCCTCTACATACAAGTTGAATATTAACGGGGATAGACTACAACCTTCTCTCACACCCTTTTTAACTGATGCAAGTCTCTCATGATTCTTTACTTTTATAAAAGCCACTTGGTTCTTGTATAGTTTATAAAGTATATTGGAATGTTAATCACTGATGTAGTAGTTTGATTAATGTTTTCCGTGTATTCTAACCTGCTGTGTTCTAAAACGCCGAATAAATAAATAACCAGAGTTGCGTAGTTTAAAAATAATATTAACAGATCCAAAGGATGGATTGTTTATGTGTGTTGTAGCATTATCTTTGGTAGATATCTCCTAAAGGAATGTTCTTTTGAAATGCAGTGTGATGTGCGGCGCCTCTCTGTTATTTGTACTACGAATTATTATTTTTTGCTCAATTCCTCTGTCATATAGACTCTTAAAATTTACTGCAGACTTTAAGCTAGACCATAAGCTTTCTAACTGTAAAAATCACATCCCAACTGGTTCAGTGCTGTTTGTGTGCTGTGTGGATTAAGGGCAACAGTCCGCTGTCAGCGGGCGTCAGGTACTGACGTGTTTGCAACAACATCCGTGTAGTCGGTCAACGCCGCAGCGATCAACAGTAGTGTGCAGTGTAGAAGTTTTGTGTGAGTGTAATAGAAAACCATCTTCTCAGCCGAGTAGAGGCGAGTACTACAGTTAAAGGTAAGAAATGGCAGCCACCGCTATAACAAGAAAAAACACCGTAAAATTCACATTCGATCGTGCTTTCGTAAGGCCAACGGCGTACGAGATACATGAGTGGCTGTTCGACAAAGTAAAATTAATAGATGAAGAAATATTGGGAATTCAATTAGATTCATTCCAAAACTGTGTGTTTGTCAAAATGACAAGTGAGGAATATTGTGTCAGCGTAATAGAAGAAAATACAGGCAATTTGAAATTCCACCATGCCGATGGAAATGTAAGTAATGTTCAAGTAACAAACGCAGGAATGGGCAAAAGACATATAAGAGTGTTAAATCTGCCATTTGAAATATCCAACGAACTGATTCTACAGGCGATCAAACCTTTCGGAAATGTGATAGAAATTACAGAAGATAAATGGGGAGGCAATATCCGATTTAAGAAGATAAACGGAGTGCGCATAGTTAAAATGGAAATAACAAAACACATACCATCATACATAAACGTAAGTGGATTCAGAGCACTTGTTGTATACGACGGGCAGCCACGAACTTGTGCTATTTGCAACTCAATAGAACATATCAGAGCAAACTGCCCTCGAATGCAACCGACAATACTACCGTTAACATACGCCAAGCGCTCAGAAACAACAAAACAAAATGAAGAGGCCGCATTAGGAGACCAACAGCAGTTTCCACCACTAATGAAAACGGACATGTGCCCCCCTGAGACGGTGATACAAAAAGAAATAAAGTCACAAAAAATGTACAATACAAAGAATACTGAAGAAAATATGAGCGACGAGGGACGCCAAACCCAGAACAAAATGAGTGAAAACCTCCAAACTAAACAACAAGGAGACTGGAATGACAAAACAAAAACAAACACGGACGAGAAAAAGCAGAAAATAAATAAAAAACCTCTCGAAAACACGATGGTAACTGACGACAACATCGAGTCAGATCACGGAAAGGAAGAACCGATGCTGACAACTGACCCACCATCCACAGCAGAAGAAACGGAGTGGACGAGGCCAACGGTCGCCAATCTCGGTAAGAAACGCCGCGCAAGGAAACAAACGGAGACCAAAACCAAGCAAAGTAGGGAAACGTCAACAGAGAGAGAAAGTACAGAAGAAGTCAAAGGAAGTGGGAAAAAACTAAAGAAACAACCAATAGAGAAGAATCAGCCAACTAGCAACACAGAGCCAACTCCAAACCCAAACAGGCGCAGAGGCGCAGGGACCGAAGTAGGAAGTACGCCGTGTAGTTGGGCGGACGACGAGAAGCAGGAAGATCAAATCGAAGACACGCACATTGTCTGAATGCAACACACTGACAGTATGATGCAAACGTACACCGTGGCAACGTTAAATATAAACTCAATTATAAGCCCTCTTAAAGCGGAAATGCTGCAAGACTATGTGAGAGCCGCAAACATTGACATACTACTATTGCAAGAAGTCACAAACGCAATAAACCTGGACAGAATCTCCGGCTACAACTCTATAACGAACACAGGTGGCGATATAAGCCTCGGAACAGCAATTTTAACCAAGCTAGGTATTGAAACCTTAGATGTAACAAGATCAGAAGAAGGAAGAACTATAGCTTGCACAATAGCCAATACCAGAATAATAAATGTATATGCTCCCTCAGGCAGCAACCAACGAGCCAAGAGGGCGTCATACTTTAAAAATAGTTTAACCTTACACATGGGTAAGAATACCCGACAAACTATTTTAGGAGGAGATTTCAACTGCGTCCTACATCAGAAAGACCAGTCACCCAATTGCAACAAAAGCATAGAATTGGAATACATCATAAGCAATCTCAAACTACTAGACACATGGGAAGTATTAAACGGAAACACCATAGGATTTACATATACGACAGGAAAATCAGCTTCACGACTAGACCGTATTTACATCAGCCAAGAGCTGAAGAGCGAACTTCAAACAACAGAGCGTTGGCCGGTTGAATTTTCGGACCATGTAGCATACCAATGTAAAATAAACCTAGCGAAACAAAATATATACATTGCGCGGGGATACTGGAAACTAAATACCTCTATTCTAGAGCAGCGCCAGCTACAACAGAACTTCTCAGATACATGGATACAGTGCTGCAGCCAAACTCGGAAATTTCCGTCAACCATAGAATGGTGGATAAAACTGGCGAAACCCAGGATCCAACGAATGCTAAAGACCTATAGCATCGAAATAAAGAGGTGGCAACGGCAAAAAGAAGAATTTCACTATCTATGTTTGAGAGAGCTATATAAAAAGGTGGAAACAGAAAGGAAATACATTCTTGAGATCAAGAAAATCAAAGCAAAAATAATTGCAATGAAGAGGAGACAACTTGAAGGAGTTAAAATTAGAAGCAGAGTACACAATGCTATATCCTCGGAAGATGCTTCAATATATCATCTGGTCCAAGAAAAACGCAGAGCAAGAAGACATCTGATTACGGAGTTGATAACAGAAGAAGGAGCAATCATCAAAACACAAAATACAATAAAACAACAAGTTCACAATCATTATAAGCAGCTATTCGAAAAAGCAGATAGTTCCACAGCCCCAGACGGAATATTAGATTCGATAGAAAAACAATTGAACGATGAAGATCGAACAGAACTCAACAAGGAAATTGACGTGGAAGAAGCTTACCTGGCAATCCAAAGAAGCCCCAAAAACAAATCGCCGGGACCAGATGGCATCGGGATAGAGTTTTACGCAACATTTTGGAGTCAGTTAAAAGACAAACTTATACAAATATGTAATGAGATTATGGAACAAAAAACGTTACCTGAGGAATTTGTGAACGGCGTAACAGTATTAGTCCCCAAAAATACGAAAGCCAAAAATATGAAGAGCTTCAGACCTATAACCTTACTGAACAGTGATTATAAAATATTCGCTAGGGTGTTAGCACACAGAATAAAAGACAAAATACACAAGGTGATAAAAACCCACCAGGCTGCAGTTGGATACAACAGATCAATTATCCAACTACTGTCGGAATATCGCGATGTCATAGGCAGTATGAACACAAGCAACTCAGAGGGTGCCATCTTGTCACTAGATTTTGACCGAGCCTTCGATAGAGTTAACCATAACTTTTTAAAACAAACGATGGTTAAGATGGGATTCGGAGAAGAGATATCCAACATAGTACATAACTTACTAAACAAGGCCACAACGAAAATAATCGTCAACGGGACGATGAGTGGACCTATACGAATTAGGCGATCAGTAAGACAAGGTTGTCCCCTATCTATGATTCTATTTGCAATAGCACTAGAGCCACTATTGTTAAAATTAACAGAAACAGTAACCGGAATAAACATAGGAATCGGGAAAGTGATCTGTCGGGCCTATGCGGATGATGTAGTTGTCTTTGCGAAAGATACGACAGACGTTGAGCTTGCAAAACAAACCATCGAAAGTTACTGTCAATGCTCTGGAGCAGTACTGAACATAAAAAAATCAAAAATCATGGATATTGGAGCGGGTTTGAGGCATAGTAAACCCTCCTGGCTAGAAGAAAACTCGGAAATCAACCTCTTGGGAATCAAATTCCAAAAATGCCTGCAAAAAAGTGCGACAACAAATTGGCGGAACCTATTAGCCAAAATTAGAGCTTGCCTCCAACAACACTCCGTGAGGAATCTTAATATGATACAGAGAGTACAACTAATTAACACATTTGTCCTTGGGAAGCTATGGTACACGTCGCAAATACTCCCAGTTTCTACGCCTCTAGCACGAAGTATTATGTCTGCGGTTGGCTTTTTTATACATAGAGGAGAAATCTTCAAAGTTAAAGTCGAAACACTGACACTAGAAAAGAAAAGAGGGGGACTTGGCCTTGTCGATGTATATAAGAAGAGCAAAGCTCTCTTCGTTAAACATATGCTGCATGCAAAAAGCAGGAATCCGCAAGGCATTACAGCACACGTGATAGATCTATATAAACCACACAGCATGACACCACCCATCAGTATGGCCGGAATACCAAATCAGATGAAATACTTACAACTCTTCTACTTGGAACTCAGCTACCTGAAGCTCCAACACAAAAATAACCGGCCTTTGACAACCAAAATAATATACAATATTATGAAGGATAACACCCCTGGGAACAGACAGGAAATAAAGTATCCCAATATTTCATGGAAAAACCTTTGGACAAATATCCACAACCCAGTGTTACAAACATCAGTACATTCAATTTGGTACAAGGTAGTCAATGAGACAATAGCCACTAACACCAAGCTAAATCAAATCCATCTCCTAGAAACAGATAGATGCAACCACTGCCAAATGGCAGACACCCTACTCCATAGGATTACCTGCCACCGTGTCAAAGACATTTGGAACTGGACAAGGCGCACTGCAGCATACATACTAGACACCACAACGAGAAGAATAAGTCCTGAACTTTTACTGAAACCAGATATGACATCCACTTCACAACAGAAAAAAGACGCCCTAATATGGCTAATGGGGAACACCATATACTATATATTCTCTCAAAAGAATGTAAATATAGAGGACTACTGGGTCCATCTTGTGGTAGACTACCACAGATTCAAAAAGAGGAGAAAAAATGAGCAAACTCCTCTCGCAAAATATTTAGAGAAAATTATACCGTTTAAATAAATAACAAATAAAAGAAGAATGACTACATAAATCTAAACTAGAGGACAGAACTTAAAGAATGTTCCTCGTGACTAAGTTGAAGTAACTGTTTCAATATTGAAATAAATGTAAGAAGTCTAGGAAAGGAATAAAAAGGTAAAGAGCCAGGCAAAGAGCCAACTAAAAACAAAAAAAAAAAAAAGGGCCAAAAAGCCACAGTTCTCTTGATGATTTATAATAATGTTGATTACGCATAAAAAATACTGCGTAGTAATATTACGCTAAAAGTAGTTCAAACTTAGCGGTATTCGTCAAAAGTAATAACCGATTTTTATAATTGCGACAACAGAAATTAAGGTTATGAAATTTTTAGTTAGACAGACACAGAAAGAGACCATCACTTACCACTGAATAAACCTATTTCTATAACCTTCATGATTCGTCAATGTCAAATGATTAGAGCAGAGAGAGGATAGTGTGCAAGGAACGGGAAGCAATTTGACCACGATTTGTGGGGGAACCATCACAGCATTGGCATTGAGTGATTTTGGTTAATCATGGAAAATCGATATCTGGATACCCTGACCGGATATCGAATGCCTGGCCTGAACGTTGATCACAAGAAGGTAACATAAGAGTTAGTTTAGTCGGCTTCGGCATTAAATGTCATTTCAGTCCAGCCTAATTTAGGCAGAATGCGATATATTCCCACATCGAAGTTGCACACTCTGAGTATTGATCGAGAATTAAAGGAAAACGTTTCACCTAGGATGGCTGCGTGTTCAGAAATTAAGTCGGAGTTGATGGACTGCCATACTCACCAATATCCTGCTACAATATCCTAGTACAATAATAAGATAGCTTCGTAATTACGACATTACAAGGTGTGAAAAAATAGATCGGAAACTTCCTTACAGGAGCCTAGCCGATCAAAAAATTTCAATTCCTATGTACATCACGTGAGCGTCCATACACTACGTAGCCCCATTTTGGTCTCCTGTGAACACCCCTACTCCGCTCACGTTGCCCGACGTGGCTTTTGCCCTATACCCCACCCCTCCCCCACGTGGCACGTAGCTTTTTTCCCATTGGTTCCAGACGACATTTTGTACCGTTTTCTCTTGTGAGACTACCGTAAACTGCATACGGATTTAATTAAATGACAAAAATAAAATTTAATAAGTACAAGGAGTATAAGTCACAATTTCTTGCTATCAATTTCTTTTTACTATAAATTCATATATGTATTAACAGTTTAAGTCAGTGCTGAGAATTTTTTTCCTAACAATTCAACATTGTACTTATTAGTAGAAATCAATTCGTATTTTATCCGGTCTGTAATAGGATTATAAGTCAAGTTATACAATGATAATGACTTATACTCCTTGTACTTATCACGATAGAAATATCCACATATTGTTGTGTGTTCTGTACCTTATTTTAACTGTGACAAATGATATGAATGAAAAGCTACGTGACTTAACTCCGAACCCCCCCCCCTCCCCCACGTAGCCTAGCGTAGCTTCGTACTCAACCCCTGTTCCCCTCTCCCCCCCCCCCCCCCCCCGGACTGAGCCATGTAATTTACAACCGCCCCCTAATAAGGAAAAACAACAAGAACGATCTTGCTATTTGTTGAAAGTCCACATCCGACAGACAAATCTCTATCAATACGGCTGTATGCCGTTAATAGCCTCTACTCCGACTACTGTGGATGAACTGCGAAATCGGAACACAATGGCGATGTCATCAGTGACTCCAGACATGCATCTGTATGGGACGCATTATCCTACAGTATGGTCGCTGTAGAACGTCCATTGAATACTTATGAACATTTTAAGCATTTTTATATAAGAAAAATTTATGTTTAGTTGTATATTTTAAAGTTCCTAGTTTAATAACTGAAAATATATCGCCTTTTGAAACACCATGTATTATTGTCTTACTGGCTGTAAAAGTTCCAATCAAACTTCTAAAACAAAACAAAAAAACACTGATACGTAACTGTTTAGGAGAGTGTGAAAGTAAATATTAAAAGGATCAAACAAACAATTTTAGAATTAGATCGGAAAGTAAAAAAGTAAAAAAGTTGTTATCTAGTCACGTCTTCTTTTGTTTTTGGTTGCTTACAGCATGTTTCCTTATTGTTTCTCTTTTATTTATCTTCTGAAATTATTGAAACACACTCCATCATGCGTTTTAATGTCTCTTCTTTGTCTCTCTTTCCAATGATAGGAATACTGTCTCTCGTGTTTTTACTATCCTTCCCTTACCAATTTTGTCGGTGTGTTAGCTCCAATTTTTTGATCTTTATTTTATTTTTTGCACTTTATATCCTTTTTCCCTATCCTATTCTTCAGAGCTTTTTCTCCGTTATTGTTCTAAATCTTGATGGTTCCAGTAGTCATAGTTTAAAACATGGAATGGTTAGCAGCTACGTCAAGATATGCCATCTTGATGGAATGAAATGCACAATTCTTTTACAGTTTCCCTAAACCAGTTTATTACTGCCACGCAGCGAGAAAGGAGAACCCAGTGCCAAGTCCGGTTTCAAACGCGCATTGCAGAGCTTTGAAATGATATTACTTAGTCATTTGACTCAATCTCGTATCGTTGATCCTATACAAACTAAAGCTTGTTGAGGTCCTCACGCTGCAAGTGACTGATTCCCAGAAAATTGCCCTTTCTCGTGTAGGGAATATAGCACGAATCGTATAGGCAGTGGTTCCATCAATAGGCTTAAATATGTCTTCCATGAAATGCGGACATACCTGCGTGCATTGAAGAATTTTTAATTTGGGTAATGATGTTGCTGTTATTAAAATTCTTAATAGACGGCTTCAAGAGGTTATAAGCCGGTTTAACACCCGTACCTCACTGAGTAATTTCACGTTCTATTACTGATTGAGACACCTTGTATTTGTTTTCATAAATTCGAAGAAAAAAAAAAGCTAGTGCGTGCATGTAATTAAATTCTTCTTAAATTGTTTAAATACAATTATTAATTTTGATCTATTCCACGGTTACTTGTGTTGCAATTCATTTGAGCCCAGTTATTTATTTATAATTTAAAATATCTCATTTCTTTATAGGAAAGGTAATGCATATTAATAAAAACCATATCAAATTAATTAATTTATCCCACGTGTTAGAACACTACATCATATGTATGACATCATTTACTTCTCAATTTGACCTAAAATCCATGGTGATGATTTCAAATAAGAATATAAATAATTTATAGTTTACTAACGCCACTTTAAAAATCATAGTTATTTTGTATATGTATTAATATTGTCATATGCTAGATAAATAATCAGGGTAGGACATAGTCAACAGACAACTAATACAATTATCATAAAAAATGTCAGATATGTGCTTTAGAAATTAAGACATTCTCGTGTGTACAGGTCTACAATCACTCATAACATGACATCTTTGACAAGATGTTTTCAGTGATGACAAAAAAAAAAAATAAACCTCCAGATATTTTTTGAAGTATGTTAAATATCTAATCATGCTTCTCTGTTTTTCTATATGATTGTACTTTAATGTATATCATTTCTTAATATTTATTACCTATCTCTTTCAGAACACCAAGTATTTTTAACGTGAATACTTGAATAATTAGGTTACACAAATGACTATTGTTCATCACTGTTAATTCTAACTGCACCAATACTAATTTTTCATCTGTTTAGGTTATATAGCTATAATCACACATTATTTTCTTCTGCTTCGTAATTAAATTAGGTACAGTGTAATGCAACAGGGTTAGTCTCGATTCAAACAAGGCGTCTAAACCTAAGATTTCGCATTTTATCTTTACTATTATTACTGTTACTCCGCGATTCACTAAATCTTTGCTCGATTTAATAACTGAAACAGATCTCAGCAGTCGGTTAGAAGCAAATTTAAGCCAACAAACCCTAGGAAATTTCAGCCAAAGTTCTAAAACATCAAAAACAATGGAAGTTGTTGAAATCGAAAAAAGCTTCAGGGCTATAAGAAGAAATCTTTCAATGCTTCTAAATAACTTTTTCTGGAACATTATAAAAGTTTGGTTTTGGCGAAAACATATATTGCAGTCATTGACGGAAATGAAAACTTGAAACTGTGAATATCAAACTCGCAGCACGTCATACATATAGCTACAGATATACTAAATAATAATAATTTCGTTTGGTTGTAATGAACTAAGGACAATGTTTCTATTGGCTGTGTATTCCACCCCTGTCTTAGCCTAACCCGGTAGTGGTACCAGGTACAAGAGACTTACAGTTTAACATGGAATCCTAACCACGGAAGCGTTCTGACGTACTTCCAATTACACAGCAAGCTGGGCCAGAGGTGAAAGTGGGGTTAAAGGTCTATGGAAATCCTCACCGAGACAGGGATTCGAGTCGAGGACCTTTCGTTCCACAATGAGACACCTTAACCAATGAGCCACCAGACCACCACAGATTTACTGTTAACCTTAGCATGTCGGTGTTGCGAAATCATAAGATGTTATACATCCAAAGATCGTCCTACATGACTGAGGAAGTTTTCACTTCAAAAACTAAAAACCTAACTTGGACCACAACCCGAGGGTTGGTCGAATCTTCCCGAAGCTATTGTGTCAGAGGCCGGAAGGCCCCCTCCAGTCTAACGTGAAAACAGAACCACGGAGCGTCCCGGCGTAGCTCATGTAATCAAATACAACTCCTAAAAATTCCTGCTCACCACGGGATTTTAACCCGTCGCTTGTGGTGAGAAGTGATATTTGTAATTTATGGTAGTCACTTTTAAAATCATCTAAAGAATTTTTTTTCGGGAAATACGCCAGTTTCCATGGCAGGATGCCTACCTAGCAGGTAAGTTCTTATTCTGTATCTCCGTAGCATCGGACGAGACTCTCAAATCATGGATTTCAATCCTGTTTTCCTGTGACCTAAGACGGAATGTATGCTACTCGTAAACCCAGCCTACACCAATGTGCTTAATTTCCGGCATCGGTAGCGCAGGGGCTATAGTGCCAGCTTGATCTGTCGAGAGCGCTAGTTCGTGGAAGTTACAGATAAGTATAACGATGATTAAAAGTTTGTAAGCAAATCAGTGATACAATAGAATCAAAACATTGAATCTAAACTATAAATGTAGGAGGGATGTATTTGAACAGAAAGTTTATTCTCATGTCTCACGAGTCTTTTCAGTTCTGTACTATCTGATTCGGATTTAACTGTCAGACCTTGTAATTCCAAAATCAGCTGGCACTTGCTCAATACTTAAATTTCTAACACCTCTTGTATTTTTGGATTGGTATTTTAAATAGGTAGATTTATTATTTATTTATTTAGCTTATGGCCATTGCACAAAAATAATACAATTTAACATTAATTACAATTAAAATTCAAAATTAACATGGTGTAGCCAATCTAAAGCTTCATTTGATATGTTAATAAAATCTATCGGTGATCCCCTGAAGGCTCGAAGTGGGCAGTCAAATGTCACGTGACGGATGGTTTGTTTTTCCTTACCACAGTCGCATCTCGGTGAATCTCTCATTACCCATGTATACAAAGATGAAGCAGATCTTCCATGACCAGTCCTAACTCTGTTAAGAGCTGCCCAGGTCTTGCGAGGAAGGTCGAGTCCCTTTAGTGCCTGTTGACTGTCTAACAGGGAGTGCCATTCTGGTGGGGCTGAGGCTATCCACTCCCATTTCCAAGCTTCTCTCCCATTAAAATTATCAGATATAATCTGTTTTACAGTTTTTGCACTTGGATTTCTTGATTTAAGTCTCACAAACATATTATCCATGTCGTCATGGATGGGCAGATCCAAGTTACGACAGATCTTATTATATTGGGCAATTAGGAGAGTGTATCGTCTTATTGTAGGCGGTTCGATGTTATACAAAACGGGTAGCCAGTACAGTGGAGTGGTCTTAATACATCCGCTAATTATCCGCATTGTCTGGTTTAAAACTGTGTCGATTTTTTTGACGAGGGCGTTATTTATCCATACAGATGAGCAATACTCAGCTGCAGAATACACTAGGCTCAGTGTTGATGTGCGGAGTGTAGAGGCGGATGCTCCCCAGGAGGTGCCAGTTAACTTCTGCAGAATATTATTCCTGGTTCTTCGTTAATAGGTAGATGTAGACTACTGAATAAAATGGCAAGGGTAAATTTGTGATTTCTGTTTAGGGATTCGACTCCATACTCCTGTCTGCTCTCTCGAAGTATGGTTTTCATTAACATTTGCTTCTATATGCAAGTGGAGACAACTGGTGAGGTAACCAATGACTGCAGTGTTTCTAAAGGCTGTAATGCTCAGACTGGATCAAACTGTTGGCACTGCTCACTTTGATCGGTCAATATTGGCGAATGCTCTGTTTGTATCTTCAACGATATTCAGTCGCATCCGCTTCGAGCAGTCATCCACGCGCTCAATTAAATTTGTTAGAGTGACAACAGATACGTGACTCGGTTTCAAAATTGAGTCAAATCCTGTTAATTCAGATGATTTTCCATGTTACACTGAGTGGTCATCTTTTACTTAATACTTTTTTTGGAGAATCCAAAAACAGTATAGGAATTATTGGTAGCTGACTTAAAAACCAGCTTAGAAACATTTATTTTTCGGTCAACCTTCCTTTTAATCTTCACACATTTCATTTAATATTATGCTTGTTACTCTACTTCTTCAACTGCATTGCAGCACCGTGATTCTTACACATTCCACAACAATCCAATACAATGTAGCCATTTTCCATTGACCCCAGTATAAGTGACTGATTCTGTAAATATGGAATGTAGTTAATTTACAGCAAAATAATTACACAGCAAAATAGATTGATACACCAGAAGATTCATTGTCACAGAATAAAATGTATATTAGTAATAACGACCACGTTTATAAAATATATGGCAATTATTATTTATATATCCCTGGAAGAAATTCTCCTTTGAAGTAGTAATTGTCAACTTTTTTTTTAATTTCGTGCTGAATTTAATCTTATTTGCTGCAAGACATTTGTGTTGGGAGTTTGTTGAGGATATGTATCTCTGAATATCTTGCCACTTTTCGAATAAATGACAGCGACTTGAAATTTTCATGAATTTTTTTTCTAGTGCCATAATTGCGTATTTTATTATTTGTTTCAAACAGAGTTTTATAGGTTACTACAAAGGATGTGTGTATACACTATACCTCGTATATTAAAATTCCTAACTTCTGGAACAGCTCTTTGAAGGAATTTCTACTGCTAAACCCTCACATAATTATTATTACTAGCTTTTGGGTTGTGAATACTTTATTGGGATGAATTGAATTGTCCAAGAAGATTATTTATTTTAAATGCAGTGAAGATAAGAAAAATAAACGAGTTTCTTCATACTGAGATTACCTATGGCTGAAATTGTAAAGTTGCAAATGTGGCTGCATCCACTAGGTTTACTAACTGAGAGACATGTGGCCTACAATTTAAGTTAAGAGTAATATGCATACCTAGAAATTACCCATTGTCTACCTCTTGAATAGACGGCCCAGCAAATTTTATATGTATTTCTTATGTTAATTTGTGTGACACACTCAATTGCGTCTATCAATATTCAAGACAAGACATTACGTGTGAACCCATTATTAATACGAACAAAGACACGAGTTTCAGTATGTTCAGTAGAGAATTCTAGTCTTTTTAATTCCTGTGCTTGTGCCATCAAAAAAAAAAAAAAAACTACAATTTTTGAGTCCTTGATATCTTGTTAAGATTTTAAACTGAGAAAAAAGTTATCGAGGATCTAAATGAATTATACGCAATATTTATTTGAATGAGACTTACATTTGCGGCTAAACATAGCCTATGGAAGATTTTAGGCTCTAATCGAATTCACATACTCAGCCTCTTCAGCCATCCCCCATTTATTACCCCTACCTGGCGGATCCCATGTGTGTACAGCAAAGTGAAACACACTGTCATCAGAGTGCATCTTTAAATAAGTAATGGTATCCACAATCGCTTTTAACCAGCTCCCGTTACGTTCCCTCGGGATATAGGTATTGATTGCGTATCGCTGAAGGAAAACGGGACTCCACCAGCATTAGCTGGAAGGGGAAATTACTGGCGTGATAGAAGCTGTGGATAAATTACAAATTATCAACCTTTTCTTCTATCAATATCATATGTAGTCACAAATAAAAAAAATAAAAAATTTTACTCTATTGAATGCCGGTAGAATTTTATTCAAAGCCTTGACAGCTATTAAGCATTAAATTGTTTGAAGTTATGAATAATTTATGGCTTCTCTATATTCTGACATAGAAATTCAGTGAGTTGTTGCTGTGCTGTTCCCAAAAAGGAGGAACAATAAATATTTGTGACATCTGAAGCCTATTACTTTACTAAGTTCAGACTTCAAGATTTTAAGTTGGGTGCTAGAGAAAATATTGAGTCCTACTTTAGCAGAATTTTAGGTAGCTATAAATCGGACACAATGCCAGGATGAACCATAGATCACGCCGGGAAATGATCTTCACAGCTGTAGGGAAAAATCCTCGTGCAGCCATCCATTTCATTGTTTTTTTTTTTTTTAAAAAAAACCTACGATCACTTGGATCATTAGTGCTACTATTGGATTTAGCTATCAAATTCACTAAAGCGGTGGAAAAAAGTATTAACATTTTAAAAAAAAATGAACGAATACTACTGTGACATAAAAAAAATGCGCTCTTTATGACAAAGGTACCCTTTATTAACGGGGACACAATTTCTTAATATAATTTATAAAGATGAGAAAAGAAATTTCGCTTAGGCTTTATTTTTCCGCCATCAGTTCTTAATTAATTTATATTTATTCATACTCATGGTTTGGTTTTTTTTGCGGTGCTTTAAAGTCTGCATTAAAACATTCAGCATAACAGGAAAGCTTCACCATATTTTAAAAAATCTTACGCCATTTTTTTTTTCAAGACAAGTGGCTAGTGCGTTGAAGTTTACAAAACGTGGGTATCTCGTAACTGCAAGGTCTAAACACACAGACAATGTGCGAAAATCTGCAAAAATACTATTGTTTACTTACGATTTCGCTGTAATATATATTCGCAGAGAATTTTCAACAATTTCTTCGTTTATATAATTTTGCATTATGCTGACTATTGTTTTCTATAAAGATTTAAATGATTTCAAATTACACTCCATGCAAATGCCAGGATGCTTCCTTTAAAAGGCCATGGCCGAATTCATTCCCATTCCTTGCCTCCCATCCTTTCCCGTGTCTGAAGACCTCGCTGATAAGAGAAGTTAAGCAGTAAAAACAAAAAAAACAAAAAAATGCACAGTTTTAAACCCAATCTGAAACAAAGTGCAACATTCTTACAAAATTACTTAGTGAGTTTAACAAACTATGGAGTACTGAGAACACAGTGTATGCTTCGTACAGTAACAAAGAAAAACATAATATCACGTAAATTATATACTGGTACTATTTATATTGTTAATGTAAAAATAAAACTACTAATCGTACATATGAACATTGTTGAATTGTATACTTACAAACCTAAGATTATATCAACATTTCTTTAAAAAATAAATCGCATTGACTGTTAGATACATGAGAAAATCTCTGCCATAGTTCCAACGGAAACGTGCAACTTGTGTTCTGTATGATAATTGTATTTTTGGTTTCTGAAAGGTGTAGTTCATGAGGTAGCGATTGAGGACCGTCTGAGCGTTTGGCTATGTGATTTCGGGAAAACGTCCAAAAACAGCAATCAGAACGGCCATACGCGTGATCCACGACTCTATACTGGATCCGTTCTACCTCTCCTGTCCCCCCCCCCCCCCCCCCCGTACAGTGTGGTCGGACCTCCACGCGCTCAGTCACATTGGCAGGTTTTCTGGTGGTGTAAAAACATCGTGACAGTATTTATTGCCACCCCAGCTTTCGAGTTCGAGACCACGAATTTTGAAGGCGATTGCCTTACACACTTGAGCTACTGGACCATTCACCTCACGTATTAGCGCAGTGCCACAGACGCAAGCATAACTCGTTGACAGGCTAACCCAACACCAAGAAACTAATAACAGACGACGTAAACTTCGCAGCCCAGAATTTGACCTCCGACCCGGTAGTGACCATGAGTGCTAAGGTAAGAGGCAGGACAGGAAGCAAACAGGCCTGTTTACGCGGCGGGTGTGAAACCCCATTAGGACGGAAGAAGGGACAGTTAGGCCACTGGTGTGTCGTTCCATTAAGCCTGCCATCTGATTAATTCACAACCACCCCGTCAGCGCTGGCTACTGCGTGAAACATGAAACCATCACGTCCGACAAAGAGACGTTGCTACCGAACACTATAAAACTCATTCGCATTCACATTCCAAATTTTGAAATTATTCGATTTATCACAAAAATATTTGTTTACCGTATTGCTGCTGTCGTTTCCATTCATTCATCTAAACATTCGAACCAAGTATTGATGTTTATGTTAAGGGTAAAAAAGAGTATCTTGGTGGCTCAGTGGTTAAGCCGTTGACTGGTGATCTGTAGGTCACCGGTTTGAAACCAGGTCTCACCTAGAATGTCCAAAGGGGGCGTCCATTAATTACGTAAGATGAAATAGGGGGAGGTCTCACCAAGGGGGGAGGGGGTGGGACGGAAATCTCACGCGAGGTTTTGAAATTCTTCAAGGACAGTAGAGCTAAAAAAAGGTCCACAAACGACACGTATGTCGACTTTAAGGGGGGTATAAGGTCAAGAAACCACGCGGATACCAACTTTAGGGGGAGGGAGGACGGAGAAAGGTTAAATGATTAAGTAATAATTCTGATTGTTTTAATATGTTTAATTGTTAATGTTCGAGAAATATCTGGCGGAAGCTTTTGAAGAGTTCTAGAAATTTCGATAGAGCCTATATAAAGAAATCAGCAGAAGGACAGTGGTGGGTTTTTTTTACAGATTCACTTTGCAACTGCCAAGGACTGTGTTAGTAGTATCTCTGGATTGTATCTATGCATTTTAACAATATCGTTGACGTGTTTTTTTTCTGGAAATAAACCAAAGTTTAAGCTGAAGTACATTGTGGACTACTTAATTATCTTATTAATTAAAAAACCACGAAGAATCTGAGAAAGGTCTCAAAAAAACAACGAGGCCGATCACCGGGGGGGGGGGGGAGTGATCCGGAATTCCAGAAAAACACCTCACGTAATTAATGGACGCCCCCAAAGGCCCTTAAATGTGATTTACGTGTGGAAATGCTTACTTTGCATATGTGAAGTACGCCAGAAAGCGTCCTTTATTCTAATTCCACGCTGACTGTCCACCACTTCTTCCTAGCATTAGGGGTCGGCTGCCTTGATGAGTTCCTTGGTCTACAGCGCCCGCTACTTTCAGTCCTAAGTTCATGAGGTCCTACTTAACTAGATCCTTCCACCTTAACCCTGTAAGGGACGCATTTTTACTATATTAAAATCTTGTATTTTATTTATCGAGTCTGAGCGAAGTCGTACGTGCGGTAAAACGCTGAGCGGAAATCCTATCATTAGCTCTGCAAAAATCTTACGCGCGTGTCAGAATCGCACGCGTAGCTAAGGTCACTTTGCAGAAAACAACTTGCAACTTTCCCCATTCGTGTCTGATCTGTAAGAGCGACAAGTTCGGCCTAGGGTCGATATCGATCGGGCCACCGAGCGTGGCGGTGTAACGGATAGCGTTCTCGCCTCGCATTCGGGAGGACGGCGGTTCGATCCCCGTCCGGGCATCCAGATTTGGGTTTTCCATGGTTTCACTCCAGGCAAATGCCGGGATGCTTCCTTCAAAAGGCCATGGCCGAATTCCTTCCCATTCCTTGCCCCCCCATCCTTTCCCGTCTCTAAAGACCTCGCTGTTGAGAGACGTAAATACAATTAAAAAAAAATCAAAAAAAAAAAATCGATCGGGCCGCCAGCACCCGCCAAGATTCTCGTTCTTCTACATGTCGTAGGATAATTACTACAACATACCCTAGTTTGCTGGCATTACGTCGCGTGGAGTCGCAGATGTATTTTTCTTGTGACAAATTACTCAATGTTTCAATAAACATCAAGTCTAACGACTTCGGTATTTCATTCGACGAATGCAAAGCCGTATGATTCTTCGTTCCCATAAAGCCTACAGATAATATTTTTAGATGTCAGACAAGCACAGAAGACTAACGGCGCGGCGCAAGAAGAATACGTCGCAATTCTTAGCTAAAGTGACTGAGTACAGACTATACACACAGCCATTCGACAAAACAGTCACCCCAACCCTAGTCTCCCTCTGGATCTCTTTTCTCCCACAGGCATCCCCCATGCTTTCTTGATTGGCTCTTCTCACTACATGGCCGTACCACCTTAATCTTCCCCCTGTAGTGACTTCACTACAGCTATTTGTCTTATCTCTTCATTTTGAAGTCCGTCCCACAGAGACATACCCAATAGCCACCTCAGCATCTTCATTTCCACCCTCTCCAGGAAGGCTTGCTCTGTGTTACGTTAAGCCCATGTTTCTGACCCATGAAGGATATCCGGTCTTACCATAGTCGATTACAGTTTTATTTTCAGGTTTTCTTTTATCTCAAATCATTCCAACAACATCTCACCATGTTCTCCATCCAGCTTTTACCTCTGGTTCATATTGTTTCACCCACATATCTAAATGTATCTACTTGGGTTAGTTCCGAAAAACGATACTATTAATATAGTTATTCATAAAAAAATCATATACGTAATAAAAATGTACTTATGTTTACATAAACACTCGCGTTGGTGTAATGTATGCCCGCTACAATGTCAGTTACTTTCTCTATAAGAAAAATTAATTTATGACGCTCCAGCAATTAATAACGTAGATAAAATTTCAAATGTATAAGTTTGTGTTCACCAGTTGGTGTTAGGCAGCCTTTATGGCACATGCTCATTGAAGCTACGTTCCAAGTCTTTGGTTCCATTTAATAACTCTCCGGCCGGACCCTGAGCACAGTGATATCTGGTCAGCGGTTCAGTAGTCAGCTTTGTTCGTAGGTTCCTTCTTGACGGACTGTCAGAGATATACGTGCCCCAGGCTCGCCGCGTGCTTTAATCCCGGCAGCCCAGGCGGAAAGTGGATTACGGCGTAACGCTTTAATCAATCCTGCTCAAAAGGCTGGAGTCACACAGAATATATGCTATTAAAAACAATAAAAACTTGGCAGTAAAAGATTTACAGCAAGCCCAGCACACATATTGTAACGTTACAGTGGATAAGTGCTGACGTACTTGTCTACGTAGTGAATATTAGATAATTATGTGTGTCAGATTTCTGAAAGCACTCCAGTTTATTAGAATTAGGTCACATTTTTTTAGAGACATTGATAATAGTTGGGGGAATATGGGCAAAAATATTTGATAGGATATGTTTCCCGTCAGTTAATTTCTGATCATTAGCTAACTCGTGGGGCGCGGAGGGTTTACTCATTTAGCCTTTTTAATACAGATGGCTAATATCTGAACTGGTTCAGTGATTAAGGTGTCTGACTGAATACCAAAAGGTGCCACGTTCGAATCCCTGTCTCGGCACGGATTTTTCGTAAGCGCCTAACTACGACCTTTAAACCGAGCGTGGGGGGTGAACGGTTAACGTTCTGGCTTCGCATTCGGGAGGACGCGGGTTCGAATCCGCGTCCGGGCATTCAGATTCGGGTTTTCCATGGTTTCCCCAAATCACTCCAGGCGAATGCCGGGATGCTTCCTTCAAGAAGGCCATTGCCGAATTCCTTCTCGTTCCTTGTTCCCAGTCCCATCCCACCTCCAATGACCTTAGCCGTCAACGAAGCGTAAAAAAAAAAAAAAAAAAAAAAAAAAAAAAAAAAAAAAAAAAAAAACGACCTTTAACTCTGGCACAGCTTGCTGTGCAATGTGAAATACGCAAGAGCCCTTCCGTGGTTCAGATTCCATGTTAAACTGCAGGTAGGTTTGCTGGATTAGGTTACGTAAGGATGAAAGGAACTGGGCACCCTACCTCCAATATGAAGCTAAGTAGACTTCTTACTGGAGGGTCCAACCAATCTTCGGGTTATATACCACATTGAGATTTAGCTAACATCTGAATAGAAAATGGATGTAGGTGCATCATTTAATTTGCCTGATTTTTGAGAATTGCGATTAAAATGTAATCTCAGACACCTTCTTTGTGGTAAGGGCAGATTCCCCTACATCAATGTATCGGAGCGATTCGGAGCGAGTTAGCGTTAATCGTAAGTCGCTCTTGACCGAACAAATTTATGTATGTACGATTTTTCAGGGATTCCATTTCGCGAGTGAAGTCACTAAATACAAATGGTCATTATTCAAGTCTGGAATACAGTGTGAATATGGCGTGATCATTCAAGTGAAGGGGTAGCGGAACAAACTGGGCTACGGAGTGAAGAAATATTTGGTTTGGGAAGTGTTGATAGACATTGTTAAGTTGAAGTGAGGCTCTTATCTGCGAAATTCTGAATTTAGTTTTCAATCGCTTCAAGAACATGAATCTTTATAAATGTATGAGTATATTAAAAACTAACATTTTCCCATTGTACCACGCGCACGAACCTTGATGAGCGTAATAATGCGCTGGCCTTCTTCTTTGTTTTTTTTTTTTTGTTTTTTTTTCCTAGTAGCAAAACACAATCACATATACTGTAGTATCTTTTTTATCTCTACCATAAATTAAATTCCACGATTTCGTTAGGTTTATTGGAGTATTACTCTTTGATCTAATAGTTTGAATAACGTTTTCGGTGTACTCTTACATACAATATTTCAGAAAATAAATAACGAAGGTTATATAGTCAAAATTCGATATTAATTGAGACCAAAGAGTCTAGTGTTTACTTGTATTTTATCGTGATCTTTGATTCGTACCTCGTAAAGGAGTGTTGATCTGAGAGTAATTGTGATATCTGGCTTCTACGAGTATTTGCTCTCAGCACGAACGAATTATCATTCGTTGCTCCGATCACTTAGAATCATAAGATTTATGGCAGATTTTAAATTATACCATAAAATTTCAAAGTGAGAACACCGCATCTAAACTGGTTTCGTAGTATTTGTATGACGCCTGGAAAAAAGAACAAATAGAGGCAGCCTTCTTATAGTAGTATAGATACAATTGGTAGTTATGCGTTGGGATGTGCAGAAATAAATCACTGGTGTCATGTGTGTTAACCTGTTAAGTGGTGAACTATATTTTAATTTTCTACACGAAGTGCACTTTTATTTTCAAAATCCTAATTAGGCTATAGCTTCCAATCTTGCGATAGTGTAAAAATCTGAATTAGTTTTTTCTGGATACAATGTAGCACAGAACAACATTAATCTGCGAAGCCCGACACAAGCACTATTAACTGTCATCTCGCATTCCGACCACCGTTACAGGAGTAAAATTATAGACATCTACGACAGTATAAATAGTGTTTGAGGGAACAGTTACTAGCTAAGCCATCACTCAAATTAGCAACCATATAATTATAGTTAGTATGACACTTATATAATAAAGCTTGTTGTTATTTTCATTACTTTAAGAAAGAAGGAAGTGAAACGTATATAAATCAAGCTCTGGATATAATTTGGTTTAACTGCAAAATTCCATTCTACGTATCATGGAAAATGCGATGGATTAAAGTGCGGGTATAGTGAGTTTTGTCACGTTAGAATGTATACTATTTACCACAAACTTTGACTGTAGTCCACTCGATATGGCAACAAGATCCGCTGAGTTACTTTATGAGTAAACAGGTAAGTGCTTGAGGTCCCTTTGATAAACCTTTATCAAAATATACGATTCAAGGGAAGCAGTGTGGTGTCTGAATGTTAACGGAGTCTGGATAAAGACCGAAAGATCTCAGGTTCGAATCCCTGTCTCGGCAGGGATTTTCATAGCCCCTTAACCTGACCTTCACAGCTTCATGTGTAGTGTAAAGTAATCCAAAAGGCATTCGTGTGTTTCGGATTCCACCTTAAACCGTAGTTCCCCTTTTCGCAGTAGTATTACCGGTTTAGGTTACGTCACAAGGAAAAGAACTGGTCATCCTAGAGTACATAACAATGTGTCATCCTAACACAAACAATAAGGCACCTGAAATGAAAGTTTAAAGTCTAGATTTTCCAAACAATCTGTGGCTACTCTAGATGCTTTAGCAAAGTTTTCCAGTGAACCTGGGTACGCCCTCTTACTACACTCAGCGCCAATATGCCGGATCATCTGTTGTGCATCACAGTCAAAGTTGGCTGAAATTTTCATGTCTCACTTATACATCAGTCAGCTACATCGTCTATGGCTGGTTGTTATCCTGTTAAGGGAACCCATCTTTTACGTCGCTGGTCAAATCCTGCTGGTGGATGTTGGGCACTAAATAACGAGACTGCCACTCCTTGGGAGCTTCATTATTCCATTTCTGTCGCCATTCTCCTGAAGCAATAAACGCTCTGTCAATCGGAGAGAAAAAGTGGGCAAAGGTTCAAATCCTACACTCTTCGTACCGGCCGTCTTGATTGCTGTTGTTAGACGTTTTCCTGCAATCACTTAGGCGAAGCCTGGAGTGGTCCACAAATCCCAACTCACAAACACATTTCACAAACAAAATATGTTAACTCATCATACAGAACATAAATCACACATCTCACAAACAGATGACGGTACTTCGTTTGCTCCACTGGAATAGTATCCACGGCAGAAACAAAACTCTACCACATAGTGGACGAGCAGTCCCCATAGGGAATTATGCAGGTTTATTCATGAAAACAGTTGAAAACTAAATACAAAAAATAGACTGAGGTGTTCATGGATTTAATCTTAGAATAACATGTATCTCCTGGAAGTGTCGCAGCAAGGAATTAGCTTTTATAGCAAAGCCTGCACCAGAAGTTGTAATGATTCGCTAAGCTCCCCGTTACATATCACTTTTTATTATAGTGTATAAAGTAAAGGAATAGAATATTTTTCAATTTCTTGGGATGTCCACTGTATGTTCGAAAGATGCTCTTGAAAGGGTGAAAGGCAAGGATTTCACGCTTCAGTGAAGGGTAGTCTGGCTGGCGCCTTTTGGGCAGAATGTTAAGAGGATTAGGGATTTCTGTCGGGCAGGCCGTAAACAGAATTCCTTCCTCCCGAAGGAGGCATCGGCTCTCGAAGATTGCCGAAACTTAACGTGGCGAAGAGAAGCTACAGATTCACATGACGTCAGATGGTCAGCCAATCACAGGGAACATAGTACTAAGATTCGGGGAATTTTATGTTCTATGTCGTCTTCGAGCCACAAGAGGCGGAGTCAGAGTTTACCTCCGTGGCGGCAGAAAAAGACGAGAGACACTTCCTTCCAGTCGGGAGGCCAGCCAGGATCATTCCATTCCGGAGCCCAGACGAGTCACTGGCGACTTGGGGTCCATGTGTGCTGGGCTGACTTGTGGGTCTGGAGACCATCTGGGGCACTTCTAACTTGCGACTTGCCGCGTACTGCTGGCGTGGCCAGTTACGACGATCGACCAGGTGGTCATCTCCGTCCAGCGCTACCTGCCGTGGAACGGTAATGTGTTTCTACGAAGCCATTCAGCCTGCAACTCACTTTGAAACTGTACCCTTAAGCGCATCTGAGATAAAGATCCTTGCTCTGATCTGATAAAACCACTGAGCTAGACTGTGTAACTGTCGAATGACAGGTTAATCATTCGTGGCGTCCCAACCCATTAAAATTCATTACTGTTTGCTATCATCATAACTGGTAACATACTTTGTATTAGAATAATTGTGAGATTTTTAAAGTACAACTATACTTGTTTGCTTGCATTTAAATGGTTCATTGTACGTCTGAGCGTTGCTTAGAAAATTGCACAACCTCTTGTTTATTAACGTAATGGTAAACACGCTCAGATTTGTACATGCCATTGTAAAAATCTTTATTAAAATGTCTTTTTGTGACAGTTTTCAAATCCCAGAATCATCCAATTCTCATTTGAATAATTTACATTTTGATATTCAATTATAGTATCCTGTATAGCGTAATTAATTAAGAATTAATTAATAATTCTCCCCCCCCCCTGGTGATACGCTACAAAGTTAAACGAAAGCTATAACCGAGATGATGTTCATATTACAAGGGGTGATCAAATGAAAAGGTTCGAAACGACACGGTGGGTACAAATGTAGACTGTATTCAAAATATACACCATAGGCCTGAGCACAACGATCCCACTGATGAACAAGCCGCAGGATTCCTTGTTCCCAGAATTCCTGTGGCCGTGACGAGACCCAGTCCTTCACAGCGTCCTTGAGTACGTCGTCCGAGTTGAAGCGCTTCCCTTTCAGGTGTTTCTTCAGTGGGCCAAACACATGGAAATCGCAGGGTGACATGTCAGGACTGTAGAGCGGATGATCCAAGGTCTCCCACTTGAACTTGGCCAGTTCCATGTGTGTGACTCTGGAGAAGTGTGGACGCGCGTTATCATGGAGCAGAACCACACCCTCCGTGAGCAGCCCCGGTCATTTGTTCTTGATGGACCTGCGTAGGCGTCGGAGTGTCTCACATTACACATCCCCCACCTGTACGCCATCCTGTCCTCATACGGACTGCCGCATCATTTGGACGCCGCTTTTGATAAGAGCCTCTGCTCTCTACTGCGCATGCGGGCGCCCGCGCATGCTCCGATCCCAGTCAGAGACCCCAATCGTATCCCGAGATGTCTCGCTACGTTCTCCCATGGCAGAATATACAAATATTTAACTGTTACGTTTTTACGTCGTTTCGTACCTTTTCATTTGATCACCCCTTGTATATCTGGTGCATGGCTGAATGCGTTGACTGAGTGTCGCATTTGTTGGCTACGAACGCCAAAGGGGTCGTCCATTAATGACGTGAGGTGAAATAGGGGGGGGGGGCAAATCTCACGAAACCTCACGTGACGCGCAAGTCGAATTTGGAGTTGTATTTTGATCTAAAAACCGACCTTAGGGGAGGGGGTGGGGGGTATAACCACCCTTCGTAGCATGAGACCTAAAAAAAAAAAAGAAGAAAGGTCTCAATAAGTTGTGAGGTCGTTTGGTTGGGGGAGTCCCAGTCGTTCTGGCACTTATAATGGTGCCAGGTAAAGAGCCTACACAGCGGTCGTCTATCAAGTCTGGAGACGGCTCAGCGTATGACGTTTTTAAAATAATACTGAAGAGGTAGTAGAATGAGCTGCTTAGTTCAAAGCTTTTGATTTCCCACGCATATGATACTGCTTAATCCAATATCTCTTATTGCTACACACGCTAGCCGCTGATTCTGGCTCTAAAATAAACAACCGGTTCCTGGTAATTGCACATAACAAGACTGAAATTTTCGTGGGTTACATTTGATATTTCACTGCTGTTTGCTGACTTGGTTCATTCATTTACGAAAAATAAAAACTTATTAATTAGACATACTCTATGACAATGACAGATGTAATGAAGTCTTAGTTACATTTTCTAGCTGTTTCGATACCGCAGGGATGTGATTTGAACAACATAATACTTAAACTCAAATCGACACTATATGACAAGTCTCAATGCTAAACTGTCAGATTGCTAATTTCTTAAGTAATTCATGTCAAGTGTTGTATCACTCACCAAGAACAGAAGTGATAAGTTTCTGATGGTTAACACTAACCCAAAACCAGTACCTACTGGAAGGATACTCTGATTTTAACTAAAAAGACAATATTCAGTGGACGGAACAGTGCATCCCAACCACATAAAATAAAAGAATTGGTCTCCAGTCAGAAAATGGTTCATCGCCTAACAAAGTTTAAGGGAGTGCCTTGCTTGCAAGTTGACACTATTTATACAGACAAAATTGTAGTTCCAATCTTTGACCTAGAACTCATAATCATTTTTTATGTCTGTATGCTAAACCAAAATTACATCATGTAATTCACTGGCTAATCTTACTATAAATCGATACTTCTGAGGCAAGGTAAAGTTCTTTCACTCAGATAAGCGCATCCATAAAGATAGAAAATATATTAACGTTGGAAGCAATGAACACCTAGTAGATTGCGCATAGTGTAAGCTTTTCTTGAAGGCCATAGTTTCCACAATAAAGCAAATAGCGATATATGCGACGTTCTTTCAAATTTACTTGTTGCTATTTGTTTATTTAAGACGATTAAACGTATAAATTTCATATAAGGAGAAGTGAATGCGATGTTTAGGATGTATTTTGTGTAGCATTTACTGAAAAAAGATCACAACATAACCTAAGAACATAAAAAAGTTCATTAACCCAAAATATTGTCAGTTGTTTTACTTGATTAATTTATAGGTTTTAGAGATATTAAATTTTAACTTATCACTGTCAGAATAAACATAAACAAAGTGTTGTGTAAAATTCTAGGATGGAGAAAACTGAAGCATTCGTTATGTGAGATTTATAAGTATGATGTATTAAAAACAAAAAGTTAGTATGAAATGAATGGGTTCGTTCGGCGGAATAGAGGCAAAGAAAAACGTTTCTGGAAGGATCCAACAAGAGATAACATTCTTTGAAAAAAATTTTAGTTCGAAAATGCAAAGGTGTAATATGATGGAGATAATTATACACCAAGGCGTAATATTTATTTAGGTACGAGGATATCGTCAGAATGTAAGGAGAAATAAAGGAATACTTGAAACCCAAGAAGAGAATGAATTTTCACAAAGTCATCCAACTGGAACATTGTCACATCGGGATTAAGAAACTGCTTTATGTTTACTTACGAAATAGTGTATTAGCAACTACTAACAACTTGTTCCTGAGCCAGTAGTTTCTATCTGGATGAAACACGATTCTCAATATTTTCCCTACGCTTCTCAACAGAGGACGTACACATTTTGTGAGGAGAGAATAAAACCAAGAACTCTAAAGTTAATACGAACCGTAGACTCTGCGAGTGGGATACAATAGCCGAGTTTGATGTCGTTCTTATGATCCAACATCCTCCACTCGGTCGCCAAGTTGTGCCTGGTCGTAAGAGACTTGCCTCGTCGTGTAGTGCTGTATACTCGTGCTCTCCAGGGGCCACCCACGTAAAGTCTGCTTTGCCGCTTCCTATCCGAGGAGACACTGCGATGCTCTAAGAAAGTCAATGCAGCGCCAAAGATAGATATCTTTTGTTCATCGTATAAATGGTAGTTTTGGCTTAATCTCCAAAATTAGACAAGGTGCTATTACAAATGCTTCAATCTGCTATAAAACCTTTGATGTTTAAGATCGTAAATAATACCATTTCAGAAACAGAGATACTTAAATTAAATGAATATACTCCTTAGAAATATTTTGTGAACTGGTTTAACCTTTAACTGCGATCAAACTTAACGTTCTCCTGGACTAACAGTACGGAGAATATTATTTTATGAACACGTAATTTTCCGGTATTGTTTTGCAATGAAACAGTTTTAAATGTAATCACAAGATTTATTTGAACGATCTCAGTTGTTCAAAATCGTAATCAAGGTATGTCACTTCTGCAAATTTCTTGAACTTTTAATAGCTAAAACTGACCACAGTTAATGATTGAATCTTAATGCTTTTTTTCATTATGTGATATAATTATTTTGTCTGCCACAGACATTTATTTTCAACCATTTTTCAAAACTTGCTTCATGTACCAACCCGCTATAAATAAGTTAAATAAAATTTAGTCGCATAGCGTTGTAATTTTAATTTATTAACATTTTTTTTTTTTTTTTTTAGCTTTACGCCTCGTCGACCTCGATGTCGATGTAGATTTCATTAGAGGCGGAAAGGATTGGGGATAGAAACGGGAAGGAGTTCAGCCATGGACTTTTGAAGGAACCATCCCGGCCACACCTGAGTGATTTGGGGGAACCACGGAAAACCCAAATCTGGATGGCCGGAAGGGGATTCGAACATGCGTCCTTCCGAATGTGAGGCCACAGCGTTACCCCTCACCCATCACGTTTGGTAGTTCATTAGTGTATTATTAAAACGTTTCTTCCTATTCAGTCTTTCCCAAATAGTTTAAGCCGTTTCCATATCTAATCTTCATATTCAAATAACTTCTGTTAAAGCCAAATCGTTATGTTTTGTTGTAAGATACTTTGCATGAAAAATACTTACCGAAGTGTTTTCTTGACAAAGTTACATACAAATCTTCAGAAATATTCTTAAAAAGCTGTGTACACTTATTTCACCATTTCGAAAATAGTACCAATGCTGCTAATTTTTAATATTGTTTCGCGCATGATGTAGAGAAATGCTATCCAATGTGTAGTCTAAAGTCAAATTGAGTTTATTTAAGTGAGAAAAATTACTGAAAAAGTACAGGCTACTGTTTGAAACACTTTAATCTGGTTATAGGCCATTTTTTCGCAGTTGTTGAAAAATAAGTTTTATAAATAAAAAATCCATCTATGAACAACTGTTGTGGTGAACGTTTTTTTACTCTCCTGTGCGTTTCGCCCTTGTGGTGTGGGGCATCATCAGTTGTTTTAAATGTATGTTTTTACATGAGTATCACCGCAATTACTATGTACAATACAAATTATTATGTATATACATACACACACTGTATTAATATAGTACTGTATATAATGTCGCTCTGAAACAGCACTTTAGGCACTTTTACAAACCTGTTGCTAGTATTATTGCCTTCTGTAAAAGGGCCTAAAGTTATGTTCCAGACTGGCACGAGAGGATTATCATTGTATCTTTGAATACAGCGTGTTTATGTATATATACAATAATTTGTACTGCATATAATAATCGCTATGATAGAGATGTAAAACATATATTTACTGGCACTGATGACGCCACACACAATAATGGCGAAACACATCTGGGAGAAAAAATAACATTCGCCAGAACAGTTGTTTGTATAAAAAGTTTCTGTTTATAATATTTATTTATAACACTTGTTTTAAAAATGTCTAATTTCAGGAGTTAATATTTTCACGTCTGACCTTATCAAGAAGACAAGATTTCTCACAAAAATCGAGATAAATAGTGGCAAAATCTGGTACCTATAGCAGTTGGTAACTTCGCCAAGGAGCGACTGAGTCTGCAAGAAAAAACTTGCACATTCCTAAAGCGGGGGAAGGAGAAGCTGCTGCGGGTTTCTAAACAAGGAGACAGACGGACTCTCCACGTCCATCCGTCACGGGTGCCAACCGTGGGAAGCTCGTCGCAACAAGTCCTGCCAGTCGTTAATCTCTCTCTCTCTCGGCAGTTGGCAGCCCTGTCCCTGTCTTCTTGCGACCTCGGCAGGCCAGTGGTCATTAAATGTTCATCGCCTGGAGACAACTCACACCTGTACGGCGCGACAACTCGCAGTGTCCCGAGGCGACAAAAAGAAACGACACGGGAGACAATCACCTCCGAACACTGCAGCCAAGCTCTGGCACAGCATCAGGATACGCAACTTCCTAAACGAAGAGTCCTAAAATATCGCAGTAGTTTTTGTGTCGTACGGCTAGTCCCAAACCGAAAAGTGCTATGTGAAGTTATTTCACATGAACTGGAAAAGAGAGGATGTGAAGAAATATATTTATCTTCGGCAAAACTTAATACCATATTGTGAAGAATACAATTTGTGTATGCTCATAGAGAGCGGGACAGTAGCAGGTCACTATGCGTTATACTAGAAAGGAAGATGACATATATGCTGGCTTCAGTAGTCAATTTTGTGTTCTGTGCAGACCCTCAGTTTTTGTTCTTCTATAATGTGGAAGATGGTTTGCCTCTCGGCACCACTATCACTCTATCATTCTCCAATGATAGAGTTAATCACACGTCTGCCTCTATTTAATTCGAATCTATGCATTCCTGTACAAATCGTTTGGGAAAGGTCGTAGCACGATGATTTGCCGGTGATGCTGAACATATCGTGATTTTGTGGTCACCATCTACTACAAGTACTGAAATTACAAAGTTATTAACTGCAGGTATTTTGCTATTCTCATTGAAGGGTTGCTGGAGCGAATACTATTAATACCTATACAAGTGGTATCGTGATTTGTTGCCAGCATCTTTTTTCCCCTCTAGCCACCACAGGTATACCTAATCTAGTGGAGGAAAGTGGTGAGTCGCCATCTACCTGCGAAATGTGTAACTTTGTGCGTTCTGTATGATAAGTGAATTTTTTTGTTTGTGAAGTAATGTTTTAATTAGAATCTAATGCAGCTATCTAGGGCAGGGACAAGTTTCGAAGCTCACAAATTGTTACGAGTTTTAAGTACTACATAAGGGATTATTACACACGTAATTTTCAAATGATAATATAGCATGTATTTGTAACGAATCTTAAGTCATTTTTTCCCTCTTTTTTATGACATTCGGCAACTGAGGCCATACAGCCATAGCTTCCAGTGAATTAGTAATCCAGTACATATATTGTAGTGTCTAAGTATGGACACCACAGGACGGAGAGGACATTCACACAGACAGACAACATTTAACACCCATACCCTCGGCCGGACTCGAACCGAGTACTCTAGCCCCTACGGTACCGAGACCGCCTTCCCCTCAGTTAAACGTGTATTACTTTCTCGGTTTTTTTTCAGTTTCTTTTCCACGGAAATAAAGTCATAATACGCAATAAAGTGAGAGAATATTTAGAAACTCTAGGTAATTTTTACTTTAATTTGTTAAGATTGTGTAATACAATTTATTTATTTATTTGTGGAAGAAACTGCACCGAACTTAATCTTATTTGCACTATTAGCTACTATCTTTAATCCCCTTGAAGGTCTTTCCTATTGTTCTGCATATCACAGATGAAATTAAAGTTTAGAGAATGAAAAATGGAATGTTAATTCTTTTTTTTGTGGCTTTACGCTTCGTCGAGATCATTAGTGGCGGGAAAGGAAAGGGGATAAGGAACTGGAAGGAATTCGGCAATAGCCTTTTGAAGGAACCATCCTGACATTTGTCTGGAGTGATTTGGGGAAACCATAGAAAATCAAAATCTGGAAGGCAGGATGGGGATTCGAAGCCACGTCCTCCCGAATACGAAGCCAGAACGTTAACCGATCACCCACCACGCTTTGTGGGAATTAATTGAACTAGCATTGAGCAGTGTTAGTATACGCAATACTTTAAAAAGGCTTCTTCACCATGCATTCAGATTGTTACACGGCAAATCTATCTGTTCTCCTGTTTTAGACACTTTCTACGTTGAGCAGGAAGACAAAACGTAATAGATCAGGTTATGATGTATGACTTGGATACATACGGCAACGGATAATAGCTTCCGTGATGAACCACTCCATTTAAATTGTTTTAATGCCCTATAAGGGCATCAAAGAACATTTTTAACTGCCCCTTTAACAGATGGAGGGATAACATATGTAAACTTGAGTTGAAATTACCTGTAATGTAATCCGTACCGTACATTTGATCAACGAATTCATTTGACACATGTAAATTACTCTGCGGGAATTGCATCCCACATTGTGCACATAAAGAACGAATCTCCTAAAGCTCTTTTAAAATCTAGATTATGATGTGTAAATGAAATAAGACATTACTATTACGTGAATCACAATATAGGACTGCTATGTATGGATTTCGACCTTCATGGAAAAAGGAGAAGTTGCGAAAGCTCGTCTTCTTATGTGGTGTGTGGCTCTTAGAGGCAACGTACCAAATCCTCTTGAGGAGCTTTCCTGGTCTGAGTGTAGTAGGTTCTTTTTGTTCTCTGAACTGCGGGATAGAGGCTCAAGCGCTGCGGGTTTTACAGGAGTAAAGGTTTGGCGAGCACACAGCAAGCGGACAGATAACTACCAGAACTAACGTTTATGTGAGAGGAGAAGTGTTCTGAATGTCAGGGCTGCGTAGGGATTAGCACGAGTGCTCATAACAAATGCAGCAGACGCCTTTTCCTCCTTCCTCAACAACGAAAGCGAGCTTCTTTGCCCAGTGGGAACGGAAAGAGTTCACCATTTTCTTGCCAGGAGGCCAAATGCAACAAATAAATTGTATTTTTAATGTCGGATTTACGGCTCGTTTTTATCAAGCTAGTGCAGCTGAAATACAAAAACATCGCTTTGAAATAAGCGTTTAGATTTTATTAGATCATCATCGGTGCCATAAACCAAGTTATGTACATATTTTGATATCGGTATATTATGTTTATGTAAATAATAATTAAATAAGTTCATTCGCGCTCCTCAGTTAAGCCTAACAACGGAAGAATAATAATAATCTGTTATTAAATATTAGTTATAGTTTTTCACTTTACTTACGGCTTTATTTTATTATTAGATTTCGGTTTAGAAGTGACAGTGCCTTTTGTGTTTCACAAAACGTGGTGCAGAGTTTTGTAATTAGAACATAAAAAAACTGTAAGTGAAATAACTATAACATTTAATAACAAATTATTATTATTATTTACATCTTCATAGTATTCCAATAAAAATATTTACGTAAAATCACCGATAATCTAATAAAATCGAAAAGCGTTGCCACAAAGAAGTATTTATATTTTCAGCTGCACTAGATGGATAAAAATGACGTGAAACCCCATTATTACTAAAGCAGCTAAGGAAATCTGCCTAAAAGTCAAAACTGTATTTTTATCGTTCTCATTCTGCTAGCTTTTGAAAAAGAAAGACTGAATTTATAAACAATCTGGGCATTATTGTGTTGTTATCCTTCGCCGTTAAATCAATGGCAATATAGCTGATCATTTCTTCTCTAAATCGGCCATTTTGTGGCATCTCCGAAATTGCGCTGTGCTTTATTTTTAATTCTTCAAACCTGAAAGAGAAAAAAAATCTTGTCCACACTTAGCGCACAAATATAATAACACATTTGTTTCTTTAACGCACTAATGAAAGAAACACTTTTAAATCATTTTATTTCATTCAATAACAATTCATTAAATTATTGAAGAAATGCGGAATAATGCAAACTTGAACATGGAATCTCTCTTCTTTTCCCTCAGTAATTTTCGTTATTCACTTTTTATTATTCTTTTTCACATTCATTTAAAGTTTATATGTCCCAGATTAAGTTCGCAATTCGACCACTGAAACCCATAGTTTTCTGCAGTCCTTCCTGTCACCATGATTCTACTTCTCTTATTATTATTTAGAAAACAACAACACACTACACCCTTCTGGCAACCATAGACATTCTTTCCCCTTATTTTAAACATATCGAATAGCAATTATACTATCAATCAAATATTTTTCTTAATTTTAAAAAAAAACAAGTATTCTTACTAGATAGGCACAAAACAAACCTACAGAAAAAGATAAACTTCATGAGTTTATCTTCTTATGTTTATGTTTTTGTGAACAGTCTCTTCCTCCCATTTTCAGGGTGTATTAGTACCAGTGTATGATAAAACTAACTCCAGTTAGACAATAATTAAAAAAGAACAACCTAACACCTGGTAAAACTCCCGTTCGTCTTCACCTGGGTGATTGTAATTAATACGTAGAATGCGTGCCGCTAGGGATTTATTAATATACAACATACAGGGAAAAGGTCATTCCTTTTGTGAGTGGTTGCCACAGCATTTACAAGAGAGTCGAAAATCTGACACAGCGATTGAGGTAGCGTGGTTTAATTGATTATTATTATTAATTTAATTCCGATGAAGTACACTCTCCATTGGCAATTCCCTGCCAACTAATTACCCCTTTTTAATTTATTTTTTAATTATCTTATATAATTTGAGTGTTTAAATTCCTCCCTCATCTGCTTTTAACATTTACAAATTTAAATTTTAAATTCCTTCAACTTTTTGGTAAATTATTCATCACTTCACCTGGTAATTTATTGCAGTCACTGACACCCTCATCCACAAAAGATAATTTTTCCATTCCCTTATGCAAGAAATCGAGTGTCAGCTTGTGGTCATGTTCATCTGTCCCCTTTCATGCAGCATTCCTAATTCTTCGACCAATATCCCTCCAAGCTCTATCATCAACATATGCCTAGTACAGTACATTCCCAGCACTCTTTTCGCCCTTCTCCAGTCCTCCAATGACTCCCAATCCAGTTTCTTTATCATATCAGATACTGACTGGGTCCTACGATAATTTTCTCAAACAAATCTAGCTGCTCTTCTTTGCACGCCCTCCAACACCGGTATTTAATACCCAAAATGTGGGTCTAAAACTATACCACCATTCTCAACTAATGAACCGACCAAAGTTTTGTAACCCAATTTCCTAACATCTCTGGTACATAATTTCACACCCTCTTCAGAAAATACAGGATTTTGTAACCCTTCCCTACCACCTCCCCAAAGTACTCTGCCCTGTTGAGTTTATTAGTTTCAACGAAATAGATTACTTAATTTCGGTTGGAGTTTATTGACAAATCAACGATCATCTATCTACTTTTATTCCTCACTGCACTGAAAATTGAAACCAAAGTGTTTGAGTCTCAATGACTTCATGGCTAATATCAAGAAAAGAAGGCAGTGTTGTAGACACATATTTCTCATTTGTGCTAATGAGTAGATTCGCTGTATAATACTACTACAACAACACTGCCATTCATACTTGGGTGATCTGCGTAGTTTTGATGGAGGCGCTTCCAATTAAATCTCCAGATTATCGCTATATATAACATACGATAAAGTCTCTTTAATCCTGCCACGTTTTAATGGTACACTGAGGCGGGAAAGTGCTGATGAGAAGGAAAGGAAAGAAATTCAGCCAATGCGTTTTGAAAGAAACATCCTGGCATTTATCTTAAATGATTTCGGGAAACCATGGAAAACCAAAATCTGGATGGTCCAACGGGGATTTGAACCCGCGTTCTCTTAACTGCCAGCCCTGAGCGATACCACTTATCCACCAAAGTCGCTGATCCTAAATACCTCCTTCTCTTGGTGTAACTTCATTACTGTATGTGAAGAAGTCCGGAATGGTTCGGTGATTCGGATTTAACGTTAAACTTTAGGCTTCCCCATACAAGAAATGATTACTGGGTAAGGATTGGTGGCTATGATAGATGCAGATTGTCACTTGGTCATAAAAACACACGAAAGCACATTACATTAAACAATTTTATAGACCTAATCCTTCGCCGATTATTCTGTTCACGTCTTTCAGTTTGCCCACCCTTGTCTGCTAACACATAGTCATACACTGTGTGACATATGCACGTACATTCTGCACCAGTATACACACACGCAAACACCTTGATACCACCCTCAAACACCAACCAACCCAATCAGGCACGCACACAACCAGATGTCTATAAATATTTGCAACATTCACATACACCAGCCACATACAAACATCAAGCAGCATACGCAAACACTCACTCAAACACTGATACATTAACTAGGCTACTTCCCGTCCGAGCATCCAGATTTTGGTTTTCCGTGGTTTCCCAAATCACTCCAGGCAAATGTCGGGATGCTTCCTTCAAAAGGCCATGGCCGAATTCCTTCCCATTCCTTGCCCCCCATCCTTTACCGTCTCTAAAGACCTCGCTGTTAATAGACGTTAAGAAGTTAAAAAAAAAAAAAAACTAGGCCACCAACTCAAACAGGCACTAACTTACTAAATCATTCTCCAACAACACACAAACATCAAACTACACACATTCAGACATCACACAAACACTGGAAGTAAATAATTTTCTCATTGACCCACAGGCCCTCACCAACTATCTCTCTCTCTCTCTCTCACACACACACACACACATTTAGATAACATCACATAGACACACACTCTCTCTGGCTCGGATAGGAAACAGATTCTGACAGAATTATACTAAAACGCAGACGAAAAAACCTTGCCGTCAGCCACATGCACCAACTAAATGAATCGGCACACACAGAATCACACATATTCATGCAACCATCAACACTTACCGTCGCACACACACAAACAGAGAGAGACATCTATGAGCATACTTCAAAACTGGCTGACACCATCGCACAACCACCTCCAAACAAAACACTTCATTTAAAATGAACCCAAACGTCACCACACAGTCAAACACACTTCCCAAGACTATAAAACAGTTTGCAGATAATAAAGATATATTTAAAGAAAAACTGAGAGAATATCTTATTGGCAACTCCCTCTACTCCATTCAAGAATTTGAACAAAATAATTAATTGTATTCAATTTCACTTTTGCAAAATTCAGTTGTAAAATTTAATGTTTATTTTTATTCTCTTTATTTGTCTTTGTAACATATAATTGTTTTTATTATGATCATGACTCATATTGTATGTATGTGTATTAACAATGACATGTTTCACATCCCACAGGTCCTTCCTCAGTTCCATGAAACAAGATTGATAAATAAATAAAAATCTCAACACACTCTCTTACTCACGTGCCACAAATAGACACCCACTCAACACAGAAAACGAGTGACATCCTTTGCTGCAGGCTGAGAAATTTCCCAACATTTAATCATCACTTGCAGCCTATACCTAAGTCTATTGTGACTATCTTAGCACACTTGTTAACCTCCATTACGAATGAAAATGAGCAAAATTGCTCCTAAAATCGCCTCAACTTGCGACAGGAAAAAAGGTCATCCATCAAATTAATTAATAACATATTGATTTTGTGACTGTATTACTTTCTATGGCAAAATCATTATTTTTTTAAGGGGTTTGCCACTACTGGGGAAATTTCATAGGGGTACGTGGAGTTATGAGTTTGAGAAACCCTGCTGTATGGGAACGCCTGGGAAGATGAACGGGGGTGCTTTACCGTTGCATTCCCCAGTGTGTAAGTATTCGTAAGTGTTGTTTTAAGTGTGAATGATTGTGATAGTGTTTCAATGTGGAGTCTCTTGAACTGCCAGAAACTTCACATGGTGACTGGGCATCAGTTTGAAACGGACTTCGCTTTATCTATAGATAATCCCTCTCGTTGAAATGGCACACCCGAAGTGTGTTGCCTAAGCCCTGAAGAGGACTATTTGTTTTAATACTCATGTTTGACTATTGTACGCCTTCTGCGAGAGTTAGCCTAATTGCGATTGTAATTAGTTTCCAGGGGCACCGGCAGTATTTCTTATTCTTTCACTGAATTGGCTTCGAAGGCGTAATAACTGCCAGTCTCATAACTTTAACTTTTATCAAGAGTGGGAAGCCAACGGCCCACACAATTGTGGGCTTAAAAAAGATCCGACAACCTGTGTTCCAGGGTTTGACTTGCCTAGGCGTCTTTGGTGTCGATTGAACAGATTTCGCACAGGTCACGGAGAGTGCAATGTGTTGTGTGGCCGTGGTGGTATCCAAACTGCTGATCACATTGTGATAGACTGTCCAGCAAGAAGACTGTATGGAGGCCTTCTCACACTGCATCAAGCTGGACCAGCTGCCAGAAGATGGCTTGAATCTGTAGATATAGTTATCTTATTGACATTTCTTGTGTTGTACTTGGAATACGATAATAATGAAAAGAGTGTTGTTAATATTGCGAATGAGAGATGGTGTCAGCAGCGGACACTACAACGCAGCCAACTGAGCAAAAGGGGTAGGTTGGAGTGATTTAGCATTACCGAACTCTGAATGGCTTGTATCAAGAATCGAACCCGCATTTCACCGAATCATAGCATAATGTTTTAAGACGTTTGTAACGTATATATAGAGTGTGCAGAAGCGATTCTCTTCGTGAGATTTCGTCGCTGCTTATTCTGATTGATACTATACGGTGAAGAGTGCCAACATTTTTTCTTCATGACGTCATAAGAAAAATCTAGTGCATCTCTTTTGTACCACTTGCTCTTGAAGAATTGTTCACTCAGGAAAATGGCTCTTCCGCTGCCGCAATGCGTACTCCGGACGCAATGGACTTAATACATCGGGACTTGGAGAAGCGTTAAACAAACAAGTGATTTTTTAATGTCATTTCAGGGTCTACCTAGATGTTCTGTGATAATACTGAAACATATATCACCGCATTTCAGGGTTGTAGTTACGCTTTTTCTGCGTAGAGTGTCAATTATCTGTGAAAAATGTTACCCCGGGTTATCGTTTATGTCTGTAGACAATATTACCCTGGGCGCTAGTGGGATTTCGTTCAATGTTACCATTTTCCTTAACGCGTTCCTTAGCCTAACCTTATCTATAATTTCAGAATGTCTATGCACTCCTGGCATACTGCTCCTGCACGATAAAGGCTTATGAGTGATATTCATGGTATGAGTACATGAATATTGTGATAACATGGAGAATAAAACTGGACACATTCTATTTGTGACTTAGGAAGACAATTACTCTAACTTATTTGTAAATGACTGGGACAGCAATGCTTTATCAGACTAACCATATTCTAACCAGGGCATCAAAGAGGTATACCCGATGTCTGAGCGCAACTTTCCGGGAATGTTTTATTTAAGTGATTTACCCTTGCATTTCCAACCACAAATATAGCTCGTAAATTGTACTGTGTAAGTGGATAACTGAGAAAGTTATAAGGTGTCACCTTACAACTTGATTAAATTTCTATTGAATATGTGAGAATAATTTTGATTTTTGTTTTCATTGAAGTTATTTCATACAATTTCGCTAGCAGCCATTAGTTAAAGGGAAAAATTGCACCACTAAATGGGGAAGGAGTATCTTTGAGCAGTCGTAAATAAGACGAGCTTATGCGTAGCACAAAGTAATGCATGCTAAACTAAGAATTGTTTTATGCTAAATATCCAACAGTTTTTATGAATTGAGAATGTATAATTTGTTATGAATGACAGTTATTACAGTGAAAAGGAGAGTGCTTAAAATACAGAGACAGTTGAATTTGCAGTCGAATAATGTAACTTTCAATCTCATACGCTCGTATTTTTAACCACTTGTGGTCACCAATTGTAACCTGCCTTAATTATTAATGCAGCATCAGTCATTTTAGCGTAAATCTTCTAGGTTCATTTAGATATAACGTATCTTGAAAATTACTTGCAAAATTAGGATTAAAGCTTCACATGAAATAGGTCTGTTACATACAACGTTATATTTATTTTACATACATAAACGGGCAATTAGATTCAGCTTATTTCATAGTATACATAATATTTTCTTCCTCTTATTACTCATGAAATAGTAATTTTCCATTCCACACGAGAGAGACTGCACGATTTACTTCGACATTTTATGAAGTAATGACGACAGGCTTCTTACATTCAGTTACTGTTGTCTCCACTTATCACAAAATTGTACAGCAAGGAAGCACTAATAATAATAATAATTCCCTCTGGTGACAGGGTTTCTACTGGCTGCACATCCACCCCCCGTCATAGCCACCTTAACGCAACCCGGTAGTCCTACCGGGTACAGGGGATCTACAGTTTAACGTGGAATCCGAACCACGGGAGCGTTCTGGTGTGTTTCACTTCACACAGCAAGCCGTGCAAGACGTAAAGGGCTGGTTAGGAGCCTATGAACATTCCCAGCCATCAAACACTTTAACCACTTAGCCACCAGACCGCCCATGGAAGCAATGATTCGACGTGAACATAAATACCGCAACAAACTGAACAGGCTCCTTTTTACTAGTCATCACGTTAAGGGTATATCAGCTGCAACTATCAACATTGAAGGCTTTCTTCGTAAATTTAAACACTTTACATTTTACTGTCTTTAAATTTTGACTCTGAACGACTAAGAATCAATATCCTTGACATAGCCGTCTCTAAAGACCACGTTGTTAAAAAGGGACGTTAAACTGTTAAAAAAAAAAAAAAAAAAAATCCTTGACATATGGGCGTTCCTGTAGAGACGTCAGCGGTTATCTTTAACTTCGCTTGGACTGCGGAGAGGTTTGGGATTTAAACCAGAACTTTGGTACACAGTCTGGTTATTGGTAACTGCCCAACACCGTCTCTGCGTCCCAGTTTGCTAATCGTCTGATGATTAAAATTTCTTCCAGCATTAGGCGAACGATCGGGTCTGGCGTTCAGTCTTTTTTTTTTTTTTGCTTGGGCTTTACACTTCGTCGACAGCGTGATCATTAGAGGTGGGATGGGATAGGGAACAAGGAACCGGAAATAATTCGCCCATGGCGTCTGGCGTTCGGGAGGACGTTGGTTCAAATACCTGTAAGGTCATCCAGTTTTCGGTTTTCCATGGCTTCTCGAAGACTTTCAAGGTGTATATCGGGATGATTGCTTAAAAACGCCATAGTCGAATTCCTTCACATTCCTTGTTCCCATCCTCTTTTGCTTCTAATGACCTCAATGTTTACGAGGAGTGAAGCCTTAAGACAAAAAAAAATGTGGTTAGACGGAGATATTGGTTATAAAATATAGTAGAGCGAGCCAAGGATAAAATTTTGTAGTTCGGGTGAGGATCTTTATTATGAAATACGTGATTTAAAATTCGATTTACCGTGATTTAATTAAATTCCTCCGCGTAATTTTCTGTGTGGTTGATCCGTTCGTGACTGATTTCCCTTTCTTAGCTAGCGCGTCGCTAAATGAGCAGCTTGCCCCGCTGACCAACCTGTTAATTAGAAAACACATTATACCCTTCGTTCGACTTTGAAGGTGACGTAACCCACATCCTAATGCTAAATACATAACTGCAAAAGAAAGGGGATTCGCGCAGTGTATTTGACTACAGTAATATTTTGTTACAGTCTACACTCCGCAGACAAAATTTCTTTCAAAACATTAGTTCCGTAAAAACAATAGATCTGAAAAAAATAGCTATTCTGTAATACAAAACTAAGGCGCTATCAAATATTAGTAAGAACAGAAGTAGTTCATGCAGCATAAATACTTAAACTAAACGGAACTCGAAATCTTGAAGCACTAAAGAAAATAAAAAGATGGATTTTGAGATATATAGTCGGGCCTAAAATCATTAGTCAATCAGAATACAAATTAAGATCAAACAAAGAAATATCTTGTATATTATTTTTAAGAGGTTTTTTTCTTTCTCCCTTCATACTTAACCAAAATCGATAAATCAGGGATCGTTTTAAAGATTAAATTCCCCGCTTTGGTATCATCAGTAAATAAGAAAAGAATTGTTCGAAATTCGAACCGTAAATGGCACAATTATGAACAATCAAAGTCAACAGAACGGAATAGTTCAGAGTCAAGCTGCTAGGCTTCGCTGGCGTTGATATGGAATGATTGCATTGCCGCTAGATAGTGTGGTGTGACAGCGTCACACCACAATGAATATAATTAAATTGTTATTAATTATATTCATAATTTTACTAATTATATTCAATTTTATTAATTATATTCAATCTTGTGACGTGTAAATACCGTAAATAATGGGGGTTGTATGGATAAATTAAATATATATTAAACCAGGGCAGCCAGAGGCATATCTGTTGTAAATTTATGTTCTGTAAAACTCGTGGCTCAGTAAGGAAGTGAATGTTAGAGGCTGAAAACTGCCATTTTCGGACGCTCGAGAGTGGGACAATGGGTGGCCTCTCCGACTTGGCGGCGCCACAGCTTCACAAAGGCTATATTCCGTTAGGCGGGGCCGGTGAACTCACCTCTCTCCGCTACTTCGTTGAAGGCCAGGCAGAAAACGCGCGGAGGGATGCAGCGAATGCGAGGCGCGATATAATACACGTGACGACGGACATGTGTAGATAGCCAATCATGAACGTTTATTGGGGTCCACAGTACTAATTCTAGGGAGTTTGTTACATGTGGAGAGACGATTTTCCGAGGAAGAAGGAAGAAGCCATCTTAAGCGACACTTGCTGCCGGGACGAGTGACTGAACAGACGTGTCAGCCGACACGCTCTCGTCTGATGATCATTGTCTGGTTGTGATCACTCTCTTGCTTTGGGAAGCGAGAGGTTATATGGCATGCCTGCCATTATCTGGAAGTCGTTCTAATAACGCGGTCGTACCCGCTTATCTGGCTTCCACAGCTGCAGTGACATTGTGCATGTCACGCTCCATCACGGCGATGTTTTTATGGTAATGTACCGGATACAGACGGTCACTATTCATTGGGTTTTAACGGACTTGTGAGCCCTTATGCGACACTGGGATAAGACTCTGCTCCCGCCACTAAATCACTGAGCTAGCTGATTTTATGTTTCACTGTAAATTTCAAGCATCTTGCTAATTGTAAATTCATTTTGATGCTTTTCTTTAACTTTATACGGCGCCCCTGGGATACTCCTTTGTTACAGTAAAATGTTAGCTTCAATTTGATGGCCTGTGTAGCCATGTTGTTCATATGTTAACTTTGCTGTTTTTATTTGTTGAAATATTTCATTCTGTTTTTGTTTGCTTGCATCGGCGGATTGTAAACGTCGGGTATTGCTTGTTTTGTTGGCCTAACTATGTTTAACGTAAAGTTAATTATTACCCGGCCTTGTATAAGCCATAAGAATCAATAAATGGGATATTATTTTGTGTCTAATATTCATGGTTCTGGTTCCTTTTAGCTTACCTTCATCATATTTTAAATGCATTTTCATTTTTCAGATTTATATAATAAATCCCCCCTCCCTTTTTAGGCAACTCACGTTTTTCTCAACGGTAGCAGCCCCCTTTATTGTATTTCTTCAAAACCAAATTTCAGCTGCCGCAAAATGAGCTAGTACAGAGCCAAGCAGCTAACCTCCCCAGGTGTCTAGGATTGATCGCATTACCATTCAATAGTATATCACAGAGATATGTACAAACTGTGTGTGTATTCTAGAGCATGGAGCTTTCTGAAAAATTTTGTTTCTGTTTGGGAAACATTTCATTATTTCTAATTGTTTTGTAATACGTTGTAAGTGTTTTACTTTGTACCCATTTCAGTTTACAAATAAACAATTGCTACAAATGAGTCAGTTCTAATATCATCCTACCACAAACCACCATCGTCGTTATTCATAGAATGTCATTCGTGAAATTTTCAACGTGCTGCCTAATACTTCAAAATTGAAAAACTAACAGATGTAGTGAGGAAAAGAAGATTACACTTCTATGGGCACAAACACATAATAATTTACGAAAGATATTTGAAATGATGAACATCTAAAAGTCAAAACCCAAATAGTTCCACGAAATAGAAAAACATATACAAAATGCCGAAATCAAGACAAACTCACTGAATTACAGAACAAGTTTTAGAGAAGAAACTCAAAACGCAAGTTTTCAAGAAAGAAGGAAAAACTCAACCATTGAAAGAAAGTGGAAGGTAAGAGAAGGTGCTCGCTGTGGACAAAGGCGATTGAAGATAATTAAGCATAAATATAATGGATTTATCATACCCTTTTAAAGCGTTATTCGAATAAAGTAAGAAGGTCTGTAAAGAAGCATTTAAAAAATAAAACATAATCACCATCCGTATTGTGTGGCTTGCTATGTAGAACTACTTTCTTCTACGTGTCACTTTTTTCTCCCACTATTTGGTTTATCTTGTGACAGTTTAAAATGTAATAGGTGCTATCGAACGTCTAATAAATGTACATAACATTGGAATGTTTCATAACAATTAACCGGATGGAAATTATAATTTACTTTTGTTAATTGACAGCATATCACGAAATTATATTTTATTGATACCAGTTAATATCTACTATTTTCATTTTCAACGAGGAGAAAACCTCTACTCTTTTATACTATATAATTTCCTAAGCTCACTCACTCACTTCGATAGCTATTGGCTGGAGAACGGTGTCACGTGACAGCCTTCGCTCGCAAATTAACAGCAGCCAGAGATATGATTAGAAGAAATTCGAGATTATGTTCTCAATTTAATAGCTAAGCAACTGCTACCAAATTAGTTGGCATAATACATTAATTAAGTTTGCTTTACGTATAATTTCATAGTTAAAGTAACGAAATATCTGTAAACATTACAGCTGAAAAAAATGTGGAACTGCTTTTCAGAAAGATGTTGACAAAATAAAAAAATAAACCTTTTAAAAACTTAAATTACTCATGGTCTCTGCTGTAGCCACGAATGCCAATTATTGTTATTCCGGCCTAGGCTAAATTTCAGTTTAATTAAAACTTTCACTAATGTTGTTGCTCGACCAATAGTTTATACATTATGATTTATTTACTTTTTACATATTTTTCTGACCAGTTTCATTAATGGTCTTTATTCATGTTCGCTGTCAGTGAGTTATTAGGTTGTTTAAAGAGGGCATCAGGTCAAATATGTTACCGAACCGAGGATACTGGCAATTCATTTCTTCGGAGTTGCTCAACAGTTTAATAATCTGGAATCTGCATTAAATTCTCTGGCAGTTACAGACTCTACGACAAAAGGTTATATTATGAATGCATATCTTCAATAAAAAAAAAAAAACAACGTGATGCTTTCGGAGGAAACAGGAATTCTTCAAATTTTGCAGAGAGAACTTTATACGATATCGCTATCGTCCCTGTCGGTGTTTAATACCTACGTTTATTAATACTTAAAAGTTCTTCAAGCTCAAGAGATTTTATTCACCCTAAGGATGAAACACAGGTCAAGTTCGTATTTCGTCAGATCAGGTCAACTTGTCACAATCTTTGACCCTAAAAACTGGAACTATTCTATACTCGTGACGATACGTATAAAAAACGGTCACGGCTTACACTAGTGGATAATAATCATCTGATTAAGGTAAAATTTAAAATTTATCAGTTACACTTGAAGTATTGAAATTTCCAATCGTTACGGAGCACTTTAGTTTTCTCTTATTAAGCAAACAAGTTAAAGTAGCCATACCAACTGATCACAATATTGATTTATTTTGGTTTTTCTTGGTGTTTTGTGTTTTTTGTTATTTTTTTTGTTTTTGCTGTTTTTGTTTTTTGTTTTTCTGTCCGTGAAAGCAAAACAAAACTTTTGTACAAAGAACGACAGTGGTAGCAACCTTTTTTTAAAAAAATCATGGATATCGTAACGGTTCACCGAAAAAGTATATTATTTCCAATTAACATTAATGATTCACCAGTTAGACAGATGTAAGTTCACAATTTGAATGTGGCATAAGTAATCTAAGGAGAAATACTCAGTATGTTACGATTTGCTGGTGTCATTGTTTTGTTGAGAAATTACGAAACAGTATGAACAAAATACTGAAGGAAGTCTTTTGACTAAATACCAACCAATGCAGGACAAAAGTGATGAAATGTAGCACAAATTACAGCTATAATAGTAGATTAAGCATAAAAATAGGATCGGGTGCGTTGGGAGAAATAAGTGAATTCTTTTACTTAGGAAGTAAAATTACAACTGATGGTAGAAACGGGAATGATGTTAAAAGCAGAATAGAAATAGCGAAAAGAGTCTTTCTGAAAAACAAAACATTTAGTTTCAAATACTGATTTAGGACTAGGAAATAACATTTTAGAAATGGAGAACAGCACTTTATGGTAGTGAAGCATACACTATATCAGAAAGAAGGAAAGTTGAAGCAATTGAAATTTGGTGCTATAGAAGGATGCTGAAAATTAAGTAGACAGATAAAGTACGAAATGAACAGGTTTTAGAAATGATGGGTGAGAAAAGAAGTTTGTGTAAGAGCCTAATCAAAAAGTAACATTTTAAGACACGCGGGATTGGTTAATTTGTTAGTGGAGAAAACAGTGCAAAGTAAGAACTGCAGAGATAGACAGAGATTAGAATATATGAAGCACATTACTGAAGACGTATGTTCTAAGGGGTATGTTGAGATGGAAAGGTTAGCGCAATATAGGAAGGGATGCAGGATTGCATCAAACTAGTCAATAGATTGATGAAACAATGGGGGAAAAATCAAATATCTACTAAATTATAATTAATTAAGTTTCACTAACTTTTAAAAAAATCACCTGTTGTTCTACATCACCTAGATTACTTTCATGTAGAATCAGAAATCGTATATATTCTTCTATATTTTGATCTATTCTAATCCAATCTGTTACGTTATATATCCATCGTACGAAAGGATGTCATAATCAGTCAACGTACGCAATGGAGATTTGATAGCGAACAGTACTTGAAACAAATGGTGTGTTCTCTTTCTGCGACTAGCCAGATTCAAATAAATATCCATTTAAAAAATTAAAGCTTTCAGCAGCGTCAGAACGAAAAATAAAATATGGCATTCATAAATACGGTGTAAATCGGATCCGAATGCACTTAAAGCTGTTATCCCATGCCGAGGCCGTAAACATTGTTAAATATTTGTCGGTATAAGCACCCCTCGCTGTTTTAATTACTGAATTTAATTCTACCCTCACGAAAGATCGCCCCTACTTTGACGTCTTTCATTTGTTATTAATACGAGCAGATATTTCCCAGCTGTTTCCTTAGCACGGGCTACCTGACCGTTCCTGTTACGCCCTCCCTCATTGGCCGAACTCGCAGACTTACTGCCCCATTATGAGGTAACAATCCGTGAAGCGCTTTGTTCGCTCGCCCCCAATATTTCACAAAGGGTACTCCGTTCCGGTTATATAACGCCCTCCACGGCAAGAAAGGACGATCGTTGCCTTCGCTGTTTTCGTCACCGGCCGCCGTGGAAATGGCAACACTGACATAAAGGCGCCTAGAGAAATAAAGTGTGCCTAATGGAAGGGTGGAACTCGAGCTTCCTGAAATCTCAGGCCCGACACCGGTGATATGTCGTACTGAACACGAAAATCGTAAAATTGAAATTATGGTAAAAGACAGAAAGGCAGAAAGTTGGTAGCACTGTATGACAATATCGCATCCCACAGATACTTTTTATGTTATTATTATAATTTTTGCTTTAGTTAATTCTATGTGTTCATGAATAATTGTATTGATATATGTAGATCGATTTGTGTATCGCAGGATTTCTATAAGTCGTAGAATCTTTGGCTGGTAACAGTCTGGAGCAAAGAAAAGAGAAGAAGCGACGCAAAGGATATTCACCAGGCACTGGAGTGAAGTCGGGTAGAGAGAAATGCGGTGTAGAAGTCGCCATATTGGATTTCCCTAGAAACACGTGGAATATGCACAAACGCCTCAAGAGGATGATACGATAACCGTGGCACCGCAATTTGATGACGGATTATCATGTAACTCGACGAGATAAATAAAAAAATATATATTTTTTTGATATCCTGCCTAGTTCTTGAGATACACTATCCCAAAGCGAGGTGTTTTGGTTTGAAATTGAGAAGAAAAATTTCCACGAGTCAAATTTGATGATAGATTCTTAAATAACACGACGGGACAAATCAAAAGTAAAGAATCAAATTTTTCGAAACCTCACTTAGTTCTCGAGATATATTGTCTCCAAACTGAGGTGGTTAGGTTAAGTTGCAACCTGGACCAAAAAATAATTTTCCCAAAGCCACTACGAACTACACGCTGGTCATGAAGAGTGGGTATTTCATTTTTTTACTGCCTTTTGTGGTTAGGTTGAAACGTGGCCTGGACCAGAATAAAAACTTTGCCAACGCCACAAGGAACTATACCTATAACTAATTTTTTTATAGTCGATATCTCGAGAACTAAGAGAGATATCAAAAAAAATTACTCTTGATTTTCGATTAGTCTCGTCGATTTACATGAGAAACAATCATCAAATTGTATCGCAACGGTTATGATAGTGCTTCCCACCTTAACACATAAAATTGATTGCGAACTACAGACTTTCAACACTAGCTTACAATAAGGCTAGCCTATTATCTGCAAAGTAGTAATATATGCTGACTGACTACACTACATCAACAAAGATTTAAGAACAACACCATCCTATTGAGAGCAATGAATAAATCTACGATAGGCCCCAGTCTAGCTTGAGCTTTCGTAAAGACAACTTCCTCGTTCGGAGCGAACTTCCTCGTGTGAGTCTCACCGTGTGCGCGACCAGCCTTCCGGCATTCTGCGATTCCGCGAGAGTGCTTATACCACAGTGTAATACGTTGTTTGACCTATCAAAGTGACTTAGTTAGGTTACAATATAAGGTTCCGTGATCCTACTAAACGATGGATGACCCGCCGGACACGGGTCAGACGGTCAAGACGGCCTTAGATACGTGCTACATCAACGACCAAATTCCCGTCCCACATCCAGTGAACCATATTACGAGTGAAATGCCACTTCCTCAAGCAGAAGTCTCACAACAACAACATCAACAACAGCTTCACCGCCTACAGCCGCAGCAGCAACAGCACCAAGAGCAGCTACATTATCATCAGCAGCAGCATCAGCCTCATCAACAGATTCATCAGCAGCAACAACAGCAACAGCCTCTACAGCAGCAGCCTCTAGAGATGGAAGCCGACCCGGGAGGCGTTCTGCCACAGGTCCTGCATCCTCCAGTAGGCGCACCCACTTATCACACGGCTTGGAGAGAGGATAATCCTGCAAGCAGCGGTGAGTCGAACCCACCTGTAAAACGTAGATGTGTGCAGATAACAGAAAACGGGGCAGCCCAGTGTAGTTCCACAATCAGAGCAGATGGAAGAAGTAGAGATGACCGACACAGCAAGGTCCACTGAGGTTAATCTATCCAATGCCGCGGATTTAGAGCAAGCTAATATCAATAAAACGCACACCGACACGATAGCGCCAACGTATAGAAGCAAAAATAATAGATACTACCCCACAGACAGTGGCCCGTACCATATTTTTGTAGAGAGCATAGACAGGAAGGTCGGGAAACTACATCCTATGGCCATCGGTAAATTAATATTCCAACACAGTGACATACTCAAAACGGACGTAATCAACATTTCACCTTTAGGGAAAAATCGTCTCAAAATTGAAACAAGATCTGCTGGTACTGCTAATTCAATAGTGCAAATTAGAAATTTTCAAAATCAAAACCTTGAAGCTTATATTCCGAACTTTCTAATACATAAACAGGGAATAATTAGGAACGTTGACACCTCATTGAGTGAGGAAGAACTAGCTCAAGAAATAATTGCCCCTGTCCCAGTAGTGCGCATCAAACGCTTTACCAAAAGGAGCCATAATAACCAAGATCTCATATTACCTATTCCTGTTTGCTTGATATCATTTCGATCCCAAAACCTACCGACCTACGTCACGATACTAGGAACCCGATGTGCGGTGGAACCGTATGTCCCGCCTGTGATCCAATGTACGACTTGTTTACGGTTGGGCCACCGACAAGGTCAGTGCAGATCCGCGAGCCACGATTGCAGGCAGGTGTGCTGGCCTCACTTGTTGGTCAACTGCGACAACCCATTATCGGATCTGCTGCGCCCTTTGCCGCGGCCAAACATCATGCCACGGACAGAAATTGCCCTGTGTATCTTAAAAACCGGGAAACAAAACAAGCAACCGCACTCAGATCAAATGCTGTATCTCCTGATACAGAGCAGCATTTCCGGGGCTACGCGCAGGTGACCTCCTCCCCACCTCAAATAACGAGTTATACGGAATATCCGCCTCTAGCAGCACGACTTCCGTATTATTGGCCTACTATCTCTCAATCTCAACAGATAATGCCAACCAGGACTCAGGCTCAGCCTCAACACCCGCCGCTACAGATGCATCAACCACTCATAACACCACAGCTACCCTTTCAGGACATGACACCCGAAGGTCCCCAGGCGCCTTCTGACTTTAGCGGTGGACCACCACCCACAATAGCAAACACTGGTAATGTTTCTGAGATTGCCTTGCTACACAGTAGTGGAAATATGGTGGCCAATCAATATATGGCAGAGAGTAGGAGCGGTACACAGCCAGAATCAACAAGTTCGCTTCAGAAAAATTTGGATTCAAACACCAGTAATAGGTACTCATGGACTAGGGCCCCTAAGTCGTATAAAAATCCTCGATTCACCAAAGAAAATCCATCTTTAAATACAAAACAATACTTGTATTCATACAATGGTCCTATGTCTCCTATTATAACTAGTGACCATCACTATCCAACCGCAACTAGCTTCATGGAGAGCCCCCAAGCCACCTTCACGCTCTGGGAAGGTGATCAAGCCATTCGTAACATACAGCCCACAGCAGCACAACAATCAAATTCTCTCAATCAACCTACCGAGATAACCCAAACTAAAAATGGACCATTATTCGAAAAAATTCTTAAATTAATTGTGATTCTGCTCCAAGAAGCTAATTCGCCAATGAATATTACAGCAATATCAGGAATGCTCTCAAATATTTTCCAACAAGATGGCGGAAACTAAGCTAGTACAATGGAACGCTCGTTCACTCAGAGCAAATAGTGAACAATTTCAGCGAGAACTTCTTACCAATAAGATTGCTATTGCTATTATAGCAGAAACCTGGCTAAAACCAAACACACCGCTATCAATCAAAGGATACCATATAGTGCGCAAAGACAGGGATGATGGCAAAGGGGGAGTTGCTATTCTAATACAAACAGACATCCCTTTCGCAATAACCCACATTGACCTCACTCATATTGAATCTTTCGAAGTGGTGGCAGCCAGAGTACGGATCCAAAACTTGAACGTATCTATTGTCTCGGTCTATGCTCCCCCCAAAACAAAAATTAATACATCTGAATGGCGCCAGCTCCTACAACAAATAGAAGAGCCATACTTAATATGTGGGGACTTCAATGCGCATCACATGTCGTGGGGTTGCGAGTGGTCTGACATATTCGGGGACGCCATAGTTGAGATTATAGACGAATTCAACCTGTTCGTTCTTAACGACGGATCCCCCACCTTAATCTCTAAACCTGGTCACCGAGTATCCGCAATCGATCTAACCCTCTGCTCCCCCTCTCTCGCAACAGAATTGCGATGGGAAACCGTGCAGCAGTCGTGGGGATCTGACCACCTGCCTATTCTAATAACGACCAAACAGTCGGATGTGAGGCAGGAACGATATACAACCACAAAATGGAACATTCAAAAGGCGAACTGGATCCTATACGCCCAATACATTGATTCCAATATCTCACGAGTCCAGGGCAACAAACCACCCAGACAGCAATACAATACGTTCCTAGCCATCATAAATGAAGCAGCTGAAATGTCGATCCCTAGGTTAAAACGATCACCAAATACAAAGAGAATCCCAATACCCTGGTGGGACACAGAATGCTCACGAGCAGTAGCCAAACGAAAACTAGCATTTACTACGTACAAACAGATTTCTACTTGGGAAAATTATCTAAATTATAAGAAAACAGATGCCGAAACTAAACGATTTCTGAAGCTAAAGAAAAAAGCTTCCTGGAGGGAATTTTGCAACAACATAAATAAAAATACGCCGTTGACAAAAGTCTGGAATATGGTCAATAGATTTAGAAAGAAGCCAGGGGGAACTAAATTGTCAACCATTTGGTTGGAAGATTTTGCGAGCAAGGTGGCCCCTCCATCAGCCCCCTTTGGACCACTAACACCTCCAAACCAGACCAAGGAACAGGATCAATTCCCCCAAACTACTTTAGAAGAACCATTTCAACTGAGAGAATTGGAATCGGTCCTCAACTCAACACGAAACACGGCACCTGGAATAGATGACATCCACTATTCGATGCTTTTCCACCTACCGCACTCAGCCAAGGTCGTTCTCCTTCAAATATTCACCGGCATATGGAGAAAAAGTGAGTTCCCAGACGACTGGACCACCCACATCATCATTCCAGTGTTAAAAGTAGGCAAAGACAGTAACAACGCTAACTCATATCGACCAATAACGTTGTCATCATGCGTAGCCAAAACCTTCGAGCGAATCATAAAGAGTAGACTAGAATGGTGGCTCGAACACCACAATCTGCTACCAAACTGTCAGTTTGGATTTAGAAAGGGAAGGAGTACCTACGACAACCTCGGTGTTCTCACTCTAGATATAGAAAAGTCCTACCTAAATAAAGGCTACCTAACGTGCCTGTTTCTAGACATAACCGGCGCCTATGATAACGTCAGCATTACCATTCTAGTTGAAAAGCTAAGAGCACTACACCTCCCGGAGGTATATCTAAACGGAATCTATAACCTGTTTTATTGCCGGACCATATACATACGCCAGCAGGACAACAGCCTATATGGACCACGTGTGGTTTCTCTGGGCATCCCGCAAGGAGCCATACTCAGCCCAATATTATTTACCATATATATAGCAGACCTAGAGAGTATATTCAGCCCCTCAATAAAGGTGTTAAAATTCGCTGACGATGTATGTATTTACACATCATCTCCATCCCAGGGGCTAAACTTCTGGAGATTAAACGACGTTGCTAAGTTACTCTATGAATGGACCCGTGGTAAGGGCTTAACTATCTCATCTTCGAAGTCATCGGTTGTGGTATTCTCGCGGAAGAAGAACACTTACCGAGGTCCACAGATACAGCTGGGTCCTTATAATTTCCCTGTTAGAACAGAGACTAGACATCTAGGACTTCAGATGGACAGTAAACTGACATGGAAGGCACATATTGATCACATTCTAGCTAAAGCCGAACGCTGCTTAAATATAATACGAGCGGTAACTCGGGTATGGTGGGGAGCTGACCCTTCCGTCTTACTCATCTTGTACAGAACGCTAATACGTCCCTTACTGGATTACGGCAGTTTATGCTATGGAAATGCCCCAATGTACAACCTGCGTAAATTGGATACATTGCACTACCGGGCTATCAGATTGTGCCTCGGAGCGATGAATACCACCCCCACAAACGCCTTATTAGTTGAGGCTAAAGAAATGCCATTGGTAATACGACGACAATTACTGGCAAGCATATTTCTAATGAGGCGCGCCGCCATCAAGAACCACCCGGTTATCCAGAAGGCTTCTGACTATATAACAACGATCAAGAGGAGAGATAACAACCTCGGTCATAGAACCCCGCTGCTGGCTCTCTGTTTCACTGAAATAAAACATATAATCCCGCTAGTAATTCAAGATACTACACTACCCATCTTCGCATACCAGTATGCTATTTTGAGATACAGGCCCAATATATACCACCTACCTAACTGGATAACAACCTGTAACAACGTAAACAGCAAGATGGAGGAATTCTTGTCCATAACATGGCCAGAACATGTACAAATATACACAGATGGCTCGAAAACTACTAATGGTGTGGGCTACGCCTTCTTCTGTCCCCTCACTCAAGAATCACGTAAAGTTCGCCTGACAGCAGAAACGACAGTATATACCGCTGAAGCTATGGCAATAAGAGATGCCTTAAATTATGGTCTCGAACACTTCAATAAAATACTGGTACTGTCCGACGCTAAAAGCGTGGCGCAGAAGCTGGAAAACATGAACAGACTGAGCGGAACGAATAGGATCCTATTCGACATCTTAAATGCAATGTACTCAGCCAAGGCGGAGGGCAAAGAAGTGCACTTGTTATGGGTCAAGGGACATGCTTCCATACAGAATAATGAAAAGGTAGATCAACTGGCGAAAGAAAGCACGGCGGATGGAGAGCAATACTATACTCAGCTACCTCATACCGATTTTATTAATATCATCAGGAAACGGTATCTTCACAAGTGGTCAGAATCGTGGACTTTGACACAAACAGTTAAAGGGAAGTTTTACGCATCAATACAACCTCACATACCAACTAAAGTCTGGTTCGAAGATAACCATTTGGGCAAAAGATATAAAACATCTATAATTCGCATGCGACTCGGTCATGGCTGTTACCCAAAGCACCTCCACCAAATCGGTATAGCACAGACTCCCTTTTGCCCGGTGGATCACGAAGAATTAGCAGATCTCGACCACATCACTTTAGCGTGCACTCTATATCGGACTCAACAAAAGAAACTATACAATAGCCTTGTAAAGTTCAAAATTCCACTCCCAACTTCGATACGCATCCTGCTGAGAGGGGGAAGAAGTGACGTGTATGGGGCGCTGGCCACATACCTAAGAGAGGCTGACATCCGTATCTAAAGACACCAAACATAACAAAATTAACAATCACATACAAGTTATGATCTTACAAATTCAGCACATTTCCTGCAATACCACCAACGGAATCGGTCGGAACTGCATCTTAGCTGACCTAAAAAATTACATTAAATTGTAAATCATCAAGGAACTCTCACTAATCAGTTTAGTTATATCAGGTGCAAGGCTAACCGGATATACCAAAGCCCAGTGAATCTTACCCTGCAAGGAAACATCACTGCGCCCCAAATGTGATTTTATTGTTATCGATATAATTGTCATCATTGTATTATTGTATCAATATACTTTCTAAATATGTATTACTATTCACTGAATAATTGTATTACCCATTGTGAAATAAGATCCAGCTTCATATTATCGCTGGCACAAATGTAATCGTGTATTCCCTTATCAGGGCTATCGCTGTATTAGTGTAATATTGAATAATTGTATAATTTAGTGTGAATTAAGAAATGAATACATGTTTGCTATACGATAAGAATCACATGTTAAATTAATGTAAATGATAAAGCTGGCCGTATAGTCGATAGACAGAAGGCCATGAAAATAAATAAAAAAAAAAAAAAAAAACGATGGCCCTGCTCTTGTAGATCCTATTAAACACTTCAGGAACAATAATGCTATGTGACTAACCTTCAAAACGATACTCGACGTTGTAGGCTGGTCTGTTTGCGCAACCGTATGCAATACAGCTCGCGTTATAAAAAAAACTTTGGAATATTAAAAAATTAAATATTCACAGCAGCAAACACAGTGCAAACAGCGCAGTGTTTTGGGAAATCTGTTATGACCGTGGCGCATGCGCAGTAAGATGCGAGTGTTTACAAGAGGCTTCACAGATTTAGCGTTATTTCACCTCCTCTCTTTTCCTTCCTCCATGGTAACATCTGGCCATAAATTCGCGCGCGGTATTGTAGTATGTATAGTCTTTGGGGTAGCAATAAGCAGTGCAAAAATCTTTGGCCTGTAGCATGAGAGATAGAAAGTCTATAATATGGAAAGTTTAATTTAGTATTTGTAGCTATCACAAGAATAATTAATGTTTAAATGTTGATTGTGGTAATAGATGCAGTGAAAAATAAACCAAGTGATCTTTCTTTGGATCATTGATTTTCATTTGGTTGCAACAATAATTTCCGTCATTTCGGTGGATCTAAATCATTAACAGCATTTTTAATTTAAATATTTAATGAGCAGCGGCTTGCATGTGTTCGTGATGATATGGGCCTTCTCGTCCATAACGAGCTATGTCTCCAATGGTGTGCATACGCGTTGTTGTTAAACCATCGATTTCTTCGGTAGCTGACCTGGCGATTGTCATCAGCTAATTAGAAGAAAGCTCATAAATAACTGCCTAAAGCGGGGTAATAAGTACAGGCTTAGCTCAGTGAATAGTAACCAGCATGTAGTGTTTGTTATCCGTTTGATAGTTTTGAGTAAAACATCTATACTCTGCAGTTCACAAAGTTATGGATGACAGAGAATACTTTACACCAAAACGAACTTCCTCTTTGTGCATTCCACTTCCAAAAGGAAGCATTCATAAGCCACGTAGCTCCATTTTGGCCTCATGTGAGCCCCCTCCCGCTTGCGTAGCTCGACGTTGCTTTTCCCTCTACCCCCCCTCTCCCCGCCCCAACAAGTACCCCATGGCTATTTTACCTTTTGATTCCAGAATACATATTGTACTGTTTTATCTTCCCAGACTTGTAAATTGTATACGGAGATTATTAAATGAAGGAAATAAATATTCATATGCTGTTGTGTGTTCTGTACCTCATTTTAATTGTGAAAAATGATTTGAATGGAAAGCTACGTGGCCTGGCTCGGACCCCCTCCCTCCACTTTCATGTAGCCCATCGTAGCCTACCAGCAAACCCCCCCCCGACCAATCCACGTAGTTTATGGACGCTCCCAAAGGCACAAGAGATGCAAGGATACATTATGCGCATCAGAACAGCACCCTCATTTTATCTTTCCTGTCATTGGCACCAAATACGTTCTTTGGAGTCGCATGTTCGCATGTTTGCTAATAAATTCAATCGGAATCTTTATCGTAAGACAACCCCATCCTAGCCTCAGGACCAAACCGGTGATTCTTTCGCAAGGGTTATAACAAGCGGTCAGAAATCAAGCGGCTCTTCTTCTCTTTGTCGATATTATTAATCAATTCATTGCGATGTGAATACCACATAGCACATCAGTACTCAAGACCGTAGACATACGCGCTGTCATCTTCGTATACGCTTTCCAGTTTTAAAATTCGATCTATGTACCACAGTCTAGAATTCGATTTACCCACAAGTGCCGATCCCACTTCAGATTGCTTTGTTTTGTACACCCAGATACTGAATTGATTTAACTAATCGAGAATTATACACATTACATTGTACTCAATCACAACAAGATTATTTATTTTTCGTTATGTGCATTTCCTTGCACTTTTTACATTTTAGGTTAGTGAATTTGAACCAATCGACATAATAACAAGATCACGTCAAAATTTTTAAACAATCTGCAAAATTTTTTACTTTCCTGTAGAAAACTGCATTATCAACGAAAATCTCAAACTGTTATCAACGTTGTTTTCAATATAGTTTGGAAAAGAGTGCAAGGAACATATTTGTTATATTACTGCAACTCGGTTGCCAAAGATGAGGTAATTTTATTGATAAGTTGCTAATTGCTGATAATTTGTATTTCAGCTAGCGAACCTGCATTCAGTGACAGATGATAGATAAAAAAGCTTCTGAAAATATCCTTTAGACAAAAAGATACTTACCCTCCAGGACTAGGTCTGGTTCCTGCACGCACCCTACCTATCGTTCTGATGGGGATTTATGCGGTTTCCCGCAAACCTCGGCGATGGCTTGTACCATACTCAATCTCCACCTCATGTACTACACATTTCACAGATAAATATACACTTATCATACAGAACACAATTTACACGTTTCGCAACAAACAATGCTTGGAATAAACGCTCCAGATGTACAAATCTGGATGGTTGTAATTATGGTGGTGCATTCGACTCAATCCCTCTTAATTTATACTATCTATCTATGCAAACTGCTGGCTGGGGTCTATAACGAGAAAAAAATTAATGATTATAACGGAAAATTGACATACCTACTAAACAAAATATATGTTTTAATCTTATTGTGTTTTAAACCTATTAAAACGATTAAAAACTTAACATCTTTTCAATAAAAACCCCGGTCCGTCCAAAAATACTCTTTAATATCGTATGCTACTTATCCTTTCGATTCTGCCACGAAATAATATTTACATAAGCTGCGGTATCATGACTTCATTTCTTGCCAAAGCGTTCAAAACTATCAATACATAATGTTTTTCCTATCTTAGTCTTGCACTTTCTGGAGCCACTCATAAATACGTGGCTCGATCAAGAGATGAGAGGTTTGGCCAGAAAGCTCGTGAGTTACATTGGTGGAGGGGGGAATGAATTCCAAGCCAGTTACATAGCTTTTCCATTCATTTTGTTTGTCACAGTTAAAATAAGAGATAGAATACACACAACATGTGGGTATTTATTTCCGTCATTAATTATCTCATGCGT